>JAVLUX010000019.1:10927500-12127500 GCA_032164185.1 Moxostoma hubbsi
TAAATTTAAGTTTGTGTGTATTGTGGAAGATTACATGAAGAAATATATTCTAATGCAGACTTAACAGCATGGATATTGAGTCAGCAAGAAAGATCATGGGTTGTACGCACGCATGCACGCATACACACACACACACACACACTCTTCAGAGTCAAATTCCCAGAAACCAGTTATTTGCATATAGTGATAGATTGGAACTCTGTGAACTTGACTGTTTCCTATTAGTTGTTATTTATAGAAATTGTTTACCCAAAAATGTAAATTCTCTCATCATTTACTAACCCTTGTGCAATCACAGATGTGTGCGACAGCCTTTCTTCTGCTGAACACAAACAAAAATGTTAAAACTTTGAAGCTCCAAAAGCGCAAAAAGGCTGAAAAAATTAATCCATAAGACTCCTGTGGTTTAATCCAGAAGTGATCTTCAGAAGTGATATGATATGTGTGGGTGAGAAACGGATCAACATTAAATCTCCACTTTCACATTCCTTTTGGCGTTTTGCATGCTTCGTGCATTCTGCCACCTACTGGGAGGGTGAGCGGGTGGGGTGGGGGGGGGGGGGTTTGTAGTAATAAAGGACTTGAATTTTGCCAGAAAATTATTTATATTTTAGGGTGAACTATCTCTTTATGTATAAGGCATTATATAACAAATATTGTATTTATATTTTGTAATTATCGACATTACAATTTTGAAATGGTTCATACTATGAGAAATCAGTTTTATTGATCTTTGAAATAGTTAAATATACTGTGGAAATTTACTGTTTCTTTCAGAAATCAAAACGTCTGCACCAGTTCAATAAGACCATTTATTGACACTAAGCTTCAAAAATGGCTCATTTGAAATCATTGGTTAAAACTACTGGACCCAACAGCAAACCCACTGCACGTTTGTGAGTGCAGCAAAGCGATGGTACGCATTTCACATGTGAAGAAAGCATTTACCCGTTCATCCTTAAGCGAAGAATTATTATTAATAACCATGGTGAAAAATAGTAAAACAAACAACAACATTATTATGAAAACCTTGATTAACATTATAACTTGATAATGAAGGGGTGAAAAATAAAATGGCAATAATTGTATGTTGTGCTAAGAGTTCAGGTGAGACTTGGCAGCGTGTTATAATAAAACAGGTGGATTCATTCACGCCTGCTGACCAGAAATGGACTGACGGATCGATAGAGACAGAGAGAGAGGACCATTTCCCTCGGCTGCTCCTAGCTGAGTCAAAGCAAGCACACAGACAGAAAGAGAGCAATAATGTTATCATGGCCAAATGTTTGCACAAAGATGCCAGCTAACACCCACCATCACTCACCAACCAGCACATGCTCCCGTTCTCCTCCCTTCTCTCTCCCTTTTTTTGTTCAGTAGTCTTGTTATTTTCTGTTACCCATCCCCTACTTTCCATTCCTTTACCTTTCACTTTCTGTGTGTGTGTGTGTGTGTGTGTGTGTGATAATCATTTTAAGTAATTTTCACTGTAATAAGCAATATTTAAAATTTTTTAATCAAACATTTTAAATACATAAAAACTGCCACACGAAGACTTTCGTGAACATATGTGAGTGACGACGCAAATGAATCACTGAATCAGCGTTTGGAATACGATTCATTTATACAGACCATTTGAACTGACTCACAGTTGAATCAGACTTCCCACCTCTAATGCCATGTTTGCTACAGAAAATCTGATATTAAAACATGTCTTAAAACACTCGTACTCTGGATTTATGAGACAAAGAAGAATCGTGTAATTAATGACGTGACCAAAGAAAGATGTTGACCAATATTCATGATGTTGCCTAATTCTATATCAGCTGTGAAACTACAAATATATTGCAAATATTCAATATATTGCCCAGTCCTAGTAACATGTAGTTGTGTCGACAGGCATCAGTATGTTAAATCCTCCAATGCATCGTAGTAATTTTCCACTGGGAGTCCTCAGGGCAGAAAATAGCCAGTCATTACTGTGTGCAGGTCTATAGATGTGTTTTTCCACCGCCTCAATCTGTTCGTGTTCCTCACTCTTAACTGCTTAGTCACCCTTGGAAAAATGACTTTTCAAACAGACCTGTAAAAGAAATGCATTGAAAATGGAGAGAAACAGAAAAGATTAATGCTCCCATTGTTTAATCTGCACGGATGGCAAGTTGCCAGTTTTCTTTATGTATTTTGCACGTTAAGGGTGTGTACAATCACAGTGTAGTTCACACCTTTAACAGATACACAGAAGAACCGAGATAAGCTATTGAACTGCATCTGATCGGTTCACGGAACATTGAATGATTTTGTATTATGTTTTTTTTTTTTCCCTCATATTTCTGAAGTTACGTTATCTCTGGCTGGGCAATGACAAACACCTAGATTGCAGCTCAATCTTATGGTATGGAATTTACTGTAACTAGTCTTGCATCAGCAGACTTTTGACTTTTTTCAAAAGCTGGTCCTCTTCCTCCTTATTCTGGCCAAGAACTGCTTACTTGGACAGAAGGATACCATCTGAATTGCATGTATAAAGCAAGCAACCACTGTTTTTTTTTTTTTTTTTTACATGATTTTTAAGAGATTGTAAATCTAAAACCAATGATGCCACAATACTAGACCAGCAAAAGAAAAACTCTTTAAACATTCATGCAGAATACACCAATGAAATCGACAGAAAATATGGGTAGACTTTTATATCTGCCTGTCTTTATGTAATATTTCATTTCACAGACATAACCCACACATTTGGTGTGTAATTGCGAGTAGTCATTTAGCAGACATTTTTACTTAATGCAGTATGATTCATTTTGGACAATTGCTCTGGAGCCTGAGGTAACCTGAGGTAAAGTGGCTTGCTGGTGATAGTTCATTGACTGCCCTTGTGTGATTCAAACCTCTTTGTTATTCGCAGAGATTTTTTAACCACTGCACCACACCCCAACTCAAGTGTGTGTAACTGTAAGCCCGAGACTGTTTAGCCAGAGACGGAGCACTTGTATTAAAATGAGTGGGCGAAATTGGAATGCCCAATATGGCGGCTGTAGAAACCCATCCTGAAAAATAGTTTTATTATGATACCATTGTTGTCGCATTGCAATGCTGTTTTGAAATATTATTTAATCATAAACTTGACCCACAATTCTGTAGATTTCAGTCTTTCCCCATTCAAGTTGTTAGGAGCTGTACTTTCACACAACTTGCATCCATATAAAAATAGCGGGCCAGAAGAGTTACCAAGATGGCCGCTAAGTGGACTGACATGCCTTGAAAGGGACTTTGCTCTAAGCTGGTCTGACTGCTCAGATGGTATGTTGGGTCTTTATTGGGTGTCTAGTGAGAATCAGGCCTCTTTTGACAGTTTTGTGTTGAATATATTGCGATCAGTAGCAGAAATATACACATCTTTTGCATGCTCACAGCTGTGTGCGACACATCTTTCTCAACCTAAACACACAAACAATCTTAGGAATTTATACTTTCAACAGTGTGTGATATATACCTCTTAACAGTGTGTCATGTATACCTTACTTCCCTTCATAATCACATACCGATAGTAGTCTTGAATATCAGAGATGCACACAACTATGCTGTTAGACACAATTTGCCATATTCACAGCAGTGCCATCTTTGATTTTTGACGGGATTGACAACAAGGCTCTGAGGGATAGAGAGGTACTGTCTCTTCAATTGGTTGTACTGTTGTTTAAAGGGTTTTGGCGCAATCGTTCTGCTGACAGTTTTTATTTATTTTTTAATATCTTCCAAAGAAATTTTAGTTGACAAAAAACTAGACAACATTAGATGTAATCTAGGAGCTTTTTGATAGCTTTATACAGTGCATATCATTGAAGAGACTAAGTCTATCCCTCACAGCCTCGTTTTCATGCCTGTCTGAAATCAAAGATGGCACAACTGTGAATAAGGTCAAGTATCCACCTGCAGATTCAGGGGAGAAGCGCCAGGGCTACTATCTCTGGGCGGAAGTTGGGGTGGAGCTGAAGTGTTTCGCCACCACAGTAGGTTTCTGACCAGCAGCTTTCGAGGACTGACTTTCTTCTGCAGAAGATATTTTTAAAGGATGCGTGAGGTGTTTTTGTCCATAAAAAGCTTTGGACTCCATTGATTTGCATTGTAAGCTCCAAAAAGGGCGTAAAGGCAGCATATAAGTAATTCACACCACTCAAGATGTTTAATTAATGTCTTCCAAAGCCATACAATCACTTTGGGTGAGAAGCAAAGCAAAAATGTTGTCTTTGTTCACCAAAAATCTTTACTTCCGCCCAGCTTTTTAGAGCTTTAAAGTTTTGGGACTACACTGACTTCCATTGAATGGACAAAAACACCTCATTCATCTTTCTAAAATTCTTCATTTGTGTAGAAAGTCAGTCAAACAAGTTTGACCTGGTATAAGAGTGAGTAAATTATGAGAGATATTATTTTTCGCTGAGCTATTCCTTTAAACACCTGAAGTATGTATTCAGTTTTTCATTTTTTATGTGCATTAGGAGACCTTGTGTCTTGTCTACGTGATTTGGCCTGGTGGGTAGTGGCATGCTCTGACATGGTGACGCTTGTGTGCCAGCGACCTGAGTTTGTAATCCATTCCATTGCATTTCTCGATCCCAACCCCCTATCTTCTCTTTATTGCTACCTCTCCTTTACTACCTTTCAATAAAACTAACAAAAATGTGCAAAATTTTCTGTTTAGTGCGCGTGTGCGCAGATGTGTGTGTTCAAATTTGTTAGCCTTTTCTACTTATCCACAATACAACCAAATCATTTAAAATATGTAAAACAATTATTTTCTTTTAAATATATAATGCTATTAAATATTTAGTTACCTTTTAAATTATTTAAATCTAAGGGTTAGTCCACACTAATACGTTTTCGTTTGAAAACTCATCTTTATTTCTCTGTTTTGGCCTTCCGTCCACACTTTGATGGCGCTTTTGTTTGCAAAAACGGAGCATTTTCAAAATGCTCTCCAATGTGGATAAATTTGAAAAAGCTGTTTTCGCGTTAAAAGTAGGTAGTGTGGACGTGAAAACGGATGCTTTGGAAAACAATGACACATTTTTAGTCATGTGATCTATCCAACCAAAACAATCAAGATGGTGGCCAGTGTTATAGCGGCACTGTTGTGCCTGATACTCACTTTGATAGCGTTGTTAAAAAATAATTGTCACTTTTTATAACCTTAACATTGATTTCCTTCAAAGGTGAAGGGAAGTTTACTCGGAATTGGTGCCCGGTGACAGAACACAAGGACAATTGCATTTCAGACCGTACATGCAATGGGGATTTTCCTTATGTGCAGTGACACGTGGCAATTTTTGGAAAATGTTAGTGTGCACTGAGAGCCTTTTGAAACGAAAATGCCGTTATTAATGTAGACGTAGCCTAAAATATTTTAAAAAACATAAAAATTATTTTACGGCTGTGTGTATGTATGTATGTATGTATGTATGTGTGTATATATATATATATATATGTATGTGTATATATATGTATGTGTATATATATATATATATATATATATATATATGTATGTGTATATATATGTATGTGTATATATATGTATGTGTATATATATATATATATATATATATATATATATATGTATGTATATATATATGTATGTGTATATATATATATATATATATATATATATATATATATATATGTATGTGTGTATATATATATGTATGTGTGTATATATATATATATGTATGTGTGTATGTATGTATGTATGTATGTATGTATGTATGTATGTATGTATGTATGTATGTATGTATGTATGTATGTATGTATGTACATGCGTACATACATACACGTACGTACGTACGTACGTACGTACGCAGTGCATTCAGAAAGTATTCAGACCCCTTCATTTTCTTCAAATTTTGTTTTTACATCAATCTACACTCCATACCCCATAATAACAAAGCAAAAACAGATTTTTGATACTTTGCAAATTTATTAGAAAGAAAAAAACGTAATTATCACATTGACAGACATAAGTATTCAGACCCTTAACTCAGTACTTAGTTGAAGCACGTTTGGCAGTAATGTTCAATTGGGTTTAAGTCCAGGCTCTGGCTGGGCCACTCGAGGACATTCACAGAGTTGTCCCTAAGCCACTCTTGCGTTTGCTTGTCTGTGTGCTTAGGGTCATTGTCCTGTTGGAAGGTGAACCTTCAGCCCAGTCTGTGGTCTAGGGCTGCAGCAGTATACCGTTTCATGGTATACAACAGTATGAAAATTGATGGTTATCATACCATGTACCATTTGCTTATCTACGGTATTGAGATAAAAATGCAACCGGATGGAGAATCTCGCCTGCAGGTGCTTCTCCTTTCATCCTTGTCTGTCTGCCAACTTGCGTCACACACACATGCAGCGGAGAAAATGTCAGAGAGAAGCAAGCCGAGGGGGTCTGACATAAGTGAGTGAGTGTGAGAGTTAAAGCAGAGTTTCTCAACTGGTCTATTCGGACTGGGTCGCGGACAGCAGGGAAAGATCAATGCCATGGTTCTTTCATTGAAGATATTCCGGCGGCCGCCCAAGTGATTTAGTACTGCCGAGGCAGATTTAATGATAATCTCGCTACCAGCTAAAGGTTCTCATCAACACATTCACACGAGTGTAACAAGCTCGCAATCATGATCTGCTCTTCTCCCTGGCGCCCGCGACAACTGGGCTTCCCTCGATATTGCAGAGCGCAGACATCAAAACCAGTTTCGATTCTAGTGAGACTGTTCTTGTTTAAAGCATTACGGAGATTGTCAAGTCGAATCTCTCAAACAGAAGCAGCCCTGACATGCCAAACAGCACTGATGAAAAGAGCAACACTGTGCTATGCGCCAGAAAAAATAAAAATAATAATAATAATAATAATAATAACATTATTTTAAATGAGTAAAAGTAACTGTTATATTTTGACAAAATGTTAGTTTCATATGAAATAATCTAAAGGTAGAATCTAGTAGACCTCATTTTATATCAACAGTGGCAGTTGTAGTTAAAGTTTCAAGATGTGTTTCAGCTATTATGTATTTTTTCATAAATATTATAAAAAAATTTTTTTACTACTATTATTTAAGACTAGTTACACTGACCTAACCATGCTAACGAGGAGCCTTTCCTTCTGTGTAATATGTGTATAAATATGTAATAGTTAACAAGCGGGATAATAATGGGCTCATATAAGTAAATGTGCTCTTCAATTTTTAAAAGGGGAGTGAAAACTTCCTGTAGATTTTGTTGTTGACGTCAACAACAAAAATAATGTCACTTGATGCATGTCCTTGTACTGGAAAACCATGAACAAAACTATGCGACCCAGGATACATTAAATACAGGTTAAAATGGTGGGTCACCTCTTGATTTCCAATGTAAACTCTGTCCCGAAGCAAAACCAGTTGAGAACCACTGAGTTAAAGGTACAGACAGGAGCAGTCTGTGCACCTACAGTATATGTTAATAATTAATAATCATAGGACATTACTTTAAAAACTCACACAGCTGATGTTATTTGTCATTTAGTATTTAATTTAAATTGCTATGCTAACATATAAACTAACATGTTATAGTTACATGATATTTTTTATCATGTTTATAATTCAATTTTAATTCTGTTAGCTTTCTTATTTTTTCTATTTATTTTTTCAAAAGGAAGACTTTTTTTTATTTTTTTTTATACACATACTTTTATAAAAAAAAAAAAACATTTCAAGTTTCAATTATGATAGTGTTATTTGTTTCTAAATAAATAAAATAACCCTTCTGTTTTCACTGATAATAGTAATTGTGTAATACCGTATACCGTGAAACCATGATATTTATCATGACTGTTATCATACCGTTGCAACCCTACTGATGTCCTGAGTGCTCTGGACCAGGTTTTCATTAAGGATATCTCTGTATTTTACATTGTTCAGCTTTCATTCAACCCTGAACAGTCCCCAAGTCCCCGCCGCTGAGCATGATGCTACCTACCTGGGATGGTATTGCGCAAGTGATGAGCATTGAATGGTTTCCTCCAGACATGATGCTTTGAATTGAGGCCAAACAGTTCAATCTTCACTTAATCAAAGACTGAAGCAGACCAGAGAATCTTGTTTCTCACAATCTGAGAGTCCTTTAGGTGCTTTTTTATGTTTCTTCCACTGAGGAGTGGCTTTCCATCTGGCCAGTTCGGTGGAGTGTTGCAGTGATGGTTGTCCTTTTGCAAGTTTCTCACATCTCCACACATGATCTCTGGAGCTTAACCAGAGTGGCCATCGGGTTCTTGGTCATCTCTCTTACCCTCAGTTTGGCCGGGCGGCCAACTCTAGGAAGAGTCCTGGTTGTTCCAAACATTTTCCATTTAATTATTATGGAGGCCAATGCACTCTTGAGAATCTTCAATGCAGCCAAAAACATTTTTGTGGTGGCAGTAGCTTGTGCAACAGCAGAAACACAAGACTCATTGAAGTCATAATAGAAAGCTCAGGGTCAGATGCTGTTTGCATGGCAGTGCTAAATGTCATGCCAGACTCATTACCATTGCTGATTGAAGAGCACAGACATCACAGTGTTTGCAGAGCTTTAAGCTGGCTTTACACTAGCTGACTTTTCCAATGATTTTCAGGTGTTAGCTTCATTAACATAATCACCTGCCTGGCAGAGAGACAGACCTCTCAGTAGGAGGTGTTAATCACTTGACCATTGGGACTCCCTGCTGAATTAATAGCTTAGAAGAACTAACAAGATGACAAGCTGATCGGAACTTGTTTTTTATCATTCTCATCTGCATATCACAAATGCTGATTATACTCTATAGTGATTATGCCATTCTGCAGAAATAATGCAAAATCAACTGATGACCGATAAAAATATCCTTGACAGACATTTTACAGTTTTGATGGATTTTTAAATATAACCTTGTGAAAGCCAACCGAACCATGAAGAAAATGCCACATTAACTATTTCAGTCTATGTTTAGGAATAATCAAGCAAGCTACGGGTCTGAAAACGGCTCAAATCATTGCGATTGCAATTTTACTCATTTTGTTATTTTGTCAGAGAGAGAGATAGTTGAAGTGAGTCATTATGTGTGTCACCTCTCCACCATTTTTAATTGGAAAGTGTGTCATACCTCTGACTGATGAGAGCAAGATCTCTGCAAAACAGTCTGCATGTGTGACACCCTCTTCCAAAACTAGTTGTTTTGAGTCTGCTAGTGTAGAGCCAGCTTTAGAAACATATGAAGTAAGGTGGACACTAGCATTGTCCCTAGTGTTCAGCAGGTTGATCCTGAGATGTATTACTGCCCCTGATGTTTCGTTCTTCTCTCAGGCATATAAATTACATAATGCAAATACACACACCATGTAATTATTCCTGTTGATACACGCACACACACACACACACAGTGTATTTACTGACTCTGTTTATCCATCTGGTCACAATTTTTGTGTGCACAGCAGCATCTCTGAGCGTACTGCTGAGTTTCCTTTAATCAGAAACATGCAAACAGACAACCTAAACAAAAGTCCATTTTTATGATATTGGCAGGTTTGGTAATTATCCAACTAGATTTGCTTTTCCTGAAGATAATACCTGTGCTTGCAATGCAACAAAAGAATATAATTAAATCTAGGTAAGTTTATAGGTTTTAGGCTTTGGTTCTTCATAAATTAAACGCCGCCTCAGAGCCACTTTGCTGTTACACCATTCATCATGCATTTTGTTTTCTGTCAACTGTAGATGAGAATCAACACAGTCACTGTGCAGGTTAAAGGCTATAAATTGTTAAATATCTGCAAAGAAGATGAGACCAATCACAATTCAGTATCTGCTTAGTGTTATGCCTAACAACGTCCTAGTGCCTCGTAATTTCATTTCAGTTTTGAATGCTGAAATTTTGTCTCTCACTATCACTCTCTCTCTCACTCTGTGTTTTCTACAGGACTTAAAAGACCTGACGCAGAGAAACGAGTGCCTAGACCTCAAAGGTGAGCTGAAAATGGTCTCAATTTTGTATTTTTTATTTTTTTTTAGATTCTCCTCACTTGCCCATTGCACATATACCCAAACCCATATACATGTCAAGTGGGAAGTTCAACCTGTTGAGACTGGTTTGTGTCCTTGAGTAGTTTGTGTAATTAATGGGTGTGTGGCCGTGGTTTGATGTGATGTCTCCAATGTCTTCCTAGTGATCTCATTATCAGATGACTCACATGTACTATAAATAAGAAAGTAACTGAAAAGTAATCTCTGTAAGAGTAGCCATGTGTTTGACTTTTAAATGCTTTGATGTATTACACACATGTACAGTGGGATCCAAATGTCTGAAACCACTAGTTAAAATGCTTCTATTTGCATTTTTTAATTTTATTTGCAAGTTAAAATTTTAATAATCTCCCATTTTCAGTGTGGTCTCAGACTTTTTTACTCTGTTAAAATATAAATTAAGAATACACTCAATGAGCACTTTATTAAGAACACCTGTACACCTACTTTTTAATGTGATTTTCTAATCAGCCAATCATGTAGCAGCAGTGAATTGCATACATCCAGATATGGGTCAGGAACTTCAGTTAATGTTCACATCAACCATCAGAATGGAAAATAAAATGTGAATTATTTCGACCGTGGCATTATTGTTGGTGTCAGACGGGCTGGTTTGAGTATTTCTGAAACCACTGATCTCCTGGGATTTTCACGCACAACAGTCTCTAGAGATTAATTAGAATGGTGCCAACTCAGAACACATCCAGTGAGCGGCAGTTCTGCGGATGGAAACGCCTTGTTGATGAGAGAGGTCAACGGAGAATTGCCAGACTGGTTTGAGTTGTCAAAGTCTATGGCAACTCAGATAACCATATATAACTGTATTCAGCAGAATAGAGTCTCAGAATGCACGTTGAACCTTGAGGCAGATTGGCTACAACAGCAGTAGACCATGCCGGCACTTTATTAGGACCATAGCGACCTAATAAAGTTCTCAGTGAGTGTATGTTAAAAATTATATCATTTAACTTTTGCAGTGTATACCCTATCTATCTGTCTTTCTGTAGGAGAGAAACTGGACTATAAATCATGTGAATCTTTGGAGGAGATCTTGAAAAGGGTGCAGTTTAAAGTGGTAGATCTGGAACAGACCAATCTGGACGAGGACGTGAGTTCTTCTCCGTTTCTTTCACAACCTGTTTACCACCTTTGAGTTCATTATCAAACTCATTCCTGCTTTGTCCTGGACTCCCGCAAGGTCACTGATTTAATGGACTGGGAGAATCTTTCAAACTGTGTGAGCTTCTGTTGTGTAGTGTGCAGTGTTCTGAGCAGCAACAGTACTTGAGCTACTCAACAGCTTGAGGCATGCTTTTTTGTGTGTGCTTGATTACTGGAAGGCATTACGCTTGTGCTCTTGATATGGTTTGTTTTTGTCCAATATAAACACAGATATTAGGAGCTCTGGAAACACAAATTGAGCCTTTTTTAATAGGTTACTAAAGGCTATTCTTAAACGCTGCCTATTTTGCTATTAATTAATGCATAGGGGCTCATTCAATAACAGCCCATACACACATATTCGTGGTTTAAATCCTGTGTGTGAATATTTTCTTGCAGAAATAAGGATTGTCCAACAATTTCATGCTTACTTTTTTGTCTAAATGTAGAATAAAATTTAGAACCAACTCAATTCACATATGCATATAATCACAGACTTAGTGACTTTATGATAATTCTGACTTAAACCAGAGTAACAAAAAAATATGAATTATTGCTTGATCTTTAAAAGGTGTTTACATAGACAGAAAATTCCAAATGGTGTCCGTCATTCATATAAAAAAGAAACAATAATATCTTTTTAACCTAGTGCATCAGTTTTGACTTCACACTCCCGATGTGTATGTGTGTCCTGTTTATTGCTTTGGATTAAATATGCGTTTTGGGCAAGCCAAACACAAGTGGACCGATGTCATAGTCATACCTGACAATTTGTGTCTCGACCAATTGTTTGTCGGGATTTCAAATGGAATGTCTGATTTTAAGGCTGCATACACCAATGGTCAGTGTGTTACTGAATTATAATAAAGTGCAAAAAAAGTATAAGAACAACAAGAAAGTGTGGAAATAGTTGTGCATCCAACTCCAGTTATAGTTTCATTTAATCGAAGTACAAATATTATATTTAAAGAAGAATTATGAGTTATTTTAGTGATTAAATGTATTAACTGAGCCATAGATGTGTGTGCTTCTCATCCATGTCCCTTTAGGTTTATATCAGGCACACTGAAAAAGTTGTGCATGTACATATATATGCACTTTTTAACATTTTCCGACCAGATAGTTATTTCTTTTTAAAGCCACACATCACTGGCAACGTATAAAATTTGTGTGTTAGCGCAGCTAATCTTGCTTGGGTTGTCAAAAATCTATTATACACTCACCACCCAATTTGTTAGGAACACCTGTACAACTACTTATTCATGCGATTTATATAATCAGTCAATCATGTGGCATCAATGCATAAAATCATGCAGATACCGGTCTGGAGCTTCAGTTAATGTTCACATCATCCTCATAATGGGGGAAAATATATATATCTCAGTGATTTGGACAGTGGCAGATGGGCTGGTTTGAGTATTCCTGTAACCACTGATCCCCTGGGATTTTCACGCATAAGTCTCTAGAGGTTAATCAGAATGGTGCCCAAAAAAACAACAACCAGTGAGCGGCAGTTCTGCAGAGGGAAAAACCTCATTGATGAGGGAGGTCAACAGAGAATGGCTAGGCTGGTTCGAGCTGACAGAAAGGCTACAGTAACTCAGATAACCACTCTGTACAATTGTAGTGAGCAGAATAGTATCTCAGAATGCACAACAAATTGGACCTTGAGGCAGATGGGCTACAACAGCAGAAGACCACGTCAGGCACTTTATTAAGACCATAGTGTTCCTAATAAAGTGCTTAGTGAGAGTATATCCACTCTCTCCTAAATGCAGCACTAGTACTTATGTAATGAAACCCAAGTATGAAGGAGAAAAATGGACCCCGACGGAAATCTTTCAACTCAGTCCGTCAGAGTCAAATATTTTTTTCTAGTTCAACCTCTGGTGACTAATAACGTATGGTTTATATGGATATGGTTTGGGTGTTTATTATGCTAATTACTAACTAAGGACATGATCTCCCTTATTTAGAATAGTCCAGTTTCATCAACAATATGTTGCAAATGGTAATGTATGTGCTAGGTAGGGGTATGTACAGTTCTTGAATTAAATATATGAATTTACATATTTACTTCAAATATATATTTACATTATTGCACTATGGTGGAGTCCTGACGCAGATTATTGTTCATGTGGAAAATGGCCTGAGGGTAAAACCTGTTCTTTTGCCTGGATGTCCTGGCTTTCAGTGCTCTGTAGCGCCGGCCAGAGGGCAACAGTTCAAAGAGGGAGTGGGCAGGGTGTGTGGGATCCAGAGTGATTCTACCTGCACGTTTCCTCACTCTGGAGATGTACAGGTCTTGGAGGGTGGGTAGAGGGGCAACAATAATCCTCTCAGCAGTCCTGACTGTCCGTTGTAGTTTAATTCTGTATGATTTGGTTGCTAAACCAAATCAGACAGTAATATCAACTATCAGCACATTAACTTGTTTTTTTTGGCCCACATTTATTATTGTGTGTGCATTTTGATTGTAAGTGTTATTGGACCTCTGTCTGGCCCTGGTTAATTTTGTGTCAAGTTTTTGTTTCCCTGGCTGCACCTCTTTAAATACTCTGCACTGTAATCCGCATGTTTGTTGCTTTCTTGTCCCCTGTAAGTACATGACCCATACTCCTTTATCTCTTCTAATCTTCTTTACCAATAAACTCTCTGTTTGATTGTATTTGTGCTATTCTTTAGATTTCTAACAACATTAAGCCATGTACCAATTGCCTTGTGAGAAACATTGTATGCAGACTTTGTGTTTACAGAGTGTGTTCAGGGTGGAGTCGTAAGTTGGCACCATAAGTTGCTCTTCGGTTGAGCTCTGACTAATTAAACTCTGCAGAACTAAGCGTCTGTCATCACTCAATGTGCCAGTGAAGTTTATATGTGTTTGTACAAGTGTTGTAAATCATGTCTGAGCAACTTCACATTTCATAATTAAAAACAAATTATACAATTATCAAATTATGGTGATACCTTTAATATCTTATTCTGAGATCAGGCAGTACAATGTATAAATAAATAAATAAAATATATATATATATATATATATATATATATATATATATATATATATATATTATATATATATTATTTATATATATATATATATATATATAAATTACAATTTTATTGGACAAAAAACTTTTCAGTTTCGTAAATTAATTGTGTGTGATGTAACACAATTGATCATGTCTCTTGACAATAATCAACTTTTGAACCTTTTTTACATTAAATAGGTTATACAAATTGGCATGGAACTTGTATATATAATCCAATATTCTGAAAGTATCAATTATAAATTTACAAGATTTATAGTCATTTTTAGGAAAATTGTTTCTATAGCAAAGTTAGCTAAAATAGCTATGAATGAACGATACGTTTATAGTGCATCTGGAAAGTATTCACAGCGCTTCACGTTTTCCACATTTTGTTATGTGACAGCCATATTCCAAAATGGATTAAATTAATTATTTTTCTAAAAATTCTACAAACAATACCCAATAATGACAATGTGAAAAGTTTTTTTTAAATCTTTGCAAATTTATTAAAAATAAAAAACAAAAAAATCACGTGTACATAAGTATTCACAGCCTTTGCTCAATACTTTTTTGAAGCACCTTTTGCACCAATCACAGCTAATTATATATAATTATGTCTCTGTACATTGCTGCTTTAATCTTTCCCTCGATCCTGACTAGTCTCTGAGTTCCTGCCACTGAAAACATCCCCACAGCATGATGCTGCCACCACCATGCTTCAATGTAGGGATGGTATTGGTCAGGTAATGAGCGGTGCCTGGGTTCCTCCAGATATGATGCTTGCCATTCAGGCCAAAGAGTTTCATCAGACCAGAGCATTTTGTTTATTATGGTCTGAGAGTCCTTCAGGTGCCTTTTGGCAAACTCCAGGTGGGCTGTCATGTGCCTTTTACTGAGGAGTGGCTTCCGTCTGGCCACTCTACAATACAGGCCTGATTGGTAGAGTGCTGCAGAGATGGTTGTTCTTCTGGAAGGTTCTCCTCTCTCCACAGAGACACTTGAGCTCATTCAGAGTGACCATCGAGCTCTTGGTCACCTCCTCGCCCGGTTCTTTGGCCGGGCGGCCAGCTCTAGGAAGAGTCCTGGTGGCTCCAATCTTCCATTTACGGATGATGGAGGTCACTGTGCTCATTGGGACCTTCAATGCAGCAGAAATTTTTCTGTACCTTCCCCAGATCTGTGCCTTGATTTAATCCTGTCTCGGAGGTCTACAGACAGTTCCTTGGACTTCATGGTTTGGTTTGTGTACTGACCATGCACTGTTAACTGTGGGACCTGACTTCAAAGAAATTGATGGCAAAATTTTGGAAGAAACCGTACGGCACCTTAAAACATCAACCTGCGCCCTTGATGCACTTCCAACATCTTTTTTCAAAAGTGTGTTCAACTGTTTAGAAGCAGATCTCCTAGAAGTGATAAACTCCTCACTTCTCTCTGGGAGTTTTCCAAACTCCCTGAAAACTGCAGTTGTCAAGCCCCTCTTGAAAAAGAGCAATCTGGATAAGACCATATTAAGCAACTATAGACCGATCTCAAATCTTCCTTTCATAGGCAAGATCATTGAAAAAGTTGTCTTCAATCAACTGAACAAATTCTTGAACTCGAATGGATACTTTGACAATTTTCAATCTGGTTTCCGATCGCATCACAGCACAGAGACAGCACTCATAAAGATAATAAACGATATTCGCTTAAATACTGATACAGGCAAATTATCAGTACTGGTACTACTCGACCTCAGTGCTGCATTTGACACTGTCGATCACAACATACTTCTGGAAAGGCTGGAAAACTGGGTGGGGCTTTCTGGGATGGTCCTAAAATGGTTCAGGTCATACTTAGAAGGGAGAGGTTATTATGTGAGTATAGGAGACCATAAGTCTGAGTGGACGCCCATGACATGCGGAGTCCCTCAAGGCTCAATTCTTGCTCCACTCCTGTTCAACCTGTATAAGCTCCCAATTAGCCAAATAATGAGAAAGAACCAAATTGCTTACCACAGCTATGCAGATGACACACAGATCTACTTTAGCCCTATCACCTAACGATTACAGCCCCATTGACTCCCTGTGCCAATGTATTGATGAAGTAAACAGTTGGATGTGCCAAAACTTTCTTCAGTTAAACAAAGACAAAACTGAAGTCATTGCGTTTGGAAACAAAGATGAAGTTCTCAAGGTGAATGCATACCTTGACGCTAGGGGTCAAACAACTAAAAATCAAGTCAGGAATCTTGGTGTCTCTCTAGAGTCAGACCTTAGTTTCAGTAGTCATGTCAAAGCAATAACTAAATCAGCATACTATCATCTGAAAAATATTGCAAGAATTAGATGCTTTGTTTCCAGTCAAGACCTAGAGAAACTTGTGCATGCTTTCATCACCAGCAGGGTGGATTATTGTAATGGACTCCTCACGGGCCTTCCCAAGAAGACCATAAGACAGTTGCAGCTCATACAGAACGCTGCTGCCAGAATTCTGAGCAAAACCAGAAAATATGAACACATCACACCAGTCCTCAGGTCTTTACACTGGCTCCCAGTTACATTTAGGATTGATTTTAAAGTATTATTACTGGTATATAAATCACTCAATGGGCTAGGACCTCAATATATTGCAGATATGCTCACTGAATACAAACCCAACAGATCACTCAGATCATTAGAATCACATCAGCTAGAAATACCAAGGGTTCACTCTAAGCAAGGAGAGTCTGCTTTTAGCTATTATGCCAGCCGCAGCTGGAACCAGGTTCCAGAAGATGTGCTCCTACAGTAGTCACATTCAAATCCAGACTCAAAACACATCTGTTTAGCTGTGCATTTACTGAATGAGCACTGTGCCACTGTGTGTCCGACTGTTTGTACTGTATTTTATTAGATTTTTTTAATTTTTTTTTATTCTAAACTGTTTTAATTATTCTTATTTTATTATTCTTTTTTTTTATTTATTTTTTTTTATTTTTAATTTCTACTATGTAAAGCACTTTGAATTACTGTTGTGTATGACATGTGCTATATAAATAAACTTGCCTTGCCTTATATAGACAGGTGTGTGCCTTTCCAAATCATGTCCAGTCAACTTAATTTACCACAGCTGGACTCCAATCAAGTTGTAGAAACATCTCAAGGATGATCAGTGGAAACAGGATGCACCTGAGCTCAATTTTGAGTGTCATGGCAAAGGCTGTGAATACTTATGTACATGTGATATTTTTAATAAATTTGCAAATATTTCAAACAAACTTCTTTTACATTGTCATTATGGGGTATTGTTTGTAGAATGTTGAGGAAAATAATGAATTGAATCCATTTTGATATAAGGCTGTAACATAACAAAATGGGGAAAAAGTGAAGCACTGTAAATACTTTTCTGACACAACACTCAAAACACTTTACAACGTGAACAGGGGAATCTCCTCCAATACCACCAGCTATGGGGTATTTGTTATATCACCTGTTACAGTAGCACCACAGAATGGTCTTGTTCCATTACTAATCCAATACATTAAAAATTTACAACTTGTTTAAAAAAAAAAAAAAAAAAAAAATATATATATATATATATATACACTACCGTTCAAAAGTTTGGGGTCACCCAAACAATTTTGTGTTTTCCTGAAAAGTCACACTTATTCACCACCATACGTTGTGAAATGAATAGAAAATAGAGTCAAGACATTGACAAGGTTAGAAATAATGATTTGTATTTGAAATAAGATTTTTTTTACATCAAACTTTGCTTTCGTCAAAGAATCCTCCATTTGCAGCAATTACAGCATTGCAGACCTTTGGCATTCTAGCTGTTAATTTGTTGAGGTAATCTGGAGAAATTGCACCCCACGCTTCCAGAAGCAGCTCCCACAAGTTGGATTGGTTGGATGGGCACTTCTTGCGTACCATACGGTCAAGCTGCTCCCACAACAGCTCAATGGGGTTCAGATCTGGTGACTGCGCTGGCCACTCCATTACCGATAGAATACCAGCTGCCTGCTTCTGCTCTAAATAGTTCTTGCACAATTTGGAGGTGTGTTTAGGGTCATTGTCCTGTTGTAGGATGAAATTGGCTCCAATCAAGCGCTGTCCACTGGGTATGGCATGGCGTTGCAAAATGGAGTGATAGCCTTCCTTATTCAGAATCCCTTTTACCCTGTACAAATCTCCCACCTTACCAGCACCAAAGCAACCCCAGACCATTATATTACCTCCACCATGCTTAACAGATGGCGTCAGGCATTCTTCCAGCATCTTTTCATTTGTTCTGCGTCTCACAAACGTTCTTCTTTGTGATCCAAACACCTCAAACTTGGATTCATCTGTCCACAACACTTTTTTCCAGTCTTCCTCTGTCCAATGTCTGTGTTCTTTTGCCCATCTTAATCTTTTTCTTTTATTGGCCAGTCTCAGATATGGCTTTTTCTTTGCCACTCTGCCCTGAAGCCCAGAATCCCGCAGCCGCCTCTTCACTGTACATGTTGACACTGGTGTTTTGCGGGTACTATTTAATGAAGATGCCAGTTGGGGACCTGTGAGGCGTCTGTTTCTCAAACTAGAGACTCTAATGTACTTATCTTCTTGCTCAGTTGTGCAACGCGGCCTCCCACTTCTTTTTCTACTCTGGTTAGAGCCTGTTTGTGCTGTCCTCTGAAGGGAGTAGTACACACCGTTGTAGGAAATCTTCAATTTCTTAGCAATGTCTCGCATGGAATAGCCTTCATTTCTAAGGACAAGAATAGACTGTCGAGTTTCAGATGAAAGTTCTCTTTTTCTGGCCATTTTGAGCGTTTAATTGACCCCACAAATGTGATGCTCCAGAAACTCAATCTGCTCAAAGGAAGGTCAGTTTTGTAGCTTCTGTAATGACCTAAACTGTTTTCAGATGTGTGAACATGATTGCACAAGGGTTTTCTAATCATCAATTAGCCTTCTGAGCCAATGAGCAAACACATTGTACCATTAGAACACTGGAGTGATAGTTGCTGGAAATGGGCCTCTATACACCTATGTACATATTGCACCAAAAACCAGACATTTGCAGCTAGAATAGTCATTTACCACATTAGCAATGTATAGAGTGTATTTCTTCAAAGTTAAGACTAGTTTAAAGTTGTCTTCATTGAAAAGTACAGTGCTTTTCCTTCAAAAATAAGGACATTTCAATGTGACCCCAAACTTTTGAACGGTAGTGTATATATAGAAAATAACTGATATTTATGGAAAAGATAGGAAATGTTGCCAAATGTAGTGCCATTAAATGTACATATGAATATAATTTTGAAAATATTTGTAAGAAATTTTCTCAGCTGGTACAACTGAAAAACAGATTTTGATTCCATGCTACAATCAATGTAGCTTAGAATCAAAATGTGTATATATTACCTTGTGTCTATCCATTTTCTACTATATAAATGTGCCATGACATTACCATGGTTTTTGAACATGTACTATGACAATAACATGGTCTTTGGACACATGGTTGGTTATACCAAGGTATTCTTTGAAATTCCATGTCAATTTCAGGCTTAATGAACATGAAAATCATTTAGTATCTTGGTATGTCACATTGCCATGGTATTCCCATGGTTCTACCACAGTACTTTTAGTATGGGGCATAGGTTTGTATAAATGTTGTTTCACCACAAAGCAGCAGCGTGACACTTAAGCACCTCAAGAAGATCTAGAAGAAT
The DNA here is from genome assembly GCA_032164185.1 of Moxostoma hubbsi. NCBI lineage: Eukaryota > Metazoa > Chordata > Actinopteri > Cypriniformes > Catostomidae > Moxostoma > Moxostoma hubbsi. The sequence goes on from JAVLUX010000019.1 coordinate 10,947,430, forward strand.
ATGAAATGTGTTTGTGTGTAAGGGAGGGGAGTTTTTCCCTCAGCAGTCTTTCAGGTGTAGCAGGTTGTTGTCATGGTAACTCAAGTTGCTGGTGTCGTGTTTTGCTGGCATCCATTTTGTAATCTAATCAGGAAACGAGACTGCTATTAATTTACATTTTATTGTGAAATGCATAAACAATTCATAAAATACTTCAAAATTAAATCATGTCTTTATCTCTCTCTCTCGTTCTCATCTTGTCTCTTAGGGAGCATCGGCTCTGTTTGATATGGTGGAGTACTATGAATCTGCCACTCATCTCAATATCTCCTTCAACAAGCACATTGGCACCAGAGGCTGGCAGGCTGCTGCCCACATGATGAGGAAGGTGAGGATTTGGCTTTTGTTTAGCTGTCACCATTACATTCGTTTTACACTTTTTGTTTAGTCGGGTGGTCACATGCAAATCATACCATTGTCTTAACTGCTCTCCGTGCATCTGCATGTGGATGTCCAGACGAGTTCTCTGCAATACTTGGACGCCCGCAACACCCCACTGTTGGACCATTCAGCTCCGTTTGTAGCCAGAGCTCTGCGGATCACTGGCAGTCTAACTGTCCTTCACCTGGAGAACGCCAGCCTCTCAGGACGACCACTCATGCTTCTGGGTAAGAGTGCACTTGTGACTCGAGATTTTTACATCATTTCTTCAAAAATGCCTTTTAAATTTAGTCAATATTTTGTAAAGTCATATTCTTTCATTTAGTCAGTTTTACTCTGCAACTTTTAAAAATGCTTCTCAAAACACCTGCTTTCTCTTCCGTTTGTTGCATCGCGCATGTCTTTTTTATGCAAGAATGCGTTCTTTCTAAAAAGCATTATGGGGGAAACAGAGTTCGCAATTATGCTGCCTTTTAAGGGCTTTCATTTTTGCCAAAATCTTAGTCATAATTGCATGTATCCTTCATGTAAATTGCAAAATTTTCATCCAAGATGAAGGATTTCTACATATTTTATGCAGTAGTAAAATATTGATTGATTTGTATTAATTTTTTTCAGTAAATGGGAAATACAAAAAATGGTTGATTATTATGGGATGGAATCACATTTAGGTTTTGTAGCTTGAGACATGTCCTTGTGATCTGATGTGATGCATTGTGCAAAGCCGCTTTTTATTACAGGAGTGAAATACACTGAAACTCCTTCAGCAAACCTCAGTGGTTCAAGACCTTTTTCCCACAATGGAATGTGAATTAATCAAATACACTTGTCTTATGTGTGCAGCCACGGCACTGAAGATGAACATGAACCTCAAAGAGCTGTATTTGGCTGATAATAAGCTTAATGGTCTGCAGGATTCAGCTCAGCTGGGGAACCTGCTGAAGTTCAACTACAACATCCACATTCTGGACCTGAGAAACAATCACATACTAGACTCAGGTCTAATCGCAACTCTGTATTTCTTTCAACCAGTAGTACCACTATCTCTTTCTCTTTGGTAAATTCTGTCTGTGTGATTTTCCTCATTGTTTCCTGTCTGCTTTGCTTTTGTTACCTTGAATAGCGTGTTTGTTTGTGTGTGTGATGTGTGTGTATTTCACAGGGTTGGCGTATGTTTGTGAGGGTCTCAAGGAACAGAGGAAGGGTCTGGTCACTCTGGTGCTCTGGAACAACCAGCTCACACACAGTGGCATGGGCTACCTAGCTGCCTCTTTGGTAAATACACAGATCTAGATCACATATCCAAGGTTTCACTCACTTCATCACGAATGCAAACAATCTGACAAAACAGATTCATTTGTTTAAACCTATAACAGTGACGAGTTCTCATGCTCTGATGCACAATAAAACTATCACTAAGATGTTGTCACCCTCCTGGAATGATAAAATGGAAGTAAGTTATAAAGTGTTATAAAGTGTGATATAATGTCAACAGCTTCACATGTATTGTAAAATTCTGGTTGTGGACATGGCCAGAAAAGCTTCTAATTGTTCTGAGAGTTTTGTTTGTTAACAAAGGAAAAAATCGACCTACAGGATGAAACAAAAATAAACTTGTGTTTTCACTGGGCAAATTTTTGCAATCAATGTGAAGAGCTCTTTAAAATATTTTTCATGAATGGTGTAAATAGGCCACAAATGTAACGTACTCATTTACATGCTTGCAATCCATGAGACCTCTTATAAACCAAAACAAATGCATATAATCATAAGCCCCTCATGCATCTTTGTAAAATGACCCAGAATACAACACATGCGCACAAAACAGACGAGTATGAGATGAACAGGAGCGCTCGTCCTCATTCAGTCAGATGGTCATTATGAAGATTGAGAGGCAGCCAGAGATGGGATGCTGTGCTAATCTTCATGTCTGCCAGCTGCTGACTATGCAATGCACTTGTTTGCTTGTCCTAGAGTCTGTTTGTTAATCAAGGGCAGTGCGTGATTGTGACACACACACAGACACACACACAGCTATGTGTGTAATGCGCTGCAGTCTTTGTACACACTATACCGTTTTATAGTGAAACTGAATTTCCTGTTACTTACAAGAATAGTCAGAATTGAAAGTGTTGATTAAAGATTTTCAAGAGCAAATATTTATACACAAAACAGCACGTTGATTATCAGATTCGTTCACTTCTCACTGTTTTCCACCCTCATTCTGTTCCATGTAGGACTAACTTTATTCTGTGGAATACAAAAGTAGATGTTATGCAGAAAGACCGCTTCAGTCACCATTCAATTTCATTAGTGGAATAAAGATACAATGACAGTGAATGGTGACTGAGACTAAAAGCTGCTTTTGTGTTCCACGGAAGAAAGTTAAGTCATTCTGGATTGGAACAACTGCATGAACTATTCTTTTAAGATGGTGTGAACCAACTTTTTTCTTCCTCTGTTCCACTTTCAATTCTTCTATATGTTTTTCCTTATCCACCTTCCTCCATTTTTACTGATCTGTCTCTGTCTCTCTATTGATGTAGCCATTTACTCAGAGCCTGGAGACACTGAACTTGGGACATAATGCAGTGGGGAATGAGGGAGTGCACAAACTAAAAGACGGACTGATAGGGAACCGCTCCATCCTCAGGCTGGGTCTGGCTTCCACCAAAATTTCCTGTGAAGGTGAGGTCTGGAAGAAACATTTGTGTCTGCAAAGCCACTAATTTAGACACGATATTAGCAGTGTTTTTAGAAGGTGCCTTCATATACAAAATGCTGAGTATGAAGTCATTGTCAGTGAGACTTAGCTTTCGGATACAGGCATTGTAGGATCAGAAGATAGTCTTGTGGATTTGGGTGTATTAGTATAACGTGTGACCTTCAATTTGAGTGTTTTTAGTGTGTATTAGAATGTAGATGATATTTGTGTATGTGTGTGTATAATAGGGGCGGTCGCTATAGCGGAGTTCATCGCTGAGAGTCCAAGGCTTCTCCGGCTAGACCTGCGGGAGAATGAAATCAAGACTGGGGGCCTCATGGCTCTCTCGCTTGCCTTTAAGGTGAACACATCTCTGCTCCGACTCGACCTGGACCGAGAACCCAAAAAAGAGACGGTGAGAGTTGGTTTAAGTAGAGGAGATGAGTAGAGATTTCACTTAATGTAAAGTAGGACTGGGCTATATATTGAGTATTCAATATATTTGATTTCACATTTTCAGTAATGTTTTTTTTCTTTTCTTTTCTTGTCATTACGTTTCCTAAAGATTGTTTTATTACACTAGTTTCCTAATCCTTTTTCGATTATGAGAGTGCTAAGACAGATGTTTTAATAGTATTTCTAATTTAAACTTCAGTTTTTCATTTCAGATTTAAACCAAAGTAGATTTGGTCAATTTGAATAATTCATGTGAATAAGTTCAAACTCTGAATTGATTTTAAACTCAATTTCTTTGAGAAACTGTTTGTTTGTCATTGCTAAACAATATTTAAGAAAAGTCTCCATGAGGAATATTTCATATATTAAAGTTAAGCTCAATCGAAAGCATTTGTGACATTGTTATTTGATATATAATTATATTATAATATATTAATGTATTTTTAAGTTAACCAAACCCAGTTTGGTTAAAGTGAACCAGAGAGGGAACCAGCCGCAAATGACCTCAGTGCTTTTGGTGTTCACAATGTAAGTGGACTTAAAAGAGGACCCAGTTTCTTTCTTGGCTCTCTTCACATTAATGCGGTCTCAGACCCCTTGTTGTTCACTGCTCCAGATGAACTCAGACCCCATCGCATCTAGGACTGTCACTCAATACTGATAAATCACCATTGTTGCACAGAAAATCAATGTGATAATAGTATTTATTTTGTATGAATATAGTACTTTGTAATAAACATGTAAACACATACATATGTCATGTGATTGTAAACATATAGATATGAAACAATCATAAGAAATGTAATTTATTGACGTTAAAAAGAAGAAGAAAAAAAACAGACACTATTACTTCCTAGGGTTTCTAATGACACTATACACTTTTGGTACATAAACCATTTGATTATAGTGTGCGTGTGTCCGTGCGTGCATACATGCGATTTTGGCATTTTTTTTTACACTATACAGTATATGAGATAGATTGAGGAATACTAAAGAAGTGTGGACACAACTCAAAAATGTTATGAGGTACAGGGGTTGAAACGAGGTCCTAGGTCTCTAAAGACATGAGGTATGGATTTATGGGTTAAAGGCAGAAATTTTAGGCAGAAGATTATAATTTTATAAAAGCATTCATTCTTCTGTTAAAACCTGTTTATTATTTGAGCTGTAAAGTTGTTTACATATAGTTTTTTATGGTTATTTTAGGGTTTATGTTGTGACATCGTCATGTTAACTCATATTGTTGACGCGATGTGGCTAAACTTTTGAAATGGTGAGTCTTAAATAGTGAGTTTTTGCGGATTGGCCCCATTCACGTCCATTGTTCGTGCCTCACTGTACTTTTTTTTTTTGTTAGATGAAGGGACAAGCGGAAAATACTTTTTTCATCGTAATCAACATTTTGCCACAAATGCTGTCAATTGAGCTTAATTTATTCAAGGGAATCTGGAATATTCCTTTAAGTTGTTTTAGTAAAAATATTTGTACATCGGTAAATATTGCTGTTAATTACTATATATTGTTATATTGATGAGTATAAACGAAAATGATTAAATGTTATTCTTGTGTTTATTTAGTGATAAGTATTAACTATTTCAAACCTAATGTGCTACTATTGGCTATATTTGGTTGAAATCACCCTTTAAAGCAATTTCAGAGCAAATAAATATCGAGAAATTGAATATCGTCAAAAGATTGAAAAATGTCACCCTTTTGAGATATATTTATATTATGTCTTTATAGCCCAGCCCAGATATAAAGTCACTTACTCTAATAGCTTTGGCCCTGCATCTGTGCTAGTAAATACTTCCTTTCACAGTAAATAATTGCTGTGTCTTTCTCTCCCCTTCTCTCAGGTGAAGATCTTTATTGAGACACAGCGTGCCCTGCTGACAGAGATTCAGAATGGCTGCAAGAGGAACTTCATCTTGGCCAAAGAGAAGGAAGAGATTGAGCAAAAGATGAGACATTCAGCCTCTATGGCAGAAATCATCACAGAGGATCATGCTCAGGATGATGAAGATGAGGACCCCTCTGCATCTGCTGACAAGGGAGAGGATGAACCTGCTTCCAGTCAGAAAGACACATCAGAGGAGGGAGGTGAGGAGGAATCATTTGAGAACCAAGAGATCAAAGATCAAAAAATGATAGTGCAAGACGACTCTGACTCGGACACTGACGATGAGGATATAGCCGAAGAGGTAAATGCTTCTGCAAAGACCATGTCTCCAATTTTGATTCCTTCCTCAGCTTCTGCAGTAAATGCATCTCCAATTGCCTGTAAGACCACGTCCCCTACGTCCCCTCCCCTTGCATCTCCAGCTATTTCAGGGATTAAGGTGACTGATGCCATCGTTACCCCCGGAACACCACCATCCACTGGCTGGTGCTTCTCTGTGTCCAGCCCTGGCAGAGGACACAAGATATTTATGGTGACACGAGTGGAGAGCCCTCCAGAACAGCAACAGCTGACTGCATTGCCTAGAAGCATCCAGGAGAAGGCAGCAGAGAGCCAAACTAATATAGCTGCACCTAAAGAACCTTCAAACGCACCTTCACAGCTGCCTGAGCAGAAATCAAGCAATCCTTCTATTGGCCTTAATGGAACGGAGACACCAACGATGGTCCAGCAGTTCTCTGAATATCAGCCGTCGCCAGTGCAGTCAAACATGGGCAAACCTGAGTCACCACAGCCAGCATGGACACAACCAGCAGAGTCTGAGCTCACTACATTAACCACACATGAACTACATACAGCAACAACACTAGGGCAGGCCCCAACTGAGCCACTCACCCACAATGACAATACATTGACGCCTTCATTTCCTGTGGATAAGCAGGAAAATGTGCAAGAGCACACTCATTCTGATAAGGGTCTAACTGAGCAGCAAGCTTCAATATCAGAAAGCACACAAGAGTCTAAGATTGTGAGCTCAGAGCAACAGGCTACAGCAGAAACATCAACGCCAAAGCAGTCTTTAGAAATCCAGAGAGACTCTGTCCTTGTAAATCAGTCTCACATAGGGCAACAATTAACAAACATGCAAAGACTGCATGAGCAGGACCAAACAGCATCCTCTTGTGCTGAACAGAAATGGGAAACAAGTAGTGATCACAATGCCCAAGAATGTGGTCACTCCCAAACAGAGCCATTGGTTTCAGGACAATCATGGGAGGAGATGCTAAACCTAGAGACTGAATCCACATCTATTGCAGATGTGCAGCGGGGCAGTAATGAGGAGGAACAAGTGCAATACAAAGAGCAGCAACAGACTGCTCATGTTCAGCCTTCACTAGAGGTCACTGATACTCATGGCCTTCTAGAGGCAGAAGGCTGTATTATTCCAGCAAATGTGGAGTCGTCGACAGGATTTCTCAAGGAAAGCTTCACAGAAGTAGCAGCGGGTCTTCACACTGTGACCACAGGGGCAGCGCTGCCCAATGGGCTAAAGCCAGATTTTGCCTTTCACCTGCTCGAATCAGATGGGCCCAAACCAGCTAGCTGCATTATGGAGCATGGTGAGTTATAGACTGCGCCAACAGTTTCACTATTGGATGAGTTCTACATATTCCCTTTCACATATAAAATGCGTATTTGGAATTAGTCGACCAATATATTGCAAAATATACATTTTCCCCTTTGGCCGTTTAGTTTTAAAAGCCATGACAGTGCATGTTAAGGAGCTGTCTGAGACATATAAATGACAAATCACAGTTTGTGGTGTTGTTACGAGCCATCGTTTTTTTTAGAAACCGTACCGTGGCTCACCAGACACACATGAGCTCATGTTTAATGTGCTTGCACGTTTAATTCTCCCACTCTCCCCTCAACAATTCCCTGTAACTTATGACTGTCTTATCTAATGATTAAAAGGTAGATAGCATTAAAACTTCTAACATGTACCATCTGAAAATATGCAGATATCTCATTTTAAACTAAATGAGAACATTTCAAATATTTAATTCACAAACCACACACAAATTCCTGTGACGCCACTGATCTATAATATAGAACTGGATTGCTGACTCAATGGTAAACTGGCAACAAGAGGTGAAGCCACTGGAAGTGTTTGAGCGACCATATTGGTATGCCCCAACTGCCATAGAGCCACAATGACTGATAGCAAAAACAGCCACCATTTCACCATCTCCAACCTCCAGATATGGCAGTTGCATTTCACCCTCTAGTGACAATCGTGATTAAACCTTTAATTTTCTTCGTTATGGATAGTATTTGCTGCATGAGCAGGACCAAACAGCGTCCTCTTGTGCTGAACAGAAATGGGAAACAAGTAGTGATCACAATGCCCAAGAATCTGGTCCCTCCCAAACAGAGCCATTGGTTTCAGGACAATCATGGGAGGAGATGCTAAACCTAGAGACTGCATCCACATCTATGGACGATTCACAATTATTCTTGTTTTACTTTTGAATGTACTCCAACATGATTCAAACTGTATGTTCTTTGTTAGAATGCAAGGCAACCTGGTTAGAGAAATCAAAGTTCTTTTCATTATAGGAAACAAAGGTATGCAAGAAAAATGTTTTCTTGTTGTCGACAGTGTGTAAATGTAAAATGAATTAAAATTGAATAATCCCAGATGTTTAAAAATAATTAAGAAAACTGCAAAATAATTCTCAGCCAGTGTAGGTATTTGATCTAAACCGAGTTTATCTAGAAAGTACTCATTGTAAATCAAACAATTTGTGTGTATATTCATTAACCCTTGCAGATAGATATGTGCCATTTAGTGGTTTTCACTGAGCAGTGCAGCAATATGAAATTATTTATTACAGTTCAACTAGCAAAATTTGTCAAAATGATTGCTTGTCAAATGTTGGCTATAGATGCAGTACACTTGAAACACGTCACAGAACAAAGCAATATCTGTAACAATAGCTATCTGAATCATCATGGCAAAAGGAGCATAGATGTTTGATTCTCTAGTATATAGTCTCTCCATGATTTGAAATGAAGCGCCCATAGCTGTCACGTTACTAATGCTTTTTTATGGGTAAAAAGAAAAGACGACCATTCACCATCATGCGCACGCTGAGGCCAGTTATGGTTTTTAGCCGGTGTATACCTGCATGATGGACGAAGATGTGCTAAAATCACACCATGTACAATCATACTGGGAATATTACCGCTGTCTTTTATATCAGTCTCCATGTTCATCTGGAGCACGCCACACATGCGCAGCTGATCAGATCGGGAGCAACAATAAGACAAGCACTATGAATTATTTTTCTCTTCCTTATTCGGCCTTTGGTGTATTTACAACATATCTAACTTTAGCCTTTGCAATATTTTTTTGCAAAATCTCAATTTCGTAATAAAAAAATACTTTTTAAAAATCGTGTCAAAACGGAAATTCATATTAATCGGAAATATCTGAAAAACCGGTTCAGGAAGCCAGTGTTTCAACTTAGCATGTTTCCTAATTCTCTAATGACATATAATGGTCATTTTTATGATTTAGTACAGTAAAAATATTACATATAGTACCTTTAAAGTGGCAAAAATATTCAATCTTATTCTGGGTTTTCGTCATACTCTACAGAAATTGGATACCTGATTGATTTGTTCGGCATGAAAAGAATTTAAAAACAGACCTATAATAAAACATCATAGGTCATCACAATATTATATTTCACAATTGATTTTGAGTTCAAATAGATGCATTGATTTGGTTGATAATTCAGACTTATAAGTTTGCGCCATCTTGCCGTCTTGGACACACAAATTGCTTGTGAACATTTTAACATGTATACTCTGTGATAAAATGTGTGTTAATTATCATGTGTACATGTTAGTGAGCGTGACAGCAGAGCTGAGGTGTGGGCAGAATATAGAGGAGTTACTTCTTGATGCCAGTCTGGACACCAGCAGAGATGCACCATAATGCTGTAACCAAGGTAATGACTCTTTGTGCCTTTTTTAAAAGCGAACGATACTTGGAATTATAAAGTTGTGAATTATATTTTGGGAACGATTATAAAACCAAATAATTGTTTAAAAGTGAACCCTTCTCTGTTTTTTTTTTTGTTTGTTTTTTCTCAGGGTACACACGTGCAGTGAAAACAAGGAGGACCGGTTTGTTCTGACCACCTGGAATTTGCTCAAAGTCCTTGGGTCCCGTTTTCTTTCTGTCTGTCTTTCTCGTATCATTTCCCAACATTTTCAAGACTTTGCATTGACTCACATCATACTTCCATCACAGACAACATGTCCTCCCTCAAATATCCACCACTAACATGATCGAAAAAAACATTCATTCTCCTGAAATTAGGGTCATCTCATTTGTGCATTGTGGTCAAAAAATTAGTTGAAACAATCAACGTTTATGTAATAATGGGACATTAAAGCTGTCCTCTCCCCCGTCACCATGTTCATTCAGTGATGGTGTTCTTTCAAAACACGCAGTTACCAAAGACACACATGCAGAGACACTCGCTAACCGGCGACCTCTTCTTGTCCACCCCATTAAGTTGTTGACTTGGGCACATCACTCACTGCTGCCCCCAAATGGACTGGATGTCATAATGCAGTAGAAAGACTGACCTGCTCAGACTACTGCAACAACTTGAACTTTGTGTGGGAAAATGTCATCGGTTTAGGTTTTCAGACCTTGCTGATCAGGCAGGACTTGTTTAGTTTGAGTGTGTGTGCCATTGCATGTGAATGTGTGTTCATCAAAGATTATTGGTCTCTCATTAACAAATAAGACTTCTACCAAAGTGACACGCATCCACTTTTCATTTGTTCCTGCTGCTTCTGTCCTGCTCAGGAATTGTTGTTTCTGTTTTCAGCTATGGGCGGGACTCTGATCTGTCAAAACACATTGGTGTCCACTCCCACTCTGATCTCACCAGGTTCCCTCCATGACCCAGCACTTTTGAAGCCTCTAAAGCATTTTGAAACCTGCTTGAATATCTGGAAGTGGAACAATTGACATCTGCCTAGGCTGTAATTTTTTTTTATCTTGAGTTGAGTCATCTGAAGGATCCAGATGATTCAGACTACTTCATCCTTCGCTGAAGAAACACAACATGAAAGTTTAAAATGAATAAAATGTAAATGTTTCACTGTCTCTTGCTTTCTCTCTTGCACAGATACTGTCTTCCATCGGTATTGCCCACTTTGTAAACATACCTGAAGACTCATGATACGTTTGCCTTTAAACCTTTTTTCTGCTCTTTATTCTGGCTGATACGCTGAATCAGTTTGTATTTATTTTAAAACAACCTCTATTGTGTGATATATATATAATTTTTTTTTTTTTTTTTTTTTCCTCTCCCCACTTCCTTGTATTCCCAATCTTTTTGAAGCTATTTTTGTGGGATTCCCCCTTTTGGTGTATATTTTCAGATTCTATAAATAGCAAATATTAAGATTAAAGTTTTTCCTATTTTGATTGTTGCGGGTTGGGGGAAGGGGCTGGGCCCTGTTGATTTATATTCAAGGGGATGGAGCTCTGGGGAAAAAAAACTTATGTAAATCAAGAGTGTGTTTTGAGGGTGAAGGCACTAGGAGTGCTGGACCTCAAGACTTTATGAAGAAAACACTACAGTTGTGAAGCTACTGATGCTGGTGACACTACAGACTAAACTTAACCTCGAGAGAAAGACCAGTTCACCAACCTAAAATGGGATTTTTGGGACAGATGAAAAGGTTGTGATATCAAAGGAAAGCTTGAACTGATAAATGTAGTACTTGCGACATTCCAGGGTCTATGGTTGGTGTTTTTTGGTCTCTCTCTCTCTCTCTCTCTCTCGCTCTCTCTTTTTTTTCGATGTCTGACTTTGAAAAGAAACTTATATCTACCAGGTTTCATCAAGCTCCAGAGAATCTTTGCCTCTACATCCAGATTGTCTTTAACCTTGAAATCAACAATTACGTGCTACCCCCAACCCAATGTTTGTTACGCCTGATTTTTAGTAATTTTTATAATTACCTGTTAAATTAATCAAAATGTTCTGGTAAACACAGAGATGTGTATGGCTTTTTCCCCTCTCAAATAAATGCATGTAATGACAAAAATAGGTTGTCTGTCAATTATTTCTTTAAAATTGTTTGCCTATTAAGTATTTAGCATTTATACTTAACATTGATTTGTTTTACCATTTAGGATCAATAAATTATTTAAAAAGTATCATATCATCTATCTATCTGTCATATAACGTGTGTGTGTGTGTGAGAGAGAGAGAGAGAGAGAGAGAGAGAGTGAGAGGACTGAATAAGGAGAATTTAACTGTTTTGAGGTTTATATAAAAGAAATCCACACTAAAGGTGGTCTAGTATGTTTACCCTGAGATGTATACTAAAACATTACTGCCCAGGAGTGCAATATGCTCAAGATTATCAAGCTTCTGGTGGATGCCAAGCCTCCAGGACATTATATAGCCTTCAGAGACAAGAGCATGAATGCTGTGTGCGTTTTTTTTTTTTTTTTTTTTTTTTATTTCCCTTTTTGATTTGTAACCAATTATTCTAGTTAATGAAAACCAAAACTAAACATAAGTAAAAACAGTTTTGTTAACTAAAATACACACTAAAATTATTAGAAAAAACAAACTAAACTGAAATAATTTTTCATAACTCTAAAACTAACTAAAATAAAACTTGTATCATTCATTTTAGTTTTTGATATTCTACAGTGAATATGGGCAAAGTGCCTCACTTCTGAAATATTTTCCATTTGTTGATAATTATGATCCAAACATGTAGTCTAACATTACCTTTGAAGAAAGCTTAAGATGTCTTCTACTTTAGTCAAAAGTAAAAAATTAAATAATGCTTAATACTGGGGAAGTGGTAACTTTGAAAAGTGGTCCAAACATCAACTGCAGTCTGAAACTGAACCTTTTTTTTGATAGGAAGTTTAGATTGAATGCATTTAGTATAATGCAAGTGTTTTTAGTTTGATAGAATGTTTAATTGTCCCACCTAAAATCTATCTGGTCACTGTACTTCAGGGAGTCCCATACGTTATAGAAGGGATTTTTGTGGTATTTGATTCTTGGTGCTTAACATAAGTCTACTTTAAAATAATTCCCCTTGTAATCAGCAGTCTCTCTTACATAACCACAGGAAGACCTCATAGGAGAAGGACTGTCAGCCCCCCAGTCAGTATATGTAATAACTATTTCACAAACTGATTTTACAGCTAAATGAGATGGGTACTTCCACTGTGCACCACATACATGTATATAATGGATGGATGTGCAAAAGATTGTACATTAATCCATTTTAGCCTTAAAAACCTGCTGACAGATCAGCCAGAGTATTACAGTTATTCTTCACAGTTAGGCTACTGATCAGCATAAAAACTAGGTAATTATCACAGTGGTCTGACCATTAGTAAAATGTGGAGTTTGTGGACTATATGGCGTGTTAATCCTTTTTCTAGACATTTTCCTTTCCCAGTTGCAGTTATAAATGCAAGTCATAAAATGGTGTGGAGTAAGAAAGAGTAAGGCACCGCTGTTGCACTTGAAGTCTGCTTCTGATCGCACAGAGATACACAAGCTCCGCCTGTGTGAATGAGACAGGACAGAGAGTTATCTCACATGATGGTAGAGGCAGCTCTCTTTGGTAGTCTTTGTAGGGTAAGTTGTGGGCTGTCTATAGACTTACTCTTGAATTTGAAAAAGCATCCCATGCAGGTTGGAGTGAAGACCGAGTTTCTATAAATCTCTGGACATTCCACTTCAAATTGGTAAATATTTTGCATCACACACACACATATATACATTTCAGTCTATTTTTAAGATTAATACATTTCAATTGCATGTAATATTAGTAATCCTTATCAAAAAGTACATACAGGATTAATTAATCATAATATTAAGTATTTAATTGAAATTTTTTGGGGATTCCAGATTTTTGTGTTTGAGTATTTTAAGAATCTATACTTTTTCCACAGTATTTACATTTTAACAAATAAAATAGTGAATCAAATCAATTAAAATAAGGGAACTTTTTTTTAAAAAAAAATTATTAACTTTAAATGTATTATTACATTATACGATTTTTGCATCTTGCTTTATGTACTGTATGGGTGAATATAATTTTTTTTTTAAATAGCCTCATTTTTGCATAAAGAAAGTGAAGTCTAGTTTAAGGACTTATGGGATAGGTCACCCAAAAATGAAAATACTCTCATCGTTTACTCACCCTCATGCCATTTAAGATGTGTATGACTTTTTGTCTTCTGCAGAACACAAACAAAGATTTTAGAGGAATATCTCAGCTCTGTAGGTCAATACAATACAAGTAAATGGTGATCAGGCCTTTGGAGCTCCAAAAAGCAGATAAAGTCATTGTAAACATAATCCATTAGACTCTAGTTGTTAATTCAATGTCTTCTCAAGCGATCCAGTTGGTTTTGGATGAGAACAGACTAAAACATAACTCCTTTTTCACTGTACATTTTGCCATCTCTAGACACAATCGTGATTTCAAGGTTGATTACACATCCTAGTGCTTAATGCATGCGCAGAGCGCAAGATGGCGCTATATGAAGTGTAATTGAGCTTACTAATGGAGCTCATGATCGCCAAGGAGACTGCTGTAAATATGTGTAAAAGGAGTTACATTTTGGTCTGTTCTCAACAAAAAAAACAACTGGATAATGTATCATCTAAAATATTGCCCAATGTTTATAGAAAATCAGATAATCTGAAAATTGGCTGGAAAAGACAATAGACTTTTGCAGACCGTATCTGTCAGTTTAAATTCATATTTTAACCTATGGCTCTTGACCTCTCCAAAATTGTGGACACGCTGACATATCGAGGTCCATAGAAACAGCTGAAAATAATGTATCTACCTATAGATACCTATGGAAATAACCCTTTAAAGTAACTTTTTTGTGTTGCTGTCCAGGGTTGGACTGGTAATCTGGCATACCGGGCATTGGGCTGACGCACTTTTGGGCCGATCAGGGGCGTAATGGCCATCGGGAGAACCGAGCGGGCCGGTGGTTCATTTGCGAAATGTGCCAAATGGGCTTAGATAAGCAACAATGAGCCGCCACGTTATGCAGAACGGACTACTAAACGGCACTGCAATATGCAGAAAAGGACGGCGAACATGTCCACCCCCCCCCCCACACACAGAGTTGCCATGTAAAATCCTAGCCCGATTTCTCTTCCCAGTCCGCCCCTGCTTCTGTTCCATCTTAAAATGCAGAGACAACTAATAATAAGCAATTCAAAGGTTAATTTTCTCAAAAACTGTAGGCACTGTGTTTCTGTGGCGCTATGAAAATTGCTGTGTTGGTTTCGAGCGACCTACTTAGACCCATCTTAACAACATTTCTGTGGGAGTGACTATCTTTTTATTTGACCAACAGCAGATGGGGGGCATACTCAGGAAGCTGTTTTGAAAACTAAGTTTATTTTTAGCAATTCCATTGGTGGCGCTAGTGGCACAGAAATCACATAAACTTTAATATTAAAGGACTTAACATTTTTTGTATTTATTAATTTTGACATTACTGTCATGACATTTAAGCACACTTTAACTCCCAAATGATTTACTGTTTTAATAATAATGAGGTTCTTTCTGAAAAATAATGGCATAATGCAAAATATCGAACCCATATTAATTTTTTAATGCATTTGACCAACTGATCTCTCGAACATTATAGCATGTCAACAGCTTATTATTGAAAGTTATTATAAAGTGTTTCCAAATTAAATTAATCTTTTTTATTCTATAGAGATGTTTGAGCTGGGGTAAATGCATTATCTCTCACATTAAAGTTCAAGCTAAATCAATTCCCTGCTTTACCTTCACTTTGTGCTCTCGTTATTTTCCCAGAGTTTTTTGTGGTGTAGTTATTCAAGGTCAGTTTGGAACATATCCAGAAAGAACATTCCATTAAGTCAGTTCAATTTTACAGTCTGAATGCATTGAAGTCCTGACAGAGCTCATGGCAACAGAGGAACATCTTCAAAACTTAGTATTCAAGTCAACTCTGTGTTTTTGTTTACTGTTACAACAAACCACGTTGAACAATATTGTACACAATGGAAGCATGTTTCTATACATGGATCTCTATGAAGGAAGGAAAAGGAGGACATCAGTAAAAAATATTTAAAATATCATATATAAAATATTTTACAATTTGTTTTTAGGAAGTTTTAACCATTTTCTTTTAAATGTGTTAAATGTGTCTAAGAATGGTTCACTTCAAATCGTTGAAAGACTCAATGTACTGTATATGTGTTGTGCAGGTGCAATGGCCAAGATATCTGCCTTCCTGGGCGGCTCTACACACACATGCATACTGGTCTTGACCTTTGTCTTCCTGGTCTGTGAGATTGTGGTTGGACAAATCTGCAGATCCATCCTCATCGTAGTGGACAGCTTCCACACACTCAACGTTTGCATACATATGGCTCTATCTGCATTAAAGCATCAGCCAAAAGCATCCGTCACTAACTCCAACCTCTCCTCTCCCTGCTTCTCAGAGTCACTCAGATATGTTCCCCATTCTCCCACCTCCACAGCCCCTTGCCCATGCCTTCCAAACATCCCCCTGCCAGCTGACCCAGCTTCAAACCCAACTGGAGGGCCTAGTTTTCTGCCTGATGGGCAACAGTACCGCAGGATGCGTCTCAAGCCTTTTGGCATCCTGATCTCATCTCTGCTGTTGGCCTCACAATGTGTCTCCATTAGTCTGGAGATTCTCAACCACATTGTGCAGCCAGAACCCATTCAACACCCATTCTTATCCATTGTTGTTGGGGTAGCAAGTCTGTTATTCAATATATTAACATTAGCCTGGAGAAGCAGAGCTAGAGGGATGGATAAAGCCACTGAGGAGTTCAACAATTGTCCAGAATTGACACAAACTGGCCCTAATTATACATCAGAAGATAAAGGTATTTTTATATATACCTAACCAAGTAATGCTTATACCCTTTAATGGAGATTTGATATTCAATATGATGTTATTGTGATGCAAGATAATTTAGAAAATGAGAAGGAAGGCTAGGATTGAATTTTTACCAGGTCTTTATCCTCTCCATCGATCTTCCCTGGTCGAATCTCTTTCTAGAGCCCTATCATTTTTTGCACATGGTCTACTCCCCAAAACAACAACTGCTCAACTGGTGTTAAAAGTGCCTATTCTAGTTAGTTACAAAATAATTGTAAAAGATTGCACTCATTAAACTCGTTAAAACGTTTTTATTTACAAATATTTATTTGTACAAGGTGAAGGGTCTGCTACATACTGCTACAGCATATGATATGGAAAATCTTTATCTGATCATTCTGTTGTAGAGGAAACTCTCCAGGATGATGCACTGATGTTCTGCAACCCTGAAGCACCTTGTGTTCTGGATTCAGATCAAGGATTTAAGGACTGGTCTTCTTTATGCTCTGAGTTGCCAAACCCCAACATTACTAAACTAGTTATTGAGTCCGTTCCAGCTCAATACTCCACTTCCTGTTTCAGTTCTCAAGAAGTTTTTCAACATCCAGAGGAATCATTGCACTCTACCTTCCTTGATTCCACTGGTAAGAATAATCTTTTTTGAACTGTTGATCACAGTTGAATGAATTGTTCATAAAATTGTTAGATTCATATTTGACAAATGTTCAGATATTTTACATGCAATACTATACAAATTATTTTTTGTCTCTTTTTGTCTGCCTGTCTTTTGTTTTTTGTTTTGTTTTTTTTTTGGTCAAAAAGTGCCTCTACGTGAGAGATACAGCTTTAAGAGACTGATGACTAAATATATCAGACACCTTATCAGTGTGACCAAGGAGCTTCTGGGTTCAACCCTCATTTTGATTAATTGTCTTGTTCTCCTGCTCTTCGAACCACATTGCCATTGTCCTCACTCACACTGTAACCTCCTGGTCTATTTGGATGCAATTTTATCCATAGTTGTTTTGTTAGTTCTGTTGGCTACAGCCCTGCCCAAGATCTATCGCTATGGCTTGCTGGTTCTCCAGGCAACCCCACTGCATCTTTGTGTCAATCAGGTGAGACTTTCCCTCACTCATGTACAAGGTGTGTTGTCGGTCCATGAGCTGCACGTGTGGCAGCTCTCAGATGTATGTATGGTGGCATCCGTGCATGTCCACTGCCAAGAAGGGATGAAAATGGAGGAATGTGAAGATCTAATGGTGAAGATCACAGGGGTGCTGAGCACTTTTGGAATAAACCACTGCACCGTGCAGCCTGAGTTCCTCACCTCAGACAGGAGTGATGCTGTGACCAGTGAACAGGTACCTGTTAAGCCAGTTTGCAGCTTGCGCTGTGGGCAGGAATGTGTTGAGAAGCTCTGCTGCTCTCCTCAGGTGGACAAATCCTGCATTCTCCAAGAGGATGGTTCCACCTCTCCCAAGGACAGTTCAGACTGTCCCCAGGAGGAAATCTCGTCTCCGGCGTCCTCTAGTGTTGGCGAGATTAGAGATGTGGTTATTGAGAACACATACCTATGATGGAATCAAGGTGTCAAGGTTTGGGTGATTAGCATAGGCCGGTTAGCTGGGAGATGCTGTAACTAGACCATCTGGTTCCAAAGAGCATCTTTCTCCATTCAGAATTAGCCACATATTCTGACTGTGTGTGTATATATATATATATATATATATATATATATATATATATTGCAAGCAACATGTACCGTGTATCACTTATAATTCATTAAAGATGAATAGATGGTTTCTCTATTTTTTGCTCATAGCTTAATGTCACAGCTCAGGAGATTTGCTAAGGATTTGTGATTGTGTGTATTCTTGCATTGTCATGACATCATTTTCCAAACTAATTTAACACAGGGCTTGATGATTGGCTTACAAACTTCTGTTGTTCTGTGGTAAAAATGGTTTCCCTCCAGGGGGCAACTTCCACCGAGATAACTGGAAATGGCAACAGATTGTTTTCTCTAGGTATTATAGACTTGAATTAAACAGTAAACTTTGCGGAGATTTTTAAAAAATTTTTTGTCAGCCTTTGAAAACTGACAGCTTCATCAGTCTTATTGTTCTGTAAATACATGGTGGATTTCATTTATGCAAAAAAAAAATTAAAAAATTGTCTGTCTATTTCTGTGGTGGCCAAACACTGATCAGGAGCTAAAGATTTAAAAAAGATGGCAAAAAAATAAATAAATAAGAGAGCAAAAACCAGGGGAGATTGTAACAACTGCTATATCAGTCATTATGGGGTGAAAAAACACTGACCACTCAAAATGTAATGAACCGCAAAGGCATCCATATGGTTTTTGAAAGATTACTAGTAAACTTTATTTCTATTTCTTCTGCTCCAATCTAGCTTCAAACGTACTTCTCCATCTGCTTGTATGAATGAAACACATCATAAGAATGTGTTTCACCGCTGTTCAAAAGCGCTTTATATTGCATCATTTATATGTAAATAAATATATCTGAATGGACTAAATATTAAATGAAACAAATGACAATAAAATGCAAAGTAATCTCTATAGTAATCATAATACTTTTTTAACGTAACAGTATTCTAATTACCAGTTATTTAAATTGTAACTGTAGTAGAATACAGTTACTAATATTTTGTATTTTAAATATGTAAATATTTTACATACGTTCATATGGATTAATGTATTCCGTTACTCCCCAACCCTGCTTATATCTGCTTATATCTTATATATATATATATATATACTGTATATATATATATATATATATATATATATATATATATATATATATATATATATATATATATATATATATATATATATATCATACATAAACAAAACAAAAACAAAACGTAGAAATAGCTGCCACTTGTTTAGATATGCATATCTTTTTTTTTTCTTCTTTTTTTTTCCCAGGCTGGTCCATCCTGCTGCTGTATGCAATAAGTATATATTTAGTATGTATTTCCCACAGTCCCTGATACACAGACTTCAAACTTCAGCATTGCTCTTCATCCTCACTCATAGGTCTACTTTTGGTGCCAGCAGACCATAGTAGATGAAGAAACGTTGACTTCTATTTATTTTTCAATTATGAACATTTTGTCTTTAACAAAGATTTCAAGATTAGTGATATGTCAATATAATAACAATTATAATATGCAAGTGCATTGTAATGACCACGAAAGATTGATAACGTTTACATAGGTTACAGTAATGCAAGACAATATGCAGGGCAAGATGGAGTCCAAAAGAAACATGTCACCTAACAGACAGCAAACTCAATATACTATATTTCCACAGAATATGTATACTTTAAAAACGGGATTTGTATTGACATTTGTTGATTTCATTTTGAACTCAACTTAATTGAACCGAGAATTAAAAAAGAACATGACAAATTTCAGGCCTTTAAGCGGTTTATTTTTAATAGTAGAGACTTTTATATTGAAATGTACTCTTCTTCTCTACTTCCGCATGAAACGTTTCCGTACAGCATCCGTTCTTCCGCTGTTTGAAGACGGTAACGGTGATAAAGTAGCATTTTTATTTTTATTATGGAGTCAATATTAATGATTCCTCAAATATCCGATAAGATATGAGTGTTTGCCCATAAAAAGGATTATCATGGCGAGGATTGGAGAGATCATTCATTTAAACGTCGGGGGCAAAAGGTTGTGTATTTCAGCTGCTGTGTTTAAAATGTTGCTCGAAACAAATTGCATACTTTACTAAGATACTCACTTACTCTTACTGTACATTAGAAATTATTTTAACGTCTTTATTACAAGCCTCCTTATTGTAAATAATAACAACAGGTATGCTTATAAACATTTGCATTCAGCAGCTGTAAGGCCTGATCTCACATCAGTTCACATAGCAGACCATTAGATAATATTGATGATTATAATTGTATTATTAACTCTTAAAACTGTGATGATCTGCAGTTTTTTTTTTAATGCAAGTTGCAATGACACCTGATGTACTGTAAATGGAATACCAATTATTCCTTTGTCTATTTTTATTCTATTTTTAAATGTAATAAAACAGGTTCAGTACCTCCAGACAGACTCTGACATGGGTTCCTGATTCATTCTTCTCGAGGTTTGAGTCATATATCACCTAAACTTGATCAGATATGTGTTTTACTTTTCAGTATATATTCAAAATGTTCGTGCGTATAACATAAAATATAATATTTGTATTAAAATTATATTTATTTCATTATAATAGTGCATATAACATACGTAGGTTTATAGTAGCAGATACATGGAAGCTAAACTTTTTTTTAAATCATTAAATCATGTTTTGATAGACTAAATGGTGAGATTATTGGTTATAGCTTAAAATTATATTGTGTCTGTCAAAATTTCTATATTGTTGCAAATATATTAAAAAGTGCTATTTATTCCTTGTTTAGTTTATTAAGTGGACGGATATCAACTCTAAAAGATGAGACAGGAGCGGTAAGGTTTCTTTTCTTTTACCATAAATATTGCACCACAGTCTGCCTATACAAACATTCTCTCATACTATACATCTCTCATTTTGAAATGTAGATGTTCTTGATGTGTTGTGATTTTTCTCACTTTTCAGATATTTATAGACAGAGATCCATCTCTCTTTGCTCCCATTCTTAATTTCTTGCGCACAAAAGAGCTATACCCAAGGTAAAACCTACAGCCACATATGGCAGTTTATGACAATTTAATTATTTTAACATAGAACTGATTCAGCAGGAATAATTTAGTATGAAATGGCAACTGTTTCTATTACAGGTCCATAGATGTTCACCTATTAATGCACGAGGCAGAGTTCTATGGGATCACACCGCTGGGTAAGGTCGGCATGGGACGGGGTTGTGTTCTAATGGATCTAAACAAGATCATCTTTGATGTAGACCTTTTTGACAATAACATTCTATCTTTTTCCCCCTTTTTCACATAAATGATCCTTACCATCCCGACACTCATGCCAAGACACAAAATAAATAATACGAATTAAAACAGGACACAAATGAAACAATAAAATCATTAGATTAGATTAAATTGAAATAACTCTATATATGTGTGTCTTATGTGAAGAGTTATGTGCAGAGATAGAATGCAGATTATATATTCTTTATGCATGTATCATGTGGCTCATGTTGTGTCTAATCAGGCCTTTATATCCCTAGTGCGAAAGCTACAGTTGTGTGATGAGTTGGATCGCTCCTCCTGTGGGAACGTCTTGTTCAATGGCTACCTGCCACCACCAGGTGAGAACTACAGATTACACAATAATTCAAAACCCTGTACACACTGACACGGTTTTGCACAATACAGGCATATAATGAGAGAAAGACTCGTAGTTATAATGCAGTGTTTGTGTGTGTTACAGTGTACCCAGTGAAGCGGAGAAACCGGCACAGTGTGGCAGGACCCCAGTTCATGGGTGGCCGTGCAGAGCCAGTGGAGAGAGCCCCCGTCAGGAGGAGTAACACCATGCCACCTAACCTGGGCAATGCTGGCATACTGGGAAAAGCTGCCATGGAGGAAAGAGTGCCAGGTCTGCTCTGTTTTTCTCTACTTTATTCAGTTTCTTCTATTCTATTATGTATACCTCCATTCTGTGCTGTTCTATTCTAATATACTATATATTTTTGCATATATATGTTTTTGCAGCCTGCAATAAACAATTCTCATAGGCTCACCTTTATTTTAATGAGTTGATTATTATAAACCTTTTATTTAAATGTTTTTTTGAACCGTGTGATCTCTGTTTTTAGGTCAGGTCTCTGATTCTGGCATGGTCAGAATCATATGTGGTCATCATAACTGGATTGCTGTGGCCTATGCCCAGTTTGTGGTGTGTTACAGGTATGGTTCCTCTTGAACTAGCAAATAACCAATGTTAATGTGTTGGATTTTCATACAGGGCATGTTAACGTTGTGATATTATTGTCCCATGTTCAGGGTTAAGGAGTCTACTGGATGGCAACAGGTCTTTACAAGCCCACGTCTAGACTGGGTCATTGACAGAGTGGCTCTCAATGCTAAAGTAATGGCTGGTTCACTTGGGGACAATGATAAGATGGTTGCTGTGGCATCAGGCACTGAGATAATATTATGGGCTATCTGTGCTGATGGAAATGGCAATGAAATTGGTAAGATTCCAATTCATAATGTTTTGGATTCTTATCATACACCTTTGTAGTAGATCTGTTTACACAGCACTTCAGATTAGACAATCTGCTCTGTTAGTAATGTTTTGATTTGTGAGGGTTTGTTTTTACTGATCTGCAGGTGTGTTCAGTCTGAATGTGCCAGTGGAGGCTTTGTTCTTTGTAGGAAATCAGCTCATTGCGACCAGTCACACGGGCAAAGTTGGAGTATGGAACGCTGTCACCAAACACTGGCAGGTAATGTCAGGTTTGCTGGGCTCTGAGCTGCAAAAATGACAAGTTGCTGTGGTGCAAGATAATAGGTTCTTTGAACTTGTTATCTGTTAGCCAATCAGCTCACTCATATGCGATATGTCAAGCCAATCGGCTTACATGGTGTACTCTTTCTTTGCTTTAAATTTGAATTTAAATTAATTTAACAGGTAAGCCGGTTTCATTGCAGCACGCTGCAAGAGTTTTCTCTGAAACCCTCCAATTCCCAAGTTCAACTTGTCTAGATCTGCTACATGGGAATTGTATTTATGTCTAATTGTGCAGTGCATGTCATACATGCTTGATGCAGCATGTCTTGTGTTTTTATAATTATGCAGCAGCAGTATTCCCACATGCTTATCTCAGTATATATGTGTACTTCCTAGCAGTAGCCAGTCTCAGTACTTGCTCTGCAGCAGTGTAGCAGATCTATTTCCTGTAAATATGACCCCACATTAACATACTACATCCTTCCAAGAGTTTTCATGTCTGAACTCTGAACTAAAATTAATGCAAAAAACATGCCCTGTGTGAATGGCCCATTACACACTCACTCTCACTCACTCTCACTCACTCTCTCTCTCTCTCTCTCTCTCTCTTTGTTGTTGTTAACAATAGTTATTTTTTCACGCCTCTAGGAAAGACACACCTGTGTTTATATTGGAGCTTTGTTGATTGTGGCTTTTGAAATCATAATCAGTTCCCCTAAAATCATTAAAGCTTGACCCCCAGGTTGGGAAACACTGCTCAGTTGTCATTGCAATGCACTTAGAATTGAGGTCACTCCTTGGTCAAGGTGTTGCACCTGAATTTTTTTTTAAATAACCAAAAGGTCAAAATGTCTGCTTTTGTCTTAAATTATGTACTGCACTTGTTCTTGTGTGGATAAAGCATCTATACATTTCCCATTACATTTGAAATTAAACCAATTTCAATGTGTTGTATTGAATAAGTGAAGTAGAAGTCACTTCATGATGCCTCCACCTCTTTTTCTACAGAATCAGGATGTGGTTCCCATCAACAGTTATGACACAGCCGGTTCTTTCCTCATCCTGGGCTGCAATAATGGTTCTATTTACTACATAGGTAAAGTGAAATTCATTCCTGCACTCAGTTGAATGCATACATACATCTGTGAGTTCATGATTGGTTGTTGCTTTTGCTGAACACTATATAAATGTATGTCTGTATCATTCAGATGTCCAAAAGTTTCCATTGCGTATGAAGGACAATGATTTGTTAGTGACAGAGCTGTATCGAGACCCCAGTGAAGACGCTATTACTGCTCTAAGTGTCTACTTGACACCCAAAACAAGTAACGCCTGCTCATATTCTCCTTACGATATTCTGTTCAATTTGTGCTAAGTTATTAATATGACTCCCTGATTGTAAAATTAATCTCATAAATTCAGTATGTGTGTACTGTTGTGTTTGTAGGTGACAGTGGGAACTGGATTGAGATAGCTTATGGCACTAGTTCAGGCACAGTGCGTGTGATAGTGCAGCATCCAGAGACTGTGGGTTCTGGTCCACAACTCTTCCAGACCTTCTCTGTACACCGCAGCCCTGTTACCAAGATCATGCTGTCTGAGAAACATCTTATATCTGGTAAGGACCATCATCTGTCAATGTCTCTAACAGCTGTTTGTCATTGCAGTAAGAGTTTGAGACAGATTTAAGGGCAAGCCAGATGCCAGTGAGGGAGAGAGAGAGCGCTACCCACACACATCCAGAGGCTGTGTCGAATTGTTGCTGCTGAAAAGCGTGGTTTTGAGTTGAAAAATAAAAATACATTTTGAGTTGGATTTGCCATCTCACGCCTCCTCCTTTCACCTCTTTGTGAACTTGTTACACTGGTGTTGAAACCCGGGATTTAGGAAGAAGAACACTGCCATGGATGCCTCGCCTCTGGAGGATGTTTTTTAATACCCTCGCCAGCATCCACAAGTCACAGCATCAGGCCCTCCTCGAGCTGCGTGCAGAACAGGAACAGCAGTTCATTGCTCTTGCGGAGGACTGGCAGTTGCTCCGGAGCTTGCCGCTGCAGGAGGGGGGTGCGGCTGTGACCCCGGTCAGCCAGTGAATCCGCCGGCCACCCCAAGAGTGCCTTTGCGCCCGCTTCCTTTGGTCGAGGTCCCCTTCGAAAGAATTGGTAAGGACCTTGTCAGGCCATTAGAGTGGACAGCACGCGAACATCACTTTGTGTTGGTTCTGGTGGAAATGTGATATCCGGAAGTAGTGCCATTTGAGCAACATTTCAGCACGTAGTGTTGCAGATGAACTCTTCAGAATCATCACCCGAGTGGGGATTCCCAAACAAATCCTTAATGATCAAGGCACTTCTTTCATGTCACGTACACTACACGAGCTGTATGAATGATTGGTATTAAATAGATTCGGACAAGTGTGTACCACCTGCAAACGGACGGCTTGGTCAAACCCTAAAAAACATGATTTGTAAGTCTGTGCATGGAGATGCTTGGAATTGGAATAAGTGGCTTGAACCCCTGTTATTTGCAGTTTAAGAGGTCCCGCAAGCCTCCACGGGGTTCTCCCCATTTTAATTATTGACCTCGTGGTGTCTTGGACATTGTGAGGGAAAATTGGGAGGAAGGACCTTCAAACAGCAAAAACAAATGCCAGGGCATTCTGAGTGACTCCAGCCAGGTCTCCAAGCAACCAAATTGGCCCGGTTGCTAGGGAGGGTAGAGTCACATGGGGTAACCTCCTCGTGGTCACTAATGTGGTTCGATCTCGGTGGGGTGCATGGTGAGTTGTGTGTGGATGTCTTAAAGAACAGCATGATGCCTCCACATGCACTGTCTCCGCGTTAACGTGCTCAACAAGCCACGTGATAAGAATCGCGGATTGACGGTCTCGGATGCAACTGAGATTCACCCTCTGCCACCACAAGGATTTAGAGCACATTGGAAATTGGTCATTCCAAATTGGGGAGAAAAAAATCAACACAGTTTTGTTGGAAAGCAATGCTACATGGTGCGAAACATCACTGATTTGCTTATATTTTAGTCCAGTTTTAAATAACCTCATTCACACTGGTCTCTGATCCCAGGGTTTTGGTGAGATCAATTCTGGGGAGCCTTCTGTGTGAACCCAAGCTGATGCCAGAATGCCCGAAAATGTATTTCTGGGATGTGTGAACAAAAGCAGAGCCGATACCATGTAGGGTGTGTGTCGTAGTGATGACGAATTTATCATGCGAAGAAGAACGTTTGTGTGCAGAATAGAGATTCAACAGTGTCACAGTGTACCGTGGTTTAAAAACATATGGCTGTCGTAAACCGTTACCAGTTTTGAAATGACTCAATATAGTTTTTTAAGTAGACTAACTCGCCGCTTGCAACCTTACGACAGGCCAACTGTTTGTTCACACATTTATTTTATTAACCCTGAAAGGGCAAGAACATAACGATACTGAAAATTAATGTATTGCTATTTTCCAACACATTAGGTTCCAAATAATGCATTTCTATTTTTCTCCCAAATATAGCTGCTGCTTTTCTTTTCTCTTTTTTTTTTCAATTTTAAATCTTGTAGAATTCAAAAAGACGACTTTTGCCTCGATGCTTTTCAATACTTAATCGCAGCGCAACAGTTGCCATACAATGTGTATATTACTTATACGTATTATTTGTAAATTAAAAAGTGGTAATGTTATTGCAAAAAAAGAAACAACAACAACAAATAAATGGGAAAAAACATTTGTGATATTATGTCTGAAGGAAAAAAGATAATTAGTTGTCTAGTAAGATAGACCCGTTTAGAATCAAACTAAGTTACAAATGTGATTACTGAATTGAGTGCACAACTTAACTGTTGTAGGGCAGTATCACTGAAAATTATAATTGTTTTTAAATATAATTTTTCTGTTTTTTAATATTAATAATATTACAATGCACCTTGATACCATGCGTGTTTTTTTTTTTTTTTTGTTTCACTTTCAATATTTATTGTTCTTCGGAGGCATTTCAGTTGGTAGACAGCAGCAAATAACACAATTTTTACTATTTTTAAAAGTAGGCCTAAATGTCAGAAAAAAAATCTATAAAATTGGCATGAATTATCATGAAAATCTCATACAGGGACCAGGAACCTACTCGCATCTGTGCAGATGATTAAATTAACTCAGTTTAGTTAGTTGTACCGTACACAATTTATTTGTTTACAAAAGAATAAAAGAG
This sequence comes from Moxostoma hubbsi, assembly GCA_032164185.1. Lineage (NCBI taxonomy): Eukaryota > Metazoa > Chordata > Actinopteri > Cypriniformes > Catostomidae > Moxostoma > Moxostoma hubbsi. The sequence goes on from JAVLUX010000019.1 coordinate 10,974,560, forward strand.
CTGGCTTCTCGAGAGAAAAACTCGGTTGTCAATAAACTTAAGATGCTGTACATTAGATGTCACTCTTGGATATCACTTTTGTCTTTATGGGATTGTCCTGGGATGTGTGTGAGTGCGAGCACAGATGATGGAAAGCTCTTACAGTGTAAATGAACAAATTTTGCAGTCCCAGAACAGTTGCCAGAACGACTTTTCCCAGGATTAATCCTAGGATCTATGTGTGAAAGGGGCTACTGATACCTCTGAGACTGTTAAAAGTAATTTATTATCAACTCATCAGTTATTCAGCTATACAACATTACTTTTTTACATAATTAAAATAGCTTTTATATATTAGAAAAATGTTTTGTGTGCAAAGCATTAAAAGCACATTTCCATGATTAACAGCACTAGTCTTATATGGCAAGGGACAGTTCAACTAGACCGAAACACTTACACTGGCCTTAGGTCATTGGGCCATCCTAATTGTTGATTCCTTTTCACCCTCAAAGATGTAGTTTGAGTTCTTTGTGCAGTGTGTGCAGACAACAATCACGTTCGTACTTGGACGGTGACACGTTTCCGAGGCATGATCTCCACCCAGCCTGGCTCCACCCCCCTAACTTCCTTTAAGATCCTCTCATTGGACGATACTGATGGTCATGGAGGCTGTTCTGCTGGCACAGATATAGGTAAGTTGGAAAGAGAAGTCATGATGCAACAGAACTGCTAGTTTTAATGGATACATGAGGTTACAGTTGCAATCTCAAAATTAAAACAACAGGAATTCACTGGTCCTTGGGCCAAAATGTGTTGACTGATAATTGTGTTGATTGACAGGTCCGTATGGGGAGAGAGATGAGCAGCAGGTGTTTATCCAGCGTGTGGTCCCTGACACTGACAAACTTTATGTAAGACTTTCCTCCAATGGGAAAAGGTCAGTTTAATTTAACCGTGTGCTACCTACAAAGACTCCACATATTAAAGGACCTACCCAACACATTTGAACAGTAAAACACCTGAATAGTTAAATTAATGTTTGGAGAACGTTATTGTACATTTGATCAACACAAATAGTCATGGACGTTTTATTCAGTGTAGTTGGAATGCTTAATGCAATCTGTCTTCCTTCTAAAGGGTATGCGAGGTGAGATCAGTGGATGGGACCCCCATCACGTCATTTGTGGTGCACGAATGTGAGGGATCCAGTCGTATTGGTTCTAGGCCCCGGCGGTACCTCTTCAGTGGTCATAGCAATGGCAGCATCCAAATGTGGGACCTTACAACTGCAATGGAAATTGCAGGGAAAGTGGATATCAAAGGTAGAGAACACATTAGAGATACGAATATGTTAATATGAAAGTCAAAATTTTGTTGGAATAATTCCACTTTACTGTCTCAATGTGATCTTCAATGCTTCTGTATTTGTGTTTGTTTCGGGAAGCTCTCGGTGGCCCCACTGAAGAGGAGCTTCTGGAGCTGTTGGACCAGTGTGATCTGGCTCTGACCAGAACGCCAGACATGAGTCCCGCTGCCTCGCTCACACATTCCTCTCGCAACTCTACCTGCAGGTACACACATACAAACATACATACAGACAAACACTTCTTTTCTGCCTCTAGTCCTTCATCCTCATCCTCAAATGTAATTTGATATTCACTCTCAAATCAAATCAAACCATTGATCAACCCCTGTATACAGCGCCCCAAATCAAATATGTCGACTACATCAATAACATCAAGACTCATTGATTTTTGATGTTTGGAACAACATGATGGCATAGTTTTTATTTATGCGTAAATTATTCCTTTAAAAGATATGTTTATGGTTGCAGTTCTCATCATGACCTATAGATAGTGCTGTCTGCTTATTTAAATTATGTCTTATTTTTGATCTCCTTCTCCACAGTCTGCAGTCCCAGTTGAATGAGAGCAATCGTGCTGGTGGTGGTTTCCGGGGTCCAATTCCTCTTAACGGCAGTCTTCCTCGCCAGGCCCCTTTATTACCTCTCAGCAAACCTCGTGAGCTTCCGTCCCACCTCTGCCTTAGCCAGTCCTCTCTAGCCAATAGTACCAGCGGCAACAACAGCCCGCACCCCAGCCGGGCCCTTCTTGACCGTGAGAAGGACCGGGATGGCCTTGGAGCCATCCGAAGAGGCAGCTTTGTGGAGCGCTGTCAGGAGAGAGCCAAGTGCTCAGACGCAGGCGTCCTGGATGCGGGGAGGAGGAGTTTAGCTGTGTGCAGTGAGCTTGAAGCCCGACTCGGCCTCAGAATGCAACCATCATTCTCTGCCCTGCCAGCAGGCTGCTTGTCAACACCGTCATCATCATCATCATCACTAAGAAGACCAAGCCCTGTTCCTTCACCTTTAAGTCCAGCGAGATCACAAACGGCGGTCTCTCCAAGACGGCCCCTCACTTCTCCGACCAGCGAGAGCCCGTCCAGTGAAAATGTGTCTGGCCACGAAAGCCCCACCTCTCCACCTTCCACCAGCCCCAAACCTCATATGAATGAAACCAGCTTCTGATGGGCTCTTTTTAGAAATTCAGCAAGAACACAATTTGTTTTGTTCTAGACAGCCAATGCTGATATATTAATTTTTGTGAATAAGAGACCTGAAAACTGCATATTGTGCATTCAATGTCAGGCTGATTTTTAAGTCAGAACAGCTTATGGCCTATTCTTGCATTTGAGGAATGTCTTCCACTGGTCAAAAGGACTAATTTCTTCTTTTACTACAGTACTCTCAGTATTGCAGAGTGCCTTACTGATTGTGAATTTTGAAAATTAAGTCATTATGAGAATATGATTTACTGCATGTAAATGACAAATGAATTCACATTGTATGACATAAGACACTTTATTGTCATTGTATACAATACAACACAATTTAAAAAGCAATAGTAGACATATTACACTTAAAGAATAAATATAAATAGATTAAGTAATACATTTAGAATACTTAAAAATATATTGGGAGATGAAAAAAAATATATATAACTTGCTATCTGGACTTGGTGTTAAAATATAATTTTTAAGCAAATGAGACTTTGGGGAAAAAAAAGATATGGCATTGAAAAGAGAATATGTTTTGTAATATGAACATTGCCTGCTTACACACTCTTATTGTATTAAATAGAATGCAGACTTGTTATATTACACCAAACAGAAATATGGTATGGCTTTAACTTTGTGAGGTTTTGTTACTGTTGCTCAAGATGTCACTGGTTAGTTGTATACTGGCTAATATTAATGAATGAACTTTTAGATTCCAAATGTATCTGAACATTGTTCAAACTAATAGGTTTATGTAACTAATTAGTGCTTGCCCAGTACGTTTTTATTTTTTAATGACCCATACATATGCCTATATATAATACAATTGAATGTTAGCTAATGCGATGTACACAAACATTCATCATCATTTTCCGTAAATAGAATGCAGACTATCAGTTGATAGTTTACATTACACATAAAAACTGTGGTTGTTGTGTGAAAATGCAAACTGTTTAAAGTTTTACTGCTGTAGGAGGATTGGTGTGCCTTTGAAATATTAAAAAGGGGCTGTTAGTTACTATACTAAAAACAGAAATTGCATCTAAATGTCAGCTTGAGTTAGATGTGTTTGTATTTAAAGAATCCTATACCATGCAGATAGATGCAATCTTACTTTGAAGGGGTCTTAATACACACATTGTTTCTGTTCATATACAGTCGTGGCCAAAAATATTGCCACCCTTGGTAAATGTGAGCAAAGAAGGCTGAAAAATTGGTCTTTATTGTTTATCCTTTTGATCTTTCATTCAAAATATTGACAAAAATATATCCTCTAAAAGATATCAAACAATTACCAACACAACACATTTTATCAAAAAACAAATACTTTTGTCATACATGTGTGGTACAGTTATTGGCACTCTTTTATACAATACTTTGTGCAACCTCCCTTTGCCAAGATAACAGCTCTGAGTCTTTTATAATGCCTAAAAAGGTTGGAGAAGATATGGCAAGAGATCTGAGACCATTCCTCCATACAGAATCTCTCCAGATCCTTCAAATGCCAAGGTCCACGCTGGTGGACTCTCCTATTCAGTTCACCCCGCAGGTTTTCTTTGGGGTTCAGGACAGGGGCATGGCCATGGCAGAACCATGATTTTGTGGTCAGTGAACCATTTTTGTGTTGATTTTGATGTGTGTTTTGGATTATTGTCCTGTTGGAAGATCCAATCAGGACTCATATTTAGCTTTCTGGCAGAGGCAGTCAGGTATATATTTTTTTATCTGTTGGTATTCAATAGAGTCCATGATGCGATGTATCTGAACAAGAAGTCCAGGACCTCTGGTATAAACACAGCCACAAAACTTTAAAAATCCACCACCATATTGGCATGGGATACTTTTCCATATGGCTACCTGTCTGTGTGAGCCAAACCCATCCCTGGTATCTGCTGCCAAAAAGCTCTATATTTGTTTTATCTGACCATAGAACCCCATCCCATTTGAAGTTCCAGTAGTGTCTGGAAAAATGAAGATGCTTGAGTTTGTTGTTGGATGAGACCAAATGCTTTTTTTCTTGAAACTCTCCCAAACAACTTGTGGTGATGTCTGATTGTGGTTTTGGAGACTTTCAGACCCCAAGACCCAGCAAATATCTGCAATTCTCCAACTGTGATCCTTGGAGAATTTTTGGTCATGCAAAGCATCCTCACTGTGCGTGGTGACAATATAGACACGCGTCCTCTTCCAGGCCGATTCTTAACATCTCCAGTTGATTGGAACTTCTTAATTATTTCACTGATGGTGGAAATGGGTATTTTAATTCTTTAGCTATTTTATTATAGCCACTTCCCATTTTGTGAAGCTCAACAACCTTTTGCCACACATCATGACTTTATTTTTTGGTCTTACCCATTGTGACAGATGACTAGGGGAATTTGGTGTGTTACCTCATATTTATAGTACCCCTGTAAAACAGGAAGTCATGGCTGAACAATTTCATGTTCCTAGTCACCTATGTGTACAATTATTATTTTTTTTTAATATGTATGGGAATATACTACAGATATATTTTACTCATAAGATTTAATCTAATATTTATGATCCTGTATATGACGCTTGCAAATTTGGTTTATTTGGTAAATGGTCTGCACTTATATAGTGCCTTTTTAACCTTAACGGTATTTAAAACGCTTTACACTGTGACACATTCACCCATTCATACACCAATGGCGGTAGAGCTGCCATGCAAGGTGCTAGTCTGCCATTGGGAGCAACTTGGGGTTCAGTGTCTTGCCAAGGACACTTCGGCATGTGGAGTCGTGTGGGCCAGGATTCAAACCACCAATCCTGCGATTAGTGGCCGACCCGCTCTACCAGCTGAACCACAGCCACCCCAGATATGCAGTTGTTACATGAAAGACACCATCCCAGAATGTGACATGTAGTTTTGGCAGTTATTGTAATGGCACCCAGACGTGTAGTTTTATTTTTTTTTTTTTTTTACCTTTTTTCAACCTTGGACACAGAATAAAACTTTTCTGTGCATGGGTTTGAAATATTTTCAGTTAAATGTAAATCTTTTTAAAAAAATAATTAAAAAAAGCACTTAAAAATTCCAAAAATAGTTTATTTTCATATAAATAAGTACAGATGGAATGTATTTGTAATAAATTAGACAATAATTAGAAAGGCGTATTGCTCCATAGCTTGACATACTGTATATGTACATACTATATGTATTATTGTGAGAGCTTTTGATTGCTGTCGCTATTTTGAAAAAATAAAGCCATTAAATCTTTTTTAATGAAATCCCCAAATCTAAATTGACATCTTAATTGTGCACAAATGATAAATGTTGATATATCATGTAAAACCCTAAAACATTCAATAATTAAAAATACATCTAAACTATTGCTAACACTATACCAAATGATAATCTCCTTGAATTTCATATAAATCAAATAAATAGTAAAAAATACAAGATTGTGCTTCAGTGAGACAGAGAGTCATAGTAAGCTCTCGTCTTCAAGTGCAGTTTAGCTGCCTTACTCCAAAGAGCTGTTCCAAATTCTTTATTTATTGATGTATTTGTGAAAGGACTTTGCCCATAAACAAGTCACCAAAGAATATCCTTTTAAGTTCAGCTGCCCTATTATGACATTAGTGGGGATCCACATCCCAGTCTTTTCCTTCATTCTACACCATCCCAGTCTAGATCTTGGCATCCAGCATTTCCAGAAAGAGTTTGTGCATTGGGATTCGTCCCTCTGTGTGCAGCCAGCAGAAGCAACGAACAGCTCTGTGGGCCGTCTGCCGTAACAGGGGCAGCGTCATGAGCAGTCTGCCAGCGCGATGAGGCTCGGAGGGCCTCTGATTGCTCTCGTAGTCCTGCAGGGCCTCGTGGAGCATGTCCTGAAAGCACTGCACGGCATCTGCACCCTCTACATTCTCTGCATCTGAAAGGAAACGATCGTCAAGGTCAAACCGGGCTCTTTGGTGTTTGGGTTTGTGTCCAATTGGGTGCTAAACTCTCTTTTGAGTTCACTTAAAATGCATCAGCTCCCATTGTCCACCCTTTTTGTTTAGCCACTGATGCTTAGTGGACTAGTCAAGGACATCTATTTGGTTGCACAACCCCTGTGGATTGTTCTGTGTCAAAAGTAAAAACAATAGTTTCCTCGGTGTTGTCTGTCTCCACAATGCCCTGTGGTCAAATGCAAGCTGAGAGACAATGCTAATGGTTTTGTAGCTTAAGAGAGCCAGCCTTGTTCATTGGATGGATTTATTGATCTGTGCTCTGGACTGCTCCTCTATCCATATTGATCTTTTTTTTTTCTCTTGGCCAATGTGTCTAGGAATAAAAATGGGAACTAAAAATGTATTAAACAGTTTAAGAAATCCCTGAACACGTTGGCAAAATAAATAGTACCATATACATTTGGTTCTTAAATCCACTAGAACTATTATTCAATAGTACTTTTATTGGGGTAAAACAGAACCAGTTTGCAAACATATATAATGTGAGGACCAAAAGTCTAAGACAGACCACTAGTGAACATTTAGATTAAATTTTAATTTAATAAAATATATATGTTTTTTAAATACAATTTTAAATTAACAATTTAAAACATAAATTATGCAATGTTTCTTTGTTTGATTTTTTTTCAAAATTCTAAAACTTTATTTCCAGTTTTTGAATCCCAGATTTTCAATGTGATTTGAGACTTTTGGATCCCACTGTACTTCCACTCTGAAATGTTTTCGCATCTCATTCACACATGAAAGGTGTTTTCCTTCACTGTAAACGGCGCTTTTCGAAAACGCTCTTCATTACTGAATTCTTTGGACAGCGATGATGTCATGGAACTGAAAACAGATTGGTGTGAATGTGGCCTAAGTGGGTATAAATATACCTGAGTTAGCCAGTGTCATTGCTTTGAGAGTGACCAATTCCTCCTGGTTTAGGCCCATCTGTTGGTATTTGGAGGTTAGATGTCGCAATGCCATGTAGAGATCATGCAGTCCTGCGGATTTGCTCTGGCTCTCATTCAGTCGCAAGTTCTCTGCAAACTGCAGCTCATCGGACAAGCCCTGAGAACGCCAAACAACATTCATAACCAGGTTCTCCATCCAGCCACCCTGGAGTAAGGCCATCTGATCCACCAACGAGAGGGCAGTGAATCCTGTAAAACATAATGCTGGATCAGTATATGGATAGTTAACTTGAAATAGTTTTGGAAAGTCGTACTGTGGTGTTACATGTTATATTCCATCGAAAAACGATATTAACCATTTTGATTTTAAAATTGATGGGTTTATTTAGATTAATAGTGTACTGGGTATAAACAATATTTATAATCTATGACTGTTTACCTGGTATGTGTTTTGCCCAGTCAATCATTACCAGGAGCTCCCTGTTTAAAAGGTCACATAAGGACAGTAGCGTTTTATGGTCACTATCAGGGGTCGAGGGGTCAGGGGATGCTCGCAGAGGAGCTGGCTCAGAAACGAGGAGCTGAGAAATCATTTTGTTTCCTGGAAAGAAACAGGAAAGAAAACTGCGCTCATTAATTGCGCATCCATTTCATTGGGTTTTTAATATTAGACTAGATTTTTTTTTTTAAAACAAGTACCCAAAAACTACTGTAATGTTTGATGAGACTCACTGATTGATTTGCCTGGATGTGTGTAAGGTGTTTTGGTGAAAAAAGAGAGGCCTGAATCCACTCTATGCTTGTACTTCTGTCTGCCACCTCTCACACGGTCCATGCGCACACCTGAAAAGGTAACAGTGTTCTTTTGAGAAATACAATGGCTCCATGCACATACATGGAACCATTTAAATATTTAAAGGTAAAATAATACTTTTGTTTCCGTTTTAGAAAATAGATAGATAGTCTAACCAGTAAGGGACCTCTTATCTCAAGTTTCACAGGAACTCACCCTCTCTCATCATGCCAGCACGCAGGCACTTCTGAAATCGGCATGCTTGACATGACTTCCGCCGTCTTTTGGTGATCTCACAGTCATTCATCACAGGACAACTGTACTCAATGTTTCCTGAAACATCAACAATCAAGAGCTATTTACAATGTACAGAGCATATTAAAACGCATTTGGTAACACTGTACAATAAGGTTGTTTACATTAATTTGAATGCATCCAATAGTTAACATGAACTAACAATGATCAATACAGCATGTATTAATTTTGGTTAAAGTTAATATCTACATTTTAAATACAGGACATAAGAAAAGGGAACGAATTCGAACTCATGTCAGTATAAGCACCACAGCTCAATATGTGAAAGCTGATGCACTTATCACCAGGTCACAGCTCTTAAATTTTTTTTGCCTGGAATGCCACTAATTCTAAAAATAAATGTTAATAACCATATAAAGACCTGCCATTTTTGTTAACCATACATTGAGTCTATTTGTTTGTCGCTTCACATGCTGAGCTTTCACACAGAAATCCATAGAAGCCCAGACAGAGTTCATGTATTGATGTACACCATCAGATAATTTAATTATCAGAGTTAGAAAGTCTGTGGCTTTCCCAAAGGCTAGAATATTGACGACTGTTCAACATCCATTCATGCGCAGAGAAGCAAATCACGGATTCTTGGTTTTGTCCATTTCAACAATTCACTTTGTTCGATAGATTTCTCTAAAACACAACACTCAACAAGATGCTGTGGAATTAGGGCATCCATTATCTGACTGTACACTTCATCAATGTGTTGATATTTTAACACACACACACACACACACACACACACACACACACACACACACACACACACACACAACTTGGTCCCTGTATGCCTATAAGGCCAAAGCCAATAAAAAAAAACATTACTAGCCAGTAACTTAATTATTTGTGTTTTGGAGTTTGGCGTTTTCATAATGACCATACAGTTTTCAGAGTTTTCCTTCACTGCTGACCCTCAAAACAGTCTAAAAATGAGGTGTTTCAATTAAAACAGCACACTGAGTCTTCACACAGAAATCAATCTCAGACAGATGGTTAGCTCATATGATATTGATCATTTTATTCATTAACAGTAGTCCTGCTTTGGAATGAACCCAATACATACATACATATATATATATATATATATATATATATATATATATATATATACACACACACACATACACACCGATGAGCCACAACATTAAAACCACCTGCCTAATATTGTGTAGGTTCCCCTTGTGCTGCCAAAATAGTGCCAAACCGCATCTCAGAATAGCGTTCTGAGATGCTATTCTTCTCACCACAATTGTACAGAGTGGTTATCTGAGTTACTGTAGACTTTGTCAGTTTGAACCAGTCTGGCCTTTTTCTGTTGACCTCATCAACAAGATGTTTCCATCCACAGACCTGCCACTCACTGGATGTTTTCTTTTTTGTTTATGGCACCATTCAGAGAAAATTCTAGAGACTGTTGTGTGTGAAAATCCCAGGAGATCAGCAATTACAGGAATACTCAAACCAGCCCATCTGGCACCAACAATCATCAAAGTGATTATCTAATCAGCCAATCATGTGGCAGCAGTGCTGCTCATAAAATCATGCAGATTTGGGGCATGAGTTAATGTTCACATCAAGCATCAGAATGGGGAAAAAAATGTGATCTCAGTGATTTAAACCATGGCATGATTGTTGGTGCCAGATGGGCTGGTTTGAGTATTTCTGTAACTGCTGATCACGCAAAACATCTCTATAATTTACTCAGAATGGTGCCAAAATCAAAAACATCCAGTGAGCAGCAGTTCTGTGGATGGAAATGCCTTGTTGATGAGAGAGGTCAACAGTGAATGGCCAGACTGGTTCGAACTGACAAAGTCTATAGTAACTCTGTTAACCACTCTGTACAATTGTGTTGAGAAGAACGCTATTCTGAGATGCAGGTTGGCGCCGTTTTGGCGGCACGAGGGGGACCTACACGTTATTAGGCAGGTGGTTTTAATGCTGTGGCTGATCGGTATATGTGTGTGTATATATATATATATATATATATATATATATATATATATATATATATGCACTTTATAATAATACTTAACAATAAAGGGTTATTTCATTAATAAGTCCATCATTAAAATGTGTATTATGTATTAAATGCAGTACTGTTTTTCATTGAGTATTCAGTAATCCACCCCCCAAAATAAATAAATAAATAAACAAATAAAATAACTATAGGATTAATCTAATATAATATAATACACAAACAAAAAAATTAAACAATACATTTATTTAACTTTTATTTTCTATAGCACGTTCTAGTAACTTTCCCTTATTAGTCCCTTATTAATAAATTGTATGATGTACTTAATGCAATAATATTTTGCAGAATTAATATTCCAGTCAAATTACCTTGAATAGTTCTTTTGAAGAAGGCCTTGCACGCCTCACAGGACGCAACGCCGTAGTGATAGCCAGACGCGAAGTCCCCGCAGACCAGACACAGGCGTTTGGCTCCGGGGTTCAGTGATGGGATGTAGTCGCAGCAGACGATGGACTCTGTGTGACTGACGGGGTTGAAGAGAGCGGGGGCGCTGCTGCTGGAGATTGAGCTGGAGCTGATGGGAGAGTCCGGGTTCAGAGAGTGCTTCCGAGAGAACATGCTGTAGCCGCTGCTGTCCGAGCTGCTACTGGGGCTGAACGGTGTCGCGTTGTTGTCCAGGCCTAACGAGGGGCTCAGCGGGTCGGCTTTGACTGGCGGATCACAGGGGGACGGTGGATCATCAGTGGAGGACGAATCCAAAAGGCTATACAATGTGAAGTTTAAACTTGAAATGCATTACAACAACAATTACTGTGCTTTTTCTACACTTTTACTAATAAAAGCAGATGATCTAAAAGACTAAAAATGTCAAAAGGTGTAATAGCTGTTTTAAACTGCCATTAGTTATTTACAAACATAATGCTGAACAGATCATTATTGCATTGAAGTTCATTGTGAATTCAGATTGTGTTAAAAATATAATGACATGTAGGCTATATTTCGTATTGCTTAAATTTATATTTGAATGAAATAATGATCTGTTTGATTTATCAATTTTAACTGGACTGGTTATTTCCCATGAGACAAGAAAATTTATTAAAACAAGTTTGTAATATGATTATGCAAATATATATAGATATATATATCTTTTGCATGTTTTATATTATAATAAAACATTTCAATTAGGACAAATAATAGGCCTACTTACTTGTGCTGGTTTAGAAACTGGAAGTTTTCATTCAAGCAAAACTCCTTCAGGTCCATAATTATTTCTCCCTATGGGATTCTGACTTTGAAGTATCTGTGTCCAAGAGATGAATAGGAGAAAAGGAGAGAGAATGCTAGAGTAGATGAAGGGAGGGAATAGTGCTGGCACACTGAACAGGACCTCCAGAGCTTCAGGTTTATTTAAGTGATGCAGTAGGTTGGGTGGGGTCAAGCTGTCTAATCTAGATGCATGCTGATTAAAACCCTATTGATGGGTTCTCATAACTGACAAATCCCCCAAAATGACAACACATGCAGGCCAACTGCAGATCACTCAATCAAAGCCAAGGCCGTTGTTTCATAAAACGTTGATCAAACTTTAAATATTTACAGAATACATTCTAATGAAATTACATACCCAATATATGACAAGACTATGGATCAGTGGAGAGTTAATTGTTGAAAGTAAAGTGTTAAGATTTAAGGGTAAATGTTCATAATTTTGTATGCCTATTGACTTGCATTTGTGTGCAACCTTTCCATTTTCATCTTCTCAGATTGCTCTTTTATGCAGTGAAGCCCTGCCCCACTGTTTTGTTGTATGTAAATACATACAAAGACATTCCTTATCTGCAGTTGGCTAGGAACACCAACAAACACCAAATCATCATCATTTCCTTGTTCCTGCCTTCACTGTTGACCCTCAAAACAGTCTCCAATTTGAGTTCTCTTTACTAGAATTACAGGAACTCTGCATCACAAAAAAATTGTAAAAGGGTTGATCTGTGAGTGCTTTTTAAACAAATGAAATTGATGAATCAATTGATCAGTCTACATCAGTGTAAAGTTAACAGCATGTACTTATAAATCAGTTACTATTAAATAAAACTAGTTGAATTGTTTTACATAGTTTTTTATGGTAGGTTACATTGTAGTTTTCAAGACAAATTTGTAGTGTTGTAATCTGTAATTTGGTTGTGTTGTGTCTAAACTGACAGCTAATAATCTTCCTTTTGTCATTAATAATGAATTGGTCTGACAATATAAGGCTACACATATTTATTATTGTGTTAGTGTGCAGGGCAAACCTTAAATTAGTAGAACTCCAAAAAAATTTAGACAATCATTTGCATCAAAATTTTTAAGTTAATAAACCCCCCAGTTTAAGTTAATAGTACTTTAGATTTTTAATTTTGTACTACACATGCATGTAAATTGCTCTGAACTTGAAATATTGAGTAGCTATATTGAGCATGCAAACTCATACATGTTAATGGCACATAACTGAATGCATGATATTTGGTAACATTTTGCATTTGTATTTTGATTAACATATCGCTCATTGTGTAAAGCAATGTGGAATATTCTTAAATTGTACCTGTCCTCAACCTAATCTCAGGCTCCATTATTCATCATAATGTCCCACCCAGAAAATTAGAGTTTTTATTTAAATTTTTTTTACTTCAAATATATATTTATAAAATAGTAAACATTTCTGTTGCTAAGGACAATTAGGAGAATTGTCCCACACATAATTGTAAGGATTACCTGGAGGACCACCAGAGGTCACCACATTGTTTCCTTGTCTTTAGTTGGTTTATGGGTTTTGTAGTTCTTTTTCATTGTCTTTGTTCATTGGTCCTTGTGTTCATTAGTGTCTGGTGTCCCTTGGTTCATCATTAGTTCTCTCTGTGTTATTTGTCAGTTCTTATCAATTCATGGCTGTAAGGGTTTGTGCTGTTCTTATGTTTTTGGTTTCTTGTGTTTAGTTATCTTGAGTTTTAATAAAAAGCCTACATATAGATCCAGTCCATTTCACCTTTTGTTTCTGCAAATGTAACAGAAAAACTGACCAGCTTTTATGGATCTAGCAGCAGTATTTGGGGTATTATGCCAGACAGGTCTTCCTTTTCTGGGATTTTCGACTTGATTTTTCACTTTAGAGAACCTGTCTCACTGGGCTGACTCCCATCTGTCATTCATTTTTTTGAAAACCAGCCAGAACAATTAAAAGAACACTGATTTGCCTGAGATGGTTGAACTTGCATCAAGGTAGTACGTTGACGTCGCTCTGGGGAAAAAGAACTACAAAACCCATAAACCAAGACAAGGAAACAATGTGGTGACCTCTGGTGGTTGTCCGGGTAATCCTTACAGTAATTTTCTTGCAACACCCTTATAACTCTTAATTTGAATATTTACTCTCCCTGTCCAGTGCCACACTAAGAATTGTGGGAAATATAAACCCCCTGCTCAGTTTCAGTTAAATTTAACTCCTTGTAAATTTAAAGAGTTCATTAAACTCAAAACCATTCAAAAAATTCAGGTTACTTAAAAGGTGTCTATTTTGAGAAATAAAAAAATAAAAAATAGAAATTTTAAATAGTTTTCCCTTCTCAAAACTATTTATTATTTTGAGCATTAGGGTTAACAGTGTGGGAGTTTAATCAGTACATCAGGTTTTGTGCAGATGCTAGGATTGCTTGTAGGTTTGGGCGATTACATGTCTGGTGATTCGAGTCATGATGCTTGTAAAATTGCTGAGGTACAATATTTGTCTGCACACTTTGTACTCAAGTGACCTACTTTAAGAATCAAAACGGTGTCAGAACTGTTTCACACACTCGACAGTGATGCAATACTTGCAGTGTAGTCTGTAACTTCATAACAGGCCTTTCTTTACTTTATCATTTACAGATGCAAACTTTCTAGAAACAAAAGTACTACAGAAAAATATAAACAGAATTTCATTCTGTTTTGTGTTCAAATAAGCACATTTGTGTGTTAATGTAGCCTATTAATATTTATTTATTTGCATGATTATTGCTGTATTTTAAGTTATAAAATACATATCTTATTGAGAACTACTGTAATATAAATTATATTTTTTATATTAATGGCTTTATGTGTGTTTATGTGTGTGTGTGTATATATATATATATATATATATATATATATATATATATATATATATATATATATTAGTTGCCTGATGAAAAACACTTATATCCACTTTTGGCAATTTTGACATTTTACCATAAAGTTTGAATTGTTCATCGAAGTGACCAATGAAAATATGTTTAATCAGGCTGTCTGTTTATCAAGTATCTTGCTAGATTGTTTATGAGAAAAAGAGTTTTTCCATGCTCTAGAAAAAATAGTTTTTTTTTATCAGACAGCGATTTTTATTATATATATATATATATATATATATATATATATATATCCATTTCTACAAAAAAATTTGCACAGCCATTTCTCAGCGTGATATTCACTACACCTTTGAACTTTGTCATTTACATAATTCATTTTTGTTTATATTCTCTTTGTTTGTTATAGTCTAATGAGAAGGGGATTAGAGCACTTCCTAGAAATATGGGGCTTTCTACTCACTCCACACTTGGATGTTGACACTATTTTGGGTGTGAGGGGATGATCCTGTTTTGGAGTGTTATGTAACAGTGACCCATTTCTGATCCAGCGCAAGCCCGGTATCCATTACAGGCAGGTGAGAGGATTACTGTCTAGGCCGGCAAGTAACACCTGTCCCGTTCCTTGTAGGCCTTAATCCAGGAAGGGCCTCCTCAGCAACAAATTGAGACAATTAGTTTTGGCAAACATGCAGTGAGAGTAAGCACATATGCTGCTATCACTTTCCATATGGATGCTGTATGTATAATGCACATACGTAATCAATGACACACCACTGTAGGCTTTTGCACACAAGCATTAATAATTTATTTTAAAAAAATGCAATCTCTCTATATAGCACACACATGAGGTGTACATAACACTCCCCTCTCTCCTCTCCACCAATAGCTGGTGTGTGGTGAGCGTACTGGTGCACTACAGTTGCCGTTGCAACATCCATATGGATGCTGCACAATGGTGGTGATTGAGGAGAGTCCCCTGTTTATTGAGTAGATCTTTGAGTGTAGTGTTAGATAAATGTAACATTCATTCATTCATTCAAGTGTGTGCCAGCATTGATAACATATATAATGCAATTAATCGCAATGGCTCCGGATTGTAATAAGGAAGATTCCTGAGAAATGCAAGCTTGTAGTACCACCTGTTTACTCCAGAGTGCAGTAATTGAAATTTTAGCTATGTGGCAACGCGCAGTTTATACAGTGAAGAAAACAACCATCCAGCAGACACAAAACAGACATTCTTTATGTTCTTGCGTTCAAAACATTTGATGGAGTGCAAATTCGAACTAAGGGATCTCAAGATGTGTTCTAAGTATTAAACTATTTTTAACTTTACACAGTGACCTAAAAATGTTATGTTTATGATGCAACGCACCCGAGACGCTACACAAGCACGTCTGATGTCTGAGACAATTCCATAGTTTAGGAGCCAAATATGAACATGATCTACCTCCTTTTGTGGAACTATTAACAGGCCAGAATTTTGCGATTGTAATGAACGTGATGGAATATAGCGTGGTAGAAGGTCACTTAGGTACTGTGGAGCTAGACCATTCACAGCTTTGTATGTAGTTAACAGAATTTTAAATTTAATATGAAATTCATCAGGTAGCAAATGTAACGACATTAGAATGGGGTTAATATGATCATATTTCTTGGTTCTAGTCACACTTTGGCAGCTGCATTATGAACCAATTAGATTTTCAAAGGACAGATTGGTATCAAATATAACACCTAAGTTCTTCGCTGTAAAAGAAGACGTAACTACATCCATTCGGAGTCAAATTATCCTTTAGCGGATAATTTTTTTAGAGGTTTTTGGTCCAATAACTAGTACCTCTCTTTTGTTGGAATTGAGTAGAAGGAAATTTCTGGCCATCCAATCTTTGATTTCATTGATACACTCTGCTAATTTGGAGAATTGTGAAATTTCGTCAGGTTTTGAAGAAATATAAAATTGAGTATCGTCTGCATAACAGTGTAATCTTATGCCATGATTCCTGATAATATAAGGGGAGCATATATAAAGAAAAAAGCAGAGGCCCTAAAACTGATCCCTGTGGCACTCCATACTTAACTTTTGTTTGATTCGACAATTCCTTGTTTACACTAACAAAGTGGTAGTGGTCTGTTAAATAGGACCTAAACCATGCTTATGCAAGTCCACAAATGCTAACATAATTGTCTAGCCTATTTAAGAGAATGTCATGATCTATCGTGTTAAATGCAACACAAAGATCTAAAAGCACTAAAAGTGAAATGCTGCTGTGATCAGATGATAAGAGCAAGTCATTTGTAACTTTGATAAGTGCAGTCACTGTACTGTGATGGGCCTAAATCCTAATTGAAATTGTTCATATATACAATTTCTCTGTAGAAATTAACATCGGTCTAGAATTCTAATTCTATAGTTCTCCAGGATCAAGCTGAGGCTTCGTAATAAGCGGTTTGATAACTGCCATTTTTCTTGAGACATGCCCTAAAGATAGCAAGGAGTTAATAATTGTATGAAGAGGTTCTGAGATTACTCTTAGCTCTTTTAAGTGCTAAGTTTTTATTGGATCTAACAAACATGTTGTGGCATTTGATTTTTTTATAAGTTTTGTTAGCTCTTCATGACCTATGACAGCAAAAGATTGAAGTTGCTTGTGAGGAAATTTATGAGACACCGTTTTCTGAGATGCAGTGACAGTTGATTGCATTATTGCAATTTTATTTCTGATGATTTCAATTTTATCAAGAAATTCATGAAGTCATTACTCTTGTGCTGTGATGGAATATCTGGTTCAGTCTATGCTTAATTCTTAACCAATTTAGCCACATTTTGAATAAACACCTAGGATTGTTGTGGTTATTTTTTATGAGTTTGCAATAATATGCTGACCTAGCATCTTCTGTGCCTGTCTGTAGCTACAGACACTATCTTTCCATGAAATACCTCTAACTTTGTATTTTTCCACTTGCGCTTAATTTTCCAAGCTGCTCTCTTGAGAGCGTGAGTTTAATCATTGTACCATGGTACGATCTATCTATCTATCTATCTATCTATCTATCTATCTATCTATCTATCTATCTATCTATCTATCTATCTATCTATCTATCTATCATCATCATCATCTAAATCTATTTAGAAAATAACACTAATTTGTTGCATTGGGAAGTTATTATTAGTTGCCTACTGCAATGTGGAATATCTGATTTTCAATACTGCAAGTGTAAAAAAAATATTAGTGAAACTCTTTTAAGTATACATCATGGTGATAGTATTTGTTTAATTTAATTTAATCTATGCTGATTTTAGTAAAAATAAAAAATATTGATTTTCTATATAGATTGTTTTCATATTTCCAGATAAAAAAAATGTTTTTTTTTTTTTTTTTTTTTTTTTTTTACTGTAATGAAATTGAGATTTAGTTTTGTGTATAACAGTAATGAGAAAAAGCAGACACACTACCAGAATAGGAATACATCAAGGAATAGATATTTTTTTTTTATATAATCCTTAAAGTAGGATTATAATAAATATATAATGCATTTTTTTCTTTTTTTTATTACATTTTTTGAGCTCTTACAATGAAAGCTTTTGTTAAATATTATTATTATTATTATTATTATTATTATTTTTTCAAAATATTCTTAATTGTCATGAAAATAAATCCATAATAAATAATAATAAATATTATAATAACCACAATAAGAGAAAAACATTAGTTAAGTTCAACTGTAAGTCCCATGTTAGTATTTATTGTACTGCATTTAATAATAATAATAAAAATAAATTATCTGTAGAGGATGATTTTCTATCCAGAATTAGATTTTTTTTTAACATTAACATAATGAAAATGATGGTAAATTATAATTATTATTATTTATTTTTTTTTTTTTGCATCAGTAATGAGTCTGAATGAATCTTGTCATTAAATGTTTTTTTTTTTTAAATTATTATTATTTTGCGGTGAAATATGACCCGGACATTTATTTTTGAGATTCACTAACCCATTAATCCAGCACAATCACAGAGCTGAAGTAATAATATTCTTCCTAATTAGATTTATCCATATTAGTTACCAGAGTTTATAAATTAATGCATTGACAGTGTGATACATAACATAAATTATTCAATCACTGTAATGGTTCATGACTTATGTCAAAACTTAACTGAATCCAAACTTAAATTCCACCATAAACATTCGGCAGCCAATTCAAACCGGGCATATAGTTGTGTGTGAATAATTTGCACTCATGCCAGCCCAGTACAAGTAGTGTTTAAAGTGAATACAGCAAAACACTATCAACAAAGGTGGATCAGAGGGGGTTTGTGGGGGAAAACTGAAATTCTCCACTACGTTTTGTTGGGTGGTAACATGAGCTACAAAGGAGTGAAAGCTGATATTCTGCTGGTCAGTGCAATCCGAAGTACATTAGGAACATCTAATCAGCTTGGCTGTGTGATGTGGGCGGATTGGCCTATAAAACAACTTATGAGCTGGATTAATATAAACAAGGCACATTAGGGCCACACAGAGAGATAAGCCGTTTACATACCTTCTCAAACAAAGCACATGAGGAGGTGTAGATACAACAAACATGATTTCAATTATAAAGTTGGCTATATTTAAGGCCCACTCTAGGACAAGAAAAAATATAGCTGCCAGTAGCAAAGATAGGCCCAAGCATCATGGTCCTATTTCCACCCTGTGGCTTTCAGAAAACAATGCAAGTTGGACACGTGCATTTGACATTATTCTAAACAATTTTGAAGCAATTTGGGTAAATATAAGAGGACTATTTAAAGTCTGTTGTAGGGTCCACACTTGCGTCTGCCACGTGTTTGTGCTATGACTGTGACCCAAAATTGTCATATCCATGTGATTAGCCCCAAGACTAAATATACATCTAAATTTTTATCTAAATCACACATTGCACACAGAAGATAAGAGACAATTCCTGTTTCCCATTTTTCGCTATTAATTTAATGCCTCACCATGACAACACCGTTCGATATATATCAAAATCTGTTCACAAATTAGCATCTTCAGCGTCTTGGCATAATGTTATCTAAATGCGGTGACAGTCTCATGTATCATCTAGGTGGAGTTTTAAAAAGTTCAGAGACTGCAATATTCAAAAAATTGCCAACTTTCTGTTGGGCAGACCTAAAAATTATAATTATGAAAGGTGTCCGGCTTGATGAGGACTATATATGTACCAATTTTTGTTACTGTATATAAAAATTGGGGTGCTACAGAGGCCATCGTACACGCTCATTTTAAAGTGGCCGTTATAGAGCCCCCCCCTACATACCCATGCGTGAACTGTTGCCCAGCCCCAATGGCCGACGATTCTATAATGTGTGTAAGATTTCATGACATTTTAAGCATGCCAAGTTCCTCAAAATCACCCAAATATAGGAAGAAAGGAATAATAACAATTAATGAGTTGAAATAGCAACAATATTTAAGATATAAAATATTCCTTTACAATTTTACATCAGCCGTGTCTTTATATGAATTGTTTCAAAATTCTTTAGAATAATGTTAACACAAGAGGGCCATTTCAAAGTCTGTTAAAAGTGCCATACTTCCCGGTACCAGTTGGTGGCACTATGACCATAACCCATAATAGCTGCATCAATGTGATCAGCCCTCATAACCAAACGTACAGCTGAATTTTCATCAAAAACACAAAATGCACACAGAAGATATAAGGCACTTCTTGTTTTCTATTTTTCACCATAAATGTGTTGCTTCGCCATGGCAACACCGATCAAAATATAAAAAATCTGTTTGCAATTTAGCAGCTACAATGTCTTGGCATAAAGTTGCACAAATTTGCTGCCAGTCACATGAATCCCCTAGGATAGTGTTTCAGAAACTGAAGTACACATTCCCCACAAGTGTACGTTAGTTAAAAATTGGGGAATGCGAATCAGATTCTGAGATTTAACATTCTTTTAATTTCATCACAGTATAAATTAACATTCAACCCCAGTTCATGTATTTCTCACAGGCAAAAATAATTTTGTGTGCCCTCTAATGTAGAAACACCAAAATGGTTGTATCATAATGGTCATATAAATATACAATTAAATAACCCTATATTTTGCGGTTGAAATAAATGCATCTACTCATGCAACGTGCATCACACAAGTATCTTTTTTCACCAGGCCAGCACATTGCTAGGTGACGTCGCTTATTGATCGCAAGTAAATTGATACTTCACTGGTTTATAAGACATGCAAATGTCAGTCATCCACAACTTTAGTTTGTCTAATTTTTCTCTGTTTAAAATGTAATTTGTATTTAAGGTTAGATGCATAGTTAGTTTTGATTCTGATGGTAAAGATTTGACGACAGGTATCAGTCATCCGGTGCAGGCAAATCATTTTCCACATTCCCACGCAGTAATTTTCACTCACATTTGCTTGCACGCTAGAGATCTGTTTTTATGATTTGTTGCATGATTTTTTTTCAGCAAATGAGCTCAAACTTATGAAATGTGACATAAAAAAGCACCTTGACCACACAATTGCAGAGATACTTACCCACAATGCTCGAAGTCAGCCGGCAATGATGTACCTACAATGATGAGCAATTCCAGGGACAGAAACGAACGCTATTCTTGCATACAGCAACGCGATGAGGGGGGAAATTTCAAGTTATGCAGTTATTCAAAACATGTATAAATATAGCATGTTTAATTTAAAGGAGTTGTTTACAAAGATCATTTGTGTTAAATACACATTTTCAAAATACCTCGTGTGAACATTATCTATGTGTTATTGAGGGGGTACGCAAAAGGATGTTGAATGTTTGGAGGGGTATGCCACAGTAAAAATTTTGGAACCATGGCCATAGGAGTATTTAAAAGTTTTTCAGAAAATCCAAAATGGCAGACTTCCTCTTGAGCGGAGCTAATGTCTGTGAGTATGAATGTTATTCAGCTTTATGAGAATATATGTGCCAATTTTGGTGACTGTAGTTGAAAATGGAGGTGTTACAGGGCCCCCATTACATTCCCATTTTCAAGGGGGTGCTACAGAGCCCTCCCTGCAACTTTTCCCATGTTAAGTACCCTAAAAGTACAGAAAACCTTAAAAATAATAATAATAATCCTTAGAAGAACAAGCACTTTCAGTGCCCCAATAATCCTTAGAAGAACAATAGGGCCTCCGCACTTTCAGTGCTTGGTCCCTAATAATAAAAATAATCCTTAGAAGAACAAAAGGGTCTCCACACTTTCAGTGCTTGGGCCCTAATGATCTTAATCAAGCTAGAAATGAAAATAAAATTATCCTCAAATTACAATACTAAGTTGGTTTTCAGGAAGCTTATCAACAAATATACTGTTTTAAAAGTGCAAACAATGCAATACAATGGAAGGTGTGCAAATATATTTTCAAATAGATTCAACATACAGTATATAAAAAACTTAAAACGCATGAAATTATGTAACACACATCTGAAACATCATTAAAAAAATGTACAATAGTAGTTGTGTAAAAATGTACACAACTGCATTTTCCTCACACAAATACAGTGCATTTAGTTATGTGACAATTACAGTGGCCGAGAAGTGCACAACACAACCAAATTAGCAAAGCAAATAGAAGCTGAAAATACAATGGAAATAAGCCACAACACAATGAAGTAAAGCCACAACACAAATATATAGAAGCCACATCACAGAGAAATTAACTAAATAAAAATAATTTTCACCATATTTTAAGTCATGTGGCAGTCTGATTCAATGCATGAGAGATCATGAGAATACTCGAATGATGCAGAGAACTGCCCATCCCACTGCAAGTCACTAAAAGTTTTCAGGAGAACACTTAGTTTGTTGTCTGAGCAGGGGCTACAGCCTGCATACAGCCCTTTTTTTTGTGGGACACCTTATAAGAGCTGGCAGTATGTAAGAATAGCTACAGGTACTGTGACGTCATTTTCGCATCATTGCCTGGTACGGATTCAAACAAATATTGATGAAGTTATGTGCATTAAGAGTTCTGGTAGAAACCCAACCAGGTATTGGCCAGATCACTTAAGGACAAATAATAACAGCATTTTTACAACTATTTCTTTTCTGATAATTTGGTTGTGTTATATCTTATCAAAATAAACACAAATCGTGTTGTAGCTTAATTTTGTTGTTTTGTATCTTACTTCCATTTTGATGTGGCTTAATTGTGTTGTGGCCTATTTCCATTGTGTTGTGGATTAATTTCGATGTGTTATGGGTTATTTCTGTTGTGCTGAGGTTTTTCCATTGTGCTGTGGTTTAATTTCGTTGTGTTGTGGTTTATTTCTTTTGTGTTTTCAGGTTTTTTGATAATTTGGATGTTTTTTGCACCCCTCGGCCATCGTATACATAACATTTATGGTGACAGAAAACTTTTTAACAGACGAAAGAGAGCCAAAAAAAAAAAAAAAAAACTTTCTCAGACATCAAAGTTACATGGGAAAAAAATGTATTAATGTAAAAACATTTATACACCGATCAGCCACAACATTAAAACCATCTGCCAAATATTGTGTAGGTCCCCCTCATGCCGCCAACAAATCCACAGCTCAGTGTGATTATCTGAGTTACCATAGACTTTGTCAGTTTGAACCAGTCTGGCCATTCTCTGCTGACCTCATCAACAAGGTGTTTCCATCCACAAAACTGGATGTTTTATTTTTTTGGCCCCATTCTGGCACAGATCAGCAGTTACAGAAACACTCAAACCTGCCCATTTGGCACCAACAATCATCCATTCGATTATCTAATCAGCCAATCGTGTGGCAGCAGTGCATAAAATAATGCAGATACGTGTCAGGAGCTTCGGTTAATGTTCACAACCACCATCTGAATGGGAATTTTTCTCTGTGATTTGGACCATGGCTTGAGTATTTCTGTAACTGCTGATCTCCTGGGATTTTCACACACACAACAGTCTCTAGTATTTACTCCAAATGGTGGCAAAAACAAAAAACATCCACTGATAGGTAGTTTTGTGGAAATGAGAGAGGTCAACAGAGAATGGTTAGACTAGTTCAAACTAAAAAGGCGACGGTACCTCAGATAACCGCACTGTACAATTGTGTGCCGTGTACTGTGGTGATAAGAATAGCATTTGCGGGTTGGCGCTGTTTTGGCGGCATGAGGGGGACCTACACAATATTAGGCAGGTGGTTTTAATGTTGTGGCTCATCAGTGTATATAGTATACAAAGAATTGCCTTCACTGGTATGGGTATATAAATATGAAATTTGAGAAAACAATATAATTTGTTTTAAAGCGCTTTTGGTTTATTTGGTTGCACGGATCTTAATTATAAGCATTCGGAGTCCAACAAAAATCAAGATATTCATTCAAAGTCAGGTCATATACAGTTAACATATAATTTCTATTGAGTACAACAGTATCGAGTCTTTCATGAGTGTATTGTGTAAAGCTGCAGAATTGATATACACGCAAATATTGGAAATAAAGTAATAAAATACACAATTTACAGCAATGTGGAGGGAAAACATTTAAAAATAATATTATAACCCTACTGACCTGGTGGAGAAAAAAAAACAAAACACTAGTATCGTCTGAGAGAAGGCACAAAGTCCAGTTTTGTACACATCAGTTTGTACAAAGTGTAAATCCCATGATACTGTGTTTGTGTATTATGGTGTGATCAAGCAGGAATGCAGTGGTTGGGTCTTCGAGACATGATGAATCCCCTGAGACACGCACACCTGTACGAGCCTTCTGTGTTCACACACCGACCATTAACACAGTCTATTGTGTCTTCCTCCTCACATTCATTTACATCTGCAGGGATACAACAAACATGGAAGCATCCATTATAATGTCAAAGCTGAATCAGCACCCCCTAGTGGCAGTGTATCATAATGCAATGTACAGAATTTGTAACTTCTCTCTTTGGTGGGCGCACTGCTAAAGAATAAAAGAACACTTCAGCTTGTTTTGAGTCTATTTCAATATTTTTTATTATTTTTATAATGTGATTATATTTTACCTTTAATTCTAATGTAATTTTTATTCTTTAAAGTCCCTTATATCTTTGTTACACTGTACATTTGATCTTTTTTTTTCTTTGGAATGCTTTGGAAATCCAAATGTATATTACACATAACAGTAACGGCACTACAGTACATTAAAAGCGAAACTGAAAACTGACAGCTATCTTACCTATGCAATTCATTGTGGTGATGTCAAGCTGATACCCATCATAACAGTCACAGGTGTAACCTTCCTCGACGCGGATACAGCGACCATTCTCACAACCCTGGAGGATGCCACACTCTTCTGAACTAAGACTTCCATATGGTTCGTACCTTCCTGAAACACAAAAAATTAAGCAGACATAATGACAATCAAGCTTTCAATGCCTAGACATTATATTTTGTGTAATCCAGGTCTGAACTTACGCTCATAAACACTCTGTGGCCCCTCTCGTCTGTTGGGTATGACTGGAAATGGGGGAGGGGCTCTCCATGTCTCCTCCTCCTCCTCCTCACCTTCGCTGTAGGGGGAGTTATCAGGGAGGGGGGCCAAGCTTAGCGGGAGTCCCTCTGGGCGGGCTGGTAGGGGTCGCGCCTCAAACGCTCGCTCACTGCGAGGATCCGGGACACCGAAAGGAGGACCGGGAGCAGTTTCATAATCCTCCCCCTCATAATAACGACTTCTATTGGAAATACATTGCACTGATTAGTATGATTATACACAATCTGATCACAGACAAGGTTATTAGTATGGTTCCAATGGCAAAAACATGCTGCCTTTTAAGTGTCCGTTCACACTGAATGTGTTTTTGAGTCTATCCGCACTTTTTTAAAATAGTTTTTCTATATAAACTTGCGCTAGGTTGACGTCTTTGACGTGTTTTGACACGTCTTGCTGTTTTTTTCAGTGTCCTGGACAAAAGCGGAGTGTTTTTTAGTCGCCATGTCAAGTTAAAAAGAACATGAACTGTTCAAAACACGCTTCAAGACAGCTGGATTCTGCTCTGTTGGTAGCACTACCTCTAGTTTTTTTTAGCACAAGGATGCATTTGACGTGATTGGCCCCTAAGATAACTTGTTTTGTAAGTATCCTTTACCAAGAGGCAATCATTTCTCTATCAAAACATTGACTGACTCTTTGAAATGAAAGGTGGTACTTCCATTCTATTCATACAGTATATATACATGATGTCTCTGGTATAAATCTAATTAAATAAATACTGAAAAGTATTATAATCAATAACTACAATATTAGGGCTAGGTATTGATGCAGATTTCTCGATACGATTTGATTCATATAGTTATATTTCAATTAAAAGGTCTCTTTTGTTTACATATGAAAGAAATTCTCTCCCAGCTAATGCTGTTAATTACACAGGGGACTTTCTAACCAGGTACATTATGAAAATATTAAGTTAGCTAATTATATTTTATTAGTTTTTCATCATTTTGGTCACATTCTGGCTTTTTTAAAAATGAACAAATCCACGTATTTAATCAATAAATATGTTATTATATTTAATATACATTTTTTTGTTACATGCATAATTTGACTATTTACAAGTATTTGCATTGATTTGTTGAACACATGCTAAAATCAGTACTGTCTCTTTAACAAAACCACCATTTCTGTAAAGAGCATCTGTAGATGAGCGCATGTTAATGAGAGAGGACTCATATAGGTTTATCTTATCTATGTCAAGCATGATTCAAATTAAATGTTTCTTTTTAGTTGTTTTTGATCAACAACTGACAGTAGAGAACAGAAAGTGTTTTAAAACAGAGACATTATTCAATGACATATGGTTCATGTGGATCTTGTCTTTGAGCATGCAGAACAAAAACTTTTACTCTCAAAATGCAGTTTAAGGATCTCACTGATGTATACTCCACCACTGTACTACACGATTACTGGTGAGTGAAATTCTATCATTGTAGTGGTGGGTTGCGCATAAAGTAAAAGATCAATCTTGGGATTTTAGCATTTTCCATTCACCTTTTTAATTTGTAACTAGCCCCTAACAAATATGCTAATATATATATATATATATATATATATATATATATATATATATATATATATATATATATATATAGTGTCTTGATTAATTAATAGTGATTAATTGCATTTAATCACATATAAAAATATTTGCTGAGAAAGCCCCTCATATAACAATAATTCAATATATAATGATGAAATAATTATACATAGTTATCCTTAAATATTTAAAATGTGTATATAAAATTTCAGATAATTAAAATGCATTACATAACATTTTTAGGTCACTGTGTCAAGTTAAATATAGTTTGATACTTAGAACACAGCTTGAGATCTCTTAGTTCGAATTTGCGCGCCATCGAGTGTTTTGAATGCTAGAACGAAACGCATGTTTGTGTTGTTCTGCTGCTGAAGGGTGTTTTTCTTCACTGTATAAACTGCGCGTTGCTCATACAGCTGAAGTTTCACTTACTGCCCTCTGGACTAAACAGGTGGTACTACAAGCTTGCATTTCTCAGGAATCTTCCTTATTACAATCCGGGGGCATTGCGATTAATTGCATACATTTTTTAACGCGTTATTTTTAATAAAATTAATCGCACTGAATTAATGCGTTAAATCGAGAGCCCAAATATTTATATATATATATATATATATATATATATATATATAGACCAAATAGATTTCCTAAAAATGTGGACAGCTGGACTAAGTTGTGAAATTGTAAATAATACCAAGCTAAAGGTACTTCTTTTTTAAAAAATTTTTTTTTTTTATTAAAGCTGAAAAAATTGCCATTATTAATTGAGTACATCAAACATCAGTGTAAATATTTTTTTTTTCCTTAATCTTACCCCATTCACTACAGTAAGCCTTTAAAAATTATTTGTATTTTGAGCTGCTGGGTTAAAAAATAGCATGTTATGACTCCGGCTCCAGTCATGATCACACACAGGACATGTCAGGGTAAGCTCAAACTGAGAGATTCATCTGCCAGAAGAGCAGTGCCAGAACACGATTGACGAAATGTTTTCTTGTGCAAATTGCTTGCAATTTAAGTTTCAAACACAGATATCACAACGAGAGAGCACAACGTTATGTAGTAAATAAAATTATGTGTTGCATATAGCGAAGCTAAAATACAGTGTCCAGACATGTGAACATGGGGTCGAACAAGGTGAGAAATCAATATTGAGATCGTTAAAATGAAGCTTGTGATGCATCGGAAAATCAATATTTCCACCCACCCCTATATGATTTAGTGAATAATAAAAATCTAAGTAACTAAAAATTTACTATTTGACCAACTTTTGTACACTACCAGTCAAAAGTTTTGAAACACTTATGCTGAGTTTCCACTACACGATTTTAAGAGTTTTGTGGAGAAGCCTGAAATCATAGGCAAATCGGAGCTCGCTCTTGTGAGTGACGATCACTATGTATGAACTATCAAAGACGCGATTTGAGAGAAGCGCCAATGTGTCGCCGATGTCACTGAGATATTTAGAATGTTAAATATCTGGACCTGTCTGCGACTCCAAATCGCGCAATGTGAAATATGTTGACTGATTACAACTGCAGCGTTGACCTACAGCCAATGAGAGAGCATGAAACGGGGCACGGGATATTTCAGTGGGAGGAGTCCTGATGTACCTGCAACAGAACATCAACTAGCATGGCTGCGGTATCAAGAAAGTCTCATTAGACCAAAGAAATGGAGGAAAAATTAGTGGAATATTGGCAGGAGCACAAGATTTGATGTTTCATCTGAACTGTACCACAACCGGGTGGAGAAAGAGAAGATTTGGAGAGAATTTGCCAATTCTTTTGGACAGTCAGGTAAGCAAATAGGTAGATTTTACAGTAGGAGGTACTTTTTCATATTGTAACCAGTAAAATATATGATGCCTTCAGGCGATTCAAAACATGCACATCATTTTCTGAAATGCATAACATATGATCATGCATTTGTGTTCGTATCTCGTATCACCTCTCACGTGTACTCTGTTTTGAAATGTAATTTGGAGTCCAGGCAGAGTCGTCGGGGATTTGTCAATAGTAAAATGTTTTGTAATGTGTTCACCCCTGTCGAGAATTCCTTGTGTAATCTGAAAATGCTACAACTTCAGTAACAAGACAGACAGATGTGCAATTTGAACAGTACTACAATCCGATGTCTTAGAAAGTCGTGTAGTATAGGAGCCATTACTCATTCTTTATTATATATATATATATATATATATATATATATATATATATATATATATATATATATATATATATATATTTATTTTGTTTTTTGTTTTTTTTTCACATTTTACAATAATAGTAAAGTCATCAAAACTATGAAATAACATAAATGGAACAATGGGAATTATGTTGTGACTAAACATAATCCAATGAAATAAATAAATATGGTGGCACAATTATATTTTTGTCTACAAAACTAATTTCAAACATTTAAGCATACTCCTTCAGATCAAAGATTTTTAAGATCATGAGAAACATTTCAGTCAAGTGTCAAAGATTTTGACCGGTATTGTATGTGCTATGTTATTAGCTGTTAAAGTACATTCTTTACTAACTCAAATCAACTAACACAAAACTCCATATGATGTTAATTTATGGAGAAAAATAACCTTGGAAGAAACCATGCTCAGCTGGGACAGCCAGCTCCCGTCTGGCTAAATAGCATGAACATAATGCCAATATTAGTCATCTATGTGAAGTACAAGTCTTGTTTTATGTGAGTACACTGACTAGATGTTACTTTATGAGATTCCATTGCCTCACTAGGCTTTGGAATAGAGCATTCTGTTATACATAATGAGTCCATTAAACAACTGTGATAATGCATACCCTGTGGCTGGCCGTCTGTAGGGGGAGTCTGGTAGTCCATATGAAGTGGGTGGTCTGGCTCTCAACCCAGACCTCCTTCCACCTGCCCCCACAGGGCTGTAGTCATCATAGTCAGTAGGGAGGTAATCTGGGCGTCCAGGCAGGGGTTCGGAATACTCAGGGGGGGCGTAAGGTGGGAGGTATCTTCCTCTCCCAGGCCCTTGCTCATAATACCGTGGCGAGTAAGGAGGAGGACCCAGCTCGTTACACAGAGCCTCAAAGTCATCTAATCAGGAGTAAACAGCACATTAATGACATCATGACAGAAATAAAACCTGCTGGAAAATCTGTCCTAAGATGGTAACGGGTTTCTAGCTAGTTTAAACACATAAATACAATCACCTATAACTGGCATGACCAGCTGGTAGTTAGTTTGTTGCTGGTCCAAAATGGTGAATTGAGCACGACCAGATTGGACCAGCTAATAACCAGCTATAATCAAGCCATCATGTACTGTACAAACCACAGCTACAATCTTAAAATGGATTTTCCAGCAATGAAGAGTAATCAGAGGAAAGAAACTGTGTGTGTATGTACCTTCCTCTCTGCGAGGGCATAAAGCACATTGTAGACCCCAAGCTTCTCCATACAAACAGCAGCACTCAGTGAAGGTCAACTGAACTCCTAACAAAGGACTCTGACACATCAGACCAGCTGTGACGTGACGCCAACAGACATTTAAGTTTTCATCTGCGAAAAAAACAAAACAAGGCAAAAAGCACATCAATAAATGAAAATACACAAATACAATAAATAAAAAGAACTATACCCCTACTGAAATAATACTAACAAAACCAGCCTAAGCTGGATGGCGGATCTTAGCTGGATTAAGCTGGTTTCCTATCCTGGCCAAGCTGGTGCTCTGCTAGTTTCTAACCTGACCGCCTGAAGTGCCCCAAAGCCCTAATAAAACCAACAAATTGACCAGCCTGACTAATTAGATTGTAGAATCCATCTTATGATTCATCTTAGATTTGCCGCCCATTTCCAAAAGCCATCGTAACTTTAAGTAGTACTTGAAAATGTTTGTAAATTTACGAGCGCTCAGGAGTAACCGCAGAGCGCTAAGAGCATGGTAAGGCAACAAACTTATGCAGCTACTTGCAGGACAAATTACACTTAATGCACTTAATACAACTTAAAACAGTTAATTTTATTTATGATTTCACTTTAAGTATCATACCATGAGAGTTTAATATAATCTACTTTTAAGGTTTTTATATCTGCATATTAATCAACAATTAAATATAATAATACATGTATAAAATAGATAAATGATCTCATAAATAAACAAATTACACTAAATAGTGTAAGCGGCCACATAGTTGGTGACAAGGTAACAACAAACCGGCCAATATTGCCCATGCTTTGGCTCATCATCGTCATCTCCTCTTCCTCTTTGACACCCTAAAGCGCTCTTGACCGCACCACAATACTGTGAAAAACTGACCCTTATCAATTTGGGGAGCAAATAACAGACCTCTGTATGATTAGTGAATGTTCCTAAAACTTCCCATTAACATATACTGATTAGCCACAACATTAAAACCACCTGCCTAATACTGTGTAGGTCCCCCTCGTGCTGCCAAAATAGAGCAAACCTTTCTGAGATCCTATTCTTCTCACCACAATTGTACAGAGTGGTTATCTGAGTTACTGTAGACTTTGTCAGTTCGAACCAGTCTGGCAATTCTCTGTTGACCTCACTCATCAACAAGGCATTTCCATCCACAGAACTGCCGCTCACTGGATGTTATTTGTTTTTGGCAAAATCTCTAGAGACTGTTATGTTTGAAAATCCCAGGTGATCAGCAGTTGAAGAAATACTCAAACCAGCTCATCTAAATGGGAACTTATTAATATATATATATATATATATATATATATATCATACAGTTTCATGGCCAGTATATTTTCTCAATTCACCAGCCATAGTCAGAAATGTCAGTTTTAGACCCTATGTGTTTTCCTGCATCTCTTACCCTCAGTATTGCCACTTGCATTGACGCAGTTGTGCTGTGTGTCATCCAACACTAGAGGGGGCTCACACGTACAGTAATACGTGCCCAGTGTGTTTACACATGTTCCATCCTGACAAGCATGCTCACTGTCACATTCATTATTATCTACAGAAAGAGAGAAATAAACTTGACTCTGATTGCAATAATGTCAGCATTATAATGTTAATGACAGGATACTTTAATCTAACATACATGTTTTTATATATCACAATTTCTATTAATATTTTTCTAGGAAACTTCTAGGGATAAATTATAATAACTCAGATGATATTTTGAAGACTGACCAATGCACTCCAGCAGCTCTACGTCAAAGACGAATCCATTGGAGCAGTAACATGCATATCCAGGAATGTTGTTGACACACACTCCACCCTTACACACCTCTAGATCAAACAGCTTACACTCATCCACATCTATTTGGAGGTCAACCACAGTCAGATTAGAAAGAACAAGCACAGAAAAAGATTTATGGATGCTTTTGTGAGTGTAAACAGAGTCTGTGTGTTTGTGCATATTTGTTACCCTTGTAGCTGA
Source organism: Moxostoma hubbsi (assembly GCA_032164185.1). NCBI lineage: Eukaryota > Metazoa > Chordata > Actinopteri > Cypriniformes > Catostomidae > Moxostoma > Moxostoma hubbsi. Next base: position 11,006,644 of record JAVLUX010000019.1, read on the forward strand.
ATGCTCCCGTTTCTGTGGTAACATACCCCCTTCCATTGGGACACAATGATTGGAAATCCACTAAAAGGAAAGAGTTATCGATAACATGAGCTGATGACAGTGAAAAATTGTGAAAAAAATAGCCAAGAAAAGCAAATAGCAAAATCTCTACAAGCACTTCTTCTGTATGTTGATGTGTATGTGTTTATATTTAGCTATAGTTTGGGGACAAAATACTGCTTTTCAAAATTATAAAAATGCTAAAAACTTTCCTTTAGGTTTACGGTTAGTCTATAGTACTTACAATTGGCTTTATATAAAAGCATAAGAAGTCTATGGTACTGTAAGGCCCTATATATATTAATGCAAGTGTGTGTGTGTGTGTGTGTGTGTGTGTGTGTGTGTGTGTGTGTGTGTGTGTGTGTGCGCGCTTTCACCTGTTCCGGCCTCAGGGCAGATATCATACTGGCAGAGGAGGCCCCAGCCCTGTCCAACAGTACAGCAGCACTCTTGTAGTGTGGTGTTCTGATACAATATCTTGCATGAGTATGGCTGAGAGATGCCATAGTAACACTCTCTAAGTTCTCCAGGCCGAGCCTGTGTCAGAGAGCCAGATCCTGTCACAGAGGACCCACCAGAACCATGGCCACCTGAGGAAGATGAGGATCCACCAGACTGACCCAGTTGAACTGCAATAAATCCATGCACATCAATCCTGAAGTACAAAATCTCTTTTGAACTTATAAAACGTTTGGAAAAGTTGCTTCCAAAAATCCTTGAATCCTATTAAAGGTATAGTTCACCCCAAAATGAAAATGTACTCATCATTTACTCACCCTAATACCATCCCAGATGTGTATGACATTCTTTCTTCTGCAGAAGACAAACAGCTCTGTAGGTCCATTCAATGCAAGTGAATGGTGACCAGACCTTTCAAGCTCCAAAAATCACATTAAGGCAGTCTAAATAATCCATATGACTCAACTGGTTAAATCCATGTCTTCTTAAGCTATATAATATGGGTGGATCAATATTTTAGTAGTTATTTACTATAACTTTCACATTCTTTCACATGCTGGTGGAGATTTATAGTACTAAAGTACTTAAATATTGATCTGATTCTCGCCCACATCTATTATATCGCTTAAGACATACAGTCTATTAAACCACTGAAGACATATAGGATTATTTTATGCAGCCTATATAATTTTTTGAGCTTCAAATATCTCCCTTACATTTACTTCCATTGAAAGGACCTACAGAACTGAGATATTCTTCTAAAAATCTTTGTTTGTGTTCTGCAGAAGAAAGAAAGACATACACATCTGGGATGGAATGAGGGAGAGTAAACGATGAGAGAATTTTCATTTTTGAGTGAACTATCCGCCCAGATGAACTATGCCTACTCAATTGCAAAACTTGAATTCTTCTAAACTGACCATACAAACACTAAAGGGCAGCAGTGAAACTGATCAGAGTTGTACCTGAGGTCATTCTGTTCACACACTGCCCTGAGTGAGGCTCAAATTCCTCCAGTCCATTCTCACACTCGCACGTGAAAGATCCCTCTACATTCCAGCAACGTGCAGATCCACACACACCCTGCATCGTCTCACACTCATTTATATCTTAAACGAACGAGAGAAACATAAAACAAAAAGAGAGAGGGTTTGAAGAGAGAAAGAGAGAGAGAGAAAAAAACTAAGTTTATAAGAAGACATTTTGCATGTTGGGCAACTGTTCTGCAGATATTGATAGAGTTTGACAGTTTGCATGTGTGTGTTAGTGTGACTCACCAACACAAGCCTGCCCATCGCCTGTGGACTCGTAGCCCTGGTCACAGAAACACTGATATGTGCCAATCAAATTCTGACAGAAGGTGTGCTGACCACACACTGTCTCATTGGCACACTCATTGATGTCTGTGAGAGAGTAAGGAAATATTTTCATTCTATGTATGTATCTACACACTATATAAGTACAGAATATGAGCTGTCAACCTCTGAAAGAAAGCACAGGGTGCCAATATGTAGGTATAATCATTATAAGAAAACATGTATGCCTACTTAAAGTATTAAATAAAACTGATATACCTACTTAAAGATGTAAAACTGATATATATTAGGAGAAATAGACATTTTCTGAAGGTTTTTGATTGAAGGTATTCGATAACTATTTGTGTTGTTAGGTATTATATTAGTACATATACTGTATTTATAATGTATTCGTATTGAGTTATATATAACTTATGATTTAATTGTTAGATTTTTACATGTATTATTATTTACATGTCAACTTAAAACAATTTAGCACACAAAATTAACCACAACATAAGTATGTTTTTTCTTTTGTGTACTTTATTTTTGTGCTCAAAAGCTTACCCACACACTGTCCCGTGGCAGTGATGTGGTATCCAGGCTCACAGGATGTCACACAGCGGAAAGAGCCAATGGTGTTCTCACAGCGTTGTGATCCACACACTGCCCCTTCTGAGTCCTCACACTCATTCACATCTGGAGAAAAATAAGAGCTTTAATTAAGTACCACCCCACACATTTACACACATTCAAACATGCTTCAATCCAGTTGAGATTTTGTCACAGTTCAGAGTACTTTTGTATTTGGGGACTCTCTACAGGGCCATTGTTAGAGTCATTGATTCATGAGGCCTGGGACAAAACGTTAAAGGATGGGCTCCCACCCATAGCCACGGCGGTGTAAACATGTTTAGTAATGTAACTGCATTTTTGGCATATTTGTGATTGACAGTGTGTGTAAGTTTATACCCAGACATGCTGTTTTCTCTGGGTTGGTAATAAAGCCAGTCTGGCAGTGGCACAGGAATGAGCCTTCCGTATTGGTACAGCGGCCATCCTGGCAAACTCCCTCTCGTGTGCACTCATCAACATCTGGTAACACACAAACCAGCATGACATCATCCCAAGCACAAGTCATCAGTGAAACCATTTGCATTCCTGACAATGTGCCGTCCTCCGCTGTTATGATGGGAGGATTCAAATCTGTATGTATAATGCAGATTGAGATAAATGTACTAAAACATGAAGACTGAATATCTGACATTAACTTGTGGAGTCTCCATGTATGTAATGCAATTTCTTTAACGGCAATGTAAAATAAGTCAAATCTGAGCCTGATTACTGAAAACTCACACTGCTTTTTAACAAACAATGAAAGCATATAGTAACTAACCCTAGTAGGATTACAGTAGGATACAGAGCTATATTCACTGTATTGAATGGAATAGAGCAGCATTTACATTCTTCGAAATGTATACTTATGTGTTTGACAGAAAACCGAATGTCATTCATATTTAAAATAACATTATGGCCAGTAAATGAAGACATAATAAAAATGTTTGGTGAACTATTCTTTTAAAAACAATTTTAATAATGGAAATTCATATAAATCATGCAATCCATTCAATACGTTATAAGTACAGGTTGCATGCATTGTACATGTATGAGTGAGGACATATATATGCCATTTGGATACTGTGTGATTATTTGTGCATCTTGATTTTATTTAAATGGGTGTACAATAGACTTATTGAAAAGAGAAATGTTCAAGTTGACTTCAGGCTTTTGAGTAATGTGCTTTAGTAAATAGAATCATTTTATTTTAGAGGGAAAAAAACACTTTTCTTTAGAAACAAATCCCTAAAGACAAGTGAGAAATTCAGAAAAACAAAACCGTGTAGTCTGATGTTGGCTATATATTACGTGTAGTGTCATACCTTGGCAGGACGTCCCATTAACGCTGCTTTTGTAGCCTTGTGCGCAAACACACTTATAAGAGCCGTCTGTGTTCACACACTCACCGCTTGGAAAACAGAAATCCCCTTCCAGACACTCGTTAATGTCTGAGCCAGAATGATGACAGAATGGTAAAGTGGGAGAAATTTGGTGAAAAACAAACTCAGTCAGACAGATCATGCATTCAAATCTGAAAATAACACATTATATCATATTCTAAGCAGCCTGATAAGGCTAATGTTACATGTTTAAACCTGGAGAGAGTACAATGTTGTAGATTAATGGTTTCTCACTTGCAGGATATTAGGAAACTCATATAAATACATTTGAAAAAATGCTGTTTATGATTACATAGATGCAAAGTATACTTAATTAGACCTCATGAATTATGAATGAAGTCCTCTCTGGACTACTTAATTCTGATTGGTCAATGTAAGTTAAGTTGATCATTTAAATTCAAATACATTTTTCATATACATTTTTTTTGGCAAGCAGCCATGTAATAAGTGAGATCATGTATAATCAGTCAGTCATTATCACAAAAAAAAGTCCCCTCTGCTCTGTGTCCTGTATGGAAGCCCACTGTGATTTTTATTTATTTATTTATTTTTTACTAGGTTTTACTTTGTGCCTTCCTGAGCTACACATTTTGTTTTCTATCAAAAAACTTTTTTTTTCCCTCTAAAATAGATATTTTTTTATGAATTTGTTGTATCTCATCAAACAACCAGAAATAAATTTGAAACAGTATGTAAACTGAGGAATATTCAGGATATCTTGTGTTAGTGGACTGTCTAACATTGTGTCTCTTTCCTTGATTTACATTTGCAAAACATTCTTGTTTGAGTGTTATACAACTACACATCAACAGTTCGAGTACCACAGCTCTTGAAAACCCCCAAAAAATTACAGAGAAATTTTTTATTTTGAAAAAAAAATTTTAAGAGAAAAAAAAATGTATATAGAAAAAAAACAATTGTAAAGAGAGAAAAAAATTGGAAGAGAGAGTGAAAAAAAAATTTGGATAGAAAAAAAATATTTTTAGGACATTACAAAAATAAAAAAAAAATTGTAGGAAGGCACTAAGACACCTAAAAAAAAAAAATAAATAAATAAAAAAAAAATTCACCTAGTGAAATTTTTTTTTCACAGTGCAGTTCAGGGCTTCCGTAGTCCTGTCAGGGTTTATTTTGAGATAATAAATGACCGACTGTGCAGTATCCCTTACGTATATTCTTTGAAATCTCTCTGACCTCGGCATTGGCGACGGGCACCAGCTGCCCGGTATCCTGGTAAGCAGTCACATCGATAGGACCCATCTGTATTCACACACAGACTCTGCGACCCACATATCTGAGTGCTAAGACATTCATCAATGTCTGAAGAGAGAAGAAACAAGCAGCGCTGTGACAATATCTTTCCATTAGAACACTTAAAAGCTCAACATTGGGCGGTGAGTGATTTAAAAGTGACAGATCAACTAAAAATGAAAATTCTGTAATCATTTACTTACCCTCATGATGTTCCAAACCCATATGACTTTTGTTTATCCGTGGAACACAAAAATAGATGCTAGGCAGGATGTTAGATTCAGGCCACATGCACGCTAATGCTTTTGCTATGTTTACGCATCTCATTCACACTTGAAAACAGACTTTCAAAAACACTCCATAACTGCACACTTTGGAAAACAAGGATGTTAGGAAATGGAAAACGGAGGTTTCAAACTTAAATGTATTAGTGTGGACGTGGCCACTGTCACCATTCATTTGAATTGCATCTTTTGTCAAAACAATGAAAGTAGATGATGCAAGTGAAAAATGGGCGCAGCAATGGAACATGACTGTGAGTAAATGATGACAGGATTTTTTTTTTTTTTTGTGAACACTTTTTTAGTGAACACTATAACATCACTTCTTCCAACCAGATCTTAACTTTTGAGTTTCATCTGAACTGCAATTACAACTGTTTGATTGCCATGATCATACAAATATAACTCATAGTGGTATTGTATGTTTTGTTTGGGAACAGCAGACAAAAACTGCCCCTACTATCTGATAGATATCACTGAAATAGGTGTACTCAGAAATCACACCAGTCTCTATTAAAAGTCCAATTATTTTGTTGTAAAATATATATGTAACAAGAGCTTACATTTAAGGCTTTATATAAGTATAGTTGTCTTTGAAAGGTTTTGAGACAGATGTTTTGAGTCTTCTTCCCTTCCGCCCTCCCCCTGACCCCTTTTTTATTTGCTTTCTCACTCTCTCTCATTGTCTGCATGATGCAAACAGAAACTTAAGACGGAAATAGATAATTGTGCCCAAACATGTGGCTGAGATCTGAGTCTTGCCATCTGCAGGCCATATGCCCCCTTCACACTCTGCTCTTCTTTGAGAGATAGAGGGAGGAAGGAAGAGAGAGAGAGAGAGAGAGATGAGGAGAGATAGAGAGACAAAGAGTCTCTCCCTGGAGGCATAAAGCTCTGTTGTAATGACACACATTAGATGCCGTTCCTTTGCCAAAGCCAACTTTCTTCTGTACATCCTTTATTCCATGGCAAGAGGGTCTAAACTAGAGCTAGCAAAGCGCACTCAAAGAACTTCAACAAGACTTGAACACCGCAAAAATGTATTTTACTTAATAAGTATTTTTATCTCTTTCTCCAGTAAATAGATCTAAAAATCCACAAAGTGATGGAAAGCAAAATGAAAATTCTGTCATCATTACCGACCCTTTTGTAGTTCCAAACCCGTATGATTTTATTTCTTCCGTGGAACACGAAAGGAGATATTTGCAGAATGTCTGGGCAGTTTTCTTCCAAACAATGAAAGCTGTATCAGAGGCTGTCAAGTTTGAAAAAAGACAAAAAGCTCCATGAAAGCATCATAAAAAAAGTCCTTATGACTAACGTGATATATTCAGAGACTTCTGAACATATATACTAGATTTGTGTATGAAAAATCTTGCTTGACAGCCATGGTCACCATTCACTTTCATTGTATGGATATGGTGAGATGGTAATGCTTTTACTTGCTATATACAGCGCATAATTTCATTTCATTTAATCCGACTGTTCTCAGTTCAGGAGACTCTGTGATGTGAGTAAAGGGTAAAACTTCATGTGACAAAACAACATGGTGGCATTTGCAGAGGAGTTTGTGTTTGGTTGAAATGCCAACAAAGCTACATCTGGTAAGAAACCTAATAAAGTTTTTACATTGAAACCTGTTTGAGTCAAAAGATTAGAGTAGACAGCACACTGGAGGTTAAGTCATTCACTAAATAGGCAGCAAGGGAGCATCCTATAGCTCTCTATACAGCTAAATGCATTTAATACAAACTTCCTATTTAAAGTTCAGTTTCAGGCTGCAGATGATGTTTGAACCAATCAACATGTTTGGCAAATATGGGACAATGATAATCAGTACATACAGTAGATTCAGAATTTTTCATGTATAATTTTATTTTAACATGGTTGGCATTGATTGGATGATGCTAATGATTTATGCTAATTTCTGATGTAATGACTCAAAAACATGAATAACCAACACTCCTGGTAACATAATAAACCATTTGATGTTAAAAAATCTGACTTTTTATACTAGGCCTCACTGTCCATATATGTGGACATACATTTTTTACTTGTTTATTAGGTGCTACTAGTTATAAATCCAAAAGGGGAACGGGAAATGCACACAGCAGAGCAGTTATGCAGGGATCTCAGGAGGTTAAACAAGAAAAACTAGCTGCTAGCAAAAAAATAAATAAATTAAAACATTAAAAAAAACTACAAATTCTGCCCTTCAATTCAACTGTATTTTAGACAATAATAATGATAAAAATTATTTAAATTTTTTTTGCAGGCAAATCTAAACACTACTACTACTACGACGTGCTACTGTATAAAATGAATATACTGTAGTCATGGCTGAAAGGCATTGTTAGGCATGACACAAAGTGAATTATATTCACAATATAGCACAGATTTATTGCTTTTATCAAATGGTTACCACGTAACATAAATATTAAGGACACAAATGTTTATTAAAATAAATTTTTTGAAAGGGAACCTATTATGCAAAATTCACTGTGAGTCAGCAGTGTGTGTACACAACCACCCTACAATGTTAAAAGTCCACGCACTCCTCCTTCTTATATTTCTATTAATCAAAAACAGTGTGTCAAAATGAATGGTTTTCGTTTCTGCTCTAAAGTGACGTCACGTTAGAGCAGGCCTCGCCGACGACTGGTGACAATCCCCTGAGTGATCTATACACAGTCCGCCATTTTTCCCACGCTGGAGCAGCTACAGTGAGAAGAATAATGTCTAAGCTTCGTAACTGTCATATGTGTTCTGTTGTTGGCTGTAAAATTGAACATAAGTCTTCATGTACTACCGGCATCAGAGCCACTGAAGACACAGTGGACAAGATGGAAATGTGCCCTAAAACATACAAAAATGTGTTTATGTTTGTGCAAATCATTTTACACCGGACTGCTTTGTGAAGGAGTGCCAATATAAAGCAGGATTTTCAATAAATTGGATTCTCAAACATGGATCAGTTCACCAACTGCTAGCGGACCAACGGTTCGTGTTCCAGCTTTATATCCCGAAGATGTAAGTATCGCACTTTATATTATGTGAATGTTTGCAAATCACCTTTCCAAATGTGCTTGTTAGCTTATTCCATGGCTAATGCAGCTAAAGTTACCAATGTCTCTGATTGTTTTCACCGCGACTAGAGCTATGTCATTATTTTTAACCCGGAAACGCTTACTGTCAGTTACCATTGTCTCTGATTGTATTCACAGAGACCATATATATATACATATATATATATATATATATATATATATATATATATATATATATATATATATATATATATATATATTCATAAATATATGGCCGAACTCCGGTATTTATGCTGTCAGTCATATATATTGGTTCTGATTTGTTGTTGCTGTAGTATCTGAAGCACGAGGCACAGCTCTTATCTGGAAAGGGGGCGGGGAGCAGCAGCTCATTTGTTTTTAAAGAGACACACACAAAATCAGCATGTTTTTGATTCCACCCAAAAAGAGGCAGCTGAAACTTCACAGACACATTCTGGGGACACTTGAGGCTTATTTTACATCTTGTAAAAAGTAAAAAAGTAAAATCATTAAATACTATTCTTCCATGAATTAAGCATGGCTATTGACCAATCAGCATAAAGGACCGGTCCTATCACTTTTATAAAAAGTATTAAGTATTAAATAAGTAAATAAGTGGTTTTATAGGCTTAATCAGATGTCGGAAACGCCTGTGGTTGCAGTCTGTGTTTTGTGGTTAAGGCTCATCTAACCTGTGCAGCGTCCATTCTGCATGCTGTGGCCATCCCTGCAAGGAACACACTTGTACGAGCCAGGAGAATTGACACACTGCTGACCGGGACACTGCAGTTGGTCCAAACATTCATCCATGTCTAATAAAAACAAAAATGATGTAAAGCTTGTGTAAATGCTTCTGAATGAGATTAAAGACATCCTAAAATTATCTATGCTCTCTTACCTGCGCAAGCGCCGTCCTCTAGCTGAAAGCCTGCATCACACACACACCTAAAGCTGCCTGGAGTGTTCTTGCATTGGCCATTAGTGCAGCGTGTGTGATTTTGGCTACATTCGTCTATGTCTGAAAAGTGAGACAAATCCATCTGACTCACATTTAATTTAACTTCATAATAAAAAGGATGTGCAGAATGACCAGATTCTTGAACATGAAGTGTGTTATTTTTTTGTAATGTTTTCAACACTGATTTCTGGAGAGCAGGGTGGCCGATGGCTGATATAACGCGATATACTGTATGTTAAATGCCATTTTAGTGAGATTAAAATGAAACAATTGCTGAAATTAAATGCACTTATTTTAGATAATATTCATTTTAAAATGCACTAACAATCATTTAGAATCAACAAAAAAAAAATCTGTTTTTAGATTTTAATTAGAAATTAATTTGTACATTCTTGAAGAGTATACAAATACCTTGACAATAGCCATTAAGAACCTCAAAGCCCGGCTGGCAGGAGACACACTTGAATGAACCGACCAAGTTAACACACACTTTCCCTGGGCACTGTCCATTCTCACACTCGTTTACATCTAGAACAGGAAAAGAAACATCAAAATTTCATAAATGGAGCATCTTCAAATTACATTTGAGGCTGAAATCTAAACAACAGCATTGAAATGTTAAGTTTTAGAAAGTTTGACGTTGTACAACAGCTCATACCAGGTTATGTGATGCACATACCTATGCAGAGGTTTCCGTCCAGTCTGAATCCAGACTGACACACACAGCTGTAACTACCCAAGGTGTTCTCACAGCGTCCATTAACACACAGTGCAGGAGTCTGATGGCACTCATCAATATCTAAAACAATAAAATGAGTTCAACATCCATGCTGGAAATACAAAAACCAGCTAAAGATGGTTGCATGCTTTACATGGTACTTCCAATGAAAATGAATGGGGCCAGTCAATAAACATTAAAATACTCATTGTTCCAAAATTATAGCCACAAGACATAAACAATGTGTGTGTTAACATGATTTGAATGTGATAAAAAATTGTTTACAAACCCTTTCTGTTTAAAGTATTATCTAAATATACAACTTAGTTGCCATGATAATGTAACACAAATGTTGAAATCCCAGTTGCAAAAATGACGATTTAAACAACTTTACAGCATAAATAATACACACATTTTAACAATTTTAAAATTTTATAAAATTATAAGCTTCACATTTCTGCCTTTAAACCCTCCAAAAATTGGCCCCATTCACTTCCATTGTAAGTGCTTCACTTTCAACACGATTTAAAGTAAAGAAATTAAAAAAAAAAATTTATTTTGTGGTAATCAACATTATGCCACAAATGCTGTCATTAAGCTTAACTTGCATTGAACCCAGAATACTTCTTTAAGCCCAGCCATGAAACATATTGCGCAAGCTGAAGGGTCCATTGACGTGTAATGCTAGCCAATCAAGTAGCAAACTTCTGATTTGTCCAGCATTTAAATTGCCTCAGTTGTCGGTGAATTTCGAGTGCGCTATGAGAGTTTTAGTCACTGAAAACCCCCTTTTCCCCTTCACTGCTTGTCTAGATCTGCTCTATGTGGATTGTATGTATGCCTAGATTTGCAACATCATGTCTTACATGCTCGATGCAGCATGTCTTACAGTGTGCATGTCTAATTGTGCAGTAGTAGCAGCAATAGTGGCACCGAACGGAATTGCAAAAATAATGATGAGAACATTATGTTCCCGAAAAACATTGGTTGGTCAAATAGGTAGTGTCAACCCAAACTCACGCCATAGGTTGAGTCAATGTTGCTATGTCGGGCCAGAGAAAAACATTAACCCTCCTATTGTGTTCAGAATCTGCAAAAACCCTTTGCATTTGTGGGTAACTTTTGACCAGGTGTAATTGAAGCTTATAAATCATTCATAACCCAAATATATGAATGAATAAGTTATTAATTAATATGCCATTTTTTTAAATAATAAAATGCAGTGTTTCTTTGAGATTTCATAATATACATTAACTTCAGCAAAACCAGTGTTATACATGTGAAGACATGTTTTTTATCAACATTTCTGTGAAGTTTTATCCAAATATAACACAATATACAATTTATATGAACATCTAATGTGATAATTTCTAGTAATTTAAATGAATTTCCTATTACTCATAACTGCTCAATACAACTTGGTGGTCAAAAGTTATGAAACGTATAATTTTTCAACTAAACATCATCAAAGCAACAAAATTGACCCGTGAATGAAAAAGGTGTTTTTTTTTTTTGGTTTTGTTTTGTTTTTTAAATGTTACCATCTCTTAAACAATTATATAAAAAATGTGTATTTTGATAGTCTTGACTATTCATTTGGTTTGGTTACCATATTAAAAACTAAGAGGTATTTAAAAATTATTATCTACTGTTACTCTCAAGGGTCAAAGATTATCCAGACACAATAGGAGGTTTAAACATCACAATATATCTAGGATTGATTATACGATAATGAAAAGAGATGAGTTTTTAACTTTGATCTGAAATTGTGTACTGTTGAGCCAGTTCTAATACCATCTCTGAACCATTTGTAACTGAACAAGAGATGATTGGCTTATTCCTAATTTAAGAGTCGCAGTTTTGTAGTTACCTGAGCATGCTCCGTTTTTAAGGCCAAATCCAGGCTTGCAGGAAACACACCTATAAGATCCCTGAGAGTTCACACACTCCTGACCGGGACATTGAGATGGATCTTCACACTCGTTCACATCTGAAACATGTGACCACATGAACACACACATACTCAGGAGGTACATGAAAGTCAAACCAGACACAGATTTTGTCACTCTCATAACACAGATCACAGGTGGTTTTGTGTGAAAAACGGTACCTCTGCAGGTGTTGCCCTGTAGCCTGTATCCAGTTCTGCACTCACACCTGAAGCTGCCAGGTGTGTTCTCACATTGACCGTTTGAACAAGGAGGTGGTGTCTGGCGACATTCATCGACATCTGAACCGAAAATATATCTTGTTATCATGTTCTGTATGCATTTCACAGTCATAATTTCTCCTGCTGATGATTTGAATGCTTTTAAATAGTTACCCGAACATCTTCCATTGACAAGACTGAAGCCAGGTCTGCACGACTCACACCTGTACGAACCCTGAGAGTTCACACACTCCTGACCAGAACACTGCAATGGGTCATCACACTCATCCACATCTGCAATTTATACATACAACCATCAGCTTTAACTTTTAAAAACAGTTTTTATTTTAGTCTTTCAATGAAAATATTCTTTAACTCGAGTCAATATTTTTTGTCAGTTTAGTCATATAATTTGGATCAAATTCATAGATTAGTTGATGATAAAGTGCAAAATGCAAAACAAAAATGTCAAATTGTAACAGACCATACTTTAACTAAGTATTCAAATATTTAAAATAATGTTTATTAATGTCATATTTATTAATTAAAACATATATTAAGCACATAAAAGATAAACCAAAAAGGGTTAACGCACTCATCTTTGTCTAAAAAAAATTAAAATAAAGTACCATATAAAATGAATCTGAATTCATTTTTATAAATCCTAATATTCAGAGGAGATAGAAAACACATCATATTTAAATCAAGTTCTATAATGTACTGTACAAAGCAAACAAAAAATTAAGCAAGCATTATGGGTGCACTTGTTTAATTAATTACCTATACAAGTGTTCTCCTGTAGCTCGAATCCAATCCTACACACACACCTGAAGCTGCCAAGTGTGTTTTCACATCGGCCGTTAATACAGGAATTGGGCACCTGACGGCACTCATCAACATCTGTGGAAGCAATTACATTTATCTACTTGATCTCAGAGAAAAAGTCTAATTGGATCATACACACGCTGCATAACTGTTTTGTGACATTTGACAAATTATGTAGATAATTCTATAATTGTTTCACAAGGATTCATTTTTATAATTCTAATAAAAAAAATACTCAAATACTTAAAATACTAAAACTATCTCAATATAATTTTATTATTATTCCACAAGGTAGTTCAAATTAAAAACTTTTTTCTATTTCCAGTCATGCCAGTACAGCTTCTATCTACTTGAATGGAGAAAGACCAAAATCTCAAAAACGGTTGGTCAAGATTACAATCAAAGGACATATGTCAAATCAGCAATAACATCTGACAATGCTGGTATCATAAACTGTACTTCTTTACCTCATATTACGCTCCAACTTGTGTAGCGAATGCGCAAGAGTTGATTGACAGGTGATGTCTGTATCTAAAATTTGATTGGCTCTTTTAACTGTAAGCCAGGATTTCTTGTCAAAATCAGTTGATCTCTGCCAATCAACTCTAGAAAGTGCATGCGCGTTAGGTACACGAAAATTGCAATTTTTAGCGTAATATGAGGTAACGAAGCACTATTCATGATACAAGTATTGTCAGATTTTATTGCTGATTTGATGTTCTTTGATCATTATCTTGACAAACAATTTTTGAGAATTTTGTCTTTCCCCATTCAAGTAGATAGGAGCTGCACTGGCATGACTGGTAATAACAACCAAAGATGGCCGACAGTGGATTGACTTGCAAGAAAGACTTTGGTACAACTCACCACACCGAGAGTGAGAACCACCTTATAGCGACAACAAGGAAGTTAACCCACGTGTCTCTACTCACCCTAGCAACCGGGCCAATTGGTCGCTTAGGAAGCCTGGCTGGAGTCACTCAGCACACCCTGGATTCGAACTCATGACTCCAGGTGTTGTAGCCAGTGTCTTTACTTGAGCAACCCATGCCTCTGCAGTATAACTCTCTCTATATTTTTATAATTATTCCACAAGGTCTAATTATCATAATTCAAATTATTATTATATTTTTTATTTTGTATTTTTGAATAGTTTTGAGTAAATCTAAATATAATTCTATAAATATTCCACAAGGTCTCATTTCAATAATTCTAACAATTTGTTTTTTACTTTGTATATTTGACTTGTTTTGCAGTAAAACTATTTGAATATAATTCTATAATATTCCATAAGATCTCATTTTCATAATTCCAATAAAAACCTTTTACATAGTTTAGTTGCAAAACAAGTCAAAAATAATAATAAAGTATTTTTTTCCCCCTATTATTAGATATATGAAAATTAGACCTTGTGGAATAATTATAGAATTATATTTAGATAGTAAATATCGAAATATAACTATCGAAATATAATTCTATAATTATTCCACAAGGTCTAATTTTCACATTTCTAATAACAAAAATTTTCACTTCGTATTGTTTGCTTGTTTTGCATTAAAACTGTAAAAAATGATAAAAAAGAGACCTTGTGGAATAATTATAGAATTATATTTAGATAGTTATATTTAGATATTTACTATCTAAATATAATTCTATAATTATTCCACAAGGTCTCTTTTTTTTATAATTTTAATTAAAAAAATTGCCCTAGTATTTTTGACTTATTTTGCAGTAAATCTATCTAAATATAAATATAGAACTATATTAAAACAGTTTTTACTTAGTATGCTTGAATAAAGTATGGATATTTTGATAAGACAAAGGTTAAAAAAGTTTATTTTTCTTACGACACTGGCAAATAGTTATTTCTTGTTTTAGGATTAAACCTTACTATATTTTGTTAGATTTCTCTAAAAACAAGACTTAAAATCTTATGTGATTGTGCTTTCAAGTAAAGATATCTTGTTTTAATTTTGACTGGTAAACAAGACAACAATACACAATAAAAAGTGCTAAATTATATTGTGCAAAAATCACACTGACCTATACACTGTGTCTGCTGTGAGTTGGTCTGGTATCCTGATGGGCACACACAGCGGAAACTGCCTGCTGTATTCTCACACTGTCCCACAGAGCACGGCCTAGGTGTTAACAGGCACTCGTTTATGTCTGAGTGTGTGTGAAAGAGAGTGAGAGAGAAAGATGACAAGGTTTGATCATTGCTTTCCATCAATTAGGTATTGTGGTACTGCTAAAATAGCTGCCTCCTGTATGATACATTGGTTGTGCTTTTCCTCATTTGTAAGTCACTTTAAATAAAATCATCTGCTAAATTATTAGGTTTAAATGTACAGTAAATGTAATTTAACATTGATCACTACTGTGTTGTGCAGAGCTAATCAGGAAGAAGTCCTTGAACCCATAATCTTCATGAACTGAGAGGTCATGGCTTTTTTTGTATAAAAACACAACATTTTTATGTAATTTTTCTATAAGGAATCAACCTCAAGTTGAAAGCCTGCAATGTAGTTAAAAAAAAAATCAAGACTTTAAGCAACTCACAACCTCAGGTCTCATACCTTGGCAGTGGCCTTGTAGAGGGTTGAGTATATATCCAGTGTTGCACACACAGGTGTGTCGGCCACCTGGAAGGTCAATACAGCGACCTGGCCCACACACCTGAGATCTTGATTCACACACTCGTATATCTGGGTGAAGCACGCACACACGCACACAAACACACACACACACACACGTGCCATAATAAGCGATAATAACAAGTTTCAAAAAACAGCATTGATTTATAAAATAAAGTATATTAATAAAAGCAGAGGCTATTTGCACTCATAATTCTCCTAAATACTAACAAAAATTATAGGGGCATCGCAGCAGCATGTTTATTTAGAGTCCCAAAGACACCCTGCTGCAACCCCTATCCCTAAACTTAACCCTAACCTTCCCTTACAAAAATTAACCATGGTTTTACTACAGTAACCATAGTATTCCATGCTATTTTGCAGTAAAATCATAGTAACCACAAAATTAAACACATTTACTATATAAAAAAAACATATTACTATAGTAATACCATGTTAATTGCATTAAAATGATGGCTTCTGCAAAAAAAGCAAAAAAAACAACAACAACAAAACAAAACACATAGTTACTACAATAATACTATGGTAAAACCGTGATTAATTTGACCAGAATTAAACCTTTCTCGAAATTCCCGACCTACAAATCACTGCGAGGAAGTCAACCATTATATTAATTTGTATTTATTATTATAATTATTATTAAAGGAAATATTAAGTGTGAAGACAGGAAACAGAACGGGAAAATGTGGGACAAAAGGCGGAATCGAACCCGGGTCGTCCACACTAAAAAAGCACACCCACATTGTCGTTACACCCACACCACTGCAACGCCACTAGGGGCGCAGTTTGTCTTCAATTTCCAGTCTATTGAAGTGCATATAGCCGCGCTGTGTGGCAGGTGCTATTTACATCTAGTGCAAATAGTCACTCTGATTAATAAATGAGTAAACAATTAAAAAGATGATGATATAAACAAAAAAAAAAAAAAAAAAGAAAGAAACTTTTAGTAACACATTATAATAGCTCTCATTATTTTCATTAATATGTCATTAACAAAAATATATTCTATAAACCGGAAAAGAACATAGTTTATTAAAAAAGTTAGAAATGTCATGAAACTTATTCATATCTGACTGTACATGCACTAATGATTGGTTAAGGATAACGTAATAGGCCTATTTGTCAATTACATATTAATGAAATTAATTATATGACATGTTACATAATAGTTTAAATATATTACAAAGCGTAACCAATATCTTTTTTTAATATTCTTTTTTTTTTGTAAAATGACTAATATACAGTCAATTTGTGGTTTAGAAAATTAGATTAGCTCAACCAAATCTCAGAGGTACACTGAGTTCGTAACTTGACTGACACTTATTCATCCCTCTCCAAACCAAATCGATTGAACAATCCAACTAAGGCATGGAAATAATGAGAAAATTACAGTACTTCCAGCAATAAATTTTTTAAGATTGATTTAAATTTGGCACCACTTCAGTTTTAGAAATCAAAGAGGTCGCTCGTGTATATGAACAGGCCAGCAAATGTTCTGGGTGTGCTCACATTCTCTTGAATAAGTGAGTCTTTGTGCTTATTCGGTCACCGTAACAATAAAGCCAATTGTTCTGTTTGAGCTCTTGCTTGAGGTGTATAGTCACTAATTGTACTTTCAAATTAAAACCAAACATTTAGAACATCTTCTGGAACATCCAGCTTTCATCCCACATCTGTATTTAAAAAAATACTGGAGGAACTAAAAAGCTGTTTTCAAAACTTTAAAAATTGCCTACAGCAATTACAAAAAATAGCACTTCCAATGTAAAAAATACCTGCAAGTCAAGCAAAGGGCTCACATTATCATTCAAATGAACATGAGGACAAAGTAATGTGTCAGTAACTTCACGGCTTTCCATAAAAAAGTAATGATGTAATGTAATTAGTTACTTTTTATAACGAATAACACAATATTGTAACATGTTACCTGTAAAAGTCATGTTCCCCAACACTGGGCATCTAGGGTGAATGACTTACCTTGCCTTGGAATAAGTGGGCGGGGCGTAGCTGGAACTGGAAATGCTCTGGCTGGAGATATTGGCTGTTTGTTAACAGAGGGCCGGCTAGTCTGCATACGGATAACAGCTGTACACAATGAGGTTAAACATATATACAATTACACAACTGTTAATCAGAATTTTAACATATAACTTTGTTGAGTTTCTATAAGGAATGCTGTCACTCACGCGTGATCACTTTGGTTGGCTGGCTGGTTGCTGTGGCGGCATTCCCAGGACGGACACTGGAAGGCTGCTGAGGTCTGGCATTAGTGGTTTGAGACCCGCTGCCGGTTGACAGGTTTGGTTTCGGTTGAGTTATAACGATGACTGAACCAGACTGTGAGCCTGTATTAGGTTGCTGTGGTCTTGTAGGTTGTTGGACTCTAACGGTTTGTGTGTTGGTCGGTCGCGGGTATCGCGTCTCAGGACTTGACGGTTGTTGGACTCTGATTGTAGAGTGTGTTCTAGAGCTGTCAGGCAATGCAGGTTGGGATCCTTTGTCAAGTACGGATGTGTGGCCGTTTTCAGAAACCAGGAGCGGCCCACCGGTGCCAAGTGTCTCAGCCAGTCTCTGGTTAAACTTGAGAGCTGATGCAGAGTAATGATACCCCGGTCCAGCAGGACAGATCTCTTTAAAGGCAGCTGTGGACACAAAGTTCAATGCTGTCAAAACCTCCTAAAAAAATTTACTCTATAAACCATTTTAGTCTCTTAGCTGAGCCAGTAAACTCCAGAAACCTTCAGTTAAAGGATTACAGAAGTTTACCAAAAAATGAAAACAATGTCAATATTTACTTACCCTCATGTCTTTCCAAGCATGTATGCTGATTTTTTTCTCAGTGGAATACCAAATGAAATTACTGAAGGATCTTCACACAGCTTTTTGACATACTATGACATTTTATAGTGACCACAGGCTGTGAAGCGCCAAAAAGGACAAAAAAGCACCATAAAGGTAGTCCATATGATGTATAATCTACATTCTGCGGCCAAATGTTATTTTTGTGCGAAGACAAGATTGAAATTTAAGTCATTATTCATTTTCAAATCAAATTATTCATGCAATTCAGAATGTAGCTCTCAAATCAAGGTTGGCTCGTGACTAAATGTGATGATGTCACGCTTGTTCTGTATTTGATTTGAGGGCTGTAAATTGATTTTCATGAATGAATGCAGCATCAGTCTGATCACTCTAATAATTTATTAACCCTCATGCCATCCCAGATATATATGTATATTTCTTCTGCTGAAGACTATCTCAGCTCTGTAGGTCCTCACAATGCAAGTAAATCAGTATAAAAATTTCAAAGGCCCAAAAAGCAAATCTAAAAATTTATCCAAACGACTCCAGTGGTTAAATATATATCTTAAGAAGCTATTTAAGTATGGGTGAGAAACAGATTAATATTTAAGTCCATTCTTATGATAAATCCTCACTTTCACTTTCTTCTTCTTTTGTTTTTGGCAATTCACATTCCTCATGCATATCACCACCTACTGGGTAGGGAGGAGAATTTATGGTAAAAAAGGATTTAAATGTTAATCTGATTCACACCCACACCTATCATATCGCTTCTGAAAACATGGATTTAACCACTGGAGTCTTATGGATTACTTTTATGCTGCATTTATGTGTTTTTGGAGCTTAAACTTTTTGGTACCCATTCACTTGCATTGTATGGACCTACAGAGCTGAGATATTCTTCTAAAAATCTTTGTTTGTGTTCAGCAGAAGAAAGCAATTCATTCACATCTGGGATGGCATGAGGGTGAGCAGGGCAGGACTAGGGAAGAGAAATCGGCCCGGGATTTTACATAGCAACTGGCCCAAATATTGTTGAGCGGGGAGGGAGTCGAGCCAAGTGTTGTTGAGTGGGGTGGGCGGGGGGAGGTGGGGGGGTTGTTGGCGCTGTCCTTTTCTGCATATCGCGGCGCCGTTTTGTGGTATGTTCTGCATAACGCGGCGGCTCATTTTAGCTTATCGCGGCCCATTCGGCCCGTTTCGCGGTCGACCCACCAGACCCCTTGGTTCTCCCTATGGCCCGTCCTCCCCTGATCGGCCCCGAAGTACATCGGCCCACCGGGAAAATGCCCGGTATGCCAGATTACCAGTCCAGCCCTGAGGGTGAGTAAATGATGAGAGAATTAAAATTTTGGGTGAACTATTCCTTAAATTTTTTAATTAACTATATTTAATTAATTTTGGAACATAAACCAATCACTGACACCAGTGCTTGGTTTCTGTGTATAATTTCAAAAAAATGTGAAAAACCAAATAACAATTGGTTTTTCATGCTGCTAGAGGGTCATACATAAAGAATATGGGACCGTTAACAACAAACACACTTTGCGTCCATCTGCACTGTTCTTCAATTTTTGTTCTATGTAAATATGCACTTGATTGAGGTCTTTGACCGCTGTCTCACTGTGTGTTTAGCATCTCACACATGAGTGCTGCGATTTTTCGAAACGGGTCACGTTAAAAAAGGAAATAAACGCTTGAAAACGTTTCGTTGTGCAAAATAGTCATTTAATGTAAATAATTTTTACATCACAATTACAATTAAAATTACAATATCAAGGGAAATAATTGTCAGAATTGTGCGCCCTAGTCATATGGACTACATTTATGGAGCTTTCATTACCTTTTTGGAGCTTGGCAGACTTATTACTATATACTGCAAAAAAAAACAGCCTTCAGTAAGTTTTTGTAACAACATGAACGTAAGCAAATAATTACAACATTTTTATATTTTTTTTTAACTATTGCTTTAATGGGATGGGTCCACAGTGTAAAACACAGTTGTTTTGAAGCCAAATTTGTGTTTTAATGATGAGACATATTACACATTAAATTTGACTCCTTTGATATTCCTCCAGACATTTTGATATAAAAATTGCTGATCGTGTGTGTGGGATGGGTCCTCAAGGAACAGTTGGAATCCTTGTGTTAAAACCACTTCATGCTGTTTCAATATTCTGTACTAAACCAATGTCCTCAATGCTATCATACATCTTTTCCAATTCTTTGCCAGTACTTTTGCATTAAAAAAGTTCATTCCAAAATACTTGTTAAGAAAGTACAAATGCATTCTTTGAATATTAGATATGTGGGTTGAGTGAATCACAAAAAGTCTCTTACCTGAGCCAAAGTAAGGACATAACTCACACTTCTTTCCCCAGGCTTTGCCAACTCGACTGCAGCAGCAGATTTGTTTGGTGATGTTTCTCAGGATAGGCAGTGAGCAGGAGCCCTGGTTGATGATACGGAAACACTGGTTCTTCTCTTCGGAGATCACTTTTTGTGCTATGAGGGGAAAATGAGAGCAGAATAATATTAGGGCACACTGAGGATGATGAACAGGTAGGGAACAAAAAATTGTGGTTTAGATTCGACTTTCAGAAGAAACACACAAATCGTCTCAGGTTACTTAACTGCAACCCCTGTTCCCTGATAAAAGCTACACTTTGATGCTGCGCCTTCTGCGCGGGTGGCTGATGGCCCCTCCCCCTGAGTGCGGCGAGGAAGGAATTGCCCGAAAGCTTCCTCGTGACTCTTTGCCTCCTGGAACCTGGTGATAACTACATTCATAGCGTCACCAAATAAGCCAGAAGGCGAAACCGGGACTTCGAGAAGGAAAACTTTGCCCTTGTCTCTGAACCCCGACAGGTTACCCGACAGGTGCTGACTAAAGTGGACATAGACCGGCCAATGGCACGAGCCGTCTGCTTGGTTGCACGGAGAGACAGATCCGTGGCTCGACGAAGCTCAGAGAAAGCCTCTTTGTCGACCGTGGTGCCCGCACTCAGGTCCATAAACAGATCAGCCTGGTACGCCTGTAACACTGCCATAGTGTGCAGGGCAGCACCAGCCTGACCTGCTGCCTGATAAGCCTTCCCCACAAGCGTGGAGGTGGTCCTGCACGGCTTTGTGGGGAGAGTGGGTCTCTTCAGTGAAGATGCCAAGCCAGGCGAGAAATAACCCGCAAGTGTTTCTTCTACCGGCGGCATCACTGAATACCCCCCTGCCTCGGCACCCACGATAGTCGAATATGTCGACGTCGAGGGCACGAAGACACGGGAAGTATACGGTTTCCTCCATGAATGAGAGAGCTCGTCATGGAAGTCATCGAAGAAAGGAAGGGACTGATATAGCGTTCCCTTCCCTTCCTTTCCTTTTTTTTTTTTGGCCACCAGACAGAAATATGTCTTCTAGTTTGGAGTGTTTGTGGGTCTCTTGTTCGTGTGACCAGTCTAACTTTAGTCTGGCCACAGCCCGAGTAACCACCTCAAGTAATTCCTCAGCCGCTTTATTATTGTGCGTGGAACGCCGAAGCTATTTCAGGCTTACGAGAAGGATTAGCTGGATCTAGGGAGAGAGCGAGCGATAGGGATGGACCCGTCTCTCGCTCCTCAGCCAGATCTATGCGAGATCTGGCTGATCCCCACGATGACAGAGTGGGCGCTGGCTCTTGGAAGTAAGTGAGACGAGTGTGAAGCATTTTGAATGTAAACAGATCGCAATGCTCACACCCGCCCTGCCCAAACGCAAGAGCAGCATGCTCATCCCCCAAACACACAAAAAAAAACTGGTGCATGTCCATTTCAGCCATAGAGCGTAAACATGGGAACATACACCACTTGCTTTGTTTATCAGTCATTCTTTTTCTTCTATTTTTTTTTAAAGAAAATAGAAAAAGAAAAGTTTCTGTGCACTGCCTAACAATTCTAACTCCTAACAGAGGAAAGTAGAAAGTTCTGACAGTCAAGAAGCACAACACACACAGAATGATCTGAAGACAAAAGATCTGACAATGCACCTGTGATGCACCTATGTATAGCCCTGCTACAGGTGCATCCAATGATATCATCAGCAGAGGCTATAAATTCTAGTCAATTTCATTGATGTGTTGCACACATATTCACAGCTGGTCACACCTAAAGTTGTTCCCAAATCGCTAAATCAGCGCAGCGTCAAAGTGTAGCTTTTTGATAGGAAACTAAACATGCAAAGGAACGTACATGCAGATATGTCTTCATACTGCTCCTTTAGGTGTTTTCAAAAATATTTTATAAGAACGTTCTAGGTTTAATACCAGTTAAGCTCTATCAAGAGTATTTGTGGCATGCTGTTGATTAAAACAGATAAGCATTTTGAATTGTTGTAAAAAACAAAACAAAAAAAAAAAACAACCAAAAATGCTTTACAGTAATGCACTTACAATGGAAGTATATGGGGCAAGGCATCACAGAGGGTTTATAAGAAAAACTTTGTTAAGCTTGAATTTGTGTAAAACACATTAATTCATACAATATGTATTTTTTCTATTTGAGCTGTAAAGTTAGTAAGTCTTAATATTTATTTTAGTGGTTGGACAACCGATCAAGGTTGCAAATTTCTTGTTAAGCTTTACAGTCCTAAAACCTATGATTGTATCTTTCTATTTGTAAACAGTCCTTTTCTTTAATCCTTGTGCATACCATGCTAAAGTTACAAGGTTTTCTATGGTCCAGACATGTTATATTTGCCCATGCATCAGATACTCCAGTGTGAATTTAACATTTATTGCAGTGTAATGTCTTGTTCCATAGACTTCCATAGTAAGTCAATCACTGTAATGTGTTGTTTGTTGTACAAACTGAGGGACGAGTCGAAATAATTGTTTGTGGTATTCAACATTAATGCTGTCGATAGAGCTTAACTTGTAATTTTAAGCTCTAAGTAAAGTTTTCTATAAACAAAAAACTCTACCTGGCAGGGTTTAAGAAACTACAACTGAAGATTTCAATGAACAATGCAGTCTGAGAGAAATAAATATTTATGCTTTCCATTCTACATTGACATCATTCATTACACTTTTGGCTTTGATTGGTATAGCAGCACAAACTCGGTTTAAAGCAGAGCCAGGCATACAATAATCAGCCACAATGCCACTGGACATGACACATAGATCAGCTTGAGAAAATCACTGCAATAATATGCACACAGTGTTCCACATACTGTAATCCTGAATGCTGACTGACACACATATACATGCCCTCAGAGAAGCTTTAAACATTCAGACAAGGAGAAACTTGGATTAAAATAGAACTTCCCAAAGTTCCCAAATGTAAAGTAAAAAAGTAAAATGCAGAGACAGACAGCCCCCAATCAATGGGAAAAAAACAGAAAACACTGAATGGTTATTCGGCAATAACACATAGAAGCAGGCGTATGAGGAAAAAGGTCAAGACATAGTTCTACCCAACAGACATCTCTGAAGCAAGGCCAAGTGCCAAGTAATGCTTGCTGGAATAGACAGAGCTGCAGCACCACACCGCCAAACCTTCAATTCATTATACTTCATTTTGTAGTGTGGATTTGAAACTTATGATGTGTAAAAGTATCCGATTTATTGGCATACCATTACAAAAATGTATGTCACATGGCCAAAAGTATGTGAAGACCCACTTCTATTAAATAGGTTTGGGAATTTTAACTATATCCATTCCTAACAGGTGCATAAAACCAAGCATACAGCAATGCAATCTTCTTAGACAAACAATTTTAATAAAATGGGGCCATTTTTCCAGCCTTACAATGGACCTGTCCAAAACACGAGGTCCATAAAGAAATGTTATACTGCACAAAGCCCAAACCTGAACCCCACTAAACACCTTTGGGATGAATAGAACTTCAGACTACGAGACAGGCCTCATCAACCAATGTCACCGCCTGACCTCACTGATGCTTTTGTGACTGAATGGAAGCAAATCACCACACCCATGTTCCAATATCTATCAGGTCTTCCCAGAAGTCTCACTTGAAATTAATAACTATGATTTTGTGGTGTTTGGGTGTCCACACACTTTTGGCCAAAAGATTTACATGAAGTATGCATATGATTGAGGGCTGTGGCTTTGTGGCATGGCTGCCCTGTGTATTCCTGCCGCCGGTCTCTTCTCAGGCGACGACTTGGCGTCCGACAACCCCGTACTTACAGATGCAGATTCCATGAGAGGCGTCCAATAAGTAGCCCTCTTTGCAGATACAACTGTAGCTTCCCCGGGTGTTTACACAATTGCCGTTCTCACAGAAACCTGGCTGCAAACACTCGTTAATATCTACACCAGAGGAGGAAACATGACTGTCACAACCCAACAACACAGGAAACATGTTGATGTGTCCATGTTGGTTAGTATTTGTTTGTGAATATGTATGTCAGACCATGTCAGCCGTTGAACAGGCTAGTTTTTAAGAGGATGTTCACTTTCATTGTATGGAAAAATAGATGCAGTGAAAGTAAATGGTGACTGAGGGTAACATCTCTGTTCACCTTGTAAAGCGCTTTGAGTGTAGTGTAAGAAAAGCATTAATTCATTGTCATAATAGGGCTCTGGAAGAACAGGAGGGTGAGTACACATCATTTTAAATTTTGGTTGAACTATCACATACATTTTTATGAAATGACAGAATTATTCTATGGTTTAAAGATGCAGAACCATACAGGAAAGAGGAAGGGAGGGAGAAAGAGATATGTAACAGATCTGAAGTTGTCATTATTTGACCCTCTGATCGCCTCCAGCTATGTCTTGATAAACTGATTCATCAAACCATCTGGCCTGTAGCTGTAATCAGGACATAGACTGAAAAACAATTATAGATTCTCCCTCGGGTAAAGTGGTTTCTGGATTAAGATTACTTTTGAAAGATATTGACATATTGTAAAAGGTTTGAGTTCTGCAGTCATAATTACAAACATCTGAGACTGATTGAAGTTAATAGCTTCATTAGTGAATTTTGGGGAAACTGTTTTGTTCAAATATGATGAGTTGCTAGAACATGTTGGATACAGTTATCCGTAATTATTTAGGTCAAAACCAAAACTGAAACAACTGATCTATTTCTCTGGTCTCAGAGAGTGGCTGTCTTCAAGTGGCCCAAACAAATAAGTACTTGGTTGTACAATTGTACAATAAAAGTATAAGATTGTAATATCATGGCACTTTGGTATACACCACAGTACTGAATGTTAATCATATGTATGTTCAAAGGTATTTGCATGGTACTCCAAGGTAATTCAAGGAATAATATTGTAGTACCATGAAACAGGTCCAAAAAGAATCATGATTTTAATATGGAACATAATTCCATGGTAATACAATGGTACTTTTTTAGTTGGAAGAAAGACAGACTCTTTACCCCACCTCTAAGAGCACTTTTAGGGTATGTTAAACCAGACTTAGGTGGTTTGTTGAACTTAATTGGTTAAAGATGGCCTCTTTTAGCCAGGCCAAGCAATTTCATGGTACTGACTCTACATACTGTCCTTTTAAACAAAGCCGTCCACCTTAATACATTAATCAACAGAAAGCAGTGCAATCTGCAACAGTACTTCAAGAAAATCAGACATGTAGTTAAATTTTAACCATCAAAAGTGTCTCTAGTGATGAGGATGTATCCTGCTAACCCCTGGATGAAGGAAGCAAGAATGAAGAATGGTCCAGGAGTGGAGGACTCTTACCCACACATTGCGTCCCGTTGACCCTCTCAAAGCCTTTTGGGCAGCTCCCCTGTCCATTAACTGTATTTCCTGTAGAGAGAGAGCAGCACATTAAGCCCTGTTGACCTAGTAAGAACATGACCGGTCTCCTCTCTAACTGTAACTAGTGTAGGAAAGCTTGCAGAAGGAGAACGATACTCCTTGAGAGACAGGAAAAGCTAAAGATCGTAGATGAATAACAAGATATTTATCACCAAGACAGAACACCAAATAAAATACAATAATACAAAACAACATCACTGAAAAAAAATATACAGTTTTCTTTAATCAGTATGTTTGACTTGTTTTCCAGCAAAAAATAGTGAAACATCCGTTTGCACAGTGGCAAATTGTTTCTTCTTATTTAAATCGTAAATCTAACCAAATTTAGTGACGTTTATGCTTTAAAAAAAAAAACTTAAAGGTATAGTCTAACCCTAACCCTAAGGATGTTTTCAACCCTAAAGATTTAAGTCTGTGCACTGTTCATTTCTTTCTATCACTCATTTTTTCATCAATGACCATGACCTGAGTATTTTAAACTTTAGAGTACAGAGCTTGCCCCACCATCTAATCCAGAGCGATTCCTCGATTTATGAGTTCATGTTTCCTCATAACAAAGCTTTCCAGAAATGTATGCATATTTTCCACAGTGCTTCACTAAGAAGAAAAATAACTGTTTGTCCCTGTGAGGTTAAATATTTGTGGATCTGGGGGAGCCAGAGACCCCGAAGGGTGTAACACAGATTACTCCACTCTATTGTTCTAGCCATTATTAAGCATTGTGTAAAAGTATTATGTAACCATGTGCTTAAAGTTATCAGCCACTCAGGGTCGCCAAGCAGTTATGAAAATATGTCTTTGGAGAAGGTTTCCAGGAAATAAAAAATGCAACAGCAAAATGCTCAAAAGAGCATAAAACATACCATTCAGTGGCCCCAAAAAAGTACTTGGACACTTAAGTGAATATCATTTCATTATATAACAAAATATCAATCCAAGTGACATTTATTTGAAAGAAAAATAGCACAAGCACACAAAGCAAAAGCTAAAAAAGTAGTTGCAAAAATGAAGGAAAAAAATTACTTGTATACTTTCTGGTTGTCAAACGTTTGTGGAACATGTCTATAGATAATGTGATGAATTACACATGTGAACTTGAGGGGAACTGATTCCATAAATCCACTAAAAGTGGCTTGGGACCAGTTGATTAAAAGTAATTGCAAAAATGGATAAGAAACTGTTGTTAGTTCTGAGAATAGACCTAGTATCATTCGTTTGCCACTTGGCACTTGGCATTTTTAAATCTAATGCAGTGAATACTTTTTAAGTACAACTTAAGTGTCCAAATACTTCTTGGGGCCACAGTATCAAAGGCTATATGTTATTTTTATTACCTTTGTGTTTAATGATAGATGCTGGTGTTAATGCCAGTTACTATTACAGGCATAAAGAGAAAGTTGTGGTACGTTGTATTAATCAAGTTCTTCAGGAATGTAAATATTCTGTAATGTTTAGCCAGACGAGTCTGGTTGAGGTTGATGGCGGCACATTGACTGTTACAATAATATGGTAGCAAGACTTAAATGAGTAGTCTGCCAAAGAACTCTGAAAAGGCTATATTTATCTCATGAAGTCATAAAGTGACGGCTGTATTTTCTGTTCTACAAGACAGACATATGTTGTTGTAGCCAGCTGAACTGATGTCAATGTGTGTGTGTTTATCTGTTCAGATGGAACAAACCTATTTTTTGTTAGTGCTTTGTTGTCTCTTTGTTCTCAAAGTACAAACTGCGCAATTAATGTTCTGGTCTCAGAACAAAACCAATCACACACATATTATTTATTTATTGTAGCAAACCACTGAGCCCTGTCTGACAGTAGTAACATGCTCTATTTCTGGGTTTAGACTTTACTGGGATGGGACTCACCTGAGCCTGGTGGGCAGAGCGTACACTCATTGATGCCCCAGGCCATTCCCACACTTCTGCAGCACGTCTCCTGACTCCGCAGGCCAGGTAAAGGAGAACTACACTGTTGGATGCAGTGGAGAATACATGCTTATTCATTCATTCATTGAGCCAGGAACACTAAGCTATCGACAAATATTCTACAAACATTAAATAAACAGATTAAAACAGTCAGCATAGTGCTGTGGGTGGTGATGAAAAGTCTCTTAATACTTAAAAGGGGAAGTATCATTGAAAACGGGCCTTTTTCTGCCTTTTAAAAATTATATTTACTATACTGCAAAATGTTGGTAACCTGCAAATGTTACCTTAAAAATATATTTCTATGTGATCTAACCCTTTAAAAAGATTTTGACCAGACTGATCACACTGTGAATTTGGCGACAATAGGTGGAACATTCTGTTGCTGAAATTGTTCTATGCTTACAAATTTTAACTACTGCCCCCAGTGGCCAAATCTGGAAGTGTTGTTGAGGCAAAATAACCAAAGGGTGGTGCCAAAAGTTTTATTTTTTGTTGTAAATTACGTAATACAGTCAATGGGGCTTCGTATATTATCACACATACTCCCTAACCCTAACCCCAACCCTAAACCTAACCACCAGGGGAGTAAAAATGTAATTTGTAAAAAATGCCAAAAGGCTAGCTTCGAATAACATTTACCATTGATTATGTGAACGCAATTACTTCCTGTTTCCAACAAAACCAGAACCAGTGTCTCTGGGATTGTTAAAGCAATGCATAAGAAGTGCCACAGGGAAATGTGAACACACTTGAATTAATGCAGACATGCCATATGGGGATGGTGCTTGTCAGTAATTCGGCAGAAAGGGGTTGATTTCGGGGTGCATGAACATTTAGTATACAGCAACGTGATAGGGACTTTGTAAGTAATTTAAGATACAAAGAGATTATTTAAACTGTATGCAAATGACATATAACAAGTTATTAAATGTTAAAGGTACCGCAGCAATAAACTGCAAAAAGGGTCAAAGAGTCGATGGAAAATTGTCATGTAAAACTAAATTATAAACATTTTTGAGCAAAAAAGATTATAAATTGACTTCAGGTGAAAAAATAACAAAATGCTACATATGATAAATGCACAGTGTTCTCTTTAAAATGACTGTCAAGGAATATGCATTTCAGCATTATCAAATGGCAGATTTCTAAGAGTAATAATATTATATAATAAAGTCATAGACAAGTCGTGCTAGATTTTTCAAATGTAATCCAGGCTTAGCCTGGGGTGATTTCTGTTCCAACAGGAGCGTAACCTAAACCAGGCCACTCTATTGCGAAAATCAAAGACATGTAAGGAATGAAAACAGAGACGAGTGAACAGATTGTGCATGTAGGAGATTTTAAAGCTAACCTGTCCATTGCGGACATCTCTGAAACAGTATTTGAAGCCAGATGATTCTGTGTAGACCGAATCTCTACGTATGGTCTGGGCTTGTATTCGTGGGGGTGGGGCCTCTGCTCTTTCTCCTGTCAGCTGACGAGGATGGACACCAGAAAGCCCAGCAGACCATGTGACAGTTTCAGAGTGCTCGTGTACAGTGGGGCCATAACCCACCTTCAGCACCTGGTGGATTTTTACGCTGGCTTCAGGAGGGTGCTGAACTCTTACCTTCACCATAGGAGAACCTGAAGAACAGAAAGATTAAATCAGCAAACATAAGTCTTGCATAGCTATATGTTTGACTATCGGCATGAAGTCTTGTCAACATGGCAGCTTATTGTGGCCATTTGAAAAATCCCTGTAACTCTACTTACAGTAACTCCCCCTACAGCTTTTATGCTACATCCACCAAACTTGGCACAGACCTTCAACCTGTTCTGACTAACAACCTGTCTACACCAGTCAGGAGCGATGTTGTGTTGCAACGACTTGAGGCTGTCTGCATTGGACCTGTCAAAGCAAACTTTCGATAAAATTTTAATTTATTTGTGTTGTTGGCAGGAGTGCAGCGCAAAATAGAATGAGTAACCCTTTACTGTTGGTGTGACAAGGCACGGACGTATCAGATGCATCCAGTGAAGACAGCATCAATTATTATAAGGGTTAGCGATGTGCTTTTGTCACATCACGCCATGCAGCTCACATCTTATGGTGTAGACAGTGTGTTAGTGTGCAATATCTTTGCAACAGCTGATTTAATATTGGAAAAAGACATAGACTTACACTGACTGAATGTTCAAACGGGCCAAGACTTTTCAAACTCTAATTCAAATGTATCTATTTAATTAGATTTTTTTTTTTGCCATGCAAAGCAAGTGAATGGTGACTGAGGCTAACATTCTACCTAACATCTCCTTATAGTTTCCATGGAGGCAAGAAAGTCATATGGGTTTGGAACAAAATAAGTTTGAGTAAATGATGACAGAATTATCATTTGTGGACTAATTATTTCTTTACCCTCATCCCTTACTCCTTCCCATAAACATGCCTGTAAATATCACAATGGGCCATTTAATGTATTACCATTCCTAACACGCTTACTGTGATAAACAATGTACCCACAATGTTAGTTTAGCTACCATAAGTGTTCAAATTGTGTCAGAGCTCTTGGGAGCTCCTTGTTAATGTCAAACTGCTTGTAAAAACCATATTATGCCAGGACACAATTCTAAAATGTTCCCCCTATTTTTTTCATTCTATTTTAATTCTCTGATGCAAAACTAGACCCCACCCCCAAGTTAAATTTTTTTGCCCCCTAAATTTAAACACCGGCCCCCATCCCTCACTCACACTTATTTGAGAAAGAGGAAAAGAAAGTCCTATTCTTTCAATGGGTTTACTTTTTCAGATGAACAGATTAATTATCCAGAAGTAACACAAATAAAGAGAAAGGCACAGGGAGAATCTCTGCAAACAGAGAACTCATTCTTCTAAAACATGTAACTGGAAGCCACCATTACCTCCTGCCTTTTAGAGATTAAACTTGGCAAAAAGCTTTCCCAATTTTCCTTCAAAATCCCCCCTCCATGCCAAACGGTCAGTAAACACAATGCTGTCACTTTCCAGTCTCCTGTGTTTTACAATAGAATAGCAGAGGGCTTGAAGTTTTTGTATGAATTGCTGTGTGCTGAAGGCATACATGTGGCTCTCTGATATCGCAGGGTGAGATATGAAAGACAGACAGAAAGAAGACAATGTGGGCCTTATTTGTTTGGAAGAATATCTCTCCAAGCCCATCCGGGAACAGCGGGGTCAGTTTGGGATTCACATTGTTACACAGCAGTGTAAACAGACTTTAGGATTTATATCCCTAATCCAAGTTACTGCTTTCTTAATAAAAGTATTTTTAGGGCTTGTCTAGCCATGCTGTAGGGTTTACTGGCATCTAATGTCCTGATAAAGAGCAATAGCATAAATCAGACCTATAGAAACAATAATGACAATAACTGAAACAAATTACCAGAGTTTAGTATTTAGCCATAAAATGTTTGGTCTAAAATGTTTAATTTGACCTTTACATTGAATTATACATTGTCATACTGAAGCCATTTCTTACACTAAAGGGGTGAAGACATAAATAATAAAATTTCCTTGTCATTGTACAATAAAACATACTGTAAGTTTCAGAACTCAAAACTTCCTCCTCACTCCAAAAAGAGCATTTATTGAAACAAAGCTGACAAAATGACTCTTCCTCTACCTCATACACATTGTGATGTCACACTGTGTAAGACATTTGCATCTGACCGCTTCCACAACAACACATCAATGGCTAATTTACCTTATCACTTCCAAAGCTTGCCCAGTAGCAATGAGATGGCAAGGAGAAAGAGCAAGTAAGTCAAGAGCAGAGAGCCAATCAAAGAAGTGGGCATTTACTGTCAAGTCTTACAAGGAGAAAAAGCACCAAAACCAAGCGTTTTGACAGGGGGTCAGAATGAGAGTTGAAAATTATAATGTTTAACAATTATATGGCTGTTTTATTGTGCAAAAAACACTTTACTAACATGATAGGTGAAACTCAAGGAACATATTAAAATAATAATAAAAAAGGCATGTCATGACCCCTTTAAATATGTATTTCTGTAAATGTGAGTTTCAAATTGTTGTTTTCAGCACATTCTGCAATAGATTTTATAGCTCCTAAAACACATTATTCTGCATTGCACCATGAATGTAATTTCATTTATGGCCAGAAACAACAGAACAGCCATTCACAGAGTTCCATTGTTTTCTTTTTATATAATTTTGAATAATTGCATAATTACTTTATAATTATGTTATTATTTAATGTCAGATTTTACCAGATGTTGTACAAAACTTTCAGATTCAATATAATTTAAGATTTTTGGTCAGCATCAGAGGTGTTCTGTCAAATAAATTACAAATGACTGACTACGTGTAATCTGAATTAATAAAGGGAAAAAATAGAAGCCATTTAGCACGGTTTACATGGAGCAAACTTCACCCACAGGAATTATGTCTAAAAGGCTAAACTAGAAGCTAGAATGTCTAGAATTGTAGTCCCATCTCAAAAATTATGTTTTAGACAACTTTACTGTTCAAATAACACACATTTACGGCTTTAACAAAATACAAGAATCACATTTCAAATATAAAACCCTCTGGAATTAGTTGCCCCATAGACTTCCATTGTAACTGTATTCCTGTAAACACAATTTTCGCATGTTTTTACAAACTGAGGCTAGAGTCTAAAGCATTGTCATGCTGTCACCACAGACAGAGATGCAATTGCTAGAGATTAACTTCTATTAAAACCGGACTATTCTTTTTCAAAGTTGCTGGTGAATTAATTCATAGTGTCCTCTTTATTATTATTATTATTATTATTTTTCATTTTTCATTAGACAGATAGAATCAAGAGGGGACAGGAAATTAGTAGAGAAAAATGGGCAATGGGATTTGCCCCTTGACAGAAATCACATGACAGACTTAAAACTGCACAGCCTGTGCAAGAGCATGTGCACTACCTGCAGGCAAATCAACCAGTCTCTCTAACTTGCCAGCATTTTCTTTCATGAACGCTTCCCAAGTCTTAAGAATTTTTTTGTTCATCTGCTCTAATCAAGGAATCAGCTTTGCATGCTTTTACGGATAAAGGGCCCCCTCTGCTGAAGGTCATGGATGGCTACAGAGTTGGCCGTTGTGTATGATCAGTTTTCTCCTTGCCAAACCCCCCCCCCCCCCCCCCCCCCAAAAAAAAAACCCATTAATCATTACTGCCAGATTAAATAAGAACAAAAACAAAAATTATACATGTAGTGTTATATCAGCCGAATCTGTTGTGTGTTTACTGAGTGATGCATGTCAGACTGTAGTGTTAATTGACAGTAAGACATTAAGGCATTTATCTGTAGACAAAGTGTCTCTAGCAGGGGCTCAGTGGAGGCAAGAGAGCGAGAACCTCCTCAAAATAAATTTGGATAAGAAAATAATTGGCAGTATAGAAATATTGTGAAATATGAGGTCAAATAAAGTGTAAACTACTCATTTCTTTTCAAGTAACATGGGTTGACACTAAGCACAACCCTTTATCCGTTGTAAAATCACTGTAACGCATGGACTCGAGCTTATTAGCTTATTGCTTTTCTAAAACGGTGGCATGTTGCTACATTGATTAGAAAAAGTACACAGCCTACCATTAGAATAATAATGTTAAGTATTTAACTGAAGAATTGTTCATTGCAATTATAATTACGATATCAATAATAAAAACTTACATTTGTATTAAACATTGGTGTCTTATGACACGTCAATGTAAAAAGTGTGGTGATAGGTGTGCACTTTTACAACGTTTTCGAATGCAGCTCATCCAATAACAACTTAGGGTCAACTATATGTTTGGTCTTATATATAGAAGATCAATTAAACAATTGCATAATAAATGACATTCTATGCTATGAGGCAATAAATCTGCCATTAATGCTGATAATGGTACTGAAATACAATTGCTAAACTATTTTATCATGTGTACTAGCATATAGGTTTGGTTCCGTTCTTGTTTGTTCAGATACACTGGTCTTTGTTGGAGCTGCGGTTCAGCAATTTCACAGCTAGACACATTGAGCAATGGTGCTCGTGTGGGGCAACATAGGTTCGAATCTGGAATGTGATGTGTTGTTTGCAGTCACTGTTTCTTATTTCGGTCTAATAGAGAGACAAAAAAAACAAATTATATTGAAATGCCATCATACCTTAGTGGGGGCCCAGAGCCACTCACAGATGAGCTTTCATTATATCATCGGCTAATGTTTCATGATTAAATACAAGCTTATAGCTTAGGTTTCACTGTGGACATGGTTCAAGCCTTGCAGCACAATGAACACACATAGATATCCTGTCTTGATGTGCATGCAGGATTTGACAGACACATGATCTATTGAAGAACCAATGCTCAGCTTTTCCAGATGTAACTGACATTTGCATGATTCTACTTTAAATCCCTGTGGTACTCTTTGTACACAAAAAGGCTGATGCTGGCACTCTTGGGCCTCATCCAAATTGTGAGCTACAGGCAAAAGAAAACAGAAAATAAATGTCGCCAGCCTGTTACACTGTAATTTTTCTTCCTCAAAACAGTCTGGCTCTGTATGTGTTCATGAGTTGCATAACAGACTAAAGCGCCTAAGCACATATTTCCGTTAATGAGAGTTATCTGTTAATTTGATTCAAGCTCAGTCTTAGTAATATATTTATTTTCTAATAAAAGATTGTGGTTTGATACCATGTTCTTTCTGACATGAAACACAAAAGAAGTTGTGAAGAATGTCTCAGCTACTCTTTTCCATACAACAAAAATGACTGGAGCAGGTGCTGTTGAGCTCCCAAATGGACAAAAAAGCATAATAAATGTATCATAATAGCAGTTTATATGATTTGCCGCTATATTTAAAGTCTTCTGAAACCATTCAATGTGAGGAACAGACATAAATTTAAGTTTTTATCTGCTAAATATCTTCTACCCTCTGCCGTAGCTTGCAAATTTAATTTGTGCTTGTACACATTTAAACATGGCACATCAAGATGCATTGTCATTTTTTACATAAAGGACGATCGTCATGTAACATCACTGACGTCAAACCTGGCACAACCTTTTCCTTGGCCATAAGTTTTTGCACAGCTGATTTAAGGGAAGATTTTCAGCAAAAAAACAACTTACATTATGGTCTGTTCCTCAAATTCTTCTACTGATAGGCTTTAGAAGTCTTGCAATACTGCACAAGAATCCTAAGAACTACTTTTATGATATTTTAATGAGGTCTTTTTTTCCTTCATTTTTTAGGCTTGACAACCTCAATCATAATACATTTTTGTTCTATGAAAAAGAGCAGCTGATTCATGGTTCAATGAGGCTGTGAGGGATAGACTTACATCTCTTTAATGGCACGCACAAAAGTTCAGAAATGTTCTTCAAAATAAGCTTTTTTTCAATGTTTTGTCAGCGGAACGATTCAAAAAGACTTTAAAGTGCTGTAAAAACCATTGAAATTACTGTACACCAATCTTATCTTATCATTACCGTCAAAAATCAAAGATGGCGCTGCTGTGAATAAAGTCATTGCAGTAGGAAAACTGACTTGCAACATAGGAAAAGGTAGGTTGTATTGATAACTTTTACAATGCTTTTTTGTCATTTTTGGTGCTTGACGGCTCCAGTGCCCATTCATTTTAACTGCATGAAAAAGAGCAGCTTTGGCACTCTAAATATCTCACCATTGGTGTTGCTTTGCTCAGGAGTCTGCAGAGGCAGGATGTACTCAGAAGTCATCGGCTGATTGGCTGAATTGACAGGATTTGGCAGCGGTTTCTCAATGTCATTGGAGGAGGTCGTGGAGACGGGGATGTGGCAGAACTTTCCAGTAAAGTTGGGTGGGCAGTGACATTGATCCTTCTGTTTGCATACGCCTCCATTCTTACACAACATTGGACACAAGACTGGGCATGAAAAAAGAGAGAACATGAGAGAGAGTAAGTGATAAAAACAGAGAAACAAATGTAAATCTCTGTTAAATGATTGTAACTATCACTCTTCAAAACAAAAAAGAGAAAATATGTTTGATGTAAATTTGCTGCCTTCATGCCATGTTGGAATTACTGTAATTACGTGATGTAAGAGTTTTCAAAATGATGGTGGATAATTACGGTATTCCAACCTTACGCAAATGCATAGTTCACGTGTTTGGGACTGACAACAGCATTAACTAACAGGTGTGACTCTTGAATTGTTCTGTTTTTGCATTAGTTTCTACTGCTTTTTTATTGTTTTTCTTTGTAAACACATGCTTTGAAGGTGTTTTTAAAGATTTCCTGTTTCAGTGACATGCCCAAAATTAAAAGCTTGCAACTATATATATATATATAAAACAAAACAAAGAGGATCAACTGTTAGGTACTGTTTTAAAGAAAACTTTAATGATATAGATTATTATAAATTCTGAGACTATCAGCCCATTATGAGTCTCTCAGCCCAAAAAAACTGCTGAAAAATCTTGAGCCAAAAATAGTTTTTTTTTTTCATATTTTTCTAAAAACTTATTTTGTTTTGTTCCTAATCATGTCATCTGTAACTGAGTTATATTGTGTGTTGATATGACAAAGCAATACAAAGTTATAGCATTACAAAAATAATTTATCCTAGGGTCCAAAAACACTCCAGGTGTCCAAAAGACTCTCTAAACAAAATAAACATAATGATTGTACATAAGAACTAATTACACATGAAAATACAACAATCACTTAGGATATGCTTTCTCTCCAAAGCATTCAAGCATTAGTATTGAGATCTCAGTTCCATTCTGAGTCATTTGAGCCATCATTGAGACTGTGTAATGTACATGGTGGCCATATATAATTAGAATAAACTATCATCTCTGCCCATATTTGGATGATGTCCACCTCTGGTTGCAGCGATCTGAATCCTTATACGATTGGTATAGCGATCTATGGTGCTGGACAACGCATTACATAATTTCCGATGAAGTAATTTGATCTAGCAGAGCTAATGTGTTTATAGCCAGATAGCACATTATGTACTGTGTGCACATTGTGCTTCAGGTGGATTATCTAATTATTACTCATCAAAATGTTTGTGAGTAAAACAAATTGGATGGTTGTATTCTACTCTTTGAGAGCTTTCCATCGGCATAAGAGACATGGCTTTTTGATCAGTTTGATGTTTTACTGATTACAATAATATGTACAGTGCAAAATTATTACTAATACTAAAAAAGCACTTGTTCAGTTTTGGTCATAATGTCTACATGCATGTAGCACAGCTTCAAAGCTTTAAACAATTTTATATTGATCGAGTCGGTACTTATTTATATTTTGATAACTATTTTTGCTGGTGTGCCGATCCGAGTTTAAAGGGATAAACTGACATTTGAGTATCAATTTTAAGAAATTGATCCGAGGCCAGCATATGATGCCCCTATTATATAAAAATGTAAGATTGTCAAGCAGACAAGCATGGGCCTCAACACTTTCTGAACATGCAACAAACATATCAGTAATTAGAAAGATTAGTTTGATTTTTGCTACATGACAGATAACTGTGATAAAAGTGACAACAAACACAACAACCAACAGCATATATAAATGCAGCAAACAGTAAAAGAAAAATAAAGAAAAACAAATTAAGACAGTACCACTGCTTTTTGTATAATTTATTCAAGAATCCAAATATGTTAACATGATGTGTGTAGTTATCTTGACTTTAATTTTTAATTAAAGCTGAATAGTTTTTTTAAGTTTGAAAACTTATTACAAAATCCTCCAACAAAAACTTGGATATTATCTCATTAAGCAGACTTATCTCATTGTGAAATCTGAAACAGTAGATTCATATAGTTAATTTCTATAGCCTCTTTCTAAAACCCAAAGTCACTTTACAGAACCAGAAAAAAAATACATCTCAAAATTACATTACAATTACTCACAGCTCATACAGTAATCATACAAATACAGCACATGAACCTAAAACTAGCGAGTAACACTAATCGTTTTTTTTTTTTTCCTTTTATGAGATTTTTAAAGGAAAGGAAGGCAGAGGCTTCACCAAGGTTGACTTTTCTTTAGTGCTTACTGAAATTTGAAATACTGCCCTCAATGGGCAAAGTGGTAAGTGTTGTTGGGTGTATGGGCACGTGTGAGCTCCATTTTCTGGGTGTAATGTCCACAAAGGGGCGCCAAAAGCGAGTTGTGAAGTGAGTTGTTTTCAGCTTTACAGGCTGTAATACAGTGAAGAGCATATTTTATAAATTGTACCCCAAACTCCAAACCTACATGGATTAAAAATGTGATGTTAGTGGGAAAATCCAACCTTCGAATCACGCTAGTCACTAATAATGCACACGCAATTACTTCCTGATTTCAATGCGGGATACGAACCACAAGGAATGGTAAAAATGCTGGAGTCGATGCAAAAATAGGAGATGTCGCTTATAATGTGGTGTATCCTAGGGTACTGGAACTCTTGGAAACAACATGCTGACTTCCCATGTGATCATGTTGTAACAACATCAATCCAGGGAAGTAATTCTAACACTACATTTTAAATGTTGACAACAGAAAACTTATTAATTTTTTAAAATGCTAGAACAGTTTTGTTCTGAACAGCCCCTTGTTCATAGCTGAACTGTGAACAGAAACATATTTAGCATGTTAAAACAGATTAGACAACCATATTATAATTTTTTTATTAACACTGGCTGAGACAATAGTAATTTAAACAGCTCTACATAATGCTTTGTTGAAGATTCAGATTGTATATTTGAATGGGTGTTGTTAACAATCTAGTTGTGCCACTGGCACCACTCGTAATGGAAAAGGTTTCTATAAAAAGCATCAATGTCACAATTCTTTCTCAGTTGTATTACTTTTGTTTCAGTAATGTGCCTGAGCATGCCTTTCATATCTTATGTCAGTGATGTATTAATACAATCGGAAACTTGGACCAGGACCACGCCTAAATAAATGGAAATAAATGTACCATGTGATCCAAAGGTTTGGAGAGAGATCTCTCTCTCCATGGTTGTCAGTTGAACTGTGTTTTTGCAGTATTCATTTGCAGTCACTCTAGCACAATCTCTAAATCCAAACACATCTTTCAGGCAAGTTTAAAGCAGAAGAGAGCTTCTTACAGCAAGAGAGTAAACAAAGAAAAAGCAATGCAGAGAGAAAGAGTAAGAGAAAGAAAACACATTTCATTTCAAGAAAGATGAAGATAATGGATGGGACAGAATCAAACATGTGGTTAATAAAGGGATCAAAGCTAAATCTAACTAAGATTAAAGTCAACATTAAATTAATTTTGATGCTATTTACTTTCTTAATATATTTTCCTTGTCTTATTGTGCATGATTCACCAGTACATGCTATTTAAAAAAAAAATATAGGTTTGTCTAGGTAATTGTGGCAGGGCGGAGGGTGGGGCCGGGTCGTGATGATACACACCCGGTCCCGTATCAGGCTAATCAAGCCTCCGAGAGGGATAAAGGCCAATGGCAGATGGTGGTGCGATGAGAGAGAGATCATTTACATGTTCGTCATATATATATATATACACACACACACACACACACACACACACACACACACACACACACACACACACACACGAGTCACTGAGTACGCGGAGGGGCGTTCTGAACGCCAGGGGTCGTGAGTCTAACTCCGGTCCGCCCGGGGAGAAGCGGCTGTCGTCCGCCTGAGAGGGTGGAGAAGTGATCGAGGACCATGCGATGGTGTATCGGAGAACTGGCGAGTAGGTTTTATTTTTATCTCCCTCTCCTCTATCTCTCTCTCTCACTGCCACTCTGTGTTGGCCTTTTCCCTCTCTTTTAAATTGTACTGTTTTTTTTTGGGGGGGGGGGTACTACACTGTTCCGTCATGTGTGTGTGTGTTTGTCCTTTTTTTTTAAGTTTATTATTAAATAAACTTAAAAAATAATTTATTATTATTAAAACTTTATTTATATTGTCAAGCCGGTTCTCGCCTCTTCCTTTCCCTTCTTAAATCCCTTTACAGTAATCTTCCATGAAAATCAAATAACTTTCTCCATCCCCAAAAATGACTTTCCTTTATGGCTGACATCACCATGCTCTTATTTTTAATTTCCTCCCTTCCAAACACCTGGCTCTATTCTGGTTTGTAACATCTACTTTTCACTATTCAGTCAATTCCTAGTTGATAAAATCAAGTTCAACCCAAACACAGTTATCCGACATGCCCCCATCTTATATTGGTTAGACAAACAGAAATTCTCACCACAAAATCACATCATTAACCATGTTTCCAACCGAGTTTTTTTGCAACAAAAAGTGTAGAGCATTAAAAAGTTTACCTATATAGCTGATGGAAACGCAAATTATCGTAAAAAGTTTAACAAGTGTCGACATAATATTTTTCTCTTTAACTCTTGCGCATAAACTCTATGTCGATACTTCAAATGTCGCAAAAATCTGGTGTGGAAACACTTTTTTTTTTTTCAAGAAAATTGCCATTAATTCAAAAATATTAACTTTTTATAACTAGGAGAAAAGCATCAGTGTGCTTTTTTGGAACACTAACATACAGCCCAATTCTATGAACTTATTGTTTAGTTTACATTTGAATAAATGCCGGCAAAATTCCTTTTATTAAATTAAATAAATTACCAAACGAATAACGCATTAAATTAAACAAATAAATTAAATTATATACAAATTATATTGTTAGTGCAATATAATTGCCTTTTCTTTACACAAACTTAAATTAGCCTTACCCTGTTCTGTAGATGAAAAAATTCAGCTGAATGACATTCTCAGAAAGTTCTAGACTTTATTCAAGACTATAAACTATCAGAATTATTTGTCCAATGCGGACTTCACTTTCAGAAATCAATCTTTTAAATATTTTAAATCTAACCCTCTACCTCGGATCACATTTGATGAGCTTCTTCAGAAAATGTCAAGTGCATTATGATGCTAAAATTAATTTTAGATGACAAATCAAGTTCAGTTGGTCATTAAAAGTTGCTGGACAAATATCCAGGATATAATGCAGTTGTGGTGGCGATGCTTTAGATTATACGATTGTTCAAAATAGCCTATTGAATATTAGGAATGTATCATAAACCCTGATATTACACCACATCAATTTTTTTTTTCTTTAATAGCTGTGCACAAATCATATACACATCGATGGATGGTCCTTACACTAAGAATGAAAGTTTCCCCCACTACTTGGTGCAGGTTGCCAGCTTGAACAGGGCCATGACGATGAACTTTTGGGTCGGAAGCGGTGGCAACATGTGATAGGTGCAACATCAGGACCAATATTACAGTCCTTTCAGAAGGGCAACTGCTCCCTTTTGATTGCAATTCCTCCTCTTCTGATTGCTTTTATTTGTGAAATTAAAATGACAGTAAGCTGGCTAATTTAAATGAATTGTCTCAATACTCTCCCCATTTTAGGTCCCCTCCCCAAAGATCAATTAAATGGAAACCGGTAGAAGATGGCAAATTTCGCAAACGTTTTTTACGCATTTTCAATTTGTCGATGATTAAAAAAAGAGCGAAAACTAGGTTGGTTGAGCTAATGTTGCAGTGTCGTGCTGGTTGAGATGCTAAAACAAACAGAGCCACAGTGTTTACACTTTTTGGTGAAATCAACCCACGAATTACTCATAGCCTTCTCTGTATATTAAACTTCACCTTGAAAAAAATCACTTCAACTTCAACAAAGTTTTTTTCCTGCTGAGGAATTTTATGTCTCACATCAGACATGGAGGTGGTAGCTGAAGTGTGGTACAGACGCTATTCCGAAACATGTTCTTGTAATTCAAATATTAACTAAAAATGTGAGAATAACACACTGTTTGGAAACTTTGTAGCTGAAACAGGGAACCACAATTTTGTAGCTGGAACAGAGAACCATAAGGTTTCAATGAGATATTAAGAGGGCAATCTATTTTTCCTTTTAGGTCTTAAAGTAACATGTAAAAACAGCAAGGAGAAAAGGAGAGAAGGTCAGCCTTCTTTGGCTAGTCCATTTCCTCCCAGCTCTCGGTGATGAGAGAGAGAGAGAGAGAGAGAGAGAGAGAGAGAGAGAGAGAGAAAGAGAGAGAGAGAGAGAGAGAGAGAGAGAGAGAGAGAGAGAGAGAGAGAGAGAGAGAGAGAAAGGAGTGAGTGACTGAGTGACTGTGTGTAATATGACAAATCTTGTAAATATAGTTGGTTATGTAATACATAGATTAAAATGTATTGCCTTACAAGTCATCGTGCACTAGAGTTAAAGTATTTTGTTGTCATAAGATAGCATTGTGTGTGGAACAGGGTAAAAATTATGTGTTTATGTACTGATAATCTGTCGTTTCACTCGGTTTATGTGAAAGCGATAAAAGTTGTTGTTGTAGCACCTCTAGTGTTCCTTTAACCAGGAAACTGCCAAGACACATACAAGCAATGTAAAATATTGTTTTGCAAAAATGTAGGTAGAATAATTAGGGCTGTCGATTTAATGCGTTAAAGGAACAGTTAATCATCCTGATGCGTATGTCTCTCTTCAGCAGAACAAATGAAGATTTATAGAAGGAAATAGTGCTCTGTAAGGACCTTACAATTGAAGTACACGTGTGCCAGCACTTTGCCAGTCTAAAAGTAATATTTAGGCAGCAATAAATTCATTCACACACCTCCAGTCAATCAATAAAAGTCTTCTGAAGAGAATCGATATGTTTGTGTAAAAAATAAATGGATAATTAACACATTATTAACTTTAAATCGGTACTTCCATCCAGGGCACTGATGCGGTTTGAAATGGCAGAACTCTCACGTGGCGCTTACAAATTCTCGCGTGAACTCGCTGACACACTTACATCAAGCTTTGTGTCAGCTGCTGGCAGGAAGTGCTTTTTAAAAGTTAATAATTCTATTATACAGTAGCTCAAAAGTCAGTATCTGGTTTGGCCACCAGCTGCATAAGTACTGCTGGGCATCTCCTCATGCACTGCACCAAATTTGCCAGTTCTTGTTGTGAAATGTTACCCCACTCTTCCACCAAGGCACTTGCAAGTTCCCGGACACTTCATGCACTTGCCATAGCCCTCACCCTCCAATCCAGCAGGTCCCAGACATGCTCAATGGGATTGAGATATGGGCTTTTCGCTGTGCAGGAAATCATGTACAGAATGAGCAGTATGGCTGGTGACATTGTCATGCTGGAGGGTCATGTCAGGATGAGCCTGCAGGAAGGGTACCAAATGAGGGAGGAGGATGTCTTCCCTGCAATGCACAGCATTGAGATTGCCTGCAATGACAACAAGCTCAGTCCGATGATGCTGTGACACACCGCCACAGACCACGACAGAACCCACAAATCGATCCCACTCCAGAGTACAGGCCTCTGTGTAACGCTCATTCCTTCGAAGATAAATGCAAATCCGACCATCACCCCTGGTGAGACAAAACCGTGACTCGTCAGTGAAGAGCAATTTTTGCCAGTCCTGTCTGGTCCAGCAAAGGTTGGTTTGTGCCCATAGGTGACGTTGTTGCCGGTGATGTCTGATAAGGACCTGACTTACAACAAGCCTACAAGCCCTCAGTGCAGCCTCTCTCAGCCTATTGCAGACAGTCTGAGCACAGATGGAGGTACTGTGTATTCCTAGTGTAACTCTGGCAGTTGTTGATTCCATCTGGTACCTGTCCCGCAGGTGTGATATTCGGATGTACTGATCCTAAGCAGGTTTTGTTACACGTGGTCTTCCACTGCGAGGATGATTAGCAGTCCTTCCTGTTTCCCTGTAGTGCTGTCTTGGGCGTCTCACAGTATGGACATTGCAATTTATTGCCCTGGCCACATCTGCAGTCCTCATGCCTCCATGCAGCACACCTAAGGCACGTTCACGCAGATGAGCAGAGACCCTGGGTATCTTTCTTTTGGTGTTTTTCAGGCAGTAGAAAGGTCTCTTGTGTCCTAATTTTTTATAACTGTGACCTTAATTGCCTACCATCTGTAAGCTGTTAGTGTCTTAATGACTGTTCCACAGGTGCATGTTCATTAATTAAATAAAAGCATGGGCACATTGTTTAATAAAGATCTGTAAAGTTATTTGGATTTTTACAAAATTAGCTTTAAAATACAATGTCCTGAAAAAGGATGTTTCTTTTTTGCTGAGTTTATATAATAAATATATCCTGTATGTGTGTATATATATATATATATATATATTTTTCATATATATATTAACTGAGGGGCTTTCTCATCAATTATTTATATATGCAAATAGTTGTGATTAATCGGTATACCATGTAATTAATTCCATTAATTCGATTCAATAAACTATAAAATAAATGTTAATTTAATTAAAAAGTTGA
The DNA here is from genome assembly GCA_032164185.1 of Moxostoma hubbsi. Lineage (NCBI taxonomy): Eukaryota > Metazoa > Chordata > Actinopteri > Cypriniformes > Catostomidae > Moxostoma > Moxostoma hubbsi. The sequence continues at coordinate 11,051,196 of JAVLUX010000019.1, forward strand.
CTTGTGTTCTCAGGACATTTAACATAAATTGTTTTTTACATTTATATCAGCGGAAATTTTCACGTGTATTTTAAATGTTCTGAATAAACCATTCTGAATGTCCACAAAAGGAGGTTCTGTCATATTTAGCAAATTTTAGGGACAATTGTGTCCCCAAACTATTGCAAAGTACAAAGTACACACACTCGTCTATTAGCCAGTGTTTAGCGGAAGCTGAACGGCATCCAACGTCCACATGCATCCATCATTTTTACGGCAGGACACTGTGCCAGGTCAGCAGTGATTCTCTGCTGTATCCAAGCATGTGTGATGGTGAAAAGCTTCGGCCTCACTGGAGGTCAGGAACAGAGTCAGAAATGGTGACTGGACAAAAATACCACTGAAATTGACAAAAATGCCCCCAAAATTCAAAATAAGGAGGCAAAAATTGCCCCCACAATGAGTTTATATTTGTTTTATTAATTTCATCTGATATAGTTACAAATACATACATCACAATCATTATTTGAATTTTCGCTGGAGAAAATCCTCACACTATCAACCCGCACAGACGGGCACTCCACTTCTCTTGCTCCGCATCAGTTTGGCTTCATTCTCCTGCACTAAATAAACTTTCACTATCACTCCCTGTGTTATACTTTCATGCTCATGGGCCCATCTACTTTATTCTGCTTTCTGTCTGAAAATCCTCCTCACCTGCTAGAGATTAAAAGAATATTGCTCCCTAATGGAAAAGTTCATTTCTGACCCTGGTCAGGAGTGACTTGCTGTCATTTGTTGGTTTTAATGTGTGTTTTTAAAGGCTCTAGGGAGTGACAATTTAGTGTAGGAATTGAAGTGTGTGTGCATGTTTTGTGTATACTGAATTATTTTGTTGGCTACTACACTGAGTGTGCTAAGTCTCAAAACATACACAAATCTTTCAGAACAAAAGTTCAACAGCTTCACAAAGCATTACTAACTCACTATCTGAGCTCCAAACCTTGTATTCAGAATACAAGCATAAATTGGGCTTTAATTACCTGCTGAAAAGTCCAGCTTAGAACAGAATTTTAATGGCTAGTTTATGCTTGTTAGCTTGTCGACTCATCCCTCCATTTCTTTTGAAACTGAGGTTAGAGTAAGGCACTTACAATGAAAGTGAATGGGGGGGTGGCTACTAGCTTATACAGTAGTTTTATAAAAGCACTAATTCTTTTGTTAAAACCAGTGAATTATTTGGTCCGTAAAGTTGTTTAAATCGCTGTTTTTTACGTCGTTTTATGGTTTTAGGGTTTACAGCTTTACGTCGCCATGGCAAGGAAGTTGTAAAATTGGATATAACTTTACACAGAAAAGGTTAGTAAGCGAGTTAATGATTTTGTCACATGAAAATCACATTAACATGCATATTGTTTATGTCTTGTGGCTATAAACAGTTTGTATTTTAATGTTTACAGATTGACCCTATTCATTTCCATTAAGTATCTCACTGTAACCCAGAATTTTGCTTATTTAAAAGAAAAGTAGGGACATGTCAAAATGAATTTTTCAACATTAAACCACAAATGCTGTAGATTGTGCTTAACTTGTATTGAATCTGGAATATTTCTTTAAGAACACTGGTGGGGACACCAGCACACTAGCATCCAATTCTAGGGACCAGCATTCAAAACACAGATCCTGGTGACAGCCCTTGCAAAAAGTAATGTAGTGGTACCCTGGAAGCATGATGTATCTGATGGTACCATCCATGGTCCTTAGATAGACAATATTATATACAGTAAATGGATCAGTATATCATATAATTGCAGTGAATGAACACCACAAATTTGCATGGTACCTCAAGCTACTAAAACTATACAAAAGTACTATATTGAGGTGTAGTTTTATGCAACTGTAGGCCAGGAGATGTGTGTACTTTGCACAGGAAGTGATAAAGAAAAACATTTTTTTTTTTCCCATGACATTGTCAAAGGATCTGATGTTGAAGAACTTTGTTTAGAAATTCTGTTCCCACAAGAATTTATCAAAATTTTCCACCTCTGTATGTGATTTAGATCAGAGTATGAAAAGATACAAAATAAACATTTATTTGTTGTGAAGGTTCCAATTCATCAAGTTGATCACAGAATGTGGTATTTATTAACTGCAACTGGACTTGTTTGGTCTTATTGGAAGATGTTTCACCACTCATCTGAAATACTCCTTAAGTTGAAGAACTTCAGCTGAACAGCTGAATAATTCAAAAGGAGATGTACCACTCCAATAAAAAACAATGGGGAAAAAAATCACAACACACTATATGGTAATTTCAGTTAAAAGATCAAATTGCTTTTTAAAAATAGATTTTAGATCTTATTTTTCTTTATTCAACAATGTGCACTAGGTGGACCAACCTGAAAAATTGCCTTGCTTCTATTGCTGATTTGAAATATGTATTGAAAATATGAATTTAAACATAATCTTTACAAACAGTTTGGAAGATTTCTATCTTTTTCCTTTAAGTATATAGGAGCTTTCCTTGAATATTAATCACCTAGGTAAAAAATGGTTGTCTTGGGCCATTCTCAAATTGGCCACCAAGTGAAGTGACTTCCCTTAAAAGGACTTTGGTTAAAACGTCTTCTAATAACAAGTGTAGTTATAGCAGTAAAATATCTCATGTGCTATTATAGATTTCTATGTCTAAATGTATATTGTTCATGTTCAAATCAAATCAAATCACTTTATTGTCACACTACTGTGTACACGAGTGCAACAGTAGGTGAAATTCTAGTGTGCAGTTCCGAGTAACATAGCAGTCATGACAGTGACGAGACATAAACCACTTTACAATAAACAACATATTTACACAAAACAATTTACATAACAAATGTACACATACTTACACAATTTACATAACAAATGTACACAATACACACAATGTAGAATACACATACACTAGATACGGGTATAAATATATATAAACACTAATTGAATTGGGAGAATATATTGACAGAGTGATGAATAATAAAGTGCAGTGCTGATTGTTGATCGTGAGAGATCAAGTGTTCAAAAGTCTTATTGCTTGTGGGAAGAAGCTGTCATGTAGTCGGGTGGTGCGGGTCCTGATGCTGCGATACCGCCTGCCTGATGGAAGCAGTGAAAGCAGCCCATGACTCGGGTGACTGGAGTCTCTGATGATCCTCCGAGCTTTATTCACACACCGTCTGTTATATATATCCTGGAGGGACGGAAGCTCACCTCCGATGATGTTTCTGGCCGTTCGCACCACCCTTTGCAGGTCTTTGCGGTTGTGGGCGGTGCTATTGCCGTACCAGGCGGTGATGCAGCCAGTCAGGATGCTCTCTACAGTGCTGGTGTAGAACCGTGTGAGGATGTGGTGGTTCATTCCAAACTTCCTCAGCCGTCTCAGGAAGAAGAGGCGCTGGTGAGCCTTCTTCACAACGGCCTCAGTGTGGACGGACCATGTGAGTTCCTCAGTAATGTGGACACCGAGGAACTTGAAGCTGCTGACTCTCTCCACCGGTGCTCCATTAATGGTGATGGGGCTGTGTTCTCTGTCTTTCTTCCTGAAGTCCACCACAAGCTCCTTGGTTTTACTGACGTTGAGGAAGAGGTTGTGCTCCTGACACCAGCGTGTCAGAGTGTGCACCTCCTCTCTGTAGGCCGTTTCATCATTGTCAGTGATCAGACCTACAACCGTCGTATCGTCAGCAAACTTAATGATGGCATTGGAGCTATGTGTTGCCACACAGTCATGTGTGTAAAGGGAATACAGGAGTGGGCTGAGAACACAGCCCTGCGGGGCTCCAGTGTTGAGGGTCAGTGATGAGGAGATGTTGCTGCCCATTCTAACCACCTGACGTCTGCCTGACAGGAAATCCAGGATCCAGCTGCACAGCGAGCTGTTTAAGCCCAGAGCCCGGAGTTTCTCATCAAGCTTGGAGGGCACTATGGTGTTGAATGCTGAGCTGTAGTCTACAAACAGCATTCTCACATATGTGTTCCTTTTTTCCAGATGGGAAAGAGCAGTGTGTATTGTAGATGCAATGGCATCATCAGTGGAGCGGTTGTTACGGTAGGCAAACTGCAATGGGTCCAAAGAGGTGGGCAGAACAGAGCAGATGTGATCTCTGATCAACCTCTCAAAGCATTTGCTGATGATGGGGGTGAGGGCAACAGGACGCCAATCATTTAAGCAAGTGATTTTTGATTGCTTCGGTACAGGCACAATGGTTGATGTTTTGAAGCATGTGGGGACTACAGACAGGGATAGGGACAAGTTGAAAATGTCCGTAAAAACACCAGCCAGTTGGTTTGTGCATGCTCTGATGACGCGGTCCGGAATGCCGTCTGGACCCGCGGCTTTACGGATGTTCACCCGTCGAAAGGATCGGGTTACATCCGCAACAGAGACGGAGAGTGAACCATCATCTGTAGTATCGGCCGCGAGTGCTCTCTCTGTGAGGGCGGTGTTGTTGTCCTCGAAACGAGCATAAAATGTATTAAGCTTGTCCGGGAGAGAGGCAGCGGTGTTCATGGCGGAGTTTTTATTCCGTTTATAGTCCGTGATGGTGTTAATTCCCTGCCACATACTTCTGGAGTCAGTGGTGTTAAACTGTTCATGTGTAGATCCAGTTTGTTTAAACCACTGATAAAGCCCTGATCAAATTAAACTGCATACAGTTTACATTGCTTCACATGTCAGTTTAAAAAGCATAATTTGTGAAATATAAAACATGTAAATTCACTGGTTTTCACATGGCTACATTGGTCAAGCTGATCTACCTGCAATATTTCCCAGCATAACCAGCTTCTGTCAGTAACATACCAGCATTATCTATCTAAAACCAAGAGCATTGTGGAATTTGTGTCAGACACACAAATGTACAGCATAAGCCTTACTGTATATCAATTTCTGCACCACGAGCACCACCAATGCAGACCTCTGAAACAGATTTCAGAGAACACTTCAATTGATAGTACAAACAGATAGTCCTGGACACAATTTGTATCAATGGTTAAGCCAATGTTGCTGTGTCCAGCTGCTTGGGATGCTCAACCAGAGGAATATTTTGATAACCACAGTTAGACTTTAAGGTGAAATCAGCCTAAAAATGGTTTGAAAAAAAAGTTCAAATGGTTTGAATACAGAAAGATAAATAAATAATTTAAACAACAAAAAAATTACTGTGCAAGCACAGACCCTTTCAGATGTAAAGTGTCAAAGATAGCAAGATGTGCTGGTTATGCGTTGTTTGGAGATGATGTGGCAGAGGCTTGTAAGTTCAGAGATAAACAAGGTGTTGTGGTTTTGAACCAGGATGAGAGCTTATCCATTGGCCCAACCAAGTAAACATAAACAGCTGGCAGCATCCTTGCACTTCATAACACTAAAGCTGGAATTCCCCATTAACCATTAACTTAACATTTCCTAGCATTTTACATTAAATTTGTACATTTTTGGATCGAGTTGTTTTGAAACCATTGAGGATTAAGATAAATAATGCCTCCTTCCAGATAACAGGAAGACCATTGTACACTTCCAGCAAGGGGGAAATATGTAAATAAAGTTCTTTTGAAATGAAGAGCAGAACCTCGCTGTTTGACTGAAACAACAAAATTATAAAACCATTGATGGGATAGAAATAGAAGAAAAGGTCATTTTCATTGAAGAGGTTCCAAGCAGAACAGACTGGTTATGTTCTCATTTACACTTCAAAGGGGAAAGCACTGTTTTACTAGAGTATCTGTCATCTTTCAGCTAAAAAGATAGAATATCCTGTCAGAAATGGCTTAGTGAATTAATGATCTGATCTGAGGCTAGTGTTTTTGTCCTACATAAAGTGCAACAGTAGGGTTCCCAAGTAACAATTCCATTAATTTTCTCTATAGAGAAACATTTTCAATGAATATAAACCATTCAAAATAGACGTTCCATAAGTTCAGAGATTAAACAATGATGACTCCACACAAATAGAACACTACAGACCAGTCTCTCTCATCCCATTCATGGTAAAAACACTTGAAAGGGCAGTTTTCAATCAAATATATGCCTATCTCTCACAACAAGCTGCTGGATGACAATTAGTCAGATTCAAAAGTGGACACTCCACCGAGACTGCCCTGAGTCACTGAGACAGGCAAAAGCTGAATCCAGATAATCCATCCTGATTCTGAAGCCTTCGACACAGTCAGCCATCAGATATGATCTTACTCTCCACCCTCTTTTCGCTGGGCATCACAGGAATTGTGCTTGGATTTGTGGTTTAATTCCTATCTCTCAGGTAGGTCCTTCAAGGTAGCCTGGAGAGGTGAGGTGTCCAAGCCACATCAGCTACTTTTCTGGGGTACCTCAGGATTCAGTGCTTGGGCCACTTCTCTTCTCTATATACACAACATCCCTGGGACTCATCATTCAGTCACATGGTTTCTCTTACCACTGCTAGGCTGATGACACGCAAATCTACTTGTCTTTCCAGCCCAACGACACCAAAGTGACGGCTCAAATCTCTGCCTGCCTGGTAGACATCTCGGCCTGGATGAAGGAACACCACCTGCAACATAACCCAGCCAATACCGAACTCCTTGTCTTTCCAGCCAACCCTGCTGTTGAACACAATATTACCGTGCAGCTGGGTGCAACATTAACACCTTCCAAAACGGTCAGAAATCTAGGGGTAATCATCGATAACAAACTAAATTTCACAGACCACATATCAAAGACTGTATGATCATGTAGATTTGCACTCTACCATATCAGGAAGATAAGACCCTACCTCTCTGAACATGCCACACGACTTCTTGTTCAGTCACTTGTCATAACTAGACTGGACTACTATAACACTCTCATTGCAGGCCTCCCTGCATGTGCAATTAGACACCTGAAAATGATCCAGAATGCAGCAGCATGTTTGGCCTTTAATCAACCAAAGAGAGCGCATGTTACACCACTCATTGTCTCTCTTCACTATCTGCTGGTTGATGTACATATCAAGTTCAAGGCTTTGATCCTGGCATACAGAAATGTCACTGGGTCTGCTCCAGCATACCTAAAATTATTTCTGCAGAGCTATATGCCCATTAGAAGCCTGCAGTTGGCTAAGGAATGTCGCCTTGTTGCACCAACACAAAGAGGCACAAAAATACTTTCCCAGACTTTCGGCTTCATCATACCAGATTGGTAGAATGACCTTCCCAACTACATCCATGAAGCTGACTCACTTTCTGTCTTCAAAAAATGGCTAAAAACACATAACTTAACCAGTCACTAGAGAAAAAAAAAAAAAAAAAAAAATATATATATATATATATATATATATATATATGTTCTTGTTGCAATCTGTTTTGAATACTATTCTCATGCTAGTGAAACTTTGTAATATGGCACTTTTCATACCACTGTCTCCTTAAGATGATTCGCATATGCTTTCCACTTTTGTAAGTCGCTTTGGATAAAAGCATCTGCCAAATGAAATGTAAATATAACTATATGCTTCTAGTGAAGCCACAAGTCAGAGTAATTTCAACTTCATTTTGAACTAAATCGTGTTTAATTCACGAATTCCCGACAAAGAACTACAATACCCATAATCCTAAAAGGAGATCCATCAATCAAAGAAGTTGCTGTGGCTATGTAAAGTAAATCATGGCAAAAGAGCTCAGCAGTGACTGCCCTCTCTTATGAAGTATGAAAATGACATTAGAGAGTTTGTCTTCCTACACTTTCAAACTATATATTGGTTTATACAGTATATGTGTCCTACTATATATTTAATTCTCTTTCAAGCACCAGTGATATAAACAAAGACAGCACATTCATAATGAGCTGGTAGTATAAATGGTGTGTATGCAAAGCATTAGAACAATAGATATATGGACTTACGTTATTTCGTGAATTTACCGCATCCTTGTTGAAAGTCAGGCATATTTCTATGACAGTGACACGCACCTTATAAACACATTGAAAATGTGGGGCTCAACAGAACTAATTGGATGTAAGCTGATTAATGTATAATTAATCAGACTGATTTACTGGCACACAAATCATGGCTAGTGTTAACAGTGATTTTGAGGGACGTAATGTGATGTTCTACTGTATTTTCAGAGTTTGGACATGAACATTATTTCTACGTGCTGGTAGAATCTCCAAACTGCAAATGCAGAAACTGAGTTTAGACTCTGTGCCAAGAATAGATGTGATTTTCAGATGTTTTATCGCAATGATCCATTTCTCAGGAAAATTGCAAATTGTGTTTTGCACTTCATTAATCTACAATACATCCCAGTTTGTGCGCATATACCCACAGATAGAGCAAGCACTCCCACCTTCGGCCACTTGAGATTTACACCGGCACGAAAATTGTGCCTAGAATTAGTACTCACAAAAATTTGGATAAGATACTGCGCAAGGTCACAAAAATAGAGCCTAAATTATTTTATTCCCTCATATTTTTTTTTTATTTTTTTTTTATTTTTAGAACTTTCATGTTGTGATTCGCCTCTGGTTTGGTTCTTGGCATCTAACTTTTGTATTGATTTAAAAAAAAAAAAAACTATGGGAAAAATAATGGGAATAATATCCAGTTACCAAGAAGGCTAACAGTCATAGCCCAGCTAAAAGTAGAGCACTACTTCTAGGCTGACTGCATTAATACTCAAATCAAAAGGGGGGGTTGGTGGTATAAAGGTTGGAGAAATACTTTGAGGTAAATTAAATACACATGCTGTAAAAACAACCTCTGAGTGTGCTGTGCCGAGTTACGCTGTCCGCACAATCCAGAACAGAAGCATACAAAGCTAATGTATCTCATTCGGCAGAGTTCAATATTACGAATCTCTCAGAAATCCATGAACATGCATGGGATTATTTGCATTTACATGGAATAATTTTTCTATATCTTATATCTATATTTGAGGGATACATGTACTGTTTTGATAGGTAAAACCTTTATACATACTACAAAACAACCACAAAAATAGTGGGGTTAAAATGTCTGAATCAATTTGTGAAGATGCTTCTATTTGGAATTTTTCTAATTTAAAAAAATTGTTTATGAACATGAATTTCAGAATGTATTAGTATTTGGAATGTCCATCTTTTGCTTTAATAACTGCATGCATTGGAGGTGGCATAGACTCCACAAGTTTTTGCAACACCTGATTATCCATGTTATTATGCCAGCCATGATTTGAGAATGTTCCAAAGAGCAGCTTGTGTTCTTCAGTGGAAGCAAGAAAATCTGACCTTTTGTACAAAGGAGTTGTAAAAATGCCAAACATTTGCTCATTTGATTAGTATCCTAGAAATAGAGCATAATCTTACATATTTCATATAAAAATGTGTTATTGTGTTTCTTTTCTTTTTTTTTTTTTCTCAAAACTTTTGCCAGCGTGTGCAAAACTTTTTTATTTCTGTTTCAATTCGATTTGGAATCTGATTTTCAATGTGGACTCAAGACTTTTGAACCCCACTGCATATAAATGCATGCACGGCACATATATGCACACTCGTTAGGGAATGACCCTGATTTTCTCTGGCTCTGTGCCATCGTCCAGATGTTTCAGGGCCCATGAGGTCCACTGCAGGTAAACTAATTAACCCAGAGAGATGTACAGTGTGAGAAGTAATTGCAGCTTGATTTCTCTTCTGACAGGAACTTTTACGATGCACACAGGAAATGCATTTTAGACCTTCTCCACTGATTTCAGCTAAAGCAGATAAAACTGCATGCTTTTATTCAGTACCATATGTTTTCTTTTTACTCCCTCAAAACCTACAGTATGGTAGTACAGCATAGGTGAGTTCAGTGATATATGCCATGCTGTTATACTGTACATACACCAAGGTTATTGTAGTTAACTGAAACTGAAACTATAACTGAGATGAAATTCCCAAAAATATACTAGAAAAACTAAAACAAAACTTTTCCAAAAGAAAAAAAACCCTAAAAAAATTAAAACTAAACTGAAAATATCATGCATTGCTTCAAATCTAACTAAAAAGTAATGAAACATATTTTCAGTTTTCGTCTTTAATACTTGACTTTGTGCATGTTACAAAATTTTTGTTTCTTTTAACGTCTCCATCTGCTGTATTGCAAACATGCCATCTACTGGCCATGAGTTTTGTGTTTGTGTGCGCGCATTCAGTTATGTGCTCAGTGTTTCAAGATAAATGGATTGGTTTGTTTAATCACATCATCAATTGCTGTTCAAAAAATAAAGGGATACATGTCTCCACATTTGTACATCCTTCTTGGTTGTTTTTACCATGATGTATGTCAGCCTTGCTATACATTGTAGCCGTACGTGTAACTGATGTGTAATCTGGACTGGATAGGTTATAGATTAATTTAAAGAATTCTTAAGTCTAATTACACAAAGTTGTCCCCTGCCAAGTCATTTACTCATCTGTGTTAACTGAAGTAGAATAAAAATATATTGATAGACTAAAACTAAACTAAAACTAAACTCACAGATAATAAAATAACTGAAACTAAACTAAATAATAATTTGAAATTGAAATTGAAATTTAATTTAATTTAAAAACCCAAAACTATAATAACCTTGACATACACATGCAACGGACTGTATACAGATGCTGCATCTGGCTGCGCGCATCCATACATCCATCGTTAACTCATCTTCATTATCAAATCTGTACCACATGACATTTATTTGGCAAAGATGAAGTGCTTCAAGGCCAAAGGAAGCACACTCCAGCCTTAGAAGAAACTATCCCACATAAATACACAGAAAAAATGCAGTTAGTTGGAGTTACATAATTATGGAGACTAATGTCTGTAATTAGAGTCTAACCCATCGAGATGAATGTAGGGTGGGCAGCAATATAGCTTGTGTTAAATAAATATTATTAGTAGTGCTTGATAAATATTAGCATGTAACTTGTCATGCAATCTTTGTGCTATGGACATGAATTATACAGCTAACATCGGAATTAGGTGTATTATTTTTACCTGGTGGACAATAAAACTAGCGAAAATATACTATGAATGATACAATTTCTGTCATGCTTTATCATCCCTCAGTAAATTACTCTATTTTTTAAAGTGACATTGATATCACAAGAACTTCTGGGTTTTCCGCTTCATTTTATTCTGTTCTCGCAATGTGAAATAAGACAACAGACATCTTGGACTTGCGATTGTTTTTAAATGTCAAAATAATGCATTGACTTGTAATGGGTGGATGGGCAAGGAGGAGGCGGGAACCGGCTGAGCAGTCAACATAACTTTAATGACATAAAAAAAACTTAAACATAACATAAAACACACAAACAGCATGGCCACTTGCATCTCTCTCTCTCTCTCTGGAACTGGCGTCCCTGGCTCCTCTTTATCCCTCTCCCATTGATTGGGCTGAATCAGAGCAGGTGTCCATCATTATGGCCCGGCTACGCCCTCCTCCTCATCACAGACTTATCCATAATATCTAAAAAATTTGAATGTTCTGGGTTCAATACAACTTAAGCTCATTCGACAGCAATTTTGGCATAAAGCTGGTTACCAAAAAAAACTGACTCGTCACTTTTTTTATTTCCTCAGCTTTTCCTACAACACTCCATTCACTATGTGTTAACATTCACTACTATGGCATTCAAATAATTCTCTTTGTCATAATTCTGTGGTCCAGAAGACTAACATTACAACCAGCACTCTGGTCTCATGCCAGCATACCAGGCTGACCATAAAGTTACTGAGAAAGGTGCAAAACTTCAGAATCCAATCACTCATCTATAAAAGCTGCTTTGACAGTATGGGTTGTGTTTTAACAGACTGATAAATTAAGACTTCACTCAACTCATGATACAGCACATAATTGCAGTTATCTCAGAACCAGAAGCCAACACCATTCCTTTGATACCACTAACACAGGATGTGTGATTATGCCAATTTTCTCCAAACAGCTTGAACTTAGCTCATGTGGGTGTCACACCTCTGGATAAGGTTTATAAATCATCTCCTCCTTTTATAGGGAGAGTGTGTTTACCAAACTGAACCACAAATGCTCTCTCTCTGTATAAAATCTATCAGAGGAAGCTTTGGTGTGATAAGTTCATTTCATCAGCCCATAATGAGGTTGTCTTGATGGAGATTACAGGCAGCATTTGTGTAAATAGGTCAAAATGTTTCTGGATCGTTGGAGCCAATTTTCTCCTGGACAAAAAGCAATGGGCTGAATAAGGAAACAGGACCCGAGTGGAAACTGAAGTCCAGAGTGTACAACCTCTGCAAAAATGTGTTGTGAGGGAATCATGGTACATCAGATAGTAATACCATGGTAATTTGACAGACACTATGGTACTGAATGATTACTATATTCATGTACCATTTTATTTACAGTAAGGTACTTCAAAGAAGACCACAGTACTACCATGGTGCATGTCCAAAAATACACAATATAACTATTGCACATGTCCATAGCCCTGAGCAGCTCTGAGTTTCAAAACTTACACAATTCTTCTAGAGCAAAGGTTCACCAGCTTCACAAAACATTTGCAACAGAAAATACTGTATCACACTTTCGAAGCACCAACGTTTTGATACAAAATAATAACATCACCTGGGCTTGAATGCCCTACTGAGAATGCCAGTTAAAAAAACGATTTCCATGGCTGGCTTATGTTGGTAGGTGCTGCTGGTTTGGTGCTGGTCTAATTGGTGAACCCACATATTCATGTTGTTTACCAGCAGATAAACCTGGTTGAACAGCATGGTTTTTCTTCTGAACATTACCGTAAAAATGCCACTGTAAACACTTAATCCCAAATGCAAAAAAAGCCTTTATTGAAACCAAGCTGCAAAAATGCCTCATTCTATACTTCCGCAACTTCCCTACCTCATTTGGCATACATTAATTCATAACCCCCTCTACAGCTCAAAAATATTAATTTAATTTTAATTTAATTTATTGATCAATTGTCACACATTATACATACATTTCTGCATATATACAGTGAAATTATTTATTTTTCACATATCCCAGCTAAGCTGGGGTCAGAGTGCAGGGTCAGCCATGATTCGGCGCCCCTGGAGCAAATAGGATCAAGGGCCTTGCTCAAGGGCCCAACAGTGGTGTCTTGGCGGTGCTGGGGCTTGAACCCCCAACCTTCTGGTCAGTAACCCAGAGCCGCTGAGCCACCACTGCCCCCAAAACACCAAATTAGAAGCCACCAAATTGCCCCCAAAACGCCTAATTAGAAGCATCATACCCTTGGCCCCGCCCACTGGTGCTTCAGTTCGTATACTGAGAATGAAGAACAAACAAGGCCTGCTGTCGCCTCACTATTCCTGAACACCAAGGGGGACCCATCTGGACATTTTGTATTTAAAAATGCACAGAGAGACACCTTTGTCCACTCCATACATATCTCGGGCCACTTTTAAAAGACACAGTGCCAACTCTGAAGAGGAGAAACTATTCTCTCTCACACAGCTGCTGCCTCTTGTTTTTTTTAAGCACAAACGTATCATGGACACGTTCTTTCGCCCTTCTGCGCTATTTTTAATTATTGGTGTATAACAACATGCGCTGGATGGATGTCTTTGATGCGTTTCCGGCGATGTGCATTTCAGTGCACGTTGATACTGGAAACAGGATATGGATGTGTCTTCAGCGTATTTCAGCTTGGATTGCATGTTTTTTTCAGCTCATATTAATGTAGATTGCTTGTAAACCAGTCATACTACGATTCAAGCTTTGCAAAGGAACTGTTATTGAAGGATGGGGCAGTTAAAAACACTTGAACATGATCAAAAACGTAAGTAAACCATTTCATTTATGAATACTTCAAATGTCATGACAGTTTGATAGTTTATGGTGCTGACATCCTGTTTACACCAGGCACATTCATTGACACGACACAACGCAACAGCTTGAGGCTGTGTACACCGGGCGTGTACACACAAACTTTCTAAACAATTTATTTGTGCTTTTGGCGATAGTAGCGCAATCGTGTGCAGTGCAAATTGTAACGGGACATCTGTTTTCTGTCGGTGCAACGCGACACACCGCAACGGCCAGAGACAGGGTGGAAAATTATCATATATTACAAAATTATGACTGTTTTAATGTATAAAAACTTAACATTATCAGTGGACCTCAAGAAAGATAATAAAAGTATAAAAAAAGAGCATTTTATTACCGCTTTAAATAGCAAATCTGAGTTTAGTCTACTTGCATCTAGTTACCTTACCTTAAATAGCTCAATTTAATCTATATGAACACCAAGTTAAGAGAATTTAAGTTTTGGAGATGTCATTACTCAATTCCATTGAGGGAACTAGTTACTCAATCAGTTGAGTAAGTCAACTTAGGGTTTTCAGTGTACCACCACCCAAATCTACTTACAAATGGCTGAAGAAAAGAGATAGAAAGAGAGCATGAAGGAGTGATAGATAGAGACGTTTGATGAGCATCTCCGATCAAGAGTAATTCATGTAATGCCCTCAGTGTCTCAGTAAGTCAGGGATGATGTACTGCAGCATCTGACAGGAGACTGCTTAAGACACTGAGGGTCTCACACCACAGGTTTGTTGTTCTCGAAGAGCACATACACAACAGATGCCTCCAAACAAATACAAAGCACTTGTAAATACTTTCAGATAAATGTCTTCCACACCTGCAGGTCTGTACACGTACGGGTGTGTCTCTTTTATTTAGGGCCAATATTTGCCCACTGATTTTTTTTTTTAGGAATCATTAATTTAAATAAATTCTCAATCAGAACAATTATAGCTATTAGCTTAAAAATAAAATCAACATCAAAAACAAAAGATATCATAACACAATACATTTTCTGTTACTGTTAGAATACATTTTAAATAATAGGTTAGCCCAAAGGCCCATAGGTTAGATTACAGTATACAGCTCTTGACTGCCTGTCACTGTAGATTTAATGTATTTTTAATCAGTTTTGAAGTAATTGCAGTTTTGAAGTAATAGTGTTGTGGTTGTGTTTCCAGGTGTTTTAAGATTTTTTTCTTCTTCACCAAAATCAATTCAAATTGAATTGTCACATTAAATACAGATATCTTATAGCGACAGGCCACTACAGTAACTACAGAGGCATTAATTTCCAAACTTGATAAGCCTATAATAGAATATAAAATGTTAGATAACTGATACAGTATAAAACAGAGGTATTCACTACTGGGGCATTTTTCGCCCCAACATATAAGCCTGTGATGCATTTTTGTGACATTCAGCAACCCTGGTTAATTTCTGACCTTGGTGTGTATGTGTGTGTTTATATGTTTACTCACACACTCTGAAGCCAGATCCAGGTGTTTCTCCTCCCTGCTCATTGTTGTAGATAGTGGTAACATTTCCACGCTCGCAGTAGTTGGTGCATCGTCCCTGCGGACAGCGCATTCTGCAGATGGTTGGGGTGAAGAGAACTTTGATTCGCTCTGTACCTCCACGGATCACTCCTGATGAACGTTGGCTGGATGACGGCTGAGTGTTGGCTAGACAAAAGCAGAGGGCAAAGCCAAAGCAAAGCAGCAAAGTCAGCCTGTAAAGACGCATGGTGAGTCCTGCTTACAAACGCATCCCACACAGGCCGAGTGCCTCAAACTGAGGATGAGGAACAAACTACCTTGTTTTTTGTCAGTGTTCGTTTTTTCCCCTGGATATATCTCTAGAAAGCAAAGACTAGTGCACACCAAAAAGATGCTAAACTCCTCTTCTTGCCCCACAATTACAGTACCCGTGCAAAGAATTATAAGTAATATGAGCCACACACACCTGTGTGTGTATTTGAGGCTTAGTAAGTGTGAAAAGCAGATTGTTGAGGAGGCAAGAGCTGTCCTGGTGTTTGAAGGAAGTGTCGTAAGCAAACTCTGGCTGTGATCCAAACACTATGTGCAGCTGAGATCTGATCCATCACCCGCTAGTGTTCACCATTCCATGCCGCCCCTTTTTCTCTTTCTCTGTCCTGAGCTCACAAACAAACTGACAGGCTTCCCCATACACTGGCTACATGAGGAGAACTTTCTCTGTCATATGAGGAGGAGAGACAAGAGTGGGCGGTGAAAAAGAGAAAACTAGTGGGGGAGAAAGAGAGAGAGAGACTTTGAGTATATAGCATTGCACATGGGGGTGAAGTCAGCTCTGTTTGAAATGTGTTGTGTGTATGTGTGTGTGTACTGGGGGCTTATAGATGAAGGGAGGGGTGTATTCTTCTTTCACTCTGCATTTTCAATACTGTCATTTGACCAGCTTTTACTGTTCCCCTGCAGTGTATACGGAATATTAAAGGAATAGTTCATGCAAAAAAAAAAGAAATTCTGTCATTGTTTACTCGCCCTCATGTTGTTACCACATGTATGACTATCTTTTTAAAGTGGAATGAGAAAGAAGTTTACTATAATGTTATTTTTTATTTAATAAAAGTGAATAGCAACGAGTGCTGTCAAGCAAAAAAGTACCATTAAAGTATCATAAAAGTAGTCTCATGCACAAAATCATTATTTACTTAAAATCTTGCCATCCGGTGAAGCTTTTAAATAAAATATGGTGTCTGAAGACCTTAAGCACTATGTTTAATTGGACAGACTTGCAATTCAGTTATAAAGGCTTAGTTCTACAGCATAACAGAAGACTAAAAAGATTAAATAAAAATGTCACACATATTGAAATACAAACAATACAATGTATTTACTGTGTTACTATGTGTAGTTCTGCAAAATTCTCACAAGATCAAAATTTGCTGCTACTGAGGTTAAGATGTGGTTATGTTTATGAGTAGGGTTAGGTTTAAGGTTGGGGTTAGAGTTAGGGTTTAGGGTAAGAGTTAGGTTTGGGGTTAGAGGCAAGGTTAACAGTGTAACTACACATGTAATTAAATGCAGGTACTTTAAATGTACACAAAACACATACATAATAAGTACATTGTATCAATTCAACACAAATCATTATAAAAAGGACAAAGATTATTTTTTACATCACTGGATGATATATTGTGTATTTATTTCTATCAAAGAGCCTACACTATGTATTTTCAGTAACAAGTATGTATTTTTGTGGTTTGAAAGACCTGATCATGGCTACATACAGAGAAATTTCATAATAAATGTCATGCAGTTACACCAGTTTCACTAACCTGCAAACTCATCAACGTCATGTTGTTCTTTCTTGAAGAAGTAAAAATACTTGTAACTTTGGACTTTCATCTTCTGCGCATACTATGTGTGTGTGTGTGTGTGTGTGTGTGTGTGTGTGTGTGTGTGTGTGTGTGTGTGTGTGTGTGCGTGCGTGTGTGTGTGTGTGTGTGTTAGAGAGTGAGTGATCGTGACCACGGCCGTCTTCAGTAAATGGTGTGAGTGCATGATCGTGACCGCAACCGTCTTCATTAAATGGTATATCATCCTCTTATGGTCTCCCAACGATGTTACGCCAGACTGTTAAATAGGCCAATGTGAAATGGAAAGCATACCAATTGGGCTTCTAAATTAAATGTTGACTAATTTTAATACAGTATATCGATGCCTAAAAATATATATCAATCACATAACGTGCCGATCAATATATCAATATTTTATGACACCCCTAACATATAGGCCTACATTAGAGCATTGTAATGGAGCGAAGTATCTGTCAATACAATATAAGAGTCCCTGGTGTGTTTCAGGCTTGTTTGTATTTAAAAATCCAGCATTATACACCAAATATAAAAACATTTCTGGTCATTATTGAGATTTTGTTTGCACAATAAACTGCATTTGGGATTTTATTCATTTTGGACTCTTACTGCCTCTATGGTTGTGCCCATAAAAGTAAGGACAGACTAAGAAAATGTATATTTTTATACCCTTCTATTAATCATTTAAAAAATATATATCGCCCGATAAATTGGTTATCTGAATTTTCCACCACAGTAGTTAGCGGTATCTGCAAAAATCACTATCCATCAACCTCCAGTTGTTTGGACCACTGTTCTGATACATTATTGTGCTTTCTTTGTCATTTTGGTGATTAACAGCATGTGTCCCCATTCACTCTCATTATACAGCATGTCAGAAAAGAGGTCAAATGGGTTTGGAATGACATGAGGGTAACTTACATGATGACATTTTCATTTTAGGTCTTTAAAGCTGCAGCTAAATCTTTAAAAGATCTGAGACAGGCCTCATCTCTCACCCGATACATTTGACAGACTGCATTCAAGTTGAAAAGTTTAAGACATCTACACACCAAGATGATGGTTTAGGGTAAGCCAGTTAAGTGTCTGGAACTAAACAAAGTTAACAATGAATTAGTCCTCATAAAACAAGATGCTTTGTACTTTATGCATATAGTTTATCAACAGTGTTAGTACAAATTTAATTAAATTCAAGTACTTTAAATTGAAACGTTTGCTTTAATTTCCATCAGATTGTTTTTTCTGCTGAGAAAAAGGCCCAAGTAACTTCACAAATCTTTCTTCAAGAGTTTCAGTGGAAATTTCAAATGCTGCTCAGATTTGTCACGATAACAAAGTCTGCAATCAGAGAATTTAGTCTTTTCAAATTCTTCCAAGACCAGATTCTATGAGCCACGCTGTCCACATTCATATTTTATAGCTCTATACTCATACCACACAGTATTTCAACACATTTGTTTCTACTTTTCTCCAAAAGGAATTTTAGTAGAAACATCTGAGATCAAATTGATACTTAAATTAAACATAACTGAGAACTCTAAACAATTTTATCTGAGCAATAATACTGTTGGGTTAAATGGGTGAATTTTGGGCGAAAATTATTCTATCTCAGCCTGACCTGACACAGTTTTAGAATCTAGAACAAATGGCCCTGCTTTCTGTATGGGAGCCTCAGGGAGACAGAAACTCTATTTGGTAGAGGAACAAATTTCTCCCCCACACCTGTAGTCCAGAACACTGACTGAGAGTCACTGCACAGCAACATCCTGCAGCTGGCTGAATCAGGCCTGGTGGGACGATAAATTAGAAATGCTACCATGGAGGATGTAACCCTGCTCGCCTCTGTGTGATCTATGGATCATTTTACCCTAACTGACCCCCGCTGTGGTCCTGCAGTGGTATCCGGGGATTTTATAAAAAACTTTATATACTGTAAATACAAAACAACACTTGTATTTACTATAATACGTTATTATTATTTTTTCCACTGATGTAGTGTATGGTGCAAAACAATAATAATGCAGACCACTGTTCATGTGGTGACACTTTTACATTATTACAAATTTAACATAAAGTTATTAAACAATGCAGACCAGATGTTGTGATTGGACAGCAAAGTCACTTAGTCATGTAGGAGGGGCTGTTAAACTGTGTAATGATCTCATGTTTTACATATTAATGAGGCAGCAAAACATGCATCACCACAGTAACGAGTGTTGTTGCTCTGGCTCAAACAATAACAGATCCTAATGTAGTGTGCTTCCAGAGAGGGGGTGTGGTCAGAGGGGGTGTAGTCAAGTCTGGTCATCTTGCAAATACAGTTGCCTCAAAAACTATTTAGGAACAAGACACACTTGTAATGGATGCAATTGCATTAGATAACAAAATATCAATCCAGGTGTACTTTTCAAGAAATATATTTCACTAAAGGTTTGTTAGGTTTTAAATGATGAAACAATAATTATCAAAAAATTATCACACGCTCTGGTTGTCAAATTTGGTGGAATGTGTCTATATTTAATGTGGTGCACCTGTGGTTACTAATACCTGTGTGAACTTGAGATGAACTGACTTCATACTGGGAAAGGTTCTGGGTTGGCTAAGTAAAGTGAAGTTAGTTCTGACCAATGGTCTATAGTGTTTCCCTAGGATTTTTTTCAGCAGTGCTGCTGTTGTGCGCGCATCCACAAGCCTGCAACAGCGGACTTGTATTAACACGTGTTGGTCAAAGAATAGCTTAAAACAGGGGTGGCAAACTCAATTTCAGCATGGGCCGCATTAGGGTTTATTTGTGCCCTCAAAGGGCCCGTTGAAAATGTGGCACCAGGACCTTTTTTGATAGCACCAATGCAATTACCAAAAATTACATGTTATGTGCATTTCAATGCACATTTGATAGTACAACATTGATCTTGAGGATGCAGATGAAAATTATGATATTAACAACAGTAACATCTGTGGAAAAAATGAACACCTAATGTGTGTAGGCCTAAACTGAAATATTCTGACAGTGTGACTAGGTTGGGTCTTTACAGATTCCTTCATCAGGCTCCTACTGATAAAACTCAGCAATGTCTTGGAATTTCTGAAGGCAAACAAAATAACTTACATTTTCCTACAATCAGAGAGTATTATAAGAGTATAGATTTTACACAGATGGAAAACTGATTGTCCATAATTATGAAAATGCACCATGGTTCTTCCTCAGTGGAAGACCCGTGTAGCACTGTTCCATTCCACTTCTGAAGCGAGCAAAGAGCGCACCAAAACATACAGATGTCAGGGGAAAGCTCAGTAATATTCACGAGAAACATGCTCACTGATTGTTCAGTAAAAGATGCAATCCCCTGCGATCCTACGTTTCAGAAATGAGCTTGCAGACCACTTGAATTGAAGCGAGATTGACACGTGTGTTATACGGTGATGTCACTGTATGTGCGTGTATTTGTGTGTGTGTGTGTGTGTGTGTGTGTGTTGCATGTTTTCTTTCAGTGTACAAAACGCACAGCTGACTGGGATTGGCAAGGGTTATGTTGCATCAAGAATATTAAATGAACCATGTGAAATCCCAACAGCGGCACTCATAATTCAGCAGTGGTGCAGTGCCACTGCAAAATACATATAAGGGAAACACTGGTCTAACATTGTTTGTTTGCTGATGGCAATTGGATTGATATTTTGCTGTCTAATGCAATGAAAAAAGTATTTAAAGTTATACTGTTTGAAGCCATTGTATGTAACCTTATTATTGAAAAGGGCACTGTTTTAGACACCCTCTAAAATTAAAGATAAATTTAACCCAAAAATGAAAATTCACTTGTACGTACATACGTATGTACATACAGAGCTGAGATATTCTTCTAAAAATCTTTGTAATCTGGGATGGCATGAAAGTGGGTCAATTATTTTTAAGTGAACTATCCCATTAAAATGCATTTTGCATCCAGAAAGTATCTAAATATTCTTTAGCTGGATTTAATTTATACCTAGAATTCCAATGAGTCTCCAAATGATTGAATAACGATGCCACATACATTCAGAGGTTGCACTTCTCGAAAAAAAAATTTAAATGGTAAAATATTGATAGATAATCCATAATGATTCCCATCTTTTTGAAAGATACACAAAATTGTTATCTATTCTATTGCATATCAATTCTCACAGTAAAGGATTTGTAATGAGTGATTCTAAGTCCAGTTGAATAATTAATGGGATATTGTTCATAAAATCTGGTGGCTAGTGGTCATGTATTAAGACTTGCATGTTTTACTCTATAATGTGGCATATGCGTAAATAGGGAAAAGCACTTCATTTTTAAGATTTATAAAACCGTACGTACACCAGAACCTGCTCAAACTCCCCTTTATAAATCCCAGTTAGTGGAAGATTTTGCATACATGCACATGCTTTATTCCCCTCCCCGTCTCCTCCCCATATAACCATGTATAACAATGCCTGATTTTTACTATGCATTACCTAAACAACATCTACAATCACTGAGTGCTTTATTAGGAACACATGTTCACCCACTTATTCATTAGATTATCTAATCAGCCAATCGTGTGGTTGCAGTGCCATGCCTAAAATTGTGCAGATACGAGTCAGAAGCTTCAGTTAATGTTCACATCAACCATCAAAATGGGGAAAATGTGATCTCAGTGATTTAGAGTGTGGCATGATTGTTGGTGCCAGACATGCTGGTTTGAGTATTTCTGTAACTGCTGATCTCCTGGGATTTTCAACACACATAGAGTTTACACAGAATGGTGCCAAAAACAAAAAAACATCCAGTGATTCAAGTGATTTATGGGCATTGTAATATACATTATATACAGTACATTAAATACATAAAGTGCTCAGGAAATTAGTGGGTTGTGGCCTCTGAATTTAGATAGAAACTGAGAAATACAGGTCACATCAGAGCGCAGACACTGAAGGAAAATAACATTTATCTTAAGCTTACCAAAATCAACTATCAACAGTATCTTACACAAGCATTCATATTTGGCAAAACAAACTGGACAATAAAAGCTTGATAAAGAGCTTAAGGGTCAAACTATTGTGTAACAATCCTGACGCCATAAACAGAGCTCTAATGTTTTTATCAAGTCCAACTTCAGCAGTATCACTGTGGTTAAACTTCAATCTGTTGTCATCTTATTGACTTATAACATCAGTGGAATTCAGCTAATCATCACAGTGTGATGTGTAAATATTTATAAAGTGTGCCCTTTCACTCATTATCGCTGAAATAGGTCAATAAGGAAAAAGTAGTTGCCTCATCCACTGGAATGCTGAGCTTCTGTGACTCCTCACCACGTTACAAACACTCCCGATGTGGAAACTTGGATTCTGTCTTTGCAGCCAGCATTAAGTGTCGGATTTAGAGGGATCCGGTGTCCGGGAAATCTCTCCTTTTTCCACGTGAGATGACATACCTCATTTTACTTCAACAGGCCATAAGCGGTTACAATTTATGACCACAGAAAGTGTACTACTAGTGTTGCAGGGGTGGGGGGCATATGGCCTAAAGGGTTGTTTAAATTTTGGCACTGAATTTAAAGGCCCATGACTGGTGTTAAAAGAATATCATACAAAAATGAAAAATCTGTCATTGTTTACATACCCTCATGTCATTCCGAACAATTATGCAGTTATTTTTTCAGTGGAACATAGATGAATATTTGAAAAATATTAATGCAGTGCAATTTCAAGCTCCAAACACCATAAAAGTAGTCACTGAAGATCTTCCCCTCCATTAAAGCTCTTGAATTTCATTATTATTTGTGTATGTTCAAATATGGCATGCCAAGACATATCGCACCAGGTTTGATAGATTATTGTGTATCTTGTAACACATTGAGATGTGCAAAATTTCAAGAGCTATGGTGGAAGGGAAGATTTAAATATCGGCCATGCAAAGACTATCATAATGTTACATCATATATACTACTTTTATTGTGCTTTAATAGTGCTTTTGCCTTGGCAGCCCCTGGTCACTTTTAATTTTCAATGTATAACATAAATAAACATCTACTTTTGTGTTCCAAAGAGAAAGGAAAATTATATAGGTTTGAAACGATGTAAAGGTGAGTAAATGGTGAATGGGTGAACTATTCCTTTAAGAATGACCTTTGGGAAATATGTGTATGCTATAGAGTAAACTGGACTTCATTAATTAAAACTGCTTTATAACAAATTAATGGGTATTTTTTAGTAAATTCCATGAATTACCTATAACAAATATCTGCTGGTCAAAAATTGCAGTAACATGCCACTCAAAGTGTCAACTCCCAAAGGCTTTACTTATCATCAACGGATTAATATTCAAGGGATTAAAGTATATACATTTGGAGATAAGCAACAGAAGCCATGTGTCTGTGTTTGTGAGCGAAAAAGAGGTCAGTCTCCACACTTCCAATCTGTTGCCACAGAGGTCCATTCCAGCATGTTATGAGGTTATGGAGACGCAGGGGTTCCGATTAGCAAAACACCACATCCATCTCCTGTGTAATTACTGCACTGTAACCTCTGGGCCAAGCTAAACAATTGCAGGAATATGTTACAATGTTGTATCGGGGACTGTCTCAATCCAAACTAGCCTGAATCTAGAGTGAGATAAACCTTATCATAGCTCAAAAGTTTTAAAATCATTAAACAGACCAAATTATTTACGATATTATTAAGATATTCTCCACTCAGGCCTGCCTCATTTCAGCTTCTTGCAAAGTAAAAGGTTAACATGTTTACAAAGATAGACCTAAAACCTTTAAATGTACAATGGGTTTTTCAAATACTGTTTTATTTGTAAGGTATGAAAGGATAGAAGCAATGTTCTGCTACATGTTATGCTAACAATGCTAATGCTGCAGAAAATGTTTTCTACCCTTTCAAACTTCACAAATGTATCATGTATCATATCATTTATCAAAATTATGTATGTGATAGACTCTAAAAAGCTCTGTTTATTTTTAAAAGGCTGAAAGATGTTTGTTTGTTGACCACAATAAATGTTTTATTGCTCAGAGTTTGCTCATTGATAGCTCAGGAGACTAAATGAGTTCTGAGGGGAGTTCTCAACTTGCTTGCGATTGACCGCAAATGTTTGTATAGAAGTTTGCAGCTTTTCACCGGCAGGGGAGAACCTGCAGCAAACCTTTGGCAATTGCATGAGAAAATAATCAGTGGTGTATTTCTGGCAAGTTTGCTATTTTTGTAAGGGTGAGCACAGTGTGAGACATTGTTGAGATCTCTGTTAAAATTCTAGACATAACATGTGGGATTACTGAGATCTTATAACAAATCTGAGAAACAGGCGATTTTTTTCTTCTTCCTTATTTGTTCTCCATTTAACTCATTGCTGTCTAGGAAAAATTACTCAAACATTAAAGAGGTCTCATTTGTAATTTTTTTTTTTACTTTTGAGAGGTATATGAGGTTAGGTATACTGTATAGATGTTAGTGCCGTTGGTTTGGACTGACCTGCTGTGTAAATAAGGGTGTACTGGCCGTGTTGAGTGTGGAAGGTCTTTGTACTGGAGAGTTTTGTTGCTGAGTCTGAGGAGGAAGACTCCAGTCTGCTTCGCACTGATTCAATGTATTTCAGTATAACACTTGTTATCTTTTCTCCGCCGGTTCCACTGGACAGTGCTCTCTTCAACAGGACTGTCTGGGTCTCCTTTAAACTGAAATACAAATAAACATAATGTGAAAACTTATGTTTGCTTGATCCACTGAGAAAGCCTTAAAAAATGCAGGAATAAAATGTCAATGCTTCAGATGAAAGCATTCTGCATAGCAACACACCTAAACACTATCAACATAAATGGGAATCAACTAATAAGATTACATTTGGGATGAACAATTCTGATTCATAATTTTCAGTAGTAAATTGAAAATAGAGCCTTCTAAAGTTCTCAACATATTAAAGTAGTTTGAAATTTCTGCGTTGAATAAAAAATGTACATGATTTAACGGTCCAATAGCACAATTAATTGAATACCACCAGAGTGCAAACACAGTGGAGAAAGGAGCAATTTTCTTCTTGCATCGCAGTGGTTTCCTGGACAACTAAATGCCAAAGTTGAACCAAATGTTGCAAACCTGCTCCAAACCCACAGCCTGACTCAGAAAGTAAATATGACAGCATTTCAGTGAAATATGACCGGGAGTGGTTTGACATTATAAATGACATAAGGTTTGAATATGTGTACACAAACAAATTTAATAGGAACAGGTACACACACGCCATCATGAAATAATCGTATCCTGTATTAAACAGCTCAGTGCTATTGCTCACCATGACATGAGCTCATTTTCCTGAATGCACACTTTAAAAACAAGCTGGTGAGTGCGTTGGTCCATAGCAAACAGCCTGTAAAACACGCATATGGTCATTCCTATTTCACACGCAACCATGCTACAACAGCCAGTGTCACACACACACACACTCTGTATAAACACACACCTCAAAGCCACAGGAGACGATTTGAGGGAGGCCCTGTTCACAGAAAATCATGACATAAGACAACTGCCAGGTCCTAATACACAGTCCTGAGGGACTCCTATATTTGCACTGAGCTGCAGCAAAATGAAACAATGACAGTAAATCCTCAATTTTTCCACAAATAAACCATAGATCTCAACTCTGTGAATCAAAAGGGAGAAAATCAATTTCAGTATCAGAACGATTTTGAATCTCCTTCAGGACCGTGCAATTCTCAAAATATTAGATCATGTGTGCTCTGAATCCCAAGAAGAGTTCTTCCAAGTGCAACATTCCTTTTGGGTTGTCAACAACAGAACCATGTCAAATTTCTGTCTTTGGGGTACACTAGCATTCATTCTCATTTATTTTATTGGAAAATCCACTAAACCAGCATTTCCCAAACTTTTAGTCTTATGTATCTCCACAGCCCCATCAGTAAGGCTAAAATAAATAAATAGGAACTAAACAAATACAATCATGAAATAAAATATGATAAGTTGTCAACTTAATCTGTAAGTAGTTTCAATCTATTGACAACCTTAAAATATTTAAATCTATAAAGCCTGACATATGTAATAATAGGCCTGTCTGTCTGTCTGTGTGTCTGTCTGTGTGTGTGTGTATATGTGTGTGTGTGTGTGTGTGTGTGTCTGTCTGTCTGTGTGTGTGTGTCTGTCTGTCTGTGTGTGTGTGTCTGTCTGTCTGTCTGTCTGTGTTTGTCTGTCTGTCTGTCTGTGTCTGTCTGTCAGAGGAGTCACATTTATTTAATGAAGCTGTTTTTTGAACCTTTGTACAAAATGTAATTCCCATTCCCAATATGTCACAGTAGTAAAGGCTAAAATATATATTTTTTAAAAATGGTAAATGATTGGGAAATTGCAGGCTGTCAGCATGGGTTGAGTAAGCAACATTGACCCATCAGGTAGATCACGAAGCGGACCCATAAATGGAGCTTTCAATTGTCTATTGTAAGAGAAC
This sequence comes from Moxostoma hubbsi, assembly GCA_032164185.1. Classification (NCBI taxonomy): domain Eukaryota; kingdom Metazoa; phylum Chordata; class Actinopteri; order Cypriniformes; family Catostomidae; genus Moxostoma; species Moxostoma hubbsi. The sequence goes on from JAVLUX010000019.1 coordinate 11,077,814, forward strand.
TGTTTTTACAAGGCAAGGAATATCCTTTCCAAGTTTACATCAGTAAAAGTCTCGCTCAACATTGTCATGGCGGAGTCTGAGTGGGGTCTGATCTACCGTAAAAGAGCAGGTTCATCTCTCAAAATGAGAAACAAACCCAAAGTTTTAGTTTTATTAGGGGAAACCCAGGCTAGTTGTGACACAGGTAAGCTGAAACGAGGGCTATCTGTCAGGGTGGGTGAGAGACAGGACACAAGAGCAGAGGTAACAGTTCAATAGGATTTATTTACAACACAAAGTTCTTCTTCAAAACAAAGAAAAACACAGGCAACAGTTTCCCCTGACACGTGGGCAGAAAAAAGGAATCCTTCTCCTAGTACACTGGGTGGAATATACTGGACAAGGTGAACTGTAAGGTAAACAAAACTTTAGACCTCTTATAGAATCACAAAACAACAATATCTAATGACAGAACCACAACAATGATCCAACATCGGACATGACACACGAGGGGATTCAAATAAGCAGGGAAACAAAAAAAGGACAGGTACTGCTCACAATTGACGGTTGTTATGATCAGCGTTCCCATTTAAACAATCAGGGTTCCCATAGGAACGCTGATTCCGCATGCCAGCGGCACCTGAAACATATAAGGGTAAAACATAATCATCACAGACATGGAACGATGATGCTAAGACACTCATCAGACAACAACTCAACCTGGCAAGGTGACATGACCGCTACATCACTGGAGGGAGCACGCCGGCAACTTAAGCACTGCGTTAACCCACCACCGGAACCATGCAACCACACAAAGCAGGTACACGAAATGCAAGACAGACATGGGATGAGGATGTCATGGTCCACATCAGACAAAACCCAATCTGACAGGTTGACAGGACTATGACATTACCAGAGAGCGCACAGCGGTAGCATGCGCACAGCATTCCCAAACAACTGGACCCATGCACTCACACAAAGGGGGTACACAAAACACAGAGGCAGGCTGATACTGCCACGGTCCTGTCACGCAGAACCCCAACCTGACAAGTTGACAAGACCGTGACACTTTCCCTCAGTAACTAAAAGGTTTTAAGTCAAAAGTCCAATTACACAAATGCTCTAGCAGTGGTTTTGTGTGTTTGTTTTGAATACCTAGTTTAAAGGTTTTTATACTGTGTGCCCAATTATTAGGCAAGTGAGTATTCTGATCTTATCATTATTTCCATGCACATTTTCCAACTCCAAACCATATAAACTTGAATGCTTATTGGATTCAATCATTTTCAGGTGGTATGTGTTTGTGTAATGAAGAAGGGTGTGGCGAAACTGACTAACACCTTATATCAACGTACGCATAATTATTAGTCAGCTTCATTACAAGATTTATCTGACAATGAAAATTAAAATATTGTAAAATACCTTTCAGACGGATGCAACACTCTTGAAATAGCTAAACTATTGAGGCGTGACCACCGAAAAATTAAACGTTTTGTTGCGAATAGTCATCTGGGGTGCAAAAAATGCATGGAGAAGAAAAGGCACAAATTAACTGCAAAAAACTTGAGAATAATTAAATGTGAAGCTAACAGGAACCCATTATCCCCCAATGCTACCATATTCCAGAACTGCAACCTACCTGGAGTGTCCAAAAGTACAAGGTGTCAAGTGCTCAGAGACATGGCCAAGGTAAAGAAGGCAAAAACATGACCACCACTAAATATATTCACAAGTTGAAGTGTCAAGATTGGGCAAAGAAATACATGAAGGCAGATTTTTTTAGGTTTTATGGACAGATGAAATGAGAATGACTCTTGATGGACCAGATGGATGGGTCCGTGGCTGGATCACTAATGTAGACAGGGCACCACTTCGATTCAGGTGCCAGCTAGGTGGAGGAGGGGTACTGGTATGGGCTGCTATCATTAAAGATGAGGTAGTTGGACCATTTCGAGTTGAAGATGGACAAACTCAGCTCTCAAAACTACTGCCAGTTTCTGGAAAGTAATTTCTTCAAGTAGTGGTACAGGAAGAAGATCTCAGCATTCAAAAAGGCCATGATCTTTATGCAGGACAATGCTGCATCACATGCATCCGAGTACTCCACTGTTTGGCTAGCCAGCAAGGTCCTCAAAGATGCTCAAATAATGAATTGGGCCCCTTTCTCACCTGACTTAAATCCTACTGAGATCTTGTGGGCCCTCCTCAAATGTGAGATTTACAATGAGGGAAGACAATACACCTCTTTGTACAGCATTTAGGAGGCTGTGGTTGCTGCTTCAGCGAAAGTTGAACATGAACAGATCAAGCAACTGACAGACTCCATGGATGGAAGGCTCATGGCAATTATTGAAAAGAAGGGTGACTATATTGGTCACTGAATATTTTTGAAAGGCCAAAAATTTTATTTATATGTCATTTTGTGTTACTTATTTGTCGCACTTACACTAAAAATTGAGAATAAACAATTGAGTTGGGAGAAATTATTTTTGTAATTTAGTTAAGCCTAATAATTGGGCACACTTATATATTCCCATGAGAAAGACAAAACTCACTTTTTCTTTGTTAAACATTCAGGTTTGAGATTCAATAAAATTTTGGATTGACTGAGAGCATTGTGCTTGTTCGACAATAAAATTAATCCTGAGGAATACAATTTGCCTAATAATTGGGCACGCGGTGTATTTAGAGAAGTTTTTGCAAAATCTACTCTCCAAACAAAAATACTGTTATCATCATATTTTTGCCATGCGATTGGGCATAATCTTTTTTCCTGGGCACTAAATTTTGACTTTTTCAGTAGCTTTTTTTGTGGCATAAGACTTTAAGGTATGTTGCTATAAAGAAAATGACCTTCATAATAATCACTGAAAAAATACACTTGAATAAACTAGACGTTGTTGTTTGTCATTAATGTATTTTTTTTTTATGCTGCAACGGAGCATGGAAAGACCAGATCCAGCTGGACAATTCTTAACCATGAGCCCCAATACTCTTTCTATCTTCATTTCTATCTCATTTAGAGAGAGACAGAGAGACATTCCATCTTGGATATCAAAACTCTGATCAGAGACCTCCAAGGAACAAGACTCTTTAACTTTATGGTATTGGCCCACCAATCATAATACTTTTCCAATCTTTGAAGAGATCTGATCTAATCTTTTGTTTTGCGGCATCTTCCGTCATCAGAATACAATATGAAATATTTTAAAAGCAGCATCTGCCTATGTGGTGTGCCAATCACAATAAATATGCTGTTTTAAGGCTGAACAGTCCAAATAATCCTGCCTTGGCTAAACATAAGGTAAGAATAATGATAGCTCTATTTTTCATTTCAGGTTTGAAGAGAGGACGGAGCAGATAAGGGTTACTTAAGGTCTCAGTATGAAGAGACAGAACATACTTAACATCATTTTATAATTACTACAGTTGTTTACCCAATAAATGGAATTATAATTCTAAACATAAACATTAGAGTGCTTTAAGAAGCACTCAGTTTATAAAAATATCCCACCTAGTAGATCAAAGGAGGAAGGGTGGGGGAATAAAAAGAGAGCAAACTAGTGCTTATGTTTACTATATTTAATTTTAAGTATTTCATTGCCCCCTGTGGGAAACTCATATTACTACACACAATGTGTCACTCATTCATCAATTGAGCATGGTCATCTGGCTTTTCCAAAACTTCAAGACAACCTCTGTAATCTGAAATATGCTTCCTCCCTTTTTATTTGCTGTGTATATTACTTTCTTGTTGTTGTTTTGTCCATTATTATTATTATTATTATTATTATTATTATTATTATTATTATTATTATTATTATCATCATCATTATTGTTATTATTTGTTTTTGGTATTTCATTTACTTATTTTCCTGTGGAAATATTGTGAAGACCCAAGGGAAAGTATACAGTACAAAGAAAAAAGAATACAGAATAACGAGAAAAGATGAAAGAAAGAAAAAAAACCCAGTAAAGAACATAAAGAAAATCATGAATAATAAAGAGAAAAGAACAAAGAGTAAAGAATAAACAGTAAATAACAAAGAATAAATAATAAAGATTAAATATAAAATAATGAAGAGTAAAGAACAAAGAGTAAAGAATAAAAAGCAAATAATAGAGAAAAAATAAACAGTAAAGAATAAAGAGTAAAGAAGAAATAGTAAAGAATAAGCAGTAAATAACAAAGAGTAAATAAAAAAAGAGTAAATAATAAAGAGTAAAGAACAAAGAGTAAAGACTAAATAGTAAAGGCTAATAAGTATAGAAAACAAAACAGAGTAAAGAATAAAGAGTGAAGAATAAACAGTAAAGATTAAAGAGTAAAGGATAAAGAATAAGGGGTAAATATTAAAATTAGAAGACAGTAAACATTGTATAGTATGCAGTAAGTAGTAGAATAGCATTTCGTTTTTTTAATAGCACTTGTTTTAGCTTCAAATATGATTTTCAGAGTAACATACTGAGGTGATAACCCACCTGAGTGGCTTCCAGTGTAATGAGTTTGTCTTTCTGACTTCTGCACTGGCATCTCTGGAAGCTTGATCTGAGTGGGACATGGAGAGGTTCTGGTTTGTGGTTGATGACTCCGGTGTGGTGGTGGTTACTGCTGTGACAGCAAACATGATTACAGATGAGGGTGTGATGGGTCCAGGCTGTGCTTCAAACCAGGTGCTACGGTTAGGGTTGACACTAGCATGTTCACAGCGATGGCCGTGGAAGCCTGGACGACACTGACAGATGTTTGGCTGGTGACACACCGCTTTATTATGACATCGAGGATGACACCTTGCTAGTAAGAGAATAAGAAACAGGGAGACAGGGTTAACCCAGGTTATCTTAGGTTAAAATCCTAGGTTATCTTGTTCGATGTTTGTTTCAATCCTGAATAGATAGGGTTCAAGAATTAGCCCTGGTTTAACAATCTTATTTGCATATTTATGGAGTTAATGTAACAACATTGACTGGACGAGTACAGCATAGAACAACCCAGCAGAATCCTGTTTTAATAACTCCTTGTCTATTTGTGGAAATGTCGCCATGTAAATCCACTCTGGTTGTCTTAAGTCTTCTAAAACAAACTACAAAAATTATATTATCTCTTCATTTTTTACAATGCTATTTCAATTAAACATTGCCCACTGGTACTAATTAATGTTGTACTGGCGCTTTAGGCACGTGGGTCAGGGATTCGCTATTAGATAATCTAGATCCATAAGGATTAGGAACGTGTGGATTATGATGAGAAAGCTGAGGGACTGGATTAATTCTGGTAAAAAGCTCAGGCTACTGGAAGTTGCCACAACATGGTAGTCAATGGTTTGGCCTACTTGTAAAATTGTAATGTTCAGGAATTCAGTTGGAAAGTGATAAAGTACATGTTTACAGAAGAAACTGAAGTGAATGGCAAGTAATGTTCACATAAACCTTTTAAATATGATTTAAACCACATAAGTGTTATGTACATATAAAAATAAAAGTACTTCTGTAATTCATCAAGAATGTTTGAGTGAATGTCTCCCAAGGCTCTCCTTGGATTGAAGCTGTTTGCAAGCAGTCTTTCAGGATCCTGTTAAACCCACAGTTCATTGTCTGAGACTAGATCTTTTGGATTTACTTCTCGAAAGAAAACAGTTGTCAGAAACAGTATGACAGCAGCTGTGTTGACTCGGGATGAGTAGTCGACTTCTGGCCACAGTTCTGAAATAGTCCACAGGGGTTATTGCATACTTGCAGTCTGCTGGTGTGGTCTCAAATGGTTCTACAATATCAATGGAAACCTTTTCCCATGCAGAAGATGGCAGCTCAACAGGTCTGAGGTGTGCATCATGTGTAACAGCAGATGTGTCATTCTGTCTGCAGGAAGGACAGTCCCATATCAAAGGTTCTGTCTGGCTGTCCATCTTAGGCCCCCAGTACAGTTGCCTTTGTCTTCCTTGGTATCAACTATGTCTTGATGCAATTCATGGGCAAGGGCTATGATTTTTTTCAGTCTCTGGCACCAAGTGGTGATTTTTACCTCTGACAACGTGTCCATCAATTATGGCAAGCTCATAATGGACTGGAAATTATGCTTGTAAGTCTGGATCAACATGGTGTCAGCAAGTGGCAATTTTTTCAAACAGTCAGCAACACTGTTCAGTGGGCCAGGTCTGTACTGAACATCATAGTCAAACTCCATTAGGTGTGCAGATCATCTGGCAATGAGTAGACCAGCTCAACTATTGCCTTTACTCATGAGAAGTGTAGTAAGGGCTTGATGGTCAGTGCATTGTAGGAATGTCCTTCCCCACATCCATGTTCACAATTTCTCCATAGCCCAGACGCGAACCAATGCTTCCTTCTCCACAATGGAATATTTACATTCTGCATCAGACAAGGAATGTGAAGCAAAATAAATGGTTCTCTCTATTCCCTTGACATCAAGCTGAGTTAGGTCAGCACAAACACCATAATCTGAGGTGTCACATCACGACATCTTGTGCTGCAACAGTCCATTGAAATTCAGTCTTTTCGAAGGAAGGCTCTCATGGGTTCTACCAGCATTGCATAGGCAAGTACGAACTTGGTGTACCAGGCAATGAGACCCAGAAATGATGGGAGCTGCATTGGTAGGAGGAGGTGCGCACATAAATGCTTTAGTGTGAGCATCATCAGAATGCAGGCCATCAGCTGAGAGTCTGTTGTCTAGGAAACTCAGTGTAGACAACTTTAAGTTGCATTTTTCTGCATGTAGTTTCAGATCAGCGTCACTAATCCTGTGCAGAACAGCTTTGAGGCTTACCCTGTGACTGCCTTCGGATGAGACATGGACAATCATATCATCCAAGTAACATTGCACACCTTCAAGGCCTTTGAGGATCATCATCACCATACGTTGAAAGGCAGATAGGGCCAAACTCAGACCATAGGGTACACTACAGAACTGGTACATACCCTCATGAGTAATGAAGTACTTGATATTATGCATTTTTAAGATCAAGAGAAGAGAACATTACTGACCCATGTAACTCAGACATTGTGTCTTCAATCAAAGGTAGGGAATGGCTGTCTGGGACTACAGTACATTTTCTCCATACTGTAAGTAAACGCACAGGTGAATTGTGTTATTTTTGCATTTTGTGACCACAATGGGAGAAACCCACTCAGACAAGTCAATCTTTTCCATTATTCAATTCTAAGTGTCCTGAGTTCTACACCTCTGCCCCTTACTGATAGAGGTAAGTGATACTGATAGAGGTAAGTTTTTGTTGTACTGGCTTGACTCCTAGGTGGAACTTTACTTTATGTACAAAGTTTTTAGCACATCCAAATTCAGGAGCAGTTGGTACAGAAGCAGGGCCATCTGTAGATGTAGATGGTGTGCTGGAAGGTTAAAGTATTGCACAGTATATGTGACAAGTTCAATCAAACAACCACCTTTAATTTCAATGTTCAGTGCTTTGCATAAGTCACTGCCAATGAGAGGGGTTCCTGATTTCACTATGTTAAACTCATCAACAACAGTCTTTTAATAGTATGTCGCATTAAGTGCAGGGAACCACACTAAGGTGTTTTGTCCTTTGAGTAGTTCAGGAGCTGTACTTTTGGTGGGAACAGGGCACATGAACTGAAGTGTTCTTTGAAAATATTTTGTGGCAGGATTGATGCACCTTGTATCGACTATCGTCTTTTGGCACTTTTCCACTGCACGTTACAGTTCGACTCGCCTCGCCTCAACTCAACTCTACTCTCTTTACTTTTCTGAACTTGCATTTCCACTGTAGTTTAGTGCCGCATCAACATGGGTGGGATTATAGGCTGATCGTCATAGTTGTGCCGCCTCTACTGCCGTAACATCATATTAAACACGACACAAACTGACCAAAACAATAACACAACTGCCAGCTGTTAGCTACTAGCTCATTGTGCTGCATAAAGCAGTTGTTGCATGGTACACTCTATGCAGAGTTCACGTAACAACAATGTATTATCCTCCATTGTGGCTGCATCCAGGGCACTCTCCCTCCCATTGCTCGCCAGTTTAGATAGCGTCCATTTGGTCGAACCACTTCCACTTTTCCTCGATGGTTCTGTAGTCGCTTTTAAGTTTTTTTTTTACTTTTCCTTACACTGTTGGTAGGTCCGGTGGTAGCCGTGTGCGGCCAACAGCTGAGACACTTCCTGAGAGACTTTATCGTTTCGCTCATCGCTAACGAGTGGACCATCTGCACCTTGTTTATTGACCATGGCGCAGTTTTGCACACAGCTATTCCTTTTTTCACAATTCGAAATAGTTCAAACTAGCAGATTGATGTCCCATGTCGACAATCCAGTGATGCTGGTAGTGACGATTCTCCCTGACCAATCAGTTATCTGTAGGATTTTGACATCACATTTAGTATCTGCTCGGCTCGCTTGGAACCTCGACCGAGGTGGTATTAAAAAAAAATATCAGGTACCAGGTACTATCCACAGTGGAAACCCCCGAAAAAGCGAGCTGAGTCAAGCCCCATTAATGCGGCAGATCTGTGTGGGAAATCTGGCAACAGTAAAAGTACCCATAGGGGCTCCATCATCTGTGTTGCAATAATTCATACTGATGACTTTCACTTCAGGTAGGCATACTTCATTTACTGACTTTGCTGCTGATTTTTACACTCTCACAAAATGTCAAATTGTTCCACAGGTTTTGCATTTATAGTCTTTAGCAGGGCAAGACTTGTAATTTGCAAGATGTTTATTAGAGCCACAATGGTAACACATCTGTTGTTACTTTCCTCATTAAACTTCCTTCCATTTATTCTTTTGTTTCGCTTATGCTTGTGCTTTTTGTTTCCCCTTTTGCTATGACTTTGGCAATAGCTAGCAGGTAGTTATTAAACAGCTTTTCCAACTCATCAAAGGAAGTTTTCAGTTCACCTGGGCTTTCAAGAAACACTACTAGAGGTTGTAGTGAGAGCAGAGACATCCTTGCATCCTCGTCACGACTTGTTATATATGTATAGAAATAAAATAACCAAGCAGAGAACAAGGTGTTCATCTTTACAGCTTTACTTCTCTTCTTCCACTTGACACAGTCAACTGAACATGTGTACACACACAGTGCCATCAATTGGACATTAATGGTAAGGCAATTTAAGAGCATAGCCAATACAAATTAACACAACAATATGCCTATTAATCAATAAAACATAGAAAAAACATTGTCCAGTGTAACCAAATTAAAACCAGATTGTATTATACTACCTGCACTTATTTAAAATATAATATGGAATCAAGAAAGCAACATTGTTGTTTAGCATATTTGTCTTAATATACAGACTGATCGCACTGTGAATAGGTGACAGTAGATCAAAAGTTCTGCTGTCAAACTATTGCCCCGAGTAGCAGAAGCTGGAAGTGTTGTTTAACATATGGGCACTTGTGAGCTCCAGTTTCACGTGAAATGTCCATAGACTGTCTCCAAATGTGAATTGCATTCTTAGTTATAAATTATGCAATAAATTCAACAAAAATACATATTTTATTAACCATACCCCAAATCCTAAACCTAACCATCAGAGGAGAAAAAGTGTAATTTTAAAGTGAAAATTCAGCCCCCACCTTGAACTTGATTACTGGTTTCCATTGGACCAGAGCCCATGTCTTTAAGGTTACTCAAGCAAAACCAGGGACTAAAAACCATTCAAGGAACAGAACGAAAATCTAAAACGACTGAAGTTTATGCAGAACATGATGGGAAATATCTTGGTTATTGTCGTACCTCTGTTCCCTGATGGAGAGAATGAGATGTTGTGACAATGTAGTGACACTAGGGGTCACTCTTGAGAGCCCCAAACACCTCTATTCTTTTTGAGAAAAGGCCAATGAGAATTGGCGAGTGGAATTTTCATGCCAATCCCCCGGACATACGGGTATAAAAGGAAAATGAATACCCACTCTCATTCTGGTTTCTTGCTGAGAAGCCAAGACAAGGTCCAGCCATTTCAGCGGCTAGTACAGCGTTGTGGCAAGAGGGACACAACGTCTCGTTCCCTCCATCAGAGAACAGAGGTTATGACAGTAACCAAGACATTCCCCTTCTGTCACACACACAACGTTTTGTCGATGTAGTGACACTAGGGTTACCTATAGAAAGGCGGCACAACAGCTGAACCATGTTATGTGAACTGCTGATGCAGATGCAAGCAAGGTGCTGCGTGCATAATAGCAGGTGTATCAGTCTGCACGTAACCTCCCCCAAAGCCACAAAAAGACATCATGTAGTTCCCCACATCCCTGAGGGGGGCAAGCGACGTAACTAGCATTCCATTCCTATTCTTTCAGGGGGAAAAGATCCTGCGGATACCACATCCTGTCCAAAGGGAATGTCAATATGTGGCAATATGACACATGGGCTAACCAGCCGCACATGGAAGGGGCGTGGTCTTTCCTCGAAGGGGAGGAGCTCTACAAACACGGCTCTGCCCAAGGGAGACGTGGGTTTGCCAACAGGGAGACCGTACTGTGGAAAATACATCACAGGGGTTATCTGAGTAATCAGCGCCTATCCCAGTACAGGGCATATTAGTACTTATATTGGGTCTAGCTCTACCAAATTCGTGAGCCAAAGGGCTAGGGAGGAAGGACATCGAGGGTCCACGACATTGTGAACTCGACTGGGGTTAAAAGCACACGCTTTCGGCTCAGGGTAGGGGAAGGGCGCTATACGCAAGCAATACACCTGGCCAGTTGTTCCGTATTACCAAACTCTACCTGTTCGTACCTGACAAAACACGGGATGAAACCTGCTCAACCCGGAGATTGTAAAATCTCGCAAAGGTATTGGGTGTAGCCTAGCCCGCTGCTCTGCAGATGTCTGCTAGAGAGGTGCCATGGGGCAGTGCGCACGAGGTTGCCACACACCTAATAGAGTTTGCTCGTATTCCCAAAGGGGCCTGTACGGCCTGGACCTGGTATGACAGAGCGATGGCATCCACGATCCAGTGGCCAAGCCTCTGTTTGGAGACAGCGTTCCCTTTCCGCTGTCTGCCGAAGCAGACAAAGAGCTTCTGTGTACGATCCAAGTAGGTGCGCAAAGCACGCACCGAACACAGCAATGACAGGGCTGGGTCTGCCTCCTCCCGGGGCAGCACTTGCAGGCTCACCACCTGACCCTGATGAGGGTCATGGGAACCTTGGGCATACAGCCCGGCCAGGGTCTGGAGGGCAGCTCCTGCAGCATGTCGGGATCAGGACTACCTATGTGCAGTTCTTCCCACGTGCAGTTCTTTTAGTGCCTTGGCCTGGTGTACCTGCAGGAGGGCCATGGCATGCAGGGCAGAGGCAGCCTGTCCAGCGGCACTGTGGCATGTGAGTGGCACCCCAAACCCAGGAACCAATCTTCAAGCCGCGAGCGCTCAGGGGAGGGTGGAGTGTTCCATTCCAACCCGATACTCTTGGCAGCCCGGACAAGCATGGCGGTCAGCTCTGCGTCAGCCTCAGACTGGGTGGGCAGACCCGACATTGTCAGTGCGCTCTCCGATGCAGCAATCGAAGACTCATCTTGCTCGCAGGCCCCGAAAGAGATGTCAAGTTGGCTATGAGGCAGGCTGGTCTCAATTCAGAACAGGACGGGAGCCAACAAGTGTGCTGTGGAGCAGGAGGTCCGTGGGGAATTACAGAGCGAAACCATGCACATTGAACCCCCCAAAGTTCTGGGCTGGCCTCACACCCGTGGGTAGAAGGTGCAGTGTGGGGGATGGCTAGAGTGGCTTTCCCGCTTCGGAAGAATGAAAGCCGCGACTGCAACACTGCCATGGTCATATTCTAATGAGAACATGAACCATCCACAAACGCTGCCTCAGTTTGATCTCTGCCCAGACACGTGAGGCAGCGGTGGTGGAAGGATAACGACCGCATTCAGGAATCACACAAAGACAGAAAGGCATCTTTATAAAGACACATCTTTAAAAAGATGTTCTACGTCAATGTGTAAGCTCTATTAGAGAAAATATACTCTTTAGCAGGAATATATGCTGTTGAAGCGTCCAGGGGCAAAATATTTATTCAAAAGAATAGAGGTGTTCGGGGCTGTCAAGAGTAACACGTTGAGTGAGTGAGTGACAGAAGGGGAACAGGAACAAAGTCCCTTTCAATTGTTCTGGAGTGAAAATGGTGGTCTAATATTTTTTGTTCATGAAACCAAAGGCCAAAGGGTTTATCACAATACAATATTTGGAAATACACCACTTCCTGTTGCCCAAAAACGAGTTTTACTCTTTTTAGTAGAACATGATAAGCATGTGTTTTATTTCTGAAGGAAACCGCTGCATTACTAATTTATTTGCTTAACTGCACATTGTAGATGTAGCAGTAGAAACTGCAGCAAATGTATAGTTGTAGCAACTATTAATAATTACTACATATACATGCATGATTAATTCAGATGTGAGAAAAAATATCAAGGTAAAAAATACATTTCTCAGTTGTTACCAACTCACTGAATTATTGTTAGGTATGATACAATACTGCCGGGTATTCAATGAGAATCAGATCTGTAATTAAACAAATAATTAAATTAAAATAATTAAACAATTTATATTTCAAATAAAATAATTTGCATAAGATGAAGTTTAGTCCAAAAGTGCCCATGCAGTGTGTGCGTGCATGCATGCACGAGACAGAGATTTAGGCTATTCATTTTAGATGGCCACATGTACTGTATATTTTTAATATTGTTAATATGTCTGTGGATATATTTAATATTAAGAATAAATGTAATGAAAAGATGTTATTTTATATTGGCTATTGTAAAAAAAAAAAAAAAAAAGCTTATATGTTCACTTTTAAGTATCACTGGGCAAGTCCCTTATTTTGAGCTTGTTTTTCCAGACAAGGTCACTTGTTTCTCTAGTGAGATCTGGAAACACTGGTATATCACCCACCCTTAGCACAGAGTACTCTCATTTTAAAAATAATCTTATAAATGTTCTTTTATTTCATTCTAACTGGTTACCTATTGGAAAGGAGGCTGTGGAACGCTGGAACCAGAATTAAAAAATACAGTTTCTGCTCAGAACAAACCAAAATAAAAAATGTTTTGTTTTTAATCCCTTTGCAAAACACTACCAGTAGCACCACAGGGAAAGGAGAACCCATTTGAATTGATGTAAAAATGTCTGACTGGGCATGGCGATTGTAAATATTTCTGTAAAATAAGGTTGATTTCAGGGTACATGACATTCAAAATGTTAATTTCCCATGTGATTATGTTGATAAAGAGACCCCGTCAACAGTCCTCATCATTTACTCAAGCAGGATTCAATACATGACATTAAAACCCCCAAGAAAGCCAACACCACTCTACATCAGGACAATACAAATCAGATTTCATATGACCTACACCTAAACACTTTAATCCAATTCTCCTAATACTTATTCATTATTTTTCAATCATGGATGTGTTCAAATGGCATGAAAGCAAAAATAAAACAGGTGTTGAATTTAGAACCACATGTTTAAAGTGGCCACATTTGATTAAATATGTTTAGCTGTTTTTCATGTGAAACAAGATCTGATCTGTGTCAGATATCTGTCAGGTTGACAGTGTAAAATCTCCCATAGACATTCAAAAACCCTTCAGATGAAAGCATCTTAGTACAAAGGATATTACATAAACACTGAATCCAGACATGCCTTTATGCCTTCCTACCTGCATATCCTTAATGCCTGTGTAGTCTAATTGGTATTATCATAAATATGAGTTTCCCACTCAGAAGTTGCACATGAACGACCCCTCAAATCATAATTATGACTGGGAAAGTTGGAGAACATTTTTATACCCAAGTTTCTGAGATGGGAGTAGTCTTAAAGTTGCAACATGGCGGAGGAGAGCATGGTTTCTGTAGTGAATGACAGGTTTTATTAATTTTTCTAAATATGGCTAATTGTAAGCGATTACTCTTGTAGTCAAATTCATTTATGCATATCAGCAACCATTTGATGCATGTTGTACATTTTTACACCGTTAAAATAGCTTGTAATAACCAAAATTGTTTTATCGTCATCAAGAGGAGTAATATTTTTATGGTGTCAAAATAAAATGTCCTCGTAATTATCACTTCAGAAGAGGGAAGAAGGATCATTCAGATAGCACGTGAAGGCAGCATAAAGCATTTCACTACACCTGAATGCTATTAGGAGTGTCTAATTCCCAGGGTAACAGCTTATAAATCTAATTTATTTCGAGGTCTTAAAACTACTTTTGCATGGTTTGTTTTGAGACATTCATTCTGTTCAATTGAAAGCACATTGTCTTTGCACATTTTTCCCATTCTGTTAACCTTCATATTAAGAGCATTTGAGCTAGTTGAAATGCCTGCAGCTGTGTATTTGTGTCTTTGTATGGAAATTCATTTGAATGGGTAACAGAAGCCCAGAAAAAATACTCACATTTTGTGCATTGTCTGGTCTTGGGGTTGACTACCCATGAAAGGCAGCACCTGGACCCACAAACATTGGGCCTAGATAAAGACAGAAAAGAGATCAGGGGTGTTATATAGAAAGAGAGAGATCAAGGGTGAATCCCCAGGGCCTCTGCTGGAAAATCCAGCTTAAACTGGTAGCTGTGTTTTAGAAAATGATAACTGTTTTCAATCTGGTCATAGCTGGTCATTAGCTGGACCAACCTGGCAAATATCTGGTCCTGGCTGGTCATTAGCTGTTCCAAGTTGGTAATTAGCTGTTCAAAGCTGGTAATAAACTGGTCCAAGCTGGTTTCATTTGCTGGTCCCATTTGCTGGTCCAAGCTGACCATTAACTGTTCTAAGCTAGTCTTTAACTAGAGCAAGCTAGTCATTAACTGGTCATTAGCTGGTCCAAGTAGGTCAGTGATTGATTCAAGCTGGACATTAATTTGCCAAAGCTGGTCTTGAGCTGGTCATTAGCTGGACAAGCTGTCCAATAACTGGTTGAAGTTGGTCATTAACTGGTCCAAGCTGGTCATTAACTGGTACAAGCTAGTCTTTGGCTGGTCCAAGCTGGTCATTAGCCGGTTCAAGCTGGCCATTAACTGGTCCAAGATGGTCATTTATTGGCCTTTAGCTGGTCCAAGCTATTCATAAACTGCCTAGTAAGAGCTGGTCATTAGCTGATCCAAGCTAGTCAATAACTGGTCATTATCTGGTCCAAGCTTGTAATTAACTGACCATCTTGGACCAGCAACAAACCAGATGCCATTTTGTCACACCAGTTTATGGTGTACAAGCTTGTTTTAGGTACATGTTAGGTGGCCAACCAGCTAATAATATGCTTGGACCAGCAGATTAGACCAGATAGATACAACCACATTCCAAAACACAGCTACTAGCTTAATCTGGATATTCCTTCAGGGTTATGGCACTTTTTAAGAAAAGATAAAAATCAACAAGCCCATACACAATTTATGTCCCAATGCAACAGCAGTCGATTAGCCTGCTGTCACTCTCATTGCAAGAAACACATTCAACAAATTTCACTTTTTATTTCACCTTTCCAGACTCCATGCCACATCAATCTGTCCAGCGTAATAAAAATGAAAATTCCTCTGAAAAGATGGCTTTAAAAGACTTACAAACCTTGGCCCTGGGCCCCTTAAGACGCATTGGACTGAGTGAATAGCCTTGGGTTTAAACTGACCCTTAACCTTGTGTTGTTTTCAGCTTGGACAAATAGCAGCAATGAATAAAAATGAGAGGGGGTTTGTTATGGATGCCCCCCTCATTGGGCCTCTGTCCTCCCTGTGCCCATGCACATGAGAAATATTGTTTTTCCCACAGTCGCTTAGGCAGGCTTGTCTGCGGCACTTCTCTGATGGGTAAACTTTAGTGAATTACAAGTCTTCTTCAGATTTCTGGCCAGTATGTTTTTTTTCTAGCAGCTTCGGGTAAAAAAAGGCAATTAGCACACAACTTTTTAAAAAACAATTAAGTAAAAAACAATGAGCATTAGACTGACCCTTCTATAGCATCGGGAGGGATTTGCTAATTAGTTACAGTTTTGTGCCTTTATTGTGTGGCTTCTAAAGCCAGACTTTTGGAACTTCCCAGTATGAGTGAGAAGGCAGAGAGATATCTGCTCAGTGTAAGCTGATGAAACACAGCTGGCATTGGCAATCCAGGCTATACAGAGATTTACCTACAACCTTCCAAGAGTGCTCAAAGCCAATTCAACACAGATAGAGCTGGAGATGTATCTACAATCAAATAAAAACAACACTGAACCAATATACCAATAAGAGAGCTTTAAAATTTGGAGTTTTCTTTTGAATTTATGCTGCACATTCAGTTAAACAAGTGTAGGCCTAATTGTAATATAAATCCCAAGGTTAATTTGTGAAACATTTCAATACACTCACATCATTTTTATCTAAACCTAGAAATAAACAAAGTTGTAGAATTTAGACATTTTAAAAACAAAGTTGTCACGTAAATTATGGAAGAAATATGTAAGATTCTGCACTATTTCTACTTTACTAATCAAATAGCAAATGTGTGACCCTGACCATTTTAACTCAGTACAAAGAGTCAGATTTACAACAGGCATGTAATAATACCCAAATTTAACACCACAATATGATTATCTCTACATACATTTTGATGCTCCAAAAATCACATAGGTCAGCATAAAATAATCCATATGACTCCAGTGGTTAAATTAATGTCTTCAGAAGCGATTTGATTTTAATTCTCCTCCCTGCTCAATCTCTACTTTAATGTTCACATTCTTCTTTTTGTGTTTTTGAGGATTTACATTCTTCCTGCATGTGCCCCCTACTGGGCAGGGAGGAGAATTCCTAGTAAAAAATGAGTTTGCACCTGTTTCTCACCCACACCTACCATATCGCTTTTTAAAGACATTCATTTAACCAAATGGATTACTTTTATGCTGACCTATGGGATTTTTGGAGCGTCAAAATTGTGGCATCCATTCACTTGCATTGTATGGACCAAAAGAGCTGAGAAATTCTTCCAAAAATCTTCATTTGTGGTCTGCTGAAGAAAGAAAGTCATACACATCTGGGAAGGGTGAGTAAATAATGAGAGAATTTTCATTTTTGGGTGAACTATCCTTTAATTTCTTAAAGCCCCCAGTGAACAAGCTAAAGTTGACTGTGGCAAGGAAGAAAAAAACCTTGAGTGGAACCTGTCTTCTGGCTTGACAATATTTGTATATATGCCAATATTATTTAACGGTTTGAGCAAAAACCGAATAGCACACATACTTTTCCCCAATTCAATGTTGTTATTGTAAACAGCTTTTCTTCGCATTCTTACCTTTACTAACTGCTCTGTTCTGCAGTTGGATACTACATAGTGTCAGCCTGGTGGCATGCCCTTGGACCACCCACAGTCAGTGCATTAACCATCTAATGCTTATAGAACACAAAACTGGAAAAAGTTTTCTTGATCAATTCAGTGAAGATCTGATTGCCTGGTTTGATGGAACTTCAGCGAGTAGACAGACACAGGACATTTCATCAGTCTGCCTGGAAGCCGAGTTATGTTCACAAAGTTTCCACGTTGATAAAATGAGCACTATTGAGGACGAAATAGTCACAGGATTTGCCAAAGTTTGCCAGGTTAGTGACATCAAATATTTTACAGATATTTAGAGTTTCATTTGAGGCACGTAGCAGAAAGTGAAGAAGATATCAATGAGCAGAGCTGCATTTTCTGCTTTGATAAGTTGATATGTCTGTGAAATTGTCTATATTGAGATGTTCTGTGCTGTACTAAGACTCTACACATTTTCTGCTATCCGCCCATATGTTTTCTGTGCAACTGCTCGTGGTGACTTGCGAGTGGGGGGTATAAAATACTGTACAATCAGGCCAGAAACACATTGACAAAAGAGATTAGAACATGTTTTCAGATAACGAATCCGCATCAGTGGGGAGAAATACATTACTAACTACAAGACAACATCAGCCAACACTGTAGGGAATCAACTGGCTGATGACCTGAATATGATTTACTGTAGATTTGAAAAGCCCAGTCTCACACCCCACATCTTCTCTGACCTTCATTTCACACAAGCATCAACACCTCATGCAACCACCCTCCTCCCAGTCCTGCTACTCAACCTGCACTTAAGATCTGTGAAGAGGATGTGTGCCGGGTCTTCAGTAAACAAAGTACAAGGAAAGTGCAGGGCCCAGACAGTATTTCACCCACTTGTCAAAAATCTTGTGCAGAACAGCTGGCCCCCATATTCACACAGATCTTCAACAGATTACTGAAGCAGTGTGAAGTTCCCTGCTACTTCAAACACTCCACCATCATCCCTGACCCAAAGAAGCCCAAAATCACAGGACTTAATGACTACAGACCCCTCACTCTGACTTCTGTGGTCATTTGAGAGACTGGTGTTGGCCCACCTGAAGGACATCACTGGATTCCCTTCAATTTGCTTATCGAGCAAACAGGTCTGTGGATGATGCAGTCAACAAGGGATTGCAACATATCCTGCAACATCTGGACAGACCAGGGACATATGCAAGGATCCATTTTGTGGACCTCAGGTTGGCTTCATCACCATTATCCCAGCTTTTATCGAGACTAAATTAAACCAACTGTTCCCCCCTCTATCTGACAATTATGTGATATCCCTGTGCTGAACTGCCAGTTCTTGAGACTGTCTATAATTCAGAATGTGGAGCCGCAAAGGAGCCAGTGCTGCATCCATGCACTTCGTGAATGTGCGGGGTGATAGGGCTAGGCCGAATGGAAGAAGCCAATATTGGAAAGCTTCGCCCCCGAAAGCGAACCTCAGGAACTTTCTATGTTGTGGCAGAATTTCTATATGTAAATATGCGTCCATGAGATCGATTTTGACCAACCAATCGTGATGTTGTATTTGAGACACGACCATCTTGATGGTTAGCATCTTGAACTTGAATGCCCTGACTGAGCGATTCAAGCCTCGAAAGTGTAAAATCGGATGCAACCCCCCCACCCTTCTTGGGAACCAGGAAGTCCATCCATCTTCAACCTCTTATCCGAAGTCGGGTCGCGGGGGCAGCTGCTCCAGCAGGGGGCCCCAAACTTCCCTATCCCAAGCCACATTAACCAGCTCTGACTGGGGGACCCCGAGGCATTCCCAGGCCAGTGTGGAGATGTAATCTCTCCACCTAGTCCTGGGTCTTCCCCGAGGCCTTCTCCAAGCTGGACATGCCTGAAACACCTCCCTAGGGAGGCGCCCAGGGGGCATCCTTACCAGATGCCCAAACCACCTCAACTGACTCCTTTCCATGCAAAGTAGCAGTGGCTCTACTCCGAGCTCCTCACGGATGACTGAGCTCCTCATCCTATATCTAAGGGAGAAGCCCGCCACCCTTCTGAGGAAGCCCATTTCGGCCACTTGTACTCGTGACCTAGTTCTTTTGGTCATGACCCAGCCTTCGTGACCATAGGTGAGGGTAGGAACAAAAATTGACCGGTAGATCGAGAGCTTTGCCTTCCGGCTCAGCTCTCTTTTCGTGACAATGGTACGATAGAGCGAGTGCAATACTGCCCCCGCTGCCCCGATTCTCCGACCAACCTCCTGCTCTATTGTCCTCTCACTCGTGAACAAAACCCCGAGGTACTTGAACTCCTTCACTTGGGGCAATAACTCTTTCCCTACCCGGAGTACGCACTCCATTGGTTTTCTGCTGAGAACCATGGCCTCAGATTTAGAGGTGCTAATCCTCATCCCAGCTGCTTCACACTCGACTGCCAAGCGATCCAGTGAGAGCTGAAGGTCACGGAACGATGATGACATGAAGACTACATCATCTGCAAAAAGCAGCGATGAAATCCCAAGCCCACCGAAACGCACACCTTCCCCACCCCGACTACACCTCGATATCCTGTCCATGAATATCTCAAACAGGATTGGTGACAAAGCGCAGCCTTGGCGGAGTCCAACTCCCACATGGAACGAACTCGACTTTGTGCCGAGGACCCGGACACAGCTCTCGCTTTGGACGTACAGGGATTGGATCGCCCTAAGAAGGGACCCCCCCACCCCGTACTCCCGCAGCACCTACCACAGTCTCTCCCGGGGGACCTGGTCATACGCCTTCTCCAGATCCACAAAACACATATAGTACTGTGTAGTACATACTGATGGGCATACTCCTAGGCCCCCTCCAGGATCCTTGCGAGAGTAAAGATCTGGTCCCACATTGTTCCTCTTACATTTACATTTATTCATTTGGCAGATGCTTTTATCCAAAGCAACTTACAAAAGAGGACCTCTTCAATCTGAGGTTCGACAATCGGCCGAACCCTCCTCTCCAGCACCTTGGAGTAAACTTTACCAGCGAGGCTGATAAGTGTGATACCCCTGTAGTTGGCACACACTCTCTGGTCCCCGTTTTTGAAGAGGGGAACCACCAACCCGTTCTGCCACTCCTTAGGCACTGTCCCAGACTTCCACGCAATGTTGAAGAGGCGTGTCATGACACCCCCTCCACATCCAAAGTTTTCAGCATTTCTGGTCGGATCTCATCAATCCCTGGGGCTTTGCCACTGCGGAGTTGTTTGACTACCTCAGTGACCTCCCCCAGGGAAATAAAATCTGATCCCCCATCAGCCTCCAGCTCTGCCTCTAGCATAGAGGGCGTGTTGGGATTTAGGAGTTCTTCAAAGTGTTCCTTCCACCGCCCAATAACCTCCTCGGTTGAGGTCAACAGTGTCCCATCTTTGCTGTATACAGCTTGGATGGTTCCCCGTTTCCCCTTCCTAAGGTGGCGGACGGTTTTCCAGAAGCACTTTGGTGCGGACAGAAAGCCCTTCTCCATGGCTTCTCCGAACTTTTCACACACCCACTGCTTTGCCTCCCTCACGGCCGAGGCCGCAGCCCTTCGGGCCTGTTGGTACCTTGCAACTGCCTCCAGAGACCTCCGTGACAACAAATCCCGGAAGGCCTCTTTCTTCAGTCGGACGGCTTCCCAAACCACCAGTGTCCACCACGGTGTTCGAGGGTTACCACCCCTTGCGGCACCTAAAACCTTGAGGCCGCAGCTCTTCACCGCGGCTTCGGCAATGGAAGCTTTGGACATTGCCCACTCTGGTTCAATGTCCCCAACCTCCGCAGGGATGCCTGAAAAGCTCCGCCGGAGGTGTGAGTTGAAGATCTTACAGACAGGGACCTCCTCCAAACGTTCCCAGTTCATCCTTATGTTCGAACATGGTGTTTGTTATAGATAATCCATGACTAGCACAGAAGTCTAATAACAAACATCAACTCGGGTTCAGATCGGGGAGGCCATTCCTCCCAATCACGCCTTTTCAGGTGTCCCTGTCATTTCCCATGTGCGCTTTGAAGTCACCCAGCATCACTATGGAGTCCCCTACTGGGGCCCTATTCAGGTCTCCATTCAGGGTCTCCAAGAAGGCTGAATACTCTGAACTGCTGTTCGGTGCATATGCACAGACAACAGTCAGAGTTTTCCCCCCCACAACCCGTAGGTGTAGGGAGGTGACCCTCTCGTCCACCAGGGTAAACGCCAACGTAGCGGCACTCAGCCGGGGACTCGTGAGTATCCCCACACCCGCCCGTCGCCTCACACCCTGGGAAACTCCAGAGAAGAATAGAGTCCATCCCCTATCCAGGAGTACGGATCCAGAGACAAAACTGTGCGTCGAAGTAAGCCCCACCAGATCCAACTGGAAATGCTCCACCTCCCTCACCAGATCTGTCTCCTTCCCCCCCAGTGAGGTGATGTTCCACATCCCTAGAGCTAGCCTTTGCCACCCAGGTCTGGTCCATCGAGACCCACGGCCTTCACTGCCACCCATATGGCATATGGGAACCAGGAAGTATCTGCTGTAATATCCTGACACTTTCTCTGGAAGGGGAACATGTTCTATGGCCCCTTTGACCAAGAGATTTTGCAGTTCTTTCCACAGTAGACATGCTTGTTCTGGTTTCACGGTAGTGGAGACCACGCCATTGAAACGGGGAGGACTGCGATTTAATTTAATTCTGTAGCCTTTTTCTACTGTTCTTAGAATCCACATAGAAACACCTGGCAGTAGCTTCCACGCTGCCAGGTTCTCTGAGATGGGAATCAATTTTGACACTTCCTGTTGAGGGGATGTTGAGTATTCCATGTCCTGAACTATGGCAGGAAGCAACGGAACACCCACCATTTTGCTGGAAACCGCTAACTCCCAAAACATCAGAGGCTGCGGGAATGGAGAGGTTTTGTGGGGGTATCGGAAAGGTACAGCTGGATGTTTCACGCACCCCGACCCGAGGGGGGCTACCCCCACAAGGCTGGGTGCAAAACCGCCAGGGTTTTCTCTTCTTTGAGATGACTGCCCTGAGGTCTTGCTTTGGGGGCTGCTGAGGGTGACAAACTGGCCCCTAGTCTCTACAAGGGAGCATGATTCGCCACGCTTTATTTTTGAGCCTCCCTTCTAGAAGGATCAGGGTGGGGCTGGGTGGCCGACGGCCCCTCGCCCTGAGTAAAGAATTGCCAGAAGGCCTCCTCATGACTCTTCGCCTTCTGGAATCTGGTGATAACTGTATTCATAACGTCACCAAATAAGCCAGAAGGCAAAACCGGGGCATCGAGGACAGGTTGAGCCATAAGCGTCTCTCAGTGCTGACCAAAGCAGCCATAGACCGGCCAATAGCATGAGCCGTGTGTTTGGTCACGCGGAGAGACAGATCTGTGGCTAGACGAAGCTCTGAGAAAGCCTTTTCGTCTACTGTGGTGCCCACACTCAGGTCCTTGAACAAGTCAGCCTGGTATGCCTGTAACACTGCCATAGTGTGCAGGGCAGCACCAGCCTAACCTGCTGCCTGATAAGCCTTCCCCACATGCGTAGATGTGGTCCTGCACGACTTTGTGGGGAGAGTGGGTCTTTTTAGCGATGATGCCGAGCCAGGCGAGAGATAACCCACAAGTGTCTCTTCTACCGGTGGCATCACTGAATACCCCCATGCCTCAGTACCCACGATATTCGAATATGTCGACATCGAGGGCACAAAGACATGGGAAGTATAAGGTTTCCTGCATGAACGATAGAGCTCGTCATGGAGGTCATCAAAGAAGGGAAGGGACTGATGTGGCGTTCCCTTCCCTTGTCCACCAGACAGAAATCCGTCCGCCAGTTTGGAGCAATTGGGTCTAATTGAAGCCTGGCCACCGCACGAGTAACCACTCTCGAGTAATTCCTCCGTCGCTTTATTATCATGCGCGGAATGCTCAGAGGTGGGTAGCTTGAAGACTCAAGAGATTCAAGGTCCACCTCAAGAATCGAAGAGGCGCCGGAGCGCGCTTCAGGATCACGGGAAGGACCAGCTGGATCTGGGGAGAGAGCGAGAGATAGGGACAGACCCATCTCTCGCTTCACAGCGAGATCCATACGAGAGCCCCACGATGGAAGAGTGGGAGCTGACTCTCGGAAGTAAGCAAGCATTTTGACTGAGAACAGATCGCAATGCTCGCACCCGCCCCAACGCAAGAGCAGCATGCTCTTCCCCCAAACACACAAAACAAAACTGGTGTTGTTTGCACCACACCACTTGCCTTGTTTATCAGTCATTCTAACTCCTAACAGAGGAAAGTAGAAAGTTCTGACAGTCAAGAAGCACAACACACACAGAGTGATCTGAAGACAAAAGATCTGACGATGCGCCTGTGGCGCATCTATTTATAGCTCCTTTACTGGTGCATCCTGATGATGTCACCGGCGGAGGCTATAAATTTGATTTCATTGATGTGTTCACATATTCACAGCTGGTCACTCCTAAAGACGTTCCCAAAGCACTAAATCAGCATCAAAGTTTAACTGTTTGCATAAATTTGTGGAGTCTGCTGTCATTAAAGGGGAACATAACAAATACTAAGAAATTCTAAAATTCATTTAAACATTTAATTCAAATGGATTTAATGAT
The DNA here is from genome assembly GCA_032164185.1 of Moxostoma hubbsi. Classification (NCBI taxonomy): domain Eukaryota; kingdom Metazoa; phylum Chordata; class Actinopteri; order Cypriniformes; family Catostomidae; genus Moxostoma; species Moxostoma hubbsi. The sequence continues at coordinate 11,101,694 of JAVLUX010000019.1, forward strand.
AATATTACAAGTAAAAAAAAAACTGAATTAAATTAAAATAATATAAAAGTATGTTTACAAGTGGACTATTGAACCCCAATCTATTTGTATGCTTCTATGCATCCATAAATTTAAACTGTGCAAAGATGTCGCTGTAACACTGGGTTCTTTTACCACCAGCCTATTTGTCTTCTTAGGCCTTGACCCTTCTCTTGGGCCCTATTAGATCCAAATAGGGAAATGCCTGCAATAACAAAATGGGTTTAGGTTTTAATGTGGAGTTGCCACCTAAACGATACATTCCAAACCAGACTTGAGTGATGTTTACATAACTGAGAAGATAGTGACCTCACATCCCCATTACAGTAAAGCAAGACTTGACCGAGATCAAAGAAAAAAAAGTGTTTTCTTCAGTTCACATGACTACCTTGACACAAAAGAGACAGTAGGGTATTTAAATCAGTCAGGAACATTTTCCATTTATAATAAGTATATTGTTTTTTTGTATGGACAAAATATGCAATGAAAGAGAATGGCAGCTGAGACTAACATTTTGCCTAATATCTTTTCTGATCCACAGAAGATAAAAAGTAATGGAAGTATTTTCATTTTTGAGTAAACTATAACTTTAAACAGGTTAGAGGAGACAGCTGTTATTATATAAACTGCACTAATAATATTTATGGACAATTATGTTGGCTTTTGGGTATCAAATAAAGAATAAAACATCTGATCTTTACCAGCTATGTTTGCACCCGCATGTAGTCATTCTGTCTGCCTAAAGGCAAAGCTTTCGCTTCTCTCTGTGAGCAGAATGCAAAGAAACAAGGCAGTATTTCAAAGGCATCAAAAGCCAAGGAGCAATAAGCACAAATGCATCTTTAAAAGAGTAAAATTAGCAAACATCTTGACCTTCAACAAGTTATTGTTGCACAGCCTGTAAAGTAATGATTCTATATGAGCCTTTCTTGGATTAAAATTATGTTTACATCATCAAAAATAAATAAAAACAAGGCTTTATGGTTTTCTTCTTGGCCCTGACTCTTTTTTTTCCAGCACCTCAAAACAGAGGGCCATGGAGAGACTTCAATAAAACTTCAACGGCAGTCCTTGAGGTCAAATATGTGGGTTAACGGCTGGATTATCACAAAGCTCCTACTTGCTTGGCACCACCATCAATGAAGAAATAACCATGCTTTTTTTGTTCTTTAGAATTTTCAGAGGTGTGTCCCTATGAGCCCTATAAAGCCAGTTTCTGAGATTTGACTTCTGAGCTCTCAACTGTTGAACCTACATTTGGCCTTTTAGCATTACTCTACAACACCCTCCTTCTCCATTCAAGGGCTGTGAAAATGCTACCATATTCTCCCTACTGCTAAAGCCCACTGCCCCAGAACTGACATGTTTGGCCACAGTCAATGTTCTTTGTTGACCTGAAAGCACAATGAAGTTCAGAAGAGGTCGGATTGTTGCAGAAGTGCAGTGGTGCATCCATGATGAACTCATGCATTGGTTCAATGGCATCTTAGCTGCCTCAAAATTAATATGAAAGCCCAAGTAATTTCCTGCTTTGTTACGTCTTTAAAAGACCAGTCACAATGCCTCTGATTTTTTCAGGATAATCAGGAATTCCTCTTGTAGCTTGAAGGATCAACACTTCCTGTTCAAGTCTAGAGAACTATTTGAGTTTTGAATGATGGGCTATTTAGTACTGTTGTGAACATAGACAGGCAATGTTCTGTCATTTTTTTATTATTATTTATAGAACTGGAAAGTGTGTAAAGTGAAATAAAGTCTTACAGGACCTATGCAACAGTTTAGACTAGTTAAAGGAATAGTGGTATCACAGTCAAAAACATGTGTACAGGATCGATAATGAAATTCCAAATGGGATCAGATACAAATCCTTTAAGAATCCCATAAGATCTTACTGGATAAACTGAAACTGGGGAAAAAATACTTAAAAATAAGAACCTACATTTATCTAGTAGGCTTATACTGCATCTGATCCCAAGCACATTCTTACTTTGGAACATTAGGGATTCCATTATCGATTTTGTACATTCCTTTAGGATTATAAACCAAAGATTGTTCTTTTATTATGTCTAAATTAAAAAAAAAATAATAAAATCAACTAAAGAGTATACAAATAAAAAAGTTATTTTTAGTGCCAGTGTTTTCACACTATTTCAAGATCACTAATTAACATATATTCAATAGTATCGCCATAAATGTATAAACCTTAACTAACTGAGAAATAGGTTAACCTAAAAAATGTGCTTCATGTGGCAACACCTAAATGAACTGGTTTCATTTAAGTCAAAAATATGATAGCATCTCCGATTAAACCTGAAAGCATTAGGTTTTACCAGCAAAACTCATTTAAAAATTCAGATCAGTTAGAAATAGCTAACTGATTTTAACAATTGCAGATATTACCACTTTCTACAGTGTACAATATCTAAACTTAATTCATCATTGACTTTTAAGATTACTTCAAATAACACACTTACCCTTTTAAATCAATCTGTATCCGTGTTGAGTTTGTCTGAGGTCTGTGTCTCTGTGATTTGCTCCTGAATTGAACAGGATGAATGCGATCATGAGCGGTGTGATGGGACCGATGAGAAGACGTCTGATCACTGGGTGATGATGAGTTTACGATCGCGAATGAAAGAATAAACAGACTTCCGGACATGCAAAATGATAATCTACGTAGTTCTGACATCGTTATTCCGACCGTAGTGAATGAAAATGGATACGTTTTCCAGGTTTGCCCTGAAAGAAAGATAAAATCACTTCTGCAGAGTGATACGTCAATGCTGATGGCCTGCGTTCATTCTAACAGTGTCCTCTCCATCATCTCTGCTTTGAGTTGGACTGTGTACACGCGCTGCTGTTGATTCGGGACGCGGGGACTCCATGAGTGACATTACTGAAAGAGGTGCGAAAAAACATTGAGCCAATAAGAATTAGTTCTATTTTGAAAACCGAAGACAGCGTGCGATAGATAGATAGATAGATAGATAGATAGATAGATAGATAGATAGATAGATAGATAGATAGATAGATAGATAGATAGATAGATAGATAGATAGATAGATAGATAGATAGATAGATAGATAGATACCTCCCCCCTTATTATCAACATTACTGCTCTGACATGGTAACACTAAATAAGCCATTGACATACAAACCGAGACTACACTTATGTACTTACAAACATCATTTACTTTTATCTGTCTATACTAGAACACAATACTTTTTTTTTTTTTTCTTTTTTTTTTTTAATTAAATGTTTTTTTTTTAAATTATTTTTATTTTTTATGGTAAACATCACCAAAAACTCTTATAGTTTGGAAATATGCCTATCCCCAAGCTGGTCTCCAAAGTAACCATATGTCTCATTTTAATTACTGGGTGGTTAGGAAGTCCAGATGTCTAAATGTTAGTGGTTTGGTGTCCAGTCAGAAGTAATGAACTTCTCTTCACACAGGGGTGTAAATCTACACTAACACCACCACTAGAAAATTGAGAATGATTGCAGTGATCCCTATATGGCAGAATATTCTATCTGTACACTCCTGCCTCCAGTTCCTTTATGGCTGTCTGGACCTCCTGACCAGGGGCTGATGTCGCTATCTCTGTATGCAGTTCCTGTAAGAGGCGAGAGGTGTGACACAATGAGTTTGGATATGTTCTTTACTGTAATTCACATTCACATAAAGTGCTCATTATTAGGAACACTATGGTCTGACGTAATACATTGCCTGATGTGGTCTTCTGTTGTAGACTATCCACCTCAGTATTTAACGTGTTGTGCATTCTGAGATGATATTGTGCTCACTACAGTTTTTGTCAGCTCGAACCAGTCTGGCCATTCTATCATCAACAAGGCATTTCCGTCCGAAGAACTGCCTCTCACTGGAAGTTTTTTGTTTTTGGCACCATTCTGAGTAAACTCTAGAGACTGTTTTGCGTGAAAATCCCAGGGCATCAGCAGTTACAAAAATACTCAAACCAGCCCGTCTGGAAACCAACAATCATGCCACAGCCGAAATCACTGAGATATTTTTTTTTTCTCCATTCTGATGGTTGATGTGAACATTAAATAAAGCTCCTGACTCGTATCTGCTGCCACACGATTGGCTGATTATATAATTGCATGAGTAAGTAGACGTGTAGGTTTTCCTAATAAAGTGCTCAGTGAGTGTGGATTTACCATGCATTATATTTTTCTGTGTACAAACACTTTTGAGATGCCTTGTGATGTTGTATCTTATTCACTAGATGGCACTAACAACCAGAGGACATGTTTCACTACACAGAACTCAAAAGTATAAAAAACAGTACTCTAAGACTCTGTAAAAAGTGGTTACCTGCAATTGTTCACTTAAGGAGATGTAACGCTTACAATCTAATTCTTAGTGTAACCTAATGTATTTAGGTTTATTGAGTGATTAAAGCCTTTTAAGTTAGGTGCTACCACAAAAATTCACTGTTTTTTTCCCCCTGTAAGGTTCTTGAGTTCACTATATTTTTTTCTTTGGTGATTTCTGTAAAATGTTATTGATGTAAAAAATATGAAAATAAATAAGAAAAAAGAAAGAAAGAAATATGAACCAAATTATTAGAAAAACAACATAGTGACAAGGCACAATGCAGAATTCCATATTATATTGATCAAATATAAAAATGAAAAAGTCACCATTGTCCACATCAGTTATCCTCCAATTTGCACAGCAGTACTTCTCACAAGAATAAAAAAGCAATCCTTACTCATTGACCAAGAGTTTTTCTACATCTGAGTAAGTAGTTAGCCTGATTACAGACATACATTACTGTACCTTGAGCGTGTTCTCTTGACCCATTGTTCTCCTTGAATAAGACAACAGGTTTGTATTGCTTCTACTGTTCACTGAATGGACCTTCTGTCATTCCATGCGCTTCTTCTCCATTCCCTAATTTCCAGTGTCCACACACTAAGGATTTATATTCCACTCTGTGTCACTGAATGAATGGAAAGTCCTTCTTATTGGACTGCTGTCACATTTATCATCTGGGTTTAAACCAGTGTTGGGATCATGAATAAATAATGCTCCTGCAGTGCTCCTGTTTACCTCACCAATACATTCTGTCTAAGATCTCTGATGGCCTGCAGCCTTTTCATGTAGAGAGCTTTATTAAGAAGCCTATTGAGACCAAAATGGTCCAAAGGGGTTTAAAAAGCTTACCATAATCATTAGGAAAGGATACATGAAGTTTGATTGACTGATGTTGCTGTTATTTGTCCTGTGGAACACGAATGGAGAAATTTTGAATAATATTCACATTGCTTATTTCCATACAATGACACTGACCACATCTGTCAATCTGTTTGGGGCACAATTAAAGTACCATAAAATTCTTCAAAAAAATTAAGGCTGAAATTTAAGTCAGTTTCATTGAAAATAGTTTTGAATGCCACCATAGCTGTTCATTCGAATATGAATATTACATTTAATCAAATAAACTATATCAGCATACCAGCATATAGCTTTGGAAGGACATGAAGGATTACAGAATTATACATTTTAATTGAACTATTACTTTAGTTTTTCCTTAAGAGCAGTGTTGCAGAGGGAAAGGTAAGTGTTTTTTGAGCCAAATAGAGCAAAATATGATCCCTCTGACTGCCATATGCTCACGTAGACCTTTTGGGTAGTGTGCTGTGACTATTGAAGGTGAAGTTAAAACTTGTTTTCAGTGCAGAACGCATAAGCCCTCTAGATCAGGCTGTGCATTAACAGCAGAAACTTTCCACTGATAAAGCCTGACACAAAGTTAATTACATAAGACTTCAGAGAGTGAGAGGGAGTGTCAGAAGGGTCTGACATGTTATAATGGCCAATTACAGAATCGTGGACAATTTGCACTTACCGGGACACTTTTTTAATGAGGACTTGGGATATAATTAGAGGTCAAATGTCAATATGTTAACTAGTGGTCAGCAGAGAAGAAGACCGACAGCAAGGGGCAGACAAGGACAAACAGACTTAAATGGTGCTACTAATGGTAAATTACAAACACATCCATCCAAACAAACTTGCATTTTAATAGCGATTAGTTATGTGTGTAATGTTTTCAATTTTAAAATGAGAGCTGGAAGGGGTTCAAGATGGCGGCTTAGAGGGTTTGGGTGATATGATCCTGAAGTGATCATCTGTGTTCCCTTTGAACCTCTTTCGGGTCCTTGAATAACTTATAAGATGGTGAACCCCTAGGGAGTTGGTCGCCATGGAAGGGATTCAGGCGATCAAGCACTAATGGCCGAAAATTATAAGGTTTGTCTATTTGTTTGTTTATTTAAAAGGATCCCCATTAACTGACGCCGAGACGACAGCTAGTCTTCCTGGGGTCCAAACAATACATCCAAAAGCCAATAATTACAATCACAATTACTCCCAAATACATCATATATAAATACACACAAAAAAAATAAATAAAAAAATAATAAAAATAATAATAATAATAAAGAATAACATAGCACATAATGCAACCTCACACAACCAATCCAGACGATATTATGATGTTGAAAACCAATACAGTCTTAATCTTTTTTTAAAACCAGTTTTTCCCTTGATTTCACGAACCCCAACAGGAAGATTGTTCCAAAATACAATTGACCTATAAAACACAGTCCTCTTCATAGAGTCCGATTTAGGTAGGGGTAAAGAAATCTGTCGACTATTCACCCCTCTTGTGTAATGTGAATGCATATCAGAACAATAAATTATATTATCATAAAGAAATTTAGGAATCCGAATGTTAATAATTCTATAAAAATATACTAACATATTAACAGATAGTCTATGCTTGACCACCAGCCAAGCAAGACGTTCATGCATCTCTGCAACACTAGTCCTCGAAGAACAACCAAGAACCAGTCTTGCAGCCTTATTTTGCGCCACTTGTAATTTTTTTAAATGACTGCTTGATGCAGAAGACCATACAACAGAACAGTAATCCAAATGACACAAAACCAATGTACAGACAACACGACTAAACAACTGTAATTTTAAAAACTGTGCACATTTACGCACTACTGCAACAGCTCTACCCATTTTAACAACAACTTTGTTGATGTGATCAGACCATGACAATGTGGAGTCGAGCCAAAGTCCCAGAAGCTTCACCTTTTTTACTTGCTGTACATTTTGACCATTTACTTGTATATTAATTTTAGGATTATCAGATAATCTATACTTAGAACCGAATATTATACTCACAGTTTTTGAAATATTTAGAACAAGTTTATTTGTTTTGATCCAATAATACAATTTGCTAATCTCGCAAGACGGAACCTGATTAATCTCTGAACATGTAGGGGCTGCATAATAAAGAGTAGAATCATCAGCAAACATAGTCAATGTAGCCTTACTGAGTATATACGGCATATCATTTGTAAAAATTGAAAATAACAAAGGTCCTAGGCAACTTCCTTGAGGAACACCACAATCCAGGGACTTGCTACTAGATAGTGCACCATTAAAATAAACTCTTTGCGACCTCTCCGACAAATAGCTCTTGAACCACTTGATTGCTGAGAAAGTAAAACCATAACTAATAAGGTGAGAATCTATCAAAATTTTTCTGCAGCCGCCATACGTAAACGCAAGTGATTTGACCATGTCAAGAAAAACTGAGGGCCATAGGCACGACATATGCTCAGATTTACCCTGCACTTCTCATAGTGGTCAGGGAGATCATTGCTGACTCATCGGAGGTGGACAGCATCGGAGGTGGATGCATTTGTATCACTTTGACTGATCTTTTGTAGTCCAGGATCCCCGTAAACCCTGGGTTACACCGTGTAATGATGGACTCATACTCTAGTACGGTATACACTTTTGTTTGTACTATAGTTCTGTGTTCTGTGTATTGTTTTTCTATTATTACTCCTTTTCATTTTACTTTAGATGTATTTGTGGTGCACTGATTTATAAGGGATATTTTTGAGGTGCTTTTTATTTATTCCTGTTATAGTCAAAGATGTCAGTAGGTAAATATATGCTCCTGAAATTTAATGGGATTCATACATATGTGAAGAGGAAATCAATTATCACATTCTTAAAAATATATAAATTGGATAGTTCTGTTACAAGAGACCCATCTCGATGATAAGGAACACCTTAAGCTTCAACAGCTGGGTTTTGGTAACGTCTTCTTCTCATCTCTTTCATCAAGGAGTTGAGGAGTGGCCATCTTGTTTAAGAAGTCACTGTCATTTCAGATGACAAACTGTATTCAAGAGAGAGGCGGTCGATTCGTGAATGTGAAGGGGTTAATGTTTGGGAAAGAAAAAGCTATTATGAATATGTACGTCCCTCCTGGTCATTCATGTGATGTTTTAACCAATGCGTTTGCTAAACTGCTAGAATGCTAAGTGGACTGCTTGTTAGTGGATGGAGATTTTAATTGACATTTGAATCCTGTTATAGACAAGTTTCCCACTAGCACTTCAGCCCCCTCTTTTCAAGCTAAATTGATTAATTCATTATTTGAGGATTTGGGCTTTGTGGATGTATGGCAAGTCCAACATCCAGCTTATAAAGAATTTACCATTTTCTCTAAACAGCATTCTTGCCATATGAGAATATATTCTTTTTTTGCCCCTAAACAAATACTGCACACTATAGAAGGCAGCTCATTTGGCAATATCATAATTTCAGACCATGCTCCTGTTTTTTTGCATTTGAAGCCCATGATCATTCAGTTCAAGCTAAGCATTGTCGATTTAACCCTTTTATTTTTAAGGATAGTGCTTTTATGTCTTATTTTGTCTCAGAATTTCAGGTATTTCTTTCTATTAAAATCCCTGCTACAAGTGATAAATCTCTTTTGTGGGAAACAATACAAGCCCTTTCAAGGGGCTTGATAATCTTTTATACATTTAATAAAATGAGAAAACAGGCAGAACAGAAAGTAATTTTGGAGGTTAAAATTAAAAGAACAGAAGCTGAATACACTCAGAACCCAAATTCAGATAGATTGAAAGAAACTATTGCCTTACGTTCATCTTTAAGTTCTTTGTTTGTGGGACAGGCTGAGAAGAGGATTAAATTGGTGAACATGGTGACAATTGTGATTTCATCAAATCTAATGGATGTTTTCTTTGCTAAAATAAATCTTCCTTCTTTAAGTTCTGATCAAATTACAGTCCTTAATAATCCTTTCTCCAAAGAGGAAGTATTGTCAGTCATTTAGGGACTGCACATGGGCAAAACCCCTGGACAGGGTGGTTTGGGTAATGCATTTTATAAAAAAATGGGGGAAATCTTTGCTGCCCCACTCCTAGAAATGTTTAATTATTCCCTGGAAAATGGGACCCTCCCACCATCTCTTCAGGATCAAACATTGCTTTATTATTAAAAAAGGGAAATCACCTGAAGATTGCGCCTCCTACAGGCCAATATCTATTTTAAACACTGACTTTAGACTGGATTTTGTCTAAAATCCTTGTGAATAGGTTAGAAGGCTTATTACCCCATTTTATTAATAATAAACAGACTTTATTTGAGGTCATAATCCCACTAATAATATGCGTAGACTGATAAATGTCCTTCAGCTCTCACAGCAGCTTAAAGTGGACAGTCTTGTGATTTCCATGGATGCAGAGAATGTGTTTGATCATGTCGAATGGCCTTACATTTGTTATACATTGTCAAAATTCAGGTTGGGCAACAATTTCATTAATTGGGCCAAATTATTATACACAAACCTTTAGCTGCTGTTATAACAAATGGTCTGTGCTCTGATAGTTTTCTGATTAATAGGGGAATGCGCCAGGGTTGTCCACTCTCTGCCTTTTTGTTCACGTTAATAATCGAGCCTTTGGCAGAAGCAATCGTCCCAAAATACATGGTTTTAATGTAGCCAGTAGGCAGCATAAAATTACTCTTTATGCTGATGATATTCTTATTTTCTCAACCAGGCCAGAGGTTTTAACAAGTACTCTTATTGATGTTGTTATGGAATTGTTACTTCCAGACATCAAAATATATCAGCTTAGCACCCACTTGTGATATATAAATACATGGATAGCTGAGAACCTAGACTCACTTTGGCTTGATATAGAATTCAACCAATTACAGATCCCACTCAAAAATGAGCTTTTTCTTAAAAAATTTAAGAAAGTTCAAACAGTGTGTACAAATCCCATTACTCTGAACACAGTCAGAGTGTGGCAATCAATACGATGAATTGACGGCAGGTCATCCATAACATCAGTCTTTAGCTCAATATGCATTTCATCCAGGCATGAATGATATACGATTTCAATATTGGGTATCTAAAGGTCTCACTAATTTGAAGGGCCTTTTTGAGGGCCCTACTCTTATGTCCTTTGGTCAGATCTCTCAAAAATATGATCTGGATGGTAGAGATTGTTTTCGCTTCCTACAATTAAGGAATTTTATTCAGAAGGACACTTCACTTCTATCTGATGTGAGTTCATCAAACCTTGAAGAACAATTCATTTTCATGATATTCTATCTATGACTAAGAATATATCTTCACATTGTCTTAAAACAATCTGGGAGAAAGAACTTGATATTATAATTTCTGCCTATGAATGGGACATGGTCAGGAGGAATGCAAAGTCTTTGACTGTTTGTTATAGAGTGAGAGCAATCTGACTGTTTGTTATAGAGTGAGAGCAATCCAGCTTAAAATCCTTCATAGAGGGCACATATCTCCTGCCCAACACAGTAGGTTTAGGGCTGATCTCTCTCCTCTGTGTTCTAAATGTAAAACAGGAATATCAAATCTTACCCACTGCTTCTGGTTTTGTCATAAGAGACTAAGGTTCTGGTGTAATGTTACTGAAGAAATTAAAAAAGATATCAGAGGTCTCCTTGGTTCTGGACCCTGCATATTATTTTACTAGGTATATCTTATTCTGTGTGTCTTACTATACACAAGACAAAGCTCTTTAATATTCTCACTTTTTGTGCCAGAAAACGTATACTTTTGCAGTGGATTTCGGACAAAGCTCCGACTGTTAAGATGTGGAATATGATTATTGAATCTGTGTCTCTAAATTATTTGACATATAAGGTTCGTGATAAGATTGCAATATTTCACAAAATTGGGACCACTTTGTTGTCATATATAGAACTTGACATTGCTTTCATCTTAATAAGAGGATTTGTATGATTGTAGTTTAAAGTCTCACTTATATTTCTTGGTAAAGCACTTTAATCCTTTTTTTCCCCCTCTCCTTCTTCTTTGTCTTCGCATCCCTTATATAAATCTGTTTACAGGGTATCCACGTGTCCCTAAAATTTCTTAAATGTAATTTTTAAAATATAAGGCATTAAAAAGTCTTAAATAAATTACAAGAAGCCTTACATTTTGTTAGCTGAGGTCTTGAATAGAGGAGACGCTTAAAATAGCAGAATCTGTGTGAATCAAAATCATCTCTCTCTCTCTCTCTCTCTCTCTCTCTCTCTCTCTCTCTCTCTCTCTCTCTCTCTCTCTCTCTCTCTCTCATGCAGCCAGCATTGGGAAGCAAAGTCATTTTTAATCCGAAATGCAAATGTCATTATTTTGCATTTCTAACTTCTTATAATTGACAAAGCGGTCAACGTTACAATTTGCAAGCGTGCATGGTTCAAACGGTCTCAGACACCTTTCAAATCGTGCACTTCCTTAAATTTACACTACCTTTGACAATAATTGTAAAGCTAATAGAACTTCTCAGCTGCAGAGCTACACCTGTTATATCTCTCATCTCCATCTGTCTAGATCTAGGGCTGCCAAACGCAATTGACACTGTTCTAACGCACTCACACCACTGAAAACACTGAAATAGCAATGTGATTGATTGTGAGCAGATTTATAAAGCAACAGCTTACATGTGATTGGCTGGGAATTACCCAGCTAATGGTGCGATGATGTACAACTGCTAGTCTTCCCGCTACAACTATGTCTGTCCAACTATCTGTCCAATCCATCCACTAATCGTTTTGTTTCTGCGTGACATTAAGGAGTGATCTGAAATAGTCCACAATAATAGACTAGCATTAATAAACTCATCCAAATAACTGGAAAACAGTGTTAGTTGTACAGAACAAACTGAAGAAATTAATGAAAATGTGTAGAATTTGTAATCAGAATTTATGTTTGTCCAAAACTACAGTACTAAGTACAGAGCAGACCAAACTTCAAAAGTCATTGTTCACTGATAATGCAAGAACCAATGAAGTTTGGTGTCAATGAGTGCGTTCACATGCACACCAATACGCTGATAGCTTCAGTTTGTTCAACAACTATCGATAAGATATTGATTGGTTAGTCTCGTATAGCCAGAGTTTTGACTAAGGTCTGGTTCGCTTCGCCGCTTATTATGGAATAGAATAATTTAAACAGGAAATATCTGTCCATCACATATAGCGACCATCCACAGTTCGTCATTAGAAAACAGCGTTTATGTGAGATTTGAAACCATCACTTGCATACATTTAATAAGCTGTCAAGGACATCATTAAAGGTGCTTACATGCATTGCATAATCAGGGTATTGGGCAAAAATCTACTGTATGTTTGCCGATATGTTTTGCCTTAACCATTTATGAACTTATCCTGACAAAGGAAAGCCATTTCAGGTGTTTACATTACCATACACATTATTTGCTTAGGAAGCATAAGTGATACAAGATTGTGCAGGTAAACATGCTAATTGACGTCAAGCTTGGTGCAACGAACGGGATTTGAGAGCTAAAAAGGAGGGTAAGATTACCAGTGAATAACAGCTTAAATGGCTTATAATACTTTTATGGTTTTTTCATTATTTTTAGAGCATGACAGCATAAATCACCACTTTTGTAGGGAAAAGCAATCAAGAAGAACAATAATATGGGGTCAGAATTACATGAGGGTGAGTATATGATGACAAAATTGTCTTTTTTGGGTGAACTATTCCTTTAAGAATTTTGGAAGTACTAATATTCTAATCTCTCACATATGAAAGTTAAAAAAATTATTCTCTCTCTCTCTCTGTCTATCTCTTACATCAGCTGTAATACGAGCTCTGTGATACACCACTGTGGCTTAGTGACAACTCATTAAGAAAACTAGAGTTTTACATTTTCTGGAGAAAATATGCGTAGTGCTTGCCTGTGCAAAACTCACCAGCACAATCTTGGAGTTGACCTGACAACTTCCCCTGTATTTACTTAGCCATTGCTAAGGTGGTTTTTTCAATGTTTTTTCTAGGGGTTCTGGGTAGTTGCTAAGGGGTTTTGATTGGTTGCTTGTGCATTCGCTAAATGGTTGCCATATGACATGTATATGATATTCTGATCCTTAGATATGGTTGTGAGACATATATAAGGGAGGCTGTGAGGTCTATGTAAGTATGAGATTTTTATTGTTTGTTAAAAATCATTTGCTTAGACAAGTAATAGCCTATAATTCATGTTTGTAACACAAATAGTGCAAGTAGAATTACGTGCCGAGGTTAAATACTTAAAATGTATGATTAGGGATTTATTGAAATCCTAAATGTTAGTTAGAGCACTGGTAACTGCAATTCATTAATACATGTTTAATTCACCCTGTACTGATTGATTCCTGTTTTAGCACATTTGAAATGACTATGCCAAGCTCATATTATCAGGCCCAGATGGAAACTGACCCAAAGATCAGATGTTAAATAAAAAAATGAAGGAATTATTAATACTTATTAATAGTATTATACATTTAATTGTCTATACATTCAAGCAAAATGTCTTCTGAATTATGATGTAAATTAATGATTGTTTATTCTCCCTCTGTCTCCTTACTTAATGTGCTTTTCATAGCTCAGTCACAAAGGAGTCAGGCTGCTGTCCCATTTAGCTTCAGGGAACTTCTTGGTTCAGTAATAAAGGAAAAGGCCTTGATGGCTGTTTAACACAGTATGTGATTTGTTTGACTGACCTTGTGTTATGTAGAAGTTACAGTGGTTTAAAGAACAGCTTGCCTTTAAAAAGAAAATTCTGTCATCATGTACTCTCCCTAAGTTGTTTTAAACCCATATGACTTTTATTCTTCTGTGAAACACAAATGGAGATTTGGCAGAATGTTGAAAGACTAACAATCTGTCTACACTGGACGTGTCGACACAATGTTTTCTTAATTGTTTATTTTTGTAGCTGGCAGTAGTAGTACCAGCACGTGTAGCACAAAATGGAACAGGACCACCGTTTACTTTTGGCACAAGTAACTTCCAGTAAAGACAGCATCATTGATTATAATTGATTCTATTGCTTTTGACGCAACACGCCACTCGCATTCATTGTACACAGGGTGTCAGTGTTGGAGAGAGAGACAAACAGAGGAAAACTGATTATTACACAAAAGTAAACAACAATGTCCTTGGTCAAAAATGGAAATAAATTCATATTACAGTTTTCGATGATGAGGGCAAGTCATGCAACCTTTCTACGTTGGCATCTGAGTGAGTCACTGAAACAATGATTCAGTTGATTTGTTAAACAATTTAAGAGTTGATTATGACCAAAACAATGAAAGTAAATAGCAAGTGTATTATGTGTTTTAGGCATATACTGAAGTGAAGTGAAAAGGACTGGAATAAACAATGAAAGTATGATGAACAGTATTCAAAATATGTATATAACTTTATTGTTAAGTGATAACAGAAATTAGTACCATGATACCAAGATAAAGCTTTTCTATTCTGATGTGCTTTTACCACAGGTTAGTATAAAATATAAATTGTAGATTAATGTATTACAGTATGTGAAGTGAAAAGCTTTTGACTCTTGTGTATATTCAAAACCTAGAGTTCTTATGTATTTATACATAAAAATCCTTTAAAACGAAGTAAACAAAAAGGCTATGTCAATAATTCAAAGCTAACGACAAGACAGGCTGATCTCTAGACTTTGTCTGGAGTGCTTGGGCTAATATAGTGGCAAGACGCAAGATATACACAAGTTGATTTGCATCCCATTGATCCACTGTTGTTACAGAACAAACCTGTTTCTAAGTACAGTGATGTTTCCTTGGGAGTTCAGGAAAAGGACAAACTAAACAGTCTGTCTCAAAATGACATTCCCTACTGCTGAAATATTTACAAGTATCTTCATATTTTAAAGATTTTGGTCTCTGGCTGACAGACTTACACAGCTATAAAATATAAGGGACTATGAGAATACAGGACCATCCTATTCTAATCCTCATTTAGAAATATTATATAATATTGCAAATTGTTGTTGACTGATTAAAAAGATAGCTCTAGATAAAGGTGATAAAAATTACCATCCAACATTAAAGGAAATGCTCAACATAAATGAAAAAATATATGCAATATTAAAAGTGTTTTGATGTGATATGGAAGCATTATTTGAGAAACAGAGTGAAAGGTAAATATAATCTGCCCCTTTAATTGTGATTTGTGTGAAAGTGAATAAAAGTAATTGTTGTAGCACTTCTAGTGTTAATTTTACCAGAAAACGACCGTGATATGTACAACAAGCCCTGTAAATTAACGGCATGAAGGTGAGTAAATAATGACAATGTTTGGGTAAAGAAGAATGCCTTTAAAATAATCCTTCAATAAAGGTTCAAGGTTTAAGGTTCAATAAATTGTTAATGCACAATTAACATGAACTAACCATGAACAATTGTATTTTTATTAACTAGCATTAACAAATATTAATAAATGCTGTAGAAAATAAGTTGTTCATTGTTAGTTCATGATACCTAATGCATTAACTAAAGTTAATTAATGTAACCTTATTGTAAAGTGTGACCAATATAATACAATATAATATAATATAAACTCCTGAGACCCTGTGTCCATAAGTGTGGACATTAAGTTTTGGCTTCGCTATAGGCTATGCATAATTTCATTTCATATAAATTGACTGATCTCAGTTCAGGAGATTTCTTGCTGTCATTAAAGGGTTAAACTTCCGAAGTACCAAGTCATGTGACAAACAAAATGGCGCCGATCTCAGCTGAGTTTGTCTTTGTGAGAAACTGCATCTGGTAAGAAATCTCATTAAGTTTTTACATAATTCTGTTTGAGTCAAAAGAGTAGAGACTCTAGTTTCATCAAATATGCCATTTAAAAAAAAAAAAAAAAGATTTATTTACACTGGAGGTTAAGTCATTGTCTAATTAGGGAGCAAGGGAGCATCCTATATCTTTCACGTGTAGCAACTTCTAACATCAGGTCAAAAGTTCAGTTACAGGCTGCAGATGATGTTTGGACCACTCAACATGTTTGGCAGGCATGGGACAATGGTAATCAGTAGACTACATAGATTCAGAATTTTCATGCTAAATTTGATTTTAACATGGTTGGCAGTGATTGGATGATGCTGACCATTAGTTTGAATCAGAATTATTTCTGTTAATTAAAATAAAACATAATAAACTTTAATTAAAAAAGTTTCTATAGCTTGGTTTTATTTGAACTTAGTCCCAAAATACACATATGTGGACACCAATTTTTAAGAAAACTATTTGGTCAATGTTTTTTTTTTTTTTTTTTTTTTTTTTTTTGTGCATATTTCTGAGGGGCTACTTGTTACCAATAAAAAAAGAGAAATGGAAACTGCACACAGCAGTCACATTCGGGTCTCAGTCAGGGGTTAATATAATGTAATATAATATTAAAATGTTATATTCAAACATTGTATGTTGTGAAATGTCAATGTCCATGAAGAGAGCAGATGGTTTTTGCTGCAGGCATTCCAGCTCCCAAAGGTGCCTGCTCACATGTTCTCCTCCACCACTTCCTTTCCTGTCATCTATCTCCATTATCAACCGAGCCGAATAAACAAATTAAAGAAAGGGAAATCTCTTATTTAGCCTTTCAGGTGATGCAGTATTTATTTTTCGTTGGTGCCAGAGAACAATAAATATTGGGGTGCTTATGCTGATCACTTTTGCCAACTGCTTCCATTCCAAAGGGATTTCCTTTCTAAGTATGATTCTATTGCCATCATAAGATTTTATTCATATTACAATGAAAAAAAAATTAAAAATGGAATAAAAAGACGGAATAGGAAAGTATTACACACATCACTTTTAAAACAATAAAACATCATGGTTCCGGCATTTGTGCCAGCTCATACTGTTGTTTGTTTTTCTCTCTCCCTTGTGTCAAAGTCTGTTCCCCTTATGTTTCCCCGGTTAGTGTTCCCCTTAGTGCCTTTAAACATTATTTTAATGGTGCTGTCAAAGTCTGTTCTTCCTATGTTTCCCATTAGGTTAGTGTCAAAGTCTGTTACCCCCTATGCTTAATGTTTAACGGCAATACAGGAAACACTAACAAGGGAAGCATAGGGGGTTATGTCGAAGTCTGTTCCCCCTATGTTTAATGTTTAACAGCGCTACGGTAAACACTATCTGGGGAAACATAGGGGGAACAGACATGTGTGATCCGTGTTTCCATGCAAACGCTGATCGTTCCCCGGGAGGAGCTGATCATGGCAATGATTTACTCGCCCGTTCCACCTGCTTCTCACTAATTGCACTCCCTACTTATTCCTTGTGTTTTCCCTCTTTCTTTCTCAGTTTATTGTTTGCTGTCAAGTGTTAACCATGCTCTCTTGTTCAGTTGGAGATTCTCTTTGTCTGTTTGTTTTCTCTAGAGGTGTGGTTATCTTCTTCTTCACCTGTATTGTCGACCAGATCCCTTGGAGGAGGATTCCTAGGTCTCTGCCCACGTGTCGAGGGAGCAACTCACCTGGGCTTTGCTTCGCACCACACCAGCTTCATCAGGCACTCTTCGGATTGCTCCTGACTTCAACATCAAAGCACGCACTCATCATACTAACACACTCATTCCTAAGCCCAAAGAGCGGCTATAGCTTTTGACTCTGCTCATTACTGCAGCTGATATCAGGTGTGCCTGTCCTTGTTTACATATGTTGTGGTAAAAAAAGTTTCCCTCTGCGTTTGGGTCCCTTTGTCTCCCCTTACCCTCTGACATAAAAACACAATAAAGAAATAAGACTTATGTTATTAATAAGACTCAGAGTATTGAAATACAGTCCATGTAAATTATGCATAATTATTACAAACATTGGTTAAAAGTTTTTTGTAACTTTATTCAATTGTAATATTTACTTTCAAAACTTTGCAGAAGCTAATTGCACATTTTAACAGTCTAAAATATTATTATTATGATGTCATAAAAGAATATTTGTAACTCTGTCTTATTTCATATAATTCCAACTGACCTTTCATACTTTACAGAATGTCAAACCACATTTGTTCTACAAAACTATTACAACACTATATTTTCTCAGTTTAAAGTTTGTTTGTTGAAAAAAAGCACATTGAGTAGAAAATGTACATTGAGATCAGTCTCATTATGAGTGTGACAGCAACAAAAGAGGCCAACAGTGATCAATGTGCCTTTACTTTTCAAGTAAACATTCCGACAGTTTCTTAATCTGATAACCTGAGAACAAGTTGCCATTGTTGAATTCTGCTCTGTTGTGCTTTGTATAGAATTTGGAATAAAGCAGTAATACAACAAATCCAATAAATAAATCCAAATAAGTTCCTCTCTATTATATCAGCATGCTCCAAAGTTGATTTCAGTGCTTAAACATCTCAACTCATGGTGCTTTGTTCTAGACCCACAACTGTTGTGCCCACATTACAGGTCAGCTGTAAGTGAAATTCACACACATCTGAAATAGCATATAATACTCACGTAAAAAAATCAGAGAACATGCGTTTATGTACATGATTATATAAAATGAACAGATAAATATTCAAAATGTTAAGATGATTTAAAAATTATTTATAACAGTGTTTCCCTTTGTCCTTAACTGAATTTAGAAGGTCTCCGCATAGTTTTTAGCTTATTGGTTGTATTTTCTAGATGGGTTGAATAGGCCAGGCACTGTTTGATATTTTTTGGCAAAGAAACATTATGCCAGTTTTTATCCACGTATGATATTCTATGCATTATTGAAACTCCTTCAGTGAATGAGGGAATCCTGTAACTTGGGATCTTAAAAAGTGGTATAGATGTAGACGAAGATGACTACCAGTAGGTTGAGCACGGTGCCAATAATCCCTAGTATTGCCAGAATCCTCTCCTCGCGATCATTCTCTGGCTCCTCCACAATGGCCCGGCACCTGTGATGATGGCCATGGGGGAGCATGTTTAATATCACTGATCCCCACCTCCAGGGAGTGCCACGCCTGCTAGAGAGAGAAAGAGAGAGAGAGAGAGAACTAATGGAAGTAAACAGGGACATACAAAACATACTAAAATAACTTCGCAGTGTTCCTATGAAGTGTTCACTGCTCTCTACTCACTGAGCAGGGGGGAAAAATTACAAAATTCATTAATTTGGAAAATCCTGCAACATCATCAAACACTAGCATTCCCTGTCACTTTGATTATGTAAGTAAAATGAAAAATGTAAGGGTACATCGATGTATCAGTGTACCCTTATTCTCTATCCTGTTTGCAGTGCCCTTCTAACAGAACATATAGGCCATGTTTCATATGGCAGATGTGATGTGGACTTGCTGTCTTGTGGTCTTCATTTGCACGTGAAGTTCACAAGACCGTACGGTGTCCTATTTGACATTTTAGCACTCTGAGATGTCTGCACTCAGAGAAAGCCGCAAGGGTGGATGGTGCCATGTGGGACAGGGCCATGTGCTCTATTTGGGTTAAAATCTCACATCAGATGACTGAATACTGTGTTAAGAACTCTTCGCAGGGCACTATTGGTCCATTGATATACACATATTGTCAGTGTGTTGAGGTTACTAAGGGGGATCTCGGTGGTTGCTAGGACACTGCTACAGTAGGTGGTTGCAAGGGTGTTCTGGTTTCGGTTAGAATTAGGGTTAGGAGAATGCTCCCTCTAATCTTCATGATATTCTGGTCCCTATGGCTCAGGTCCCTCCATCAATGTAAATCTGTGGGATTTTTTTGCCTGTATTTTTGTAAGTGTTGGTGGTAACATTATAAAATTAATGCACATTAATTAATCAGATTACTTTTTTGAGTAACAAGTAATGCAAAAATTTCGAAAGAGACATAGTGCATGAATGGAATTGTAGTTTTATAGTGTGAGGCCAGAGACTTTTTAACAGAGATGAGTCACTTCTATTTAAATGAATGGGAGAAATTGGAATGCCCAACAAAGAAGCTCTTGTGCCCAACGGTCAACGGATGTAGAAAGGAAGCCCCACCTTGCAGGTAAAAGAGCCAAAACACCTTAAAATCACATTTCAACTCACATGCACATTTCATGTTTTAGCGTAGTATGAGGTCAACAATTTGTTGAGTGAAACGCGATTGATTCATGTTTAAAAACACACTGCATTAAAAAAGCAGTAAACATATTTATGCAGAGGAATTATAAGACTAGTCTTCCACTGGCCACGACATGATACACAGGGTGAAATACTCACTCAATTCCCTGACTTGTGCAGCCGAACTGTCCTGTGTTACAGCTCCTTGGATGAATTGGATGAGAAAAGACTATGGATTATTCGCTCCGAGCAATGTTCTACATTGATTGTGTGTGTAGAGAAAATGTCTTAGTTTCTAAAAATATACAACATTTTGTTTTCTAATAAAGAAGTTGTTTGATTCATGATACAAACTGTTTTTATGACATTCCGGTAGCATTAAAAACACCTTTTTACCTTTTTATGTACCTTTGAAGTTGTTGCATCTGTATGCACTGTGGATCAACACAAAACAAGCATGCACTGAGATGAGTTAAGTGAAAAATGTAAATTTATTAATCAGACCTATTCTTTGAACATGCTAGACTGGCATTCCCCACAGAATTTTATCCTGACATTTGAAAAAAATTTCAAGTTGACTCTGGCATTATCGATGGGCACAGCACATGATGATGTATATGATGCAGGTTCAAGTGTTGGACTTTGCTGCTTTAGGTAAGACAGTGATTATTCTTCATTATTCATATTGGCAGCCATGTTGATGGAAAACAAATCATGCATATTCATGTTATTGATTCTTTATTATAAATATGACATGAAGACCTACTTTCTAAATATCTGTTTGTTTACTATGCTGTTTTGACATGAGTGTTGTACAGTAGCTAACGTGACCTGTAATGCACCTTGTATGCAATGCATGGCTTTTTTTGTATGGAATGCATAGCATAGAAAATGAAAAAGTGACGTAACACTTTACCTTCCATAAAAATATTTTTTTAATTAATTAGGTTACTTTTTTGCTAACGAGTTACTTTTAAAAATAACATTACCCAACACTGGGTATTGCAATGTCTGATTGATTCACACACACACACACACACACACACACACACACACACACACACACACACACACACACACACTTAAAACACAGACATATAGGCCAAGAAAATGGAAGCTACAAAAAAAAAAAATTGTGCCTTTATAAGATGTTAAATGTTCACAGAATTCTTTGAGATTTACAAATATATAAGCTGAAAAATCTAACAAATTATGAAATCATACAAAGCACATTACAATTAGCCAAAGACTGAAGGGCATGCTCTCTGAGTTGTCATTTCTTTCTTGTTTCACAAATCTGCTTTACCTTCTAATCTGATGTGATCCACATGTCAAAGTGAATGTTTTACAATCCATGTTCAGCATAATGATGGACAGCCAGTTTTGCCACCTTGTGCTTAAATGGCTAATCAATTGGACATAAACAGAACAGATGCCAAAGCTTTGAGGGCTTTTCAAAAAAAAAAAAAAGAATGTCCACTAAATATGGCTGAACATCTTCTCAGGTGTTTATTGACTGCTTTTTCGCAACAGAAGATGTCTGGAGGTGAACAGGACAGATGCAAGCAGCTGTTGCAGCAGCATAAGGACCCATGAGAGCCTGTGAGACAAGGCTGTCACCCTCTTTCCACTCTGCTGTAGTTTAGCCATTCAGCGGTAAAACACAATTATTTCCAACCCAATTAGGGGGAAATACAAGCGGCACCTCCTTGCTCTAGGCCTAGTTAGAGAAGCACTTGCACATGGCCTGAATGCCTTGCAAGGCTCAGAATGATATTCAACAACCCTGTGCAACAGCTGCTAGAAATGAGAGGGAATGAAAGAAACAGAAAGAAAGAGAGACACTGTGTGAGTTGGTACAGAAAAAAAGCACAAACGATCTTAGAAACAGAAAGAAAAAGAGACATTGTGTGAAGTGGAACAGAAAAAAAGCACAAAAGAAAAAAAGAGAACAAAAACCTTTTGGATATTCTGGTTGGAGTTGATTTAGTTGGAGACGATTTAGAGAGGAGTAAAAACAATACATTTTGAAATGCTGCAATTGGAATGTAATACGATCCATCACTAAATTGAGCCGGAACAGTGCAGACAGTAGAAATCTTTTTTTAGTTCTATTAGCTCTACGTATTAATGTACAATAAAACATATTTTTAAAATTTGAAGATTGGAGGAACTCCTGTTCTGTTTTAAGTCAGAATTAAAGAGAGAGAGAGAGAGAAATAACGAAAAAAATCAAGAAAAGTTGGGGGTGGAATAGAGGACTGAAAGCTAACAGGATAGGTTGACTCACACCGTGCAAGCCCAACAGCCTAAAACCACTGTCAGAAAAATAAGCATCATCTGATGAACTCAGTGACTCAACCATCTTGTTCTATCCATTGTACTAAAGACCTATTTAAAGGAATTTAACACTGGTATAAGACAGAAATAACAATACTGCTTGAAGCCAGAAGGGAGCAGATTCAAGAGATTGTATTATGCTTCTTGTCACATGACTCACACCCAACATCTTTGATTCTGAGATGGAGCTGCATATATTTTCTATGCTGATATTTGTGTTAATAAATTTTTTTGTGAAGTATTATAGTGTTAACAACAATTGATGGGCTGTCCAAAACTTGATTTTGAAAGATCTTCTGGCTGTCTTTCAGTTTTGATCCTACTTGATCTAAGTGCCGCTTTTGACTGTTGATCACTCAATTTTAATTACTCGTCTTGAAACTGTTTTTGGGGTTTCAAATACTGTTCTTAATTGGTTTAAGTCCTACCTCTTTGATCGGAAGCAGTTCGTTGCGATGGGTGGATTTAGATCTGAGGTTAATGTTGTGCAGTCTGGCGTCCCTCAGGGGTCAATTTTGGGCCCTCTTCTTTTTAATATTTATGTTTATCCTCTTGGCCAGCTTTTGAGATCACTTGGTCTAAATTTTCATTTCTATGCAGATGATACCCAGATCTACATTCATTTTAGACCTAATGAAATTGTGCCTGTTAATTTTCTTTCTGAGTGTATTTCTAAGATGAAGGAATGGATGACTGATAATTTTCTTTGTCTTAACAGTGAAAAGACTGAGATTATGCTTGTTGGTTCACCCCACCAACTACGCAACGTAGAGCCGGTCACTCTAGCTCTTGATGGCTCTACTGTGGAGTTTCAATCTAAATTGAGGAATTTAGGAGTAATTTTTTGATGCCAATCTAACATTTGAGCCACATGTTTTGAATACTGTTAAAATCTCATTTTTCCATCTTAGAAATATTGCCAGATTGCGTCCAATGCTGTCGTTTACTGTTGCTGAGAGATTGATAAACACTTTTGTGTTTTTGCGTATTGATTACTGTAATGCCTTGTTAGCTGGAGTGTCAAAAGCAT
Source organism: Moxostoma hubbsi (assembly GCA_032164185.1). Classification (NCBI taxonomy): domain Eukaryota; kingdom Metazoa; phylum Chordata; class Actinopteri; order Cypriniformes; family Catostomidae; genus Moxostoma; species Moxostoma hubbsi. Next base: position 11,125,334 of record JAVLUX010000019.1, read on the forward strand.
CCTTAAACAGAATGCAGGTTTTACAAAATTCGGCTGCCAGAATCCTTACAAGAACTAACATACGAGACCATATTACTCCCGTTTTGGAGTCTTTGCACTGGCTTCCCATTAGGTTTAGGGTGGATTTCAAAATTTTGATGCTTACTTACAAGGCACTGCATGAATTGGCACCTCAATATTTGACCGAGCTTTTAACTCCATATACTCCAAAACGTGATCTTCGTTCTTCGGATACTGGTCTTTTAACTGTTCCCTCAACCCGTTTGAGATTAATGGGAGATAGGGCTTTTTCTTCATTAGCTCCAAAACTTTGGAACTCTCTACCGATTGAGATCAGGCAAGCCAAATCTTTTGGAATTTTTAAATCTCAGCTTAAAACTCATTTTTTTAGGTTAGCTTTTAATTGATTTATTGTCTTTTATGGTTATTTTATTTTTTTTTATTGTGTATTACGTCTCTTTGTGTGTTGTATCTTTGCAATTTTAATTGTTTTTGTACAGCGCTTTGAGATGTACATTTAAAGGCGCTATAGAAAATAAAGATTATTATTATTATTATTATCATATTTATTCAAACTGTTCCATATTAACTGTACCAATTCAAACTCTCATCAATCCAAAATCTAAATCAATCAATCAATCAGTCAGTCAGTCAATTAGATTTGTTCCGAAACACGGGCTAAAATTGTTACACCATTGTACCATTTTCTTCTTGGTTCGTTTAACTTTGACAAGGCAACATTTCAAAATGCACCAAAACGTCATGGTTACTGTTGTAACCTCCATTCCCCAAGGGAAGGAACGAGATGTTATGTCGAATGAAGTGACACAAGGGGTCTTCCTGGGATGCCAAACGTACCACTGAACCTGAGAAAAAGCCAATGTCAAGTGGCAGACAGAATTTGCATGCCCCAGACATACGAGTATAAAGGGACTGCATGCTAGAGGCAACTGTGTCGGCTGCACGTAGCCCTCTCCAACGCCCCCAAAGAGGTGTCACATACAGACCTTAGGTTCCCCGCACCCCTGATGGGGGATGCTACATGACTAGCATGGGAGCAAGCCCGGCAGCCACGCCTTTTCTATCACTATGTCTCTCACATAGGACATGAAGTGGATGGGGCTATCTTAACGCTATGAAATGCGTCGGGGAAGGCGGTCTTTCCCGGTCCTATTCTTTCAGGGCGAAAAGACCCTGCGGAGGCCACATCCTGCCCAGTCTAAGGGGAGGTAACATGGCAAATAAACCATGAGGGTTGTGAAGCCGTACGTGGGAAATGGCGTGGTGGTAGGTCCAACCTAATGAGGGTGGACTCTACAAGCACGGCGACCGGGAGCCGACAGGGGGACCATACCACAGGAAATACATCACGGGGAGTTTGCCTGAAAAGCGAACTAAGCCCGTGGAGCCCGACCCCAGTACAGAGCACCTGTGACTCGTAGTGGGTCTGAAGGCTAGGGAGGAGAACATCCAGGGAATGATGCTTAGTGGCTAACCTGGGATAGAAGGCGCTCTGGATCAACTTGGTGAAGGGCGCTGTGTGCAAGCAGAATACCAGGTCGGTTGCGCCGCGTTACCGAGTTATACCAGCTCGGACCTGACAAAACACAGGATGAGACCGACTCAACCCTGAGATTGTAAAATCTGGCAAAGGTATTGGGTGTTGCCCAGCCCGCTGCTCTGTCATAGGTCAGTGCCCACGAGGATGCCACATTTCTCGTAGAGTGTGCTCGAACCCGCAAGGGGGCAGGCACGGCCTGGGTGTGATAAACTAAGGAAATAGCATCAACGACCCAGTGAGCTAACCTCTGTTTGGAGATGGTGTTCCCTTTCTGCAGTCTACAAAGAGCTGCTCAAAACATCTAGAGCTCAGTGTGCGGTCCAAATAGATACACAAAGCACGTACTGGACACAGCAACAAGAAGGCTGGGTCTGACTCCTCCTGGGACAGCTTGCTTGCAGGCTCACAACTTGGTCCCTGAAGGGGGTCGTAGGAACCTTGGGCACGTAGCCCGGTCGCGGCCTCCGAATAACGTGAGAATGTGCCGGACCGAACTCCAGGCAGGTGCCTAATGCGATCAGGAGGGCCGTCTTCAGGGAGAGGGCCTTGAGCTCAACTGAATCAGGTGGCTTGAAGGGGGGTCTCTGAAGGCCGTAAAGTTGCCTGGTGTATGGACCTCTGGCTTGGTTGATCGTGTCTACGACTGCAGGTGGTAGATCCACTATATCTTCTGAATACCGTCCAGGGGCCAGACATGGAGGTTCCAGAGGTCTGGGTGCGGGTGCCAGAAGGTGCCCCGTCCCTGAGAAAGAAGGTTCTTACTCAGGGGAATTTTCCAGGAAGGTGCTGTCGTGAGGAGCGTAAGATCCGAGAACCAGGCTGAGGTGGGCCAGTAAGGGGCCACCTGGATGACCTGTTCCTCGTCCTCCTTGATCTTGCACAGCACCGGTGCAAGAATGCTCACTGGGGGAAATGCGTACTTGCGCAGCCCCCGGGGCCAGTTGTGTGCCAGTGTGTCTTCCCTGAGAGGAGCTACTGTCAGGAAGTACCAGAGCGGGCAGTGGGAGTTGTCTTAGGAGGCAAAGAGATCTATCTGTGCCTTGCTGAATTGGTCCCATATCAGCTGGACCATCTGGGGGTGGAGCCTCCACTCACCACTGGGCGAAACCTCCGCGTCAGCTCGTCATGCACTTCCAGGTAGAACGGAACCGGGGGGCTGGGGCGTGGCTATGAACGGCGCCCTGACCCAAGAAACTGATTAGCCGTGAGGGGGGGACAGAGGTTTCCAGTCCAGCCTCGCACTCACGACGGCCCAGGAAAGCATAGAAGACATCTGCGCGTCAGCCTCAGAATGGGCGAGCAGACCCAAAGGTGGCAGCCAAGACAAGTCATCAGCATCAGACACCGCAGTGACGCTCTCCGATGCAGCGCCGTCATCCAATTCCTGGGGCTCAAGGGAGAATGCCGGCTGGCCGCGAGGCGAGCCACACTCATCTCGAGCTCGGACGGAACCAAGCAAGCATGCTGGGTGGTTTGTGGGGATTTACCCGGCGAAACAGAGCCCGTCGTCATCCCCAAATCGCCTTCATTGCCAGCCGGGTCGTCCTCAATCCCGTGGGAAAAAGGAACGACGTTGAGGGCGGCTGAAGTGGCTTTCTCTCGTGAGAAAAGAAAGCCGCAACCGCAATGTGGCCATGGCTATGTTCTCGCACTGAGAACATGAACCATTCATAAAACGCTGCCTGCGTGTGATCGCAGCCCAGGCACACGAGGCAGCTTTTATGACCGTCAGAAGTGGAGAGAAATCAACCACATCTTTAAAGACATCTTTAAAAAGACGCATCCTGAAAAGTACGTTCAACGCCTGCTGTGTATTGTTCTTTTATGAGTGGAAAATCAAACTCTTTTAGAGGAAATAAACACTTATTAGGTGGTGAAACACTTTTTCAGGCAATGAAAGCACTGTTGAAGCGCCCAGGGGCGTAAACTGCACAGCGTGCAGAGAGCGAGAACACTAGCTGGAAATGCTGTTGCACAACCGTTCGGCTCCGAAGAAAAATTCACTCGCTGCCCCGCTTCCCTTTATACACGTATGTCCGAGAAGGGCATGCAAATTCTGTCTGCCAATTTGATATTGGCCTTTTCTCAGGTTCAGAGGTATGTTTGGCATCCCAGGAAGTCCCCTTGTGTCACTTCATTCGACACAACGTCGAGTGAGTGACAGAAAGGTAACTGTGTTAATAAAAGTCACATGTAAGCAAACTGTCCCCTCATTAGTCAGAATGCTTGTGCACTGTTCCAGGATTTAACAATGCACGGGTTAATATAAAATACCTGTCAAATTTGTCCACCGGTACAAATTTTTGAGTATTGTTTATGGCATGGTTATGAAAACGTTGCTGCATGGCACATTCCAGTCAAAGGTTGTGCTGCAAATGAACATTATCCATCAATCGGATGAATATGAGTTGTAAAATTTATGCCATGCTTATTTTTATCCATCATTAGTTGCTTTTGCATTATTTCTGCATTGAAAATTGCCTATTCACAGAGCTCACTCTCTCAAGAATAAAGCCTTGTAAAGATGTTTTTTATCAGTCAAAAAGTTGCTAATGCCATCCTACCTGTGTCTTTTCTGCTGCTATCCAAAAGATAGAAGCAATTGCATGAAAATCAACTCGGTAATTATTTAACAACTATTTAACAAGCTACCGCAGTGCTGTACTGTATGCCGTTCACCCTTTAACAAAATAAACAAAATAAAACTGCCTTTTATACTACTATACAGAGGGCAGGTCTAAAAGGTTAACAACAATACCTACAGCCAGTGTGCTGCCAAATTTTAACAATGTAGTAGTAGTTTGTCCTACTCCAGCTAAATGTCAATATTTTAATAAAGGAAAATACTGAATGTGGAGCTGCTGTGTTGACACTGTAAAACGCTTACAGTGTGAAAGCCCTGGCGGGTCTGCAGCTGTAGTTACTATGTAGATAAGCCTATGCTTTGTTCACGTCTTGCTCAAGCTTGAGATGTGAAACTCCATTGTCATTAATAAAAAATCTTTAATCTGCTCTGAGAGTTGTCGTAATTGAAATAATCCACACACTTGAGCAGTACAATAAAGTTGGCTTGACATTGGACGTTCGATATTCAGAAATAGTTGCAAATTTAGGGACCTTCTCTAAAGTTACATATCACATTGGTGTGCATATTTCTAAATTCAATAGCATATCACCTACAGTCACAAAACCAACTCCAAGGTGTTCATCTAGGTGTCTGCAACGATGCACACCTTTAAGATGTTTGATATCTATTAAAATAAACTGTCAAAGCATATGTAAGCATTGCTATTAATGTCCTTAATATATAGTCTCATACACAAAATATAACATAATTTGAAGCTCAGTAGCATTTGAAGAGAATGACTTAGTCATACAACCAATTCCAAAGTGTTCAAGTTGTCAGCATTAATGCACACCTTTTAGATTTTTCATATTTATTCAAATAAACTGTCCAATCATATGTAAACATTGCTATATATGCCTACTCTAAACTAAACAAAAATATGATATTTTGGATCAAGCTGTTAGACAGTGCTCTCCAGTATCATCTTGAAAATTTCAAAATGAAGAAATATATCTTTAAAGAATGATGTTCTATCCCTCCTATTGGTGTTCCAGAGACTTGGCATAAATCGTTTGAATCTCTGGATTCTTAACGATTATTTTCTTAATAATAAAATGACAGACTTTGACATTGTCTAAGTATACTAGCCTGCTCATGAGGTTTTTAAACACTGTCAAATGAAGAGTGGACATTACTGCTCATTATGTGCTGTCTCAAAATGGGTGGTGGTCCAAAAACGCTTTGGGTGGGTAATATAGCATTGATTATACATATTTAATGGACATACTAAATTGTTTACAAGTGTGTGTGTGTGTGTGTGTGTGTGTGTGTGTGTGTGTGTGTGTGTGTGTGTGAGTGAGTGAGTGAGTGAGTGAGTGAGTGAGTGAAAGAGAGATAGTTAGTGAGTGAGTGAGTGTGTGGGTGAGTACTGGGCAATTTGATAAAATAATAATTATTATTAATATTATTTTCAGATTGAATGTAATCGCTACAAGATGTGGTTCCATGTGGCATGCATTTTTATGTCAGACAAGCAGTTCAACAGGGCTCAAAAAGTTAACTGGAAGTGCTGCCTATGTAAATAAGTGTGAATTCCTGTGGCTCCCATCCAAAATCGTCTAAACATAAATAATATATAAATAAAACTGTACACAGTTCCTTGTATTGTATAGCAATTTTGTTTTAGTGGTTATTAGTGTATTCAATTTAATTGCAATTGAATACATTTTTCAAAAATATCACACTCGGTTTTAAAAAAAAATCTGTTGAGTCCAATATGTTGTTATCTGATTGCCAGCTGACAGAAATAAAATCCAGATTCTGACACCAAGGCCTATTACAATACTGATAGATACAGAAATATTTACATATAATCTAAAAATTGTGCATTGTTGCAGACTCCTAGATGAACAATTTGGAGTTGGTTGTATGACTGTAAGTCATTCTCTTCAAATGCTATTGAGCTTCAAATTATGGTATATTTTGTGTATGAGACTATACAGTATGGACATGCATAGCAATGTTTACATATGATTTGATGATAGTTAATAGATATAAAAACTCTAAAAGGTGTCCATTTTTGCTGACACCTAAATTAACACTATGGAGTTGGTTTTGTGACTGTAGGAGATATGTTTCAAATGCGATTGAAGTTAGAAATGTGTACACCAATGTCGTATGCAACTTTAGAGACTGTCTCGAAATGTGCGACTATTTCTGAAAATCGAACCTCCAACATAAAGACAATTTTATGGCACAAATGTGCAGTATTTTTTCACCTTGGAAGCACTTTTTTAAGTAACGATCACAATTTACATACAGTACATAAATAAAGGAGAATATCTATACCTTGAAAATAAACAACTTTATCTTTGAATACTAAACACTTGTTGGAAGCATCTGTCTGCAGTCAGGAGATGGTGGGAAACCAGACCAGAATGAATACCTATACTGTAGTCTAGTGGTGCACACAGTATTCCAGTGGTACACATTCAATTTAGTTCACACAGCATGCATTAATTATAGCCTTTTAGAAATACCCACATTACAAGAGCCTACACTGCAATATTAATATTATAAGGGATCTTAAAGCGCCTGTTTGAATATTTAATGTGTTTAAATTTAGACCTTATCTGAGAATGAACGTGATATATAGGCCCATATGTTATGAAAAACCACCTCTCACAATCATGTATATGCAACATAAATGGTGTCAAAATTATTATCTCTTTATTCTATTTTTTATGGAAGTTTTGAAGAGTTCCCATAGAAGGATTAGAGAGTAGGGAATTCTGTCTAAGCAATAACATAATTATTTTAGTCAACATGCTCTTCTTCTAATGTTACTGGAATTCTCATGTCCCTCAGGTATCTGTAAACCCTTTTCCACCAAAATGTGGCTTGTTCTTGTACCAGAGTTGCTGCTCAGCTGGAGTTCATCTGGAGGAACTGCAAAGTACTCTCAGAACTGACGTGCCTTTCCACAGACTTGAGAGACAAACAATAATGTAACTAACTACACTACTACAAAACCTGCCCACAAACAAACAATGCACATTGTGGTCTTTGAAGGGTTTCTGCTGCTGTAGTTATGGCTGGTCTCGAGGTACGTATCTGACATCTCTGGATTTCTGCTCTCTGAGTCGAGATGGAGTGTCCAAGTATTTAATGGCTCACCTTGACCTGTGTGTAATAAGCTACCAGCCACAGCAGATCCAACAACATATATCTGATGAAAGCCTCCATGTGTATGTGTGGGTGTAAAACAAAAAAGGAAGAAATGGAAGAGACATGAAAAAAAAATGGTTGATAGACAAAGAAAGAAAAAGAGTGTATCTCACTGTGTGAGAGAGAAGGAGACCAAGGGAGAAGAAATTGATGATGTGTTCTATACATGTACAAGCATGATCCCTTATAAGTTTTAAATCTTTTCCACTCATCCATTCAGTCTTTCTGTTGTTCATTTTATCTTCACATAAATAAATCAGCTTCTGTAGTGTCTATATTACGTAATGGAGGATAATTAACAGCGAAAAGCATTTGAAATATTTATTTATCTTATCACATATTTTTTTTTGCCTTATTGGATATAATTGATTACTTGACTCTAAAGAGGTCATATCATGAGAAACCACATTTTCATTATACTATAAAAACATTCTCAAGCTTTTCAAGCTCAAATGTTCCTGCCTATAGTGCAAAATGCCATTTAATGAAACTTAGCTTCAAAAATTGCTTTCACAACTGGCCCATGACACCCACATTTTTGAGTCAATTATTCCTATAGAGCTCAACAGTCAGGTTCTGAAAGTAAAAATATTTTTGTTTTTGTTTTTTGTTCCTTATACCATTTAAGATATACTAATCATGAGCTCCAAGGTTGTGTATATGCCTCTGACAAAACCATCAGTCCATGTTATTTCAACTTCATTGATTAAAAATAGTGTTTAATAGCAGAATTCCTAATGATGATCTAAACGTATCATGCTCCTGCCGAGAAAGATCCACCAATCAGAGAATTGTAGCTAACAAAGCATGCCAAACAAGGTCTGAAGCAACCACCCTCTCTCATGACACACTATGAGTGACACAATCGAATCGGTCTCCCTAGACTCTCATATTACTTGTATATTTGCAAATATCTGAATATTGTGCAATAAGATTTAAATATATTGTTTCTATACTATATTCAACACCTTTACATTAACAGATTTATATTTTTCTATTGTTTTTAATTTGATAATGTCATTCACAATGCTTCATGGGATTGTAGTTTTTGCTCTCATTACAGATGTTAGGTCTTGTACCTTTTTTGTAAGATTTTCAAATACTTCTTTGCTTCTAATTAAAGTTTTAATTGTTGCGATTCACCTCAGAGATGGTTGGTTTGGTTGATGGCCTAGAACTTTTTTTATTAAGTATTTTATGACATCCCTATGGAAGAAATGATTGGGACAAATACAACCAGAACCCAGACAACTGAAATGGTGGGCGGCACTGTTCGCTCTATTTGGTGTTCAAAAACTTGATCCGCCCAGTGAATTATATTTTTGTTGTTTTTTTCAACAAAACTGACCTCCCTACCCTAAATTTTAAACCTAATCGATAGGGGCATAAAAGCAACTTTATAATTTTACTGTGTTTCTGTGACACTTTTGTCTAAATTGTCAACTAACGTGTTTGTTTGGACCTGTACCCATATCCTTTACATTGCAAATTGCATGATATAATTTGATATGACAATTTCAAGGGTGAAGATAAAAGTATGCAAAACTTACCAAGGCATGTGAACTCCAGATTTTTCTGAAGCATCATCCAAGACATTAAATATCCATTGGCTTTATAAAACACTTTCCAGAAAGCACGAACAATTAGTTCTTCACAAAATCTGAATCACCCATCAGCCCTAAAAGACTGTATAAGAATGTCTCTATCTATTTTGAACAGAGAGCTGAGAGACCACTCTATGTCACTGTTAATCAGGAAGTCCATCTGAAATGGTGCCAAGTTTTCAGAGGCACTAATAGGCACATAAATCAATCAAAGCAATTTATAGAATTGAGCTTTATTTGAAGAGTGCCCTTAATCTCATTGACCAAATGCCACATGTAAAGTAGGAAGAATTCACTAAATAGATATGGCACTTTTGGGCATGGTATTTTGCAAATACCTGTATCTCTCTTCACTGGCTGCTGGTTGATGCACATATCAAGTGAAATGCTCTGATGCTGGCATACAGAACAGTCACTGGTTCTGCTCCAGCATTTCTGCAGAGCTATGTTCCCACCAGAAGAGTGCCTTGTTGTACCAACACAAAGAGGCACCAAAACACATTCCTGGACATTCGGTTTCATCATACCACGTTGGTGGAATGACCTTCCCAATGCCATCCGTGAACCTAACTCACTTTCTGTCTTCAAAAACGGCTGAAAACACATCTTTTCCACGAGCACTTAAACAGTCGCTAAAAACAATAAAATTCTTGTTGCACTTTAATCTGTCTTGAACACTACTATTCTAATGCTAGTGAAGTTTTGTAACATAGCACTTTTCTTACCACTGTCTCCTTAAGATGATTCGCTTAAAATGTATTCCTCTTCTGTAAGCTGCTTTGGATAAAAGTGTCTGCCAAATGAATAAATGTAAATGTCTCATTCACTAAAAGCTGGCGATTCAATTTACTTACTTTTGCCTACTACCCCTCCTGGGGTATAGGCCACCAACCAGGACTCTCCAGCCATCTCTGTCTTGGGCTTTTCTTTCAATCTGACTCAAGGTGTAGCCCATCCTCTTGCAGTCAGCCTCAAAGTTTAGGCACCATGTGATTCTTGGCCTTCCTCTTCTCATTTTCTGTTGAGGGTTCCAGGTCAGAGCTTGCCTGGTGGTGTTTAATGTGAACTGTGAACTATCTAGCATATTTTCATAATTTCTTCATGGGCAGGGAGTTGGGAAGTTTTTTGCCATAGGTCATTATTGCTGATGGTGTTTGGCCAGTAAATGTAGAGGATTTTTTTCAGACAAGTGTTAATGAAAGTCTAGACTTTGTTGGTGGTAGTCACTGTTGTCCTCCAAGTTTCTGCTCTGACCTATTTTACGTTTGTATTAAAAAGTCAGTTATGGTCCTGGGAGCTTCAGATCTTCCTTAGTTGCATGAAGGCAGTCCTTGCTTTGCTGATTCTTGCTTTGATGTCAGCTTCTATACTGTCCTGCTTGTCTATGACACTGCCCAAATAGGACAAGGCCTCCACCTCTTCCATGGGTTGCCTTCAATGCAAGAGTTAATCTGGAGCTGTACTGGCCTTATTCACCTTCAGGATCTTGGTTTTTGCCCTGTGAATGTTTAGGCCAAGTTGTAGTGAAGTGGCTACCACATTGTCTATCTTCTCTGGCATCTGCTGAAGGGTATGGGAGAGTAGGACCAGGTCGTCTGCAAAGTTCAGGTAATTGAGCTGAACCCAGGGTGTCCACTGGATTCCATTTCTTCTCCCTGCTGTGAATGTCTTCATGATCCAGTCAATGGCCAGCAGGAAGAGTTAAGCTATTCCTCACTTTGAAGACTTCCGTGAGTTGCCCTCCATGGTCCCTGGTCATTTCCTCGTAAGATTTTCTGAAGATTATTATGAGTTTATCTGGCACACCATAATGGCGGAGAAATTTCAAAAGGGTTTCTTTGTCCCCACTGGAAAATGCCTTCTCGTAGTCAATGAAGCTGACATAGAGGGGAGAGTACTATTCCAGCAACTTCTCAATGGTGATGTGCAGTGTTGCAATTTGGTCTGTGCAGGATCTATCCTTGTGGAACTCATCTTATTGATCTTAGATCTGAGTGTTGACTTGTTCCTTCATTCTTGTAGGATGACTCTGTTGGACATTTTGCCTGAAATTTATAAAAGAGTCATCTCTTTATAGTTTGCTTAGTAACTCAGGTCACCTTTCTTGGGGATTTTGATGAGATATCTCTCTTTCCAGTGTGATGGTACCTTTTCCTCCTCCCAGATCTTTTCAAATGTAGTGTCATGGTCCCGGTGAGTTTGGCAGTTTGTTCTGTTTGTTTTGGTCATATCTCCCTTATGTGTGTCAGGTGCTGCCAGTATGTTTGATCGGCGTTTCCATGGGAACACTGATTATTCCCATGGGAACGCTGATCATGCCACTAATTTGGTGCACCTGTTCTCCGTTGTTTGTCTGCCTTCTTAAACCCTTCAATGTTTCATGTTTTTTGCTACATTGATGCTGTGTGTTCTTGTAACTCACCTCACTCTCTCTGCCTCAGTTGGTCCTGTCTCATTTTCTGTGTTGGTTGCCAGTCTCTCCCCGTGTGTCTGGAGTGCGGTTACCTTACAACCTGCTGCTGTGCTTGCCTTTGTGCCCACACGCTCTTCACTGGAGGATTCCTCTTGGATCTACCCTCTACACTGCCATGACACATACACGCCTACGAACACACTCTTTGCTGAGGATTCCTCACGGATCTGCTTTCACACTGCCGTGATGCACACACATGCCTACGAACACACATCACTTTTCCGCTGCAGTCAGCGCCGGGTCCCTTACTGTTTGCCAGCCTTGTTGTGCTTTTGAGATCCTAATATTAATAATTTCTGTGAACTGTTCCTCTGCTTTTGGGTCTCTTGCTTGACATATGTGGTAGAGCATATTTACTGATTTTTCAATGTCTGCCTTTAGTGCCTCCGCAAGTATGTTGTCATGTCCTGCTGCTTTTCCATTTTTAATTTTTTGATGGCTTGCTGTATTTCTCCCTTGGTTGATCTGCACAGTAGATTGGCAAGTCCCTGTAGGCTGATTGTGAGACTGGTGGATTCAGTTTAACCAAGTGCTTAATACACTGAAACATGCTTCAGTGTGAATATTTGAAATAAGTCATGGTAATTCTCTCTGAAATCTCATTCACAAAAATCAGCAGTATTTGCCAGGTGGTAAACTGAATTAATTTTAGAAAATCAATGTGTGTGTACTTTTTTAACGACCACGGCAGTAATGTTTGCCAGATCATGGTAGTCTGCTGTATTTTCCACAACCTAGCAATCAGAACTGACCAGCAAGTTCAGGATTTGCGTCATGCAAATTCAGTTTTGCATACGCCTTTTACTGGTTCGCTTAATTCATAAAATTTTGCAGACATCACATGGAAATAAATCCTGCTATTATGAGGTGCAGTTCATTCTTAGTTAACCCCCCCACCCCCTAATGCTTCAGATAAAAAATTGTGAGTTTAGGTCTTGTACATCAGGCTTAATTTTTGCATGTCAGATTTGAGTGATTTTATGTTCTTTTCCCTCCAGAGTCCCAGCAACACCATTAGACTGTCATGGAGACCTCTTAAGATGAAAGAACCAGAATAGCAGAGCCTTCTCCCTAATGGACTATCTATGGCCCAGTTCTGTCTTCCTTCAAAATCACCATGCTGGTCTACTCCCTCTGACCAGCATGCTGAGATGAGCTGGTCTCCAGGTCTACACCAAACAGACATCCCTTAATACTTTTGTCTCAAGAAATCAGGGTGGTCTCATCTTGGCAGGTGCCCTGAATATACAATTCAAACACACTTTCACCTTTAGGAAGAGATTTTGTTTTACACCTGAAAACTTTGTTATCTAAACACATTAGCTGATCTATGTGTAGCATAAAAATGTGATAAAACAAGTTAAACAAACAAGTAAAACAAAACTCTTTCATATATTACTTTTTATTCTACATTCATTATATCTGTATTCTGTGGTCTTTTAATATCTGCATATTGCATAGTTCTCACTTATTCCAATTTTGTTTATGTATAATTTATTTTCTTTGATCTCTCTGCAAAAACAGGAAGGTTTGGGCTCTGGAACTGGGGATTTACACTTTGTATATTCACTGATCTTAGGTGTTATTAGGGGTCAAATTGCAGAGGTAATTAGAAATGTGTGCAATCATTTGTACTAACTGAACTTTGCATGTACAACTGAAGTTTTGGATGAACTTTTTCCCAAACTTCAGTTGTGCATGCAAAGTTCAGTTAATACTGGATATTTGCTAAAATAATGAGCATTCCAATTAAAATGTTGCATTTGCTGTGAGATTATGTTTGGAACTGTATTTGGAACTTTTTCTTCAACGAATAGTTCATCCAAATATAAAAATTCGGTCAAAGTTTACTTTCTTCCTTAGGTGGAACACAAAAGGAGAAATTGTAATGAATATTGTAGTCAGTATTTTTTTAAATACAGTGGCAGATGAAAGGGACTCACTTTGAAGCTTAAAAAATACCCTATAAAATGTTAATGTGATTAAATTATGCTGTTTTTCATCAAAATATATTGTTTGTCTTTAGTCACACTGTTAAAGGGATAATTCGCCCAAAAAGAAAATTCTGTCACTTACCCTAATGCCATCCCAGATGTCAAAATGTGAAAGAATGTGAAAGTAAAAATGGAGATTTAGAATAAAAAAAAAGGACTAAAATATTGATCTGTTTCTCACCCACACCTATCATATTACTTCTGAAGATTTGGATTTAACCACTGTAGTCTTTTGGATTTTTTTTTTTTGTGGTCTTTATGTGATTTTTGAAGCTTTAAAGGTCTGGTCACCATTCACTTGCACTGAAAGGACAAATTGATTTTGTGTTCTATAGAAGAAAGTCACACATATCTGGGATGGCATGAGTGTGAGTAAATGATGAGAGAATTTTTATTTTTGAGTGAACTATCCCTTTAATCCATCTTTAAGCTTTAAAGTGAGTCACTATCAACTGCCATTATATTGAAAGTAAATTATGACATTTTCATATTTTGGTGCAATTTTCCCTTTAATATCAGGTCTTAACACTCACTCACTGAGCACATTATTATGAACACTTTGGTCCTAATAAAGTACCCGACATGGTCTTCTGCTTTTGTAGCTCATCCTCCTCAAGGTTCGATGTGTTTTGCATTCTGAGATGCTTTTCTGCTCACTACAATTGTAAAGAGTGGTTATCTGAGTTACTGTAGCCTTTCTGTCAGCTCGAACCAGTCTGACCATCCTCCGTTGACCTCTCTCATTAACAAGGCGTTTCCGTCCACAGAACTGCTGCTCACTGGATGTTTTTTTGTTTTGGCACTATTCTGAGTAAACTCTAGAGACTGTTGTGTGTGAAAATTCCAGGAGATCAGCAGTTACAGAAATACTCAAACCAGTCGGTCTGGCACCAACAATCATGCCATGGTCGAAATCACAGAGATAATTTTTTTTTCCCCATTCTGATGGTTGATGTGAATATAACTGAAGCTCCTGATCCATTTCTGCATGATTTTGTGCATTGCACTGCTGTCACATGATTGGCTGATTAGATAATCCCATGAATAAGTGTATAGGTGTTCCTAATAAAGTGCTAAGTACATATTAGAATGCCCACTGTTCAAAAGTTCACATTTACATACATCCTTAGCTTGCTCTCCATGATAGAGGACTCAAGCACTAAAGACTCAACTCAAATCCCCTAAATACCTCTTTGGACAACTTAATTGCAGAATAAAAGACCAACAAAACACATTTTTAAGGGTTCGGTCAGGTAAAAATAGCTCTTTAAGGTAAAAACTGCAGGTTAGCACTTTTGTCAGTTGACATAGGGGAAAACGTGATTTTGTGTGATAAAATCTAAACAAACTGGTTTGATTTTATTCCAAAATATAATTTAACAACTCTCAATCAACCTGACCACATTAGGTCACAACAACAAATCTACATTTAAAGGTTATATCAAGTAGACATTGCTCCTTGAGGTTACAATTGCAGGTTACCACTAATTGAATGAATGTTGCAGTGTAGAAAAATACATGTAAAAGAAAGAGAAGGACGACATGGTTGAATGAGTGGAAGAGAGAAAGTGACTAATGATAGAGAGTGGAGGCAGAGATGGCAAAGAACAGAACAGGAGGTAGCGAGAGAGACAGACATGGATGTGATTTGAAACCCTCCCACTGCATGGATATGACGAACGAGGAGCCCACAGAGTTTTGGGTGATTGTGTAACAGAGGAAATAATGAAATTACTATGGGTCAATGAAGCGAGTCCATGCTGAAGACCTTCAGGCCCACAGAAAGTGAAAGAATTTCGCAAAAAGAGTGTTCGAAGGAAAATCCCCATAGACAACACACACTGATTAACATGACGCAACAAGGTCGCATTGGTTTCTAAACCTTTTCTCCCTTTTAGCGAGAGAACAGCCTTCCGGATTTGCCAAAAGGGAATTGAAAACACGTGTTAATGTGAGTGTTATGACAGACACATTCACTAATGTGACCATACTCCCAACCTAGATGCCTCACAAACATATATGTATACACAAACAGACACTCTGTCTTTCTCGGCAATACACCCACACACAGAGTTGATTATTCATACTTCTATGGTAGAGTGAATAGAGACTTGAGTACTATATTTGCATGAATCATTTTCACAATTTATTAACTTGTTTTAATAGATCTTCCTGTAATGTGTCATTTTAAAAAGTATGGTTACATGTATGGTAATATCAATGGAGGCATCCAGGTATCCAAAAACAATTTACTAGTAATTGCAGGGACATGGTTACAGAGATATGCTAATGCAATTTCCCCAACTGAATGACCACAAGGATGCCTCTGGGTGTTTCAACAGTGTTTTGTTTCTTACAATGTTAGACGTCCTTTAATGACTAAAACAGGTTTTTAACCTTTTTACAAGGACCCCTTGGTGGACAAAGAGACGAAGCAAGGACCAAGTTACATACTGTATAAAAGTGAGTGTTGGATATTAAACCTTACCTTTAATTGTGTGTTAATATATAACATATTTGTGTATTTACATTTGTTATGATGATTACATTTGCAATATCATTAAAGTAATCATTATTGTAATAAAGTGTCATACACATTGCATATGTTTTAATTTCACTGAAAGGATTAGATCACCTAAAAATTAAAACTGCATTCCACACTTCTGTGAAGTGGAACTGAACATTCTTCTGTGGGACAAACATGAGGTACTAGGCAAAATTACTGCCTGAGTAACAATTTATTTTTATGAAATGTTGAGTTATGTATGTAACTTTCCTGTTACTTCTAAATAGATTAACCCTTTAAAGCCTGCCTGACAAATGAAATAATAATCAGAAAATTATCTATCTACGTATCTGTCTGTCTATCTATCTATCTATCTATCTATCTATCTATCTATCTATCTATAATACTATATATAATTCTAGAGAAATACTCAAACCAGCCCGTCTGGCATCAACAATCATGCCACAGTCCAAATCACTGAGATCACATTTTTTCCTCCATTCTGATGGTTGATGTGAACATTAATTGAAGTGCCTGACCCATATCTGCATGCTTTTATGCACTGCACTGCTGCTGCACTATTGGCTGATTAGATAATCGAATGGATGATTGTTGGTGCCAGATGGGCTGGTTTGAGTATTTCTGTAACTGCTGATCTCCTGGGATTTTCACACACAACACAAAAGTCATCGGTAACTCCGATAACCGCTCTGTAAAATTGTGGTGATATTTATACATTCTATTCTGAGATGCAGGTTGCTGCTGTTTTGGAACGAGTGGGACCTATATAATATTAGGCAGGTGGTTGTAATGTTTTGGCTGATCAGTATATACAGTATATATATGGGTTAGGGTTATAGTTAGGGTTATTGGAGCTGTTTTTGAACCTATAGACAAAAAGCTAATAAAATCCATGTTATTTAATCACACACACACACACACACACACACACACACACACACACACACACACATATCTTGCATCAAATTTGATACATCAGGTTTTAAAGAATATTCTCCTTCTGACACCCAGCAATTCATTTTTCTATGCCCATACTGTACATGCCACAGTTGTAAATCTTGAGTTATTAAAAGGATACCATGGGATTTTCAGAGATATCAAATGTTTGGAAGTTTGGCCATGACATTTATCTATTTTTCATACAAATGCTTTTTTCATGCACCAAACACTTTCCTTTATACAGCTAAATTGTATAATTTTATTTTTTATTTTTTTGCTGGTTCTCAGGAGTTTATAGTAAGATGACAACGAGATCTTTATAATTATAGAGCAGGCCGCATATATAAAAATACATATAATGTAAATGTTTATATTTATATTTTATTTAAATTTCCCACTATAAGTATATCTTAAAAAATGTCTGTTTTAATATTTCAAAGCTCTGTGTTTTTTTTTTATCATGGTGGGCTATAGGCTTGGGATTGATGCCGTTTTCAGGCATTGATAATTGATAATTTTTTTTCAGACATAAATAGGGCTGCTCGTTGCACAATAGTCTTAGTCTTTCAAACATATTTCTCAACACAACTTTGGTAACGTGTGAGCAGCAGGGTTATTTAAAGTAGGCCATGCACCGGACACTTCTGGTGGACAACATGGTGCATTCTAAATTTCGAAACTGGAGGCTGTTAAAAATTCTGCAGCGCCAAAGAGCTCAACTCGCAGTTTTCCATTTAATTCGACCAAAATCATTATTAAAGTACAAAAATGATTTACTCCATACAGTCAGTACTGGATAAAATATTGTGTATAAGTGTCTTTCATAGAACCTACACAATGTATTTTCAGTTACGTTATTAAGTATGTCTTTTTGTGGTTTAACTGCTTAAATGAAAGACTTATTCAGTGCTACATTAAGCGAAATTGCATAATAAACGTTTCCATTTCTAATCGTTCAGTTTGCACAGTTACACCAGTTTCATACACTAACCTGCAAACTCATCAACGTCACATTGTTAATTCTTGAAGAAGTACAAAAATCTTCATAAATTTGGACTACCATCAGCTCATAATGTGTGTGTGATGCCTTCTTCATGCCACAACGGCCTTCAGTATATGGTACATCACCTCCTTAGCTATTATGTCAGACTACATTGAATGGAATGCAACTGGCAGTCAAATGAATGATTTTTCAATAAAATATTGTACAAAATGTTGACTATGAACAAATTAATTAAATAAAGCGAATACTCATTCTGAAATATCAGTAACAACACAAACATTAATATTACTTTAACTATATCAAAATCAGCAAATATTTCACAGTGAAAAGAGCTAGCAGGTTAGCAAAGGCCTACAGCACTGGGTTTACACAGTAGCCACAACACAAAACTCTATCATGCCTACTTACAGGTTGTGATCCTTAAGCACCTGATTGTCCAAACAAAGTGAGAACTGCACCATCTTTCAGGAGTAACCGTCTTGAAATTCTGGCATTGGTTGTGCTTGTGCTGCTAAATAATTAAAATAAATTTTAACCACTGATTCTTCAATTCGTCTGCCATTGGAAGTCCAATCAAAGAGGTTTTGCTTTTGCAGTGAAGAAAAAAGTGTCCTCTTGACATGGCAACAACACTAACCTAACTCATCTTGTCTCGGCTATAACTTTATTTGTTTGAGGGTGGGCCAAAGTAGCCCTTAGGCAGGCATTATGCAAATGTGTTATATAGTGACGTAGATGCTTTATGGAAGAAATGGCTGGACTACAAACCAGCCATTTCTTGTAGTTCTTGAGCAGTGTTGTTTGTGGAAGAGAATAACTCCCTTTTGCATTGTTTTGTAACTTTGCAGACCTTTACATGCACAAAGAGCTATATTACACACTAAAGGAAAGGTAAAATCCCAAAAAGCAAAATAGGACCTCTTTAAAAGGCACATTATTTATAGATGAAAAAGTAGGGTGGATTTTTTCAGCCAAATGAGATGAACAGTTCAACTCATAAATTGTAAATAGTCCAACTCATTGTGAAACTCTTAAACACATACTCACCAGACATTGTACCAGTGCGAAAGCAGAAACTTCCTGTCCTGTTCTTTATTCCGATGTTGCATCCATGCCTCCAGGACCTTAGACAACTCCTGGAAGCCCCATACAGCCCTGGTCCTCTCCCCCCCTGCACCCTTTCGTCTGCCTGGTCCAGTTCTTTCACTCTTACCACCTCCCTCTGGTTTCTAAACAATTCCTCACTGTTGAGAAAATGCTTGCTCTTTAACCAGCTGGCTTTGATTCCAACAGTCTGAACTTAAAGATTTTGTGTAGAAACTAAAAAATCCAGTTAGCATCCAAGTGTATTTGTACAGTGAGCTTGTTGGCTGTTCTGTGTGATGAAGCTTGTTGACGGTTGTGTTATTTTGCTGCGAAGAGGGACAGGACAAGTTGCATGCCTGTGTTCATTAATCTTTCACTGCAACAGTACCAAGTGAGTTTGACTGTCTCGCTGTCCTCGTCCAACAATTGCACTCTGCATGGTTGCCTTGGTGATGTTGCCCGGCTTGTTTTGATAATATCAGACCATGCACTCTACATTTAAAATGACAGAATCAATTTTTCTATTCTGGGCTGAACTATTGAAGTCTCACAGATGTAGTCATTGTCTGTTTTTTGATTGAACTGTTGAAATTTCACTGAAATTGCCCTAATCTATTTTTAAGTTTAACTGTTGGATTCTCACATATATTGTCTTAGCCTGTTTCTTAGTTCAACTCTTAAAGTCTTGAAGAAATTGTCTTCCTCTTTTACTTGTGCTCTTTCAAGTGTTGATATCTCAGAGCTCTTTCAGAGTCTGTTTCTGGTGTCTCACTCTCTCTGTCTTCATCTTCTACAGTCTCTTCCAGCAAAAGTTATTGAGACAATCTTGAAGGTACTAAGATGTCCACTGAATTGCAATAAAAAACGGGAAGTACTTTAGGATGGAAGACTGGTTCTCCTTTGACTGGAAAACAGCCGAAGGTCTGTTTACTTGGCGTATCTCTAAAAGATCCCTTCAGAAAGGAAGCATAAAAAGGAACAAAGATCAATTAAAAATAAGAATAGATGAAGAGGGCAAGGCCAGATGCCAAGTAGACCATGCTGTAAGTTCCAGAAGAGAGCAGGAAGGGATGAGGGGGGAGGGAGAGGCATCAGGGTCCTGTTGCTCAGGCTTTGAAAATTGCCATCCCATCTGACAATTGTCCATCACAGTATCCTCAATCCACATCCAATGACTTGAAGTTTTCTTCAAAACCAAAAACAACCTGAATTTGCATCCAAAGTCTTGTCTTTCTTGCCTCTGTCAGTCATGGTGTTGTGCTTTTCTTAGTCTGCAGCCTTAGGTTTTTGAATCCGTGTTTGATCTCCCTCCCTCCTTGTCTCCTCTGTGTTGCTCTCCCACTTTATCACACTTTATTTCCCTCTCTCCACCCTCCCTCCTCTCTTGGTCCAAATGGAAGCTCCCAGAGCAAAAGGCAGACTGAGACAGTAACAGACTGAATTCATTCATATCACTGGCTACAAAATCATGCACACGAAGCATGAAGATAAATAACATTTGATTTTGATTTCAGACTGCCAGATGCTGAAACATGACCAAAACAGATTCTAAAATGTCTATTTTTATTAATAAGTTCCCATATCTATAGATTATTTTATTTTATTTATTTTTAAATCTAATGGCTATATGAGACCAAATCTGTATTGCATGTATGAATATACATTAGGCCCATGCAGATTAGAGGGTGGTAGCATACTATGAATCTAGCATCTGTGTACCTTCAGTGTTTGCTGGTGTTGAAAAGTGCCATCTCCCATCAGACATTTTTTCATCAATTTAATAGCTTACTTTTTCTGTTGTGCTACTGATAGCGTGATGCACAAGCAGCCTCAGAGACATGGGTCTTGTGTCTTGGAAACCAGGAAGTAATCATGCTCACATAATCTTGAGTTTAAATTTTCACTCAACTGACGGTTAGGTTTAAGGATGGGGTTTGGGTTAGAGCTTATGGTTTAATAAACCTACATAAAATATGCATACCTTTTGACTGTAAAAATAATTTAAAACTTAAAATACAACTTTGGTGCCACTTTGTGGACATTTTACCCAGAAACTGGAGATCACACATTCGTTCGGCTTATTGTCGCCGAATGCAGAGTGGCATCAGTCTTAAGTTCCACATAAGAGAAAAATAGGTCATATGGGTTTGGAAGAATATAAGGGTAAGTAAATGTTGATAGAATTTTAATGTCTGTGTGAACTACCTCTTTAATGTCTGTATGAGCCCATTTTTTATGTTGCGTATATGACTATACTTTAAGTCCATGTAGAGGGTGTTAAAAGTGGACAGACAATTCTAAATTGGATTGTTTCCTTTTGCTGTCTTTTCATTTGTTCTTCTGTTGTCCTTTTTCTTTCTCATTCACGTACCTATCTGATCTCAAAATTACTGTACCCTTATTACATTTTTTTAATAGCACAGATGAGGACACTGTCCATATTAAAGCACCCACAATATGGACACATAGCCATGAGAGAAAGAGAAACAGGGAGGGAGGTTGTTGCTAGAGGTGTTCAGAAAGCTAATTTCCCTAAATTGTCTCCATTAGATTTCATTATATTGTGTTGGAGTGTGTGGTCTGTCTCTACCAAGTTTAGATGTTTGAGTCACACTCACACACACACACACACACACATTTTCCATGTTTTATGGGGGCTTTCCATAGACATAATGGTTTCAAACTGTACAAACTATATATTCTATCCCCTAACTTTAACCCTACTCTTAAACCTAACCCTCACAGAAAACTTTCTACATTTTTACATTTTCAAAAAACATAATTTAGTGTGATTTATAAGCTGTTTCCCTCATGGGGACCGACAAATTGTCCCCACAAAATTAAACATTTCGGGTTTTACTATCCGTATGGGGACATTTGGTCCCTACAAAGTGATAAACACACACACACACACACACACACACACACACACACATTTCCCATGGTTGCATTTTCTTGCTTCTGACTTAACCCATAATCCAACAGTAGCCAGTTGCTTAGCAACTGCCTCCAGGGAGACTTTTTCTGCATCAAAATCAGCCTGTTGAAGACATGTGAGTCAGAACACTAAGGATGTAGTGAGAGGGAGGGAGGGGGGGGGGGGGGGGGGTAAGGGGAGATAGATAAAGCTGACAAGGAGGGGACAAAATCCTAACATATGTCAGAATGAGAAAACAGCAGCTACTCATGGGGAGGAGGCGGAGTCATGGAGTCCATCATTTTTTGTACATTTTTTTATTCTTTTATTTTTAGAGGAGATGCTGATGAAATATTCAAAGACAGCAAAGCAAGGTTTGCATTGCAACAGCTAACCCAATGCAAGCCTCTATTGCCCAAAGCATAGCAGGTTGACAACCACATACGGTGCTTATGATATTCTTCATAGGATTTATTATTTAGCAGACAGTATAGTTTATTATAAATAAATTATTAAAACGTGTGTGTGTGTGTGTGTGTGTGTGTGTGTGAGACTCAAGCCATCTAAACTTGGTAGAGACAGACCACACACCCCAACACAATACAATGAAATCTAATGGAGACAATTTAGGGAAATTAGCTTTCCGAATTCTCCACACCTCTATCAACAACCTCCCTCCCTGTTTTATGTATGAACAACAAATGTATACAAATCCTTATTGAAACCATTAATAATTAATGTAAGGAATTAAATGGTTGATTTCATTGTATTTACAATACATTTTTACTTAACTTTATATAATTTGTAATACATTTCTTTGTATTAAATTAGAAGAGGATGCAAAAGGAATCATTTTCACTTGTTATCTTCGACTTTTGCACCCCACTGTATATCTACAATAACTCTGGCCTCAAGGTTATAAAAAATCTAGGTAGTTTAACGTGGAATGTCACTATTTATGATCAATTTTGAATCTGGTAGGTTCTGATAATGACTAAGTGGTACTTAACAGGACACTCACATCATCAAGATAGATATTTGACAAAATCAGATGGGTGACACATGCATGAACATTTCATAAAATGAAAGAAATAATTCATTATTGATTATATCTTTCATTACTGTAACATTTTCTCTTAAGTACAGACTGATCACTGAGAGACACTCTAACTTGCACCCAAAATCTCCAGCTCACCATTTGGTATTTTCATGTTAAACCAACATTTTTGCCATTAGAGAGATGATCTTCAAAGGCTTAAGCTGATTGTATGTGACCTCATACTGTCTGTAATGAATGAGCTCATTGATGACACTGTGAATGGAGAGCAAGTGATACAAAGTGAGGAAACATGTCAGACTGTATTGACCCTGAGGACTGAGATTCTCCTCTTAATGAATGGCTGCCTGTGTGAGTGTGTGTCTTTATCGGAAATATTCACAAACCATGTAAACCATTGAAAATGGCTGTCATTTCATTCTAGCCTTGAAGCCTATTGCTCTACCCCAGGCTTTCCAAACGTGCTAAAAACATCCTGAAACGGAGCCAACAGCTATCACTCCTTTCACAGTTACTGTTCGGTGACAGTAAATTAAAAAGTCAGCAATGAAAGTTGGTAGAATGTAATTTTGGCTCACATATCTGAGTAGATGACAATACAGATCTTGCCCGTTTGAGATTTTCAGTGGCCTTTGACATCAACCTCAGCTTGTGGTTGCCAGGTAATCATCACAGCCTAAAAATATTTATATTTGATAACAGGCAATAGAAAATTGTGGCTCAAATGTGGGCATTGCCAAATTTAGCCTATTTCTCTCCAACTGATGTCTGTGTAGTTTGAAAATGTAGATTTTTATATCTGCACTACTTTTTGCTATAAGACAATAATGCTCATCCTGCACTGCTGAATGTCTCAATTGTTAATCATTCAGTTTTAAGATCAGAATGGTGCCTTTATGGTTTCATCAAGCTGTAGAAATTTAATCTAATACCTACTTGAGATATGCAAGATAGACACCTGCAGTGAAGAGTTCTTCTGTGGATTTTCCTGCTGTACAAACCAGTTATTGATGGATTTAAATAGTCCTGCTACAGAGAATGTGAAGTGGAATATTCAGTACATTTTGACAGAAAATGTTTGGGATATATTACCTTAAAAGTTGCATAGTCCTTGGGACTTAAACACAAAACTCTGCATGTGGCTTGAGGAGGACTGTAATGACTGGTACATCCTGGTAGGCAATCAATAGTCATTGACTAATTGATTTAGGAATAATTTGTGACAATTAATGGAAGCTTCACCATCTCATCCAACTATCCACAGACCATATCAATCCACACAAGAGCGAAAAGCTCATAATCCTTACACACAATTAAATCTGCATCTCATGGACTATATTGGCTTGTTCAATTGACTGTGAACATATCCGGTGCTTACAACAACATAGACATACTGCATATACATTGAAGACTTACTCTGGCATTTTAAAATCTCATCTTTATTTATTGAAGATAACATGTCAAGACATTAAACTGGATATACAATAGAATGGACACATATAATCATTCTTTGAATTTAAGAAACTGGGTCATTATCAGAAATATGGTCACAAACATGTCCCTTGACTTTTCAGTCATAAAAAAAAGATATTTAAAATAGTCAAGAAACCCAATTTAAAAGGCATAATTGTATAACCTAGCCTTTTATTACATATTATTTAATGATTTTATATATAACTGGTCTATATTGTTGAGATATTGTTAGAATATTATTATTATTTAATATTATTATAGAATAGATATTATTATTATTATTTATTTTTTTTTTTTTTAAATGAAAAGAACTTCCAGGGTAAAAGTCCAGAGGAAGAAGAAGCTGCATATAGTGGTTTCTCAGTGTGCATTCTTTTGTGTTTTTACTAGGGGTGTGCAGTGAAGCCATTGTCTATATTTGTATCTTTATCTGTTCATTTGACAAAATTATCTGTATCTGTCTCTGTTTTCGGATAGAAACGGGTGTGGGCGGGGTTTAAACCAGAAGTGCATCAAAACTAAATTAAATGCCAATTTTTAAATGTTACCTCTTACATTTATAGTTTCTATTAATAAAATATGTCTTTTCATAATAAGAGCTTAATAATAATAATAATAATAATAATAAAATGATTATTATAAAAATAAAAGAATATATAATTTTGTTTTTCTTACCAGATGAAGCTGAATTTGTAGGCTACATTAACTGTGGAATATGCTGTTAACTGGTTTCTCCTGGTATTTCTAATATTAATATCTGCATGAATTTTCATTTGTCTGTGCATATATAACAACATTATTCTGGAGGCAGGAGGTGTCAAGCAAAATGTGAAATGTCAAGCACACATTTTGCAGTGAATAAATAAATACAAATTCAACCATTAAAATAAATTATTATTAACATTTTTACATTAAGACAACATTATATAGTTAATTATTATTATTATTATTATTATTATTATTATTATTATTATTAATAATAATAATGTCAAATAAAGATAGTACTTTACCAGAGGTAGCACAGTTTAAAGAAGAAGAAAAAAAGATGGAGAATGTGTCTTTGTTTTACATAAGGAATAATCCTAGTAGATTAATAATCTATGGTTCATTTAAACCTTTATGGAGCATTTCACTGTAACTTTTTTTTTTTTTTTTTTTTGGAATAAAGTCTTAACCAGATCTTTTTCTTAACTGCTGATGTGAATATAAATGTGGTCATCTTTAAAAGACAGATAGATGAGCTACAATTTGAAATCATCACTTCAGGTCAGGAATTTAACATCACACTCATGTTTAGGCTATAAATAAATACATGAAAATCACATGTGAAATGTGTGATACATTAATATTTCAAGAAGTCTTAATGTTACACTTGATAAGCTCCAGATGATCACAATTAACAGAGGCCACAAACTCGAGACCGCGCTCATCCAATCTGAAATCACAACGTGCACAATTTCATTCATAAGGCTTACCATTTGAAATATTGGCTGCACAGATTCATAAATTCTTTGTAATTTTGTGAATGTTTATTTAAAATGTTGCTTTATCCTTTTGGCTCCTGGATAATCAGTCATACAAATATTTTTATATTATTGAAATGACGATTTGACGGGA
Source organism: Moxostoma hubbsi (assembly GCA_032164185.1). NCBI lineage: Eukaryota > Metazoa > Chordata > Actinopteri > Cypriniformes > Catostomidae > Moxostoma > Moxostoma hubbsi. The sequence goes on from JAVLUX010000019.1 coordinate 11,151,379, forward strand.
GTCTCAAGACTCTTCCTAGCCAATCCTGTTGATAGATAAAAATAAAATCAGGACAGGGAAGTAGTGAATACAGAGGGTGGGAAAAATACAGTTACAGCACTTAAAATGTACTCAAGTAAAAGTATAGAATTTTTAAACTACTTAAAAAAGTACAATTCCTGTACTTAATTACAGTAATATGAGTATTTGTAATTCGTTACTTTACAACCCTGGTAGTTACACATACTTAGACTATACATAACCGATAGCACATGTGCGAGAAGTTGACAAATGAGGGATCCCATCTAGACAAAACCAATTTGTGGGCAAGAACCCTGTACTACAGTGGCAGACTCTCAAGATGGTGCCGAGTATGGCTGCTGCGTCGCGAGCTCCGTCAAAACACTGCAGTTTATTGTTTGTTTTGTTTACAGTTCTGTGTTTTTTTGTCTTGGATGTTGTCTGCCTTATTGTGTACAACAGACAAACGCTTTTGGACATTGGTTCGGCAATCACACACCGAAAACCGGACTTCACATTCCTCAATGCCGACCCGCGGTTTACAAACACGCCAGTGGAGCCCTTTGTTTGGGCTGCCCGGCCGCGGAAATGCAGAAGGAAAAGAGGAAAAAGAGCCGGCGTTCTCATCAGATTAAGACGTCGCACAAATCGCCCCCCGCTACCCAGTATACTACTGGCAAATGTTCAGTCTCTGGACAACAAGCTCTGCGAGCTGAGAGCGCGGATCTCCTTCCAACGAGAGACGAGAGAATGCTGCGTTATCTGTCTTATGGAAACCTGGATGTCCGCGGAGATTCCAGACTCGGCCATCAAACCCACGGGTTTCTCCGTGCACCGAGCGGACAGAGCGAAAGACCTCTCAGGTAAAAGCAGAGGTGGAGGTGTATGTTTTATGATCAACAAATCATGGTGTGATCAGAGGAATGTACATTTTATCAGGTCTTTCTGCTCTCCTGATCTGGAATTTCTCATGCTTCTGTGTCGACCATTCTGGCTACCGAGGGAATTCACAGCGGTCATTATCACTGCTGTGTACATCCCCCCACAAGCCGACACAGACCGGGCACTTAGGAAACTGTATGGCAGTATAAGTGAGCAGGAAACCGCGCACCCTGAGGCTGCGTTCATTGTTGCCGGGGACTTCAACAAAGCCAACTTCAAAACAATAGCACCAAAATACCACCAACATATCAGCTTCAACACACGAGGGGACCGGGTTTTGGATCATTGCTATTCTCCTTTCCGGGATGGCTACAAATCCCTCCCCCGCCCACCATTTGGCAAATCCGACCGCTCTTCCGTTCTGCTTCTGCCCGCTTACAGGCAGAAACTGAAACGGGAAGCACCCGCCCTCAGAATGATCCAGTGCTGGTCGGACCAATCAGAATCTGCGCTACAGGACTGTTTTGATCACGCGGACTGGGAGATGTTCCGGTCTGCCTCCGATGACGACATCGAGGTTTACGCTGATAGCGTAACGTGTTTCATCAGGAAGTGCGTAGAGGAAGTTGTTCCGACAAAAACTATACGGATCTACCCCAACCAGAAACCATGGGTTAACGGCGATGTTCGCGCGGCACTTACTGCGCGGACCACCGCTTTTAATTCCGGGAACGCGGAGGAGCATAAACAAGCCAGTTATGCCCTCCGTAACTCCATCAGTACAGCCAAACGCCAGTACAGGCACAAAATTGAAGGACAGTTCAACACCACTGACTCCAGAAGTATGTGGCAGGGAATTAACACCATCACGGACTATAAACAGAATAAAAACTCCGCCATGAACACCGTTGCCTCTCTCCCAGACGAGCTTAATACTTTTTATGCTCGTTTCGAGGACAACAACAACAACGCCCTCGCGGAGAGAGCACTCGCGGCCGATACTACAGATGATGGTTCACTCTCCGTCTCTGTTGCGGATGTAACCCGATCCTTTCGACGGGTGAACATTCGCAAAGCCGCGGGTCCAGACGGCATTCCGGGCCGCGTCATCAGAGCATGCGTGAACCAACTGGCTGGTGTTTTTACGGACATTTTCAACCTGTCCCTCTCCCTGTCTGTAGTCCCCACATGCTTCAAAACATCAACCATTGTGCCTGTCTGAAGCAATCAAAAATCACTTGCTTAAATGACTGGCGTCCTGTTGCCCTCACCCCCATCATCAGCAAATGCTTCGAGAGGTTGATCAGAGATTACATCTGCTCTGTTCTGCCCACCTCTTTGGACCCATTGCAGTTTGCCTACCGCAACAACCGCTCCATTGATGATGCCATTGCATCTACAATACACACTGCTCTCTCCCATCTGGAAAAAAGGAACACATATGTGAGAATGCTGTTTGTAGACTACAGCTCAGCATTTAATACCATAGTGCCCTCCAAGCTTGATGTGAAACTCCGGGCTCTGGGCTTAAACAGCTCGCTGTGCAGCTGGATCCTGGATTTCCTGTCAGGCAGACATCAGGTGGTTAGAATGGGCAGCAACATCTCCTCTTCACTGACCCTCAACACTGGAGCCCCGCAGGGCTGTGTTCTCAGCCCACTCCTGTATTCCCTTTACACACATGACTGTGTGGCGACACATAGCTCCAATGCCATCATTAAGTTTGCTGACGATACGACGGTTGTAGGTCTGATCACTGACAATGATGAAACAGCCTACAGAGAGGAGGTGCACACTCTGACACGCTGGTGTCAGGAGCACAACCTCTCCCTCAACGTCAGTAAAACCATGGAGCTTGTAGTGGACTTCAGGAGGAAAGATAGAGAACACAGCCCCATCACCATTAATGGAGCACCGGTGGAGAGAGTCAGCAGCTTCAAGTTCCTCGGTGTCCACATTACTGAGGAACTCACATGGTCCGTCCACACTGAGGCCGTTGTGAAGAAGGCTCACCAGCGCCTCTTCTTCCTGAGACGGCTGAGGAAGTTTGGAATGAACCACCACATCCTCACACGGTTCTACACCAGTACTGTAGAGAGCATCCTGACTGGCTGCATCACCGCCTGGTATGGCAATAGCACCGCCCACAACCGCAAAGACCTGCAAAGGGTGGTGCGAACGGCCAGAAACATCATCGGAGGTGAGCTTCCCTCCCTCCAGGATATATATAACAGACGGTGTGTGAATAAAGCTCGGAGGATTATCAAAGACTCCAGCCACCCGAGTCATGGGCTGCTCTCACTGCTTCCATCAGGCAGGCGGTATCGCAGCATCAGGACTCGCACCACCCGACTACATGACAGCTTCTTCCCACAAGCAATAAGACTTTTGAACACATGATCTCTCACGATCTACAATCAGCACTGCACTTTATTAATCCTCATTCTGTCAATATATTCTCGCTCCCAATTCAGTTAGTGTATATATATATATATTATATACCCTTATCTAGTGTATGTGTATTCTACATTGTGTGTATTGTGTACATTTGATATGTAAATTGTTGAGTAGGTATTGTGTACATTTGTTATGTAAATTGTGTTGTGTAAATATGTTGTTATTGTAAAGTGGTTTATGTCGTCACTGTCATTACTGCAATGTTGCTCGGAACTGCACACAAGAATTTCACCTGCTGTTGCACTCGTGTACACAGTAGTGTGACAATAAAGTGATTTGATTTGAGACAAAGGACATTTATCATTTAGTTTTGTTTTTCCTCAAGATTTTCCCGCTGTAATCTTGCGAAGGTCTGAGGGCTTGTGAGAGTCATTATACTCCATCAATATTTGTTATTCCCTGTCTGTCGCTCACTTCTACATTGTGTCAAAGAAGTGACACTAGGGGGTCTCTCTTGAGCACCGAATATACCTCTGATCTATGAAAAAAGGCCAATGAGAAGTTGGCAGACAGAATTTGCACGTCCTGTCTGTTTCATTCAGAAATTTTCTTTGGAGCCGATGGTCGTGCATGCAGTGAGCTGCGAGTCACTCACACCTGTTCCTTTTACCTCTGGTCGATCTGTGGTTGGATCTACGGCGCACATCAGCGGCTTTCTCCTTTTCTGCACGGCAGTGCAGTTTGCCCCTGGGCGCTTCGACAGCGCACTAAAAGTTGTATTAAAAGAGTGATTTTCTCTAAAAGAGTATTTTCCTCTAAAAGAGCAACTTGCGTGGATGACTCGTCTGGGCTGCTGCCTTCGGGACAGCACGCCCAGGCTGAGGCTGATGCCCAGATGTCCGACATGCTTTCCCGGGCTGCCGCCAGCGTGGGCTTGGACTGGAACCCTCCGTCATCCCCACAGCTGTTGCGGCTGAATGATTGGTGGGCCACCGCTCACAGCCACGCCCCCCTGGTCCCTTTTGTTCCGGAGGTGCATGATGAGCTGACGACTGCATGGAGAGCACCCCTCTCTGCTCGTCATAAAGCCCCTCGCTCATCCGCACTCACTACCCTCGACGGCGGAGCAGCCCACGGGTACACGGCGATTCCCCAGGTGGATAGGGCGGTTGTGTTCCATCTATGCCCTGAGAACACCGCTACCTGGCGGGGTCACCCTGTGCACCCTTCCAAGGCCTGTAGGACATTGTCTTCATTGACCACCAAACCCTACAGCGCCACCGGACAGGCCGCTTCCACTCTGCATGCCATAACCCTCCTTAAAGTTCACCAGGCCAAGGCACTTAAGGATCTGCATGAGGGTAGTCCTGATCCCGACGTGCTGCAGGAACTGCGCTCAGCGACCGACCTCACTCGGGCAGGCAATGGCCACTCTCGTGGTTCAGGAATGTCATCTGTGGCTGAACTTGGTCGAGATGCGTGAGATGGACAAGACACGCTTCCTCGATGCACCGGTCTCCCAGTTCAGCCTCTTTGGCGACACCGTTGAGGACATTGCCCAGCAGTTCTCCGAGGTGAAGAAGCAGACGGAAGCCATTTAATATATCCTGCCCTGCCGCAACTCTGCCACCACGGGCCAAGCCCCATCTGCTCGCGAGGGCATCCTCCTGCGGCTCTCAGTCCCAGCGTCGAGCACCCCGCAGGAAGCACATGCACCCCGTCTCACGGACCCCCTCGAGGACCCAGAAGGCTCCCAAGTGATCCTGAGACGATCGACCCAGAGACCGAGATGTTCGCTCCGGAGCTGGTAAGAAGACCACTCCGTCCCCCTGTTGAGTGGGCATTCGCATACTCAATTATCTAGATGATTGGCTGGTTATAGCACAATCTCGAGAGATACTGTGTGCACATGGACCGTTTAGGGCTTCGGGTCAACTGGAAAAGAGCATACTTTCCCCAGTTCAGAGCATCTATTTTCTCGGTATGAAGTTAGACACAGTCTCAATGTTAGCGTCCCTCACAAGCAAGCATGCACAGTCGGTGCTGAACTGCCTGAACTTATGTGTGAATCTGGCGTCAAAGCTCGAATTAGATGCGTTCTACAACCTCCTGTCCTTCCGAGCTTGGCAAGACTTGTCTTTATAAGAACATAATCAGTTTTCTGGATTTTTAGAATTGAGAAACACCCACTGCAATTTTTTACATGTTTTCTTAAATATGTAATTGCTGTTGCGTTGTTTAATGTTCACGTGAAAGAATTTTATTGAAGAAAAAATAAAGATTTATTGGTATAATTTATTGATTTTAGTCTGATCACTGGTGTATGTTTTGTGATGCTATTAACACCATCCAAGAAAATGTATTTTTCAAGATAATTTGCCACTGGTGTTATAGTCACTGGTGTTACAACCCTTACTTCATTTGTTTAAAAAAATAATAATAATAAAATAATAAAATAAAGAACAGCAGTCAAGTTGTCCTTTATGAATACCCTCAGATTTTATGGGCAAAAACTGAACTGAATAAAAACTAATTTTATATATGTATAAGTCATCATTTTTGGAGAATTGCCCAACTGCAATAATGTCAACAAATTTTTTTTTATTATATTCTGCAGGTCTGTTATACATTGAGTTGTTGTCTTCATTTATTTTCAAAAAAAACAAACCTTAAAATATAACTCATAATCATAGAGGTGTTTATTTCTTGCACGTGGGAAAAATACATTTCAGCAGTGCTGTTGCGCCCTCTGTTGCTTGTTTTATGAACTGCGTGTGTGTAAAAAAGATTTAAAAGCAAGGCATAAACATGGGTTGAAGACCATGATGGGAAGAAATCAGAAGCAACACAATATCCGTTGCTCTGATTCTGCTGATTTTGCTACTGAACTGAACACATGTTATGCTTGTTTTAATAACAGACATTTAGATGAGCACTGGAATACTATAGAGCATCCTGACTTTTCTTCTATAATTATAAAGGAACAAATTGTGGAGAAGGTTTTATCTCAAGTCAAACCTCTAAAGACACCGGGCCTGATGGAATAAAGGGCAAATTACGGAGGGAATGTGCAACTCAGCTGAGGGGGGTGCTGACACAACTTTTTCAGCTGTCTCTAGATTGTAATGTTGTACCACAGGCCTGGAAAGAAAAGTACCATTATTCCTCTACCAAAAAAGGCACATGCTAAGGAGCTTGAGGACTACAAGCTCTAAAATCTGTGTTTTGCATGGAGAGAGTGGTTTGTCAGCAACTCTCTGAGGCAATTACTGACAGACTTGATCCACTACAATTTGCTTACAGGGTGGGACGTGGAGTTGAAGATGCTACCCTCACCCTGCTGAATAAGGCCACAAAGCATTTGGATTTAGTGAGTTCCTATGTTAGGATTTTATTTATTGACTTCTTCTCTGCTTTTAACACAGTGTGTATAAATACACTTTTGAGACGTCTGGAGGGGCTACAAGTGCATCAAACCCTGATTTTGTGGATAAAAATGTTCTACAGGACCGGCCACAACATGTGCTGGTAAACGGATGCAGGTCAGAGAATGTGATTTTAAATACTGGTCTCCCACAGGGATGTGTCTTATCTCCCATTCTTTTCTCGATTTATACAAATGAAATGATCTGTAATAACGACAATCTGACACTCGTAAAATATGCAGATGACATGGCACTAATGGGATGTGTGAAGGACACTCAAACATTTGACAATTATTTTACTTTTGTTAATCTGCTCACAGCCTGGACAGAGGATAGCTCCTTGGAACTCAATATTAGCAAAACCAAGGAAATGTGCTGTGGTGCTGACAAAGCACACACACTTTTTAAGCCTTTGTTACTTAATGGAGATGAAGTAGAGCAGGTGGGATCCTTTAAATACCTTGGAACAGAGAGTGACTCTAATTTTACCTTTGATAAACATTCAGACAGTATTTTTAAAAAGGCTTACCAACACTTAAGATTATTGAGAAAATTGAGATGCTTTAATGTGGAAAAGGGCATTTTAGGAGTTGTGTACAAATCACTGATTTAATCTGTACTCACTTTTAACACTGTATCTTGGTTTAACTCTTTAAATGTTAGAAACAAGAACAAACTGTCAAGAATTATAAAGCTAGCTGGTAAAATTATTGGAAAGTAACAAATACAACTCTCTGATCTTTACATTGTGGCAGTCAAAAGGAAAGCTTCTGCTATTACGTTGGACATTTTCCACCACTTTCATGATTCGTTTCAGGTACTTCCATCAGGCAGACGATATAAGGTACCTCTAGTGAAAAAGGCTAAATATAAGAAGACTTATCCCTACTTTTAAATAGGATCTTAAGATAATTGTAACAGATCTATTACAACAATCATGTTTTATTATTATAAATTTTGTCTGTCTTGTTTGTTGTTTGTTTGAGCATCTGTCTAAAGACAATTTTCTACCCCTTCATGGGGATGGACAATAAAGTTTTTGAATTGAACTGAATTGAATGTCTGTGTATCTACAAGGCGTACTGCAGCTTCTGTGCAAGAATAAATCAATGAATTACGCACTGTTCTTAAATTATTGCATGAAGCTACGAAAAAGGAAAGCACTCAAAAAAAAAAAGTTTAACGCTGCTGCATGCAATTTTCTAAACACCACCCCCTATTACTGTACCTTCCAGATATCCTGAGAAATCCAACCTTACTTTGTGACAACCATCGACTTTAGTCAGAATCTGACAGCGGCCCATGGATGTAAGCCAATCAGAAATCGTTGAGACGCCTCTCTGTCAGTCATTCTGTGCATGTGGGTTTGCTTCCAGAAGGCTATAAGGGTGTAGCCAGGAAATTACTTTTGTGTGAGCCTCAATAAAAATCGATGGGCAAAGTTTTTGCCCAAATGTATATTTATAAAATCAGAAATCAGAATTCATGCATTTTTTAAACAATTTTATAAATATAGATTTAAAGTCAAAGAATCATCTCTGAAAAAGAATATTCAGGGTGGTCCTAGGTCCTAATTTGGATGGGCCCAAGCCCATCCTTAGCTACACCAGTGCCAGACATTATGCAAATTGTCTGTATTCACAGAATATACCTACAGATACTGTATCCCAGAATTCCCAGTGTGACAAATGATCCAGAAGTAATATTTTTGACATAAATAAAGATTTGGTTGGATTGCCAAGGACATTTTTACACAAAATAGGATTATGATGATAACTGGATGCCACTCAATGAATTAAACACAATGAGGTAATGTGATAACAACATAGCATACTGTTTAAAACATATCATTGCACAATGTTCTGTCCTATTTCAAATACTATTTTTTGCATAATAGGTAGTATATATATGTAATATCGCAGAAAATAGCAAGATTGCTAACATTGTTTACAGCAGTTGTAATGCTAATTGTTTAATGTTAAAGTGTGGCTTTAGCTCTGCAATACATTTCACGTAATGCTGGACTGCATGGTTATGGTGATAGAGAGGACAAAAGAAAAGCCAATTGTATGCACATACTCACCACCTCAGTGAATTTAAGCACAAAACAAAAATAGCAAAGTGAGAAACTAAGCACTCTAGTGGTGTATTGAGTTCACTGCACAGAGCTTTTTTGTAAATGACTGGAGACAAAGAGAGGAAAAATAGGGGAGAAAGTTTCTGTCTCCCATTACCTTCATCATTGTCATCATCTCCTGTCTTATTTGACCACTCATGTCTATGCAGGTGTGATTTCCCTTTCAAACATTAATATCCCCATAAGCCTTCAGTGGGTGAAGTCAGCATTGGTGAGCATCACTCAACTCCTCCTGTTATATCACAGTTCTGCTGTGAAAGAGAAAATATCTCAGGTTCAAAGATTCCTCTAATGCCTCAGAGGTCCCACAGGACAGATCTAGCCCAACTGTCTTACTGTAAACTCTCCAAGGACAGAAGGCTTACATAATGTGTTTGTAAAATTAAGATGGCTGATTGCACCTACTGCAACATAGATACATGTAGCCGAAACCACAAGTGTGCAAATATGAGCTTTCTTTGCCAATGGTCAGAATTAGAAGCTACAGGGAAGGGCTGTTGTGGGAATTACATAACCATAATGTTAAAACGCTTTGATTACACATGTCAACAGAGACTTAAGGCCTTGCATTGTGGGTGCTGAGGTACAAAGAAGCACTTGGATTCAGCAGCATTTGCAAATTCATCCTTAGAAATGAAATGTCCTTTTTAAAGGCCTTAGGGTAAAAATGCTCTTATAAGGCATGTGTGCTATGTGTGTTTGTTAAAATCCTTTTATTTATTTTATTTATTTATTTAATCTGGCACTGTATCTCACAATAACACACACCATACAGTATGCACCTTTTAATTCCTTCTCATCCTTTTGACCGTAACTGCTAGTAAACAACTCATGGGCTGTATTTAAAGATGTTAGTCAGAATATAGCCTCAGTCACCCTTTACTTTCATTGCATCTTTCCTCTACAATAAAAGGGAATGGGGACTCAAGCTAACATTCTGCTTAAAGGAATACTCCATGTTTAATACAAGTTATGCTCAATTGACAGCATTTATGGCAAAATGTTGATTATCACAAAAATGTATTTAGACTCGTACCTCCTTTTCTTTTAAAAAAGCAAAAATCTGGGTTACAGTGTGGCACGTACAATAGAAGTGATGGGGCACATTTTTGGAGGATTTAAAGGTAGAAATATGAAGCTTATAATTGTATAAAAGGAACTAACATGAATTCTTCTGTTAAAACTTGTGTATTATTTGAGCTGTAAGTTGTTTAAATTGTAATTTGTAGGTCATTATAGAGTTTTAGGGTTTATAATGTTACATTGTTATGGCAACAAAGTTGTAAAATTGGATATAACGTCACACAGAAAAGGTTAGTAAGCGATGTTATCACAAAACACCAGGGTCGGGAGGGTTGCTTTTAAAATGTATTCCACTACAGATTGCAGAATACATGCTCTAAAATGAAATGTGTAACATATTCTGATTACTCAGTAACGTAATCTAAATACTTTGGATTACTTCTTCAGCACTGGTAGATTTTTTTTCATTTGTTTTTACTATAAAAAAATCTGCCAGTACAGAATGACAAAATACACTTTAAAAATACATTCTCTGAAAAAAGCCCAAATATCTCATGCAGTGTTGCCTATAAAAAAAGATCAAGCAAATGCATCTTGTTTTAAGGATTTTTAGATATTTTTATAGGAAAAAAAAAAAAATATCATCAAGATAATTATCATCAAGATAATACCGTCTCAGCCTCAGACGGCACACCCACAGTTTGTGCTATAGCACACATAACTGGAAAAGGCTTTCTCTGATTGGCTGGTTTGACGGAACTTCTGTGAGGAGACTCACACAGGGCATTTTATCAGTCTGTCTGGAAGTTGAGTCATGTTCACAAGGTGCCGTGTTGATACACGGTGCTTTTGAGGATGAAATAATCACAGAAATTGCCCAAGTTTACCAGGTTAGTGACATCAAATCTTTAAAGATATTCAGAGTTCCCTTACGACTCAGTACACTTGACATTGCATCACTAAGTTGACGCTATGGGGAGTGCCCTTCTATATGCCCTAGTTGAAACCTTTCTACAATAATGGCAATTCTAAAATTGGCTGGAGTGCAAACATCATCTGCCATCAGACCGTTAGGTCTGTTACACATTTGACCTCTCCAGAACTGACTCAAGCAACGTTCCACATGCGCATCATGGTGACTCGCCGCTGTCTGGCTGCTCTAGCACCATGGACAGCGCCGACCTTCTACCAACAGGGTGGTATGCTGGATCAAAGTGCTGACCACAGATGCATCCAACACAGGGTGGGGCACGGTGTGTGATGAATGCCAGACTTTTGATACCTGGACAGGTGTGAAACGGGCATGACATGTCAACCGCCTAGAGCTACTGGCTGTCTTTCTAGCTTTGAGAGATTTTCGTTCTGACATCGGGAATCACCACGTTCTGATTCGTTCCGACAACACAACAGTAATGGCATGTATAAGTCACCAGGACATGCTGGCCCATGTATGGCTGGCAAGTATGCATGTCCCCTGGTGCGCCTTCTTTCATTTTGTCATCAGCAAAGTCTGAGTGGGAAATACGTTGCAGGGCTTCTCTCTCAAACACAAGGCACAATTTGGCATCCCCAGCCAGAGCTGTGAAGCCTACACATGTGGCCTTTGAACGGAGCACAGCGGACAAGCCAAAATTGATTAAGTCAGTTATTAACACCATTTTACAAGATAGAGCACAGTCCGCGAGACCCCTTTACACACTGAATTGGAATTTCTTCACTAATTGGTGCTTTTCACATGGCAAAGACCCAGCGAACTCCCCCATACCTGAAATTTGTAAATTTCTTTAAGAGCGATTGGATGCAGGGCTCACTCCGCCAATGCTCAAAGTTTATGTGGCAACAATAAAGTCGTTTGGTCTAAAGTCAGGACTGTAGACTTTGGTCCTAAAAGTGCTTTCCGGGGCCTCCCTTCGAGGCTCTGGACTATGTTGAATTGTGTGTGCTTTCTCTGAAGTCCACATTACTGCTGGATTTGACCTCAGTAAAGTGTGTTGGTGGTTTGACAATTAATTTATGGAGTTTGGTCCAGGACTTTCAAAAACCACTGTCAAACCCAGAAAAGGCTATGTGCCTAAGGTTCTAACCACACCCTTCAGAGCGCAGGTGGTTCACCTTTAAACCTTTACCCCTCCTCTATTTAATTTGGACGAGGTACAGTCCTTGCATTTGTTATGCCCTTTGCAAGTGCTACACACATACCTTGAGCGCACCCGCCAATTCAGTCTGTCTGACCAGCTCTTTGTGTGCTATGGAGGATGCACAAAAGGAATATCTCTCTACAAGCAAAGCTTTCTCACTGGATCGTTGATGCAATCGCCCTGGCTTACAAGTCTCAGGGTGCAAATTGCCCAATTGTTGTTAAAGTACACTCAACTAGAGGCGTAACCTCTTCATTGGCATGGACAAGCGGTGTGTCCTTACAAGGCATATGTTTTGCAGTACGATGGTCTTCTCAAAACACATTTGCAAAGTTTTACAACCTAGACATAGCATCTCTCATAGCAAGTCATATCTGTCTAGAGCACTTGCTATTTCATTGGCCAAACATATACTTATGAGGGGAATGAGACATTGCATAAGCTGGCCGCACTACAGACTCATAGTTCTTTGAGGTGTGAGCGATGCACTTGTGTCCCTCAGTCAGAAAATTCTGAGGAATATTGTTTGCGTGCCCACTTTTATACCGGACAGCTTTTTGCCTAAAAGGGCGGTGCTTAAACACCACAGCCAATTTTAGAATTGCTGTTATTATAGAAAGGTTTCAACTAGGTCGATAGAAGGACACTACTCATAGTGTCAGCTTAGTAACACAATGTCTCGTTCCCCTTGTCGCAGGGAACAGAGCTACATACGTAACCGAGATGTTTCATTTGAGGCACATGGCAGAAAGTGAATCAGATATCCATGAGCAGAGCTGCATATTCTGCTTTGTTTACTTAGTTATGTATGTGAAATTCTTTATAATGAGGTTTTCTGTCCTGTACTTAAACTCGCTATTTTCCAGTGTGTTTTCTGTGGAGTCGCTCCCAGACACTCGCACACCATTATAAAGACGATTTAATTCCCTATATCTGTCTTTCATTATGGAATGATACATCTCCAGTAACCCCGCCCCTAAACATAGTCATAGGTCTGGCTACGTGAGACAAATACTGCGTTCCACTCAACATGGATGTGGGACATTCCTGCTTGATATCTCCGATCTCCAACCATAAAGGCATTCCATTGCCAGATGCTCAGAAGATGACATTTAAGGAAACAAAACTGCAATGCTAATGTTAGCTTAGCAGGTGTTTGACTGTCACCTGAGATGTTTCCTAGCAACCCAACTGATAAACAATGCCGCAAGGCTAACATTTGTGCTACAGGTTTTATACACCTGTTTCTGCAGGCATTTGTTAAACAAACTTTAGTATCATGTAATGTAGGAACTTTGACTCATTTATTGACATTACTTAATAAAAGTGAATGTTTATCACTTACTTTATATATCTCCCTGAGTGCCGATATGATTGTATGACATCATGCAAGTGTATCAGAGTTGAAAATTTCTGCACGAGTTTGCCAGTTGGAATTCAACTTTAAGTGGAGGAATCGCTCTTGAGTAGGATTCCTTTGATTATCTACCTGCGTGTCGCGCAGCTTGAGTCTTGGGCGTGTTGCTTCACATTTCACCTATCTTCAGCAGATCTTTCAGGACTTCCACTACAACACCTACTGACGAACACACTCTCCTCACCCTCCTGGCTTTATTTTGATCTTGACCGAGCTGGTGCTGAGCACTCTTTGTGTTTAATAAAAGGCTGACATTTATCTCTTCTGCTCTTGGGTCCTGTTTTTCCCAGTGCCATGACAAAGTTGGAAAATCCGACTTCCTGAGTTGAATGGAATGCAGCATAAGGTCTTACTAGAGACAAAAATTTTGATCTAACGTGAATTTTCTTGATAGAAAAAATATGATAGTGTCTGATTACAGGTGCATGTTAAATTGCTAGATATCACAATTTTTGCTTTATATTCACATGACAATTTACACAAAATGACTTCAAACTTCTCTGTCTGTTCATATGAATGTAACACATATAACTTTTCAAACAGTGAGTATTTTAATGTTTACAGATTGGCCCCATTCACTTCCATTGTAAGTGCCTCACTGTAACCCAGTTGTTTGCGGTTTTGTTTTTTTTAAGAAAAGCAGAGAGAAGTTAAAATGAATCTTTGTGGTAATCAATTGAGAGTAACTTGAATTGAACACAGAATATTTCTTTAACATTTCCTTTTGTGTTCCACAGAAGTATGGGTTATAGGTTTGTATCTTGAGGGTAAAGATACAAGAGCACAAATTCTGTTCCTCTCAGAGAGAGAGAGAGAGAGAGAGAGAGAGAGAGAGAGAGAGAGAGAGAGAGAGGGAGAGAGAGTATATGCGTGGTCTCTATGCTCTGTAATGAGGAGTCCCATCTGTTCCTGAGCACTCAATGTCTCTCTGAACAGACAACTGCGGCAAGTCTCTCAGTGTCATAAACAATTATCGTATTTTTGACCCCACATGTAATTCGTTTACTTGATTACTTCCTGCATTCAAGCCAGATTAATTTATCAAAGTGTGTAAAAAATCTGAAGTTTAGAGAACATTAAAACCATACGCAACCAGCTTGGGGGCTTTTTTGTGTTTTTCAAATTAAGGTCAAATTAATTAAATTAAGTCCTAAAAACTCTGAAATAACAGTGATCTTTACACATACCCAAGTTCAGCAAGCTTGCATTTTTAAGTTTATCTGAGCATAAATATACACGTTTTTAAAAAATTTTATACATTTTTTTTTTTTTTTTTTTTTAGAAATATTTTACACAAACAGATGTATAAAAAAAAAATTACCAGCTCATCTCATTTCATGACAGGGCTCATGTGGTTATATCCCACAAAATACTGACAGGTGGCACAGTAGGGCATGGAACATGAACAAACCCTTTCCTGCAACATGATGACCTCATCAGTCCCACACAGCACAGTACCATGGGTGCCATGTCACAGCTATGTCACATGATGAACATTTATCTGGGTCATTTAGAGACTAGTAGGCTTACCCATGATGCTCCTTTTCTTTTGCCAAACTGGTTGCATCATTTGCAATTCACTGGGATTTATCAAGAAATTCCAAGGCAAGAAAATAAATGCAGTCCAGTTTTTGCCTCATTAGTCAAGAGTTTGAATAACTAAAGCTCATAACAAACCCCAAAAGATGGTACATTAATTAGTAGAATAGTAACTTATGCAGGGCCCTGTCAATATATGTACACTCAATGTGCAAGCAATATTTCCTGCTCATATCCTAAGCCTTTTGGTTTTCACAAATTAATATTAACTTCTTTAGAGAATGTTAATATTTTGTTGTGGCAGAAATATCAACAGAGACGTCTGGCAAGTGGGATGGTGGCAGGAGTAGTTTCGGAGGGTTGCATGAGAAAACTTGAACATCTGTCAAACCAGTGAGGCTATAAGCAGCTCAGTCAAGTCTCTTTTTAACTGACACAGCTGCTGTCCTCACACTCACATACACAGATGTGAATACACACATCCGCATGCACTCATACACTCATACGTTAAAAAAGACTCTTTCTTTCTCTTTATCTTTCTTTCTCTTTCTCTTTCTATCACACACACACACACACACACACACACACACACACATACACACACACACACACACACACACACACACATTTAAGCGTCATTATGCATGATCAGAAACACACCAGTGCCTGTGGCTGTTTCTGACCTGTTCACTTATCAGTCCTGTTATAAACTCAATAAAATTGTTTCTTGCCTTAATCTAGATATTCTGCTTATAATGCAGCAGAATAAAAAGCTTAGCCTGCACATTTGCTCTCAGTATTAAAATTCAGCACATTTAAACTTTTTTTTACTATTGGTATTTTGTCCTGTTTAAAATTGTACCATATAGCAACAACTAATATTTGCGAACATTTTAAATAGGCTATGTGTTAAATATGTGTTGTAAATGTGATGGTAATTTAAACTGACAGAAATGTGACCTTTTAACAAGTCCTATTAGTGGTATATTCATGCAAGTAATTGTGTACTTAAATCATATTCAACTCTGTACTGACATTGTGGGCTTTGAGGACAACTTTGAACCACTCAAGTTTTACTGTATAACTGGTTGCTTGAATATTAATTATCCAGAATGCATTACTTCAGATGAGCTTGATGCAGTTATTGGCCTCAAGTGCTTAAGCTATTAAGCTAACTAATAAAGGGTGGCAAAAGACTAAAGTGTCACATGTTAAAATGACTTACACTTCTTTTGATAATGCTAGGGGGCATGACATGTTCCTTATTTCTCTCTTTAATGCATTTCAACACTCATTCAGACTTTATGGTGCATTATTTAGCCCACATAAGGCATCTGTTTCCATCAGCCTGAATCAGCTCCTTATCTTTTGTAATCACTTAATAAAGAAAATGTTTAATAATAGCTTCAGCCAGAAGGTTAATAGTGTGAAATGATTCAGGCTTTGAGTGCAAGGCGTCTGTGAATAACATACTGGCCTGGGAGACTAAAAATTCCTTCTAGCCCACATAAAGCTTTAGTTTATAAAATAAAAGCATCACTGCGTTTCTTATTAGAATAATTCATAAATTGGAGTCACACATAAAGTCAAGGTTTTTTCCTCTCTACAAAAGTCCTTCTGCTCAACCGTACCATTACAGGTCATAACTAGTACTTGCCTGAATTGCCTAATAAATTGCCTTAATCCACTTTAGTAGCATAAAAGGAAAAACTACTAATGTGACTGATGTTCAAAACACTTTGCTTGCCAGAAATATTTGACTTTTTCAAAGTTGTTTAAAAAAATTGGATTAATTATTTGAAAGATGTTGTGATTAACCTGGTATCGCTTATATAGGAAAAGAAGACATCCACAAAGTGAATAATTCAATATAAATTGAATTGGCAGCAGATTAACCAGTAACTGAAATCTATAGTTGAGGTGAATCAAGGGCTTTGACTAATGTGAAGCATGGACTATTTGAATAGCCAACACAGTTTGTTATTCTTAAACATTGCTAAGTTGGTAACACTTTACAATAAGCTTCTTTTTATTACCATTAGTTAACAACATTAGGTAACATGAATGAACAATTATTTCACAGCATATATTAATCTTGGTTAATGTTAATTTCAACATAGTAATACATTTTTTAAATCAAAAGTTGTATATGTTAACATTAGTTAATGCACTGTGAACTAACATGATCTAACAATAAATAGTTGTATTTTTATTAACTAACATTAACAGAAATTAATAAATGCTGTAAAAATATTCTGTTCATTGTTAGTTTATGATACCTAATGCATTAACTAATGTTAACGAATGGAACCTTATTGTAAAGTGTTTGCGTAATCTTTAGTTCTTTCCTGAGAAATGTACTTTTTGCTACTGCTTGTGCACATTTACGAGTCTCTGATAAATATCTGAAAATGTAAAACATATGAAGTTAAATACATAAATGGCCAAAAGACGCACTAAATGTTGTCACACTAAATTCTACTAAATTTCCAATTAAAGTCTTTTCAGCAAAATTATGAAACTGTGGCTACAAACTATTACAAAAAGAGAAACAAAAAAGATTATATTATTGCATAATTTTAGAATTTTGTTCACATAATAATAATAATAATAATACAACAACAACAAAAAAATCCTAATTTAAGAGTAGGCTATTTTTAACTAGGCGTCTAAAACGAACACACAAAACCTCTGCTAGAGAATATACGTTTTTATGTTATTGACCATTTACTCGATATATCTCATGAGACAACTTCTCTTTGTGACAACTCGACTTACAGGCTTTTGCTGACGTGTTAAAGAAACAAACATTAATTTTTGCAAGATGATAACATGATTATTGTTTACAACCCAATAGTTCTGGAAGAGGCAAAGGATGTTGGCAGCAAAAGTGGCAAAGAGTTTGACTGTCAAATAAGTTGCATACATAATTCTGCAAGTATGGCGTGCATATACATGCCTGCAGCTGAATTCAGCACACAAGTGCGCGCCGAGCAGGCAGCCACGCGCATAATCAACAGTCCCTCGTGCTGCGCTGATATACAGCCGTGTGCTCAGAAGAGAGTTTCTCTCAACACATTCCACACAAGAAGGAGAAGAGAAGGATGGAGTTGTCACTCATGGCAGCGCAGGTATGACTTCACCATTATAATTTTTCTACCATAAAAGGGCTAATTGAGTATTTACTGAGTATGCTGTAACTGAGTAGAATCTGAGTAGATGAAGGGTAGTGGATGGGAAATTGTTACTACCTAATTTTCATTGATAACAAGCAAGTTAGAGTGTTTACTGAACATATGCATAGTAGTTCTCTCTACAAAGTGATATGACCTACAAACATATCACTTTGTAAGTAATAATAATAATAATAATAATAATAAATCACTATGAACTAATAATTGACTAATGGACTAATTTTGAGAGACCCTATTAAAAGGAATTTGGATGTCCAGTAATTGTTCTTATGGTGATGTTTGTCAAAAGTTATGATGTCTATTTCAGTCATGACAACTCTCTGAAAGATTTATTATGTTAATGTGGGTATGACATGTTGATAGGATATTGGTCTTGGCGGAATAGATATGCTACACTGCTGCTGCTGATGTAGCAGTGCAAGACGTTGACTTGCTACTGGTAGAACATAAACAGATATAATGAGTAAAGCATATGGATATGTTGCTGCTGCTGTACAATTACAAAAACACAAGACATGCTGCATCAAGCATGTATGATATGCTGCTGTACAATTAGACATAAATACAATCACCATGTAACAGGTCTAGCCCAGTGAAGCTTGGGAGGGGGAGGGTTTCAGAGAAAACTTTTGCAGCATGTTGCAATGCAACCGGCTTACTTGCAAAGTAAGCAAATGTCAATTTTAGGCGAAGAGAGACAAGTTGATTGGCTGCCAGATTACATATCAAAGGACCTATCAGCTCACACCATGTGAACTGATTGGCTTGACATATCACTTGTGAGCGAACTGATTGACTAACAGACAACAAGAACCAATCAGTTTGCACCATTCAGATTAATGCCTGAATTTAGCAATTTAGCTAAGTAATAATTTTTGTAATGGGGCGACTGTGACACTCTTAAAACTTCTATAAAATTCATTATTATGATTAAGTCCCTCTCAATGTTAATATTTTACTGGTCATTTTTCTATTGGTAAATATGTTTCTTTTACCAAAAGACAGTTCTGAATATGTAAAAATTGATCCTCCCAGTTTCATACAGGTGGTAGGCCAGATGCTTATTCGTGCGAGGATGCATAGCCTACTGAAACATAGGTCTGTACAAGTTTATTAAATTTTTACATTCAAGCAGAAGACATGTGGTGCAAAACTCTAAGGTCTATAAAGTATTCATGTTTGGTTGGTGTAATTATATCTGTGTATTTTTGTTTTTATTAAAAGAACATGTTTTGGTAGCTACTGTTTTGTCTGAGTAGTGCATTTTACAACCTGATCTCATAGTAAAATTGTTAGAGACTGGTATTTTGTAAAAGAAAATATATATATATATATATATATATATATATATATATATATATATATATATATATATATATATATATATATATATTCCATATTATTCATAGCAAGTGAAAGTTAAGAGGTGTTTCACTTTACTCTCTTTTTTACCCATGACTGTTATAAGTATGCATCTTTTTTATTATTATTATTATTATTATTATTATTATTATTATTTTAATTTTTTTAGATCCACTGGTTTTTGAGCTGTGCAAATATTTCAACTGGTGTTCAATTTGCAATGTGAATGCATAATACCTTTATGCAGTATGTGTGCAAAATGTAGTTTATCACTGTATGTTTTTGAAAACCCACCTACCTCACATGCATCATTTATATGTGTGCATTGTCCCTCAACCAAAATACCACCCTTTTGAAACATTTAGAAAGCAGGGGGAAAGCCAGATCTATGGTGTGTGCGTAAAAAAAAAAAAAAAGAAAGAAAAAAGTACGAAAAATGTTGTGTATCTCATATTAAATCATTTGAATAGTAGATGTGATGTGCCATTTTCAGTTATAG
The DNA here is from genome assembly GCA_032164185.1 of Moxostoma hubbsi. Lineage (NCBI taxonomy): Eukaryota > Metazoa > Chordata > Actinopteri > Cypriniformes > Catostomidae > Moxostoma > Moxostoma hubbsi. The sequence continues at coordinate 11,171,392 of JAVLUX010000019.1, forward strand.
AAAAAGTAAAAGTTCTCCTTCAAGAGTTTTACTTGATGGGTCATCAAAACATTGCATCATTGTTCTACTAGCACTGTAAGCTTAATTGCCTGTCCAGAAAGCCACCAGGCTTGGATGTACAGTGCAACACTATCTAGGGTTTGGTAAATCCAACCTGATCTCATAGAATCACAATAGTGTCTGTCAGTTTTCTAATTACTCTGTTAAAGCTGGTCTGGAAATACAAAGGTATAATTAGTGAGTCTTTTAGTGATTTTTTTATTTAAAACAGTGCATTATTGTTAATTAAATTGAAGTCATAGTCGAAATACTCCTATGTAATAGCCTACATTCCTGAAAATATCTGTGTCATAGAGCAAAGTATCTGGTGATCGCTATTTAATCAACCTGCTTTGTCTTTTTTCACTTTATTATCAAGTGACACGTTGCTAATTAGAATTTTAAAGTAGGCCACCAGTTTGCATCTGCTCTTTAACTCATACAGTCATAACTAGAGATGCGAAAACGAGACCATGGACAACCGTGTGAGCTTTCAACAAGATCTGCTTCCTTAAACATATACTTTTGGTTTGAAACATCGGTTAACTCTTTGATTAACAGCATTAACGATCATTATAACATTTTATTGAATGACTTTATGGAATACAATATTGGTTCTGATGTTGTCAATCGTGGAATTTTTTAGTATTTAGTTTAATAACCACAACATTGTATAATTGACTGTTGTCTCAGGCAACTGATTTCATGTAATGCTTAACAGATCATAAGATTAATGTACATTATTTAATTAAAATTAACCAAAGTACATTTTGCATGCACATTTACAGATTACAGTCAATACTATCTTACGACTGTATGTGAGGCAAGGGATTTCTTATATATTTTTGAAATAAGAGTGAAGTAATAGAACAGTGTTTTATATAAATTGTTTATTTCATGTATGGTTCAAAGGCCTTTCACATCACTTTGGAAGTTTCTTTCCTTTAAGTTTACATGAAAGGCATCTCAGAGTTTCTAAAGTAACTCCATGGACTGCTCTGTCAAGAAATGACAGTAAGAAGAAATGTCATTCTGCTCAAGTCTCAGCAGGCCACACAGATTCACAATAACATCACTCAGTGACAAATGAGGCAGAGCAGCAGGGAAGGGAGTGAAGGCAGGGGTTGAGGTCTTTTCTTAGCCTGGCATGTGATTCATGATGCACAGGTGAGGTAGAGCTTCTCCAAATAGGATACGTACAGTAGTGCTAATACATGGCACTGTGGAAGATTCTATTTAGTGAAAGTTTCATTACCCAATATTTCAACGCTGCATTATTAGTGTTTCATTATAATCGTATGCAAATAATAACATGCAAATAAAAAAGCAAAAAACTCACCAAATAATCACACACAATTAAAAAAGCAATGTGAATATGCATGTGCACATTTAAAAGAGAGAAAACACCTCCAATATATATATATATATATTTTTTTTCTTACATTAAAGCCAGATGAGATCCACTCTTTTACTTTAATATCTTTAGCTGGTTAAAAATATGTTGTTAGAAGGGTGTTCTAGTGTGCCAAATTTCAGAAAATGAACAGGATTTTCCAAGGCTTTGACTATTCATCTGAAAATAGTCTAATAACAGCACTCTTATTGAAGGTAAGAATATCCCAATTAAGACAAATTGTTAGAAAATAAATTATGAGGATTTAAAAAAAATATATATTATAGAAAAGTATAAAACAAATTGTAGTGAAGCCTTTAAAACATACAATCTGTAAATCAGATTTGACTAAAGGAACAACACTGTTTTGATCAATTTACTCAATTTAACTTCATTATAGCTAGGGTGGCCAGATGTCCAGTTTTTCTAGTGTCTTGACTTATTCTGGAAAAATAGTGTTTTGTCCCGTACCCTCTCCTAAGATTTCTCTATCGCCTAAGCGGCTTTCTCAGTCACGTGAGTATTCTAATCAAAGATAGCAATGGATACGGCTTGAAAAACCAATAAAATCACACCGTGTTATTTGAAGTACATGACTGGATTAAACTATCCAATCACAAACCCCTATCAATAGACATGCAGTTAGTGAACTGATTGAAGAGTCAATCTGAAAGAGCGCACAGATGAAATCGCAGCTGGAAAATGTCAAAGAAGCATTATAAAGATCTTCGAAAATAGTTTAAATGTCTAAAAAAGGAGTCACAGACGGAGCTTAGTAAAGTGAGGTGTGAGATTTGTGGAGCTCGCTTTTCCATCCCCCATGGAGGCTGCTCCAACATCGTGCAGCGTGTTAATACAAAAAAGCATGTGGATGCTGCTAAAAGTAAGTGTGCTACACCAAATGTTAGCGATTGTTTTGTGAAGAAAAGTTTCGAATCTGACAAGGTGCTTGCAAGTGAAGGACTTTTTGCATATCATTCTGTTGTGCATGGCCATATTTTCGATCGGCAGACTGCACTGTGAAATTGATCAAGAAATTGTATGATCTGAAATTTTCTTCTGCCGCACCAAATCTGAAACTGTCACGCAACTCGCTTTTGTGCAGCTGACCTATCAGAAATTACTGCAGCATGGCAACACACATTTCCTCTCTCTTGGTCCAGGTCTTGAAAGAATACTACACATTTTCAATGGTCTGCATGCATACTTTTTATCTCAAGAAAAATGTCCAAAGTTTACAATTTTCAGTGGTCCTAGCACTAAAATTTGGATTGGCTTCGCACTCAAGCAAACATGCATTTTAACTGTGCACTGGAGAGAGTAGAGCAAGACCACAGAATTGGCTTTGCATATTCATGACATGAGAAAAGTTTTGCAGACCAGGCTGAAGGAATCATTCATTCCCTCTGACATTAAAAAGCAGTTGGATGCCCTGATTACAGCTGGTGACATGCGAGCGGTGATTTATTTTGTGCAGTGGGAAACTTTTATTCAACATCGATGGAGTACCTCCCAAATTGGAGCCGCTCATTGGAGAACTTAGAAAAACTTGAGCGGGCCCTACTGAGAGACATCCCAGAGTGGAAAGATATCTACCACTCCAAAAACTCCACTCTCAGTTTGATTGATGAGTGAGCTTGCGCAAAAAACAGTGTCACTCGTCGCATCACTGAGTGGAACATGAACAAGATGGCCATGTCTAAGAGATGGACAGATGTATTTCGTGAGCTGGAGAGTGATCTGTGCCTAGGTAAGGATATGTCAACAAATGTCATTTTTGCTGGGAGGGGGCAGTTCTGTTTTTCACAAGGAGGAATCTGGTCACCCTAATTATAGCACTTGGTAATAATTGGGGAGACAATTTAAACATTTACATTTATGCATTTGGCAGACACTTTAATCCAAAGCAATTTACAGTGCACTTATTACAGGGACAGTCCCACCAGAGCAACCTGGAGTTAAGTGCCTTGCTCAAGGACACAATAGTGGTGGCCGTGGGGATCAAACCAGCAACCTTCTGATTAACAGTTATGTGCATTAGCCCACTACACCACCACCACTCCACTAAAGAGTAAACTAAACTAAAAATTACCTCAAATTAATTTTGGTTGTAGTATTTCATACACAGTGTATTATAATATTTGAACCTTTACAACCTTCTTTAATTAAATATAAAAATGGCACTTGATAGCAATAACACTAGATGGCCTTGTGAAATTTAAGTGACATCAGTTAACTCAATAAATTTGGCACTACTAAAAATAACTAAAACATTGAAGAAAAAATAAAACCAAATTAAAACTAAATGTAAAAAAGTGAAAACTAAATAGAACTAATTGAAATAAATTAGAAATACAATCTAAAACTAAAACTCAATATGATAATAATGCTGCTCTGTGAATTTTTGTGTGCATCATACTAAAAAACTGCAGATAATGCAAACTATTGAGTATATCTCTGCACTACTGAGTTGCATGCTTTACTTGAGGCTAATATGATTATAATATGAATGTCAAAGCAGCTGAAGATGGATTGGGTTTTCATGTTAAGGTTATTCCCTATTGCAATCTGAGTGCATTGTGGCTTTGATGGAAACTGCTCTAGTTATGCCACGGAACTTAAGTGGATTACAAAGATGGATGACATTTGATGAGCCTCTCAGATCTAATCAGCATTAGAATAAATCTGAGCCAGTTTATAAACTACAGCCTGGTTCACACTGTATAATTGTTTTCCCTTTACGATTACAGCTTGTTAGACTGTACAATTTGACCCCAGTAAAGATGCCAAGACAGACTGTGCAATATCAACTCTTTCTATGTCAGATTGCATGATATACATCTTTTAGGACTTTCTACAATGCAAACTCGAGGTAATTTTGATACTATGATCATAGCCTGAATATAACGCTAGCCAACGCCATATTTTTGTTGGCATATCACATAGACAAGCTAGTATCAACATGCTGATTGTATTGATTGTGTCATCAGATGCACTGTTTCTATTTGTTCTTTATTAGTCGGGCATCGCAGGAGTAGTCACACTGCAGGACTTCGACCCAAAATTTCAGAACTTCCTCTGAAGCTAAAGATTATCTTAAAGGCAAGTAATCGGCCGTCAGTTAGCATGGCACACTAAACGAAGACTGACGATTTTGCCCTACGATGCCCGAAATTTGTCTCAGAAGGCAGGATCTTAGCACAAATCAGTGTAATACGGGCTTAAAAAAGAGAAATATGAGCAATGCCCATCATTCACAAAGTTCTACACTTACACTGCCCATTGCTTGTTTGATTATTTTGGCTAATTTGATTGAATCTAGTACACAAGTCTGTTTAACACACTTTTTACCATGCATAATTCCAAACATTTCTCCAAATATCAGCATAGAAAATGTGAAAGTAATCAGATTCTAGATCAGATTCAGATTGTAGCGATAACTGATTTAAGCCAAAGCAAGGAACATTAAAGGTGTACTCAGTATTTAAGTATGTTGAAGTGGCTTACATTGGCTTACACTGACCCCTAGTGGCCTGGATGCTGCATTATTCAAATACAGTAGTTTTCAGTTACCAATGCCATTGTAGAAATTCACTATGTGCAGTAAGCCCGGATTCATTAAATCCACGAATGAAAGTATCCAATAACAGGGCAGTTACTGAGATTAAGCGAGTATTATTTGGCTGGTCATTTGATACTAATGTGAACAGTCCTGCTCAACCAGCTCTGAGCGGGATTTGAACCGGCGTTAGCCAGCATGTGAGGCGGGCGCACTAATGCGGAGGCTAAAGGCTACAGTCCCTAGCATCAGCCGCTAGTGTGCCTCTTGAGGCCAGGGGAGTGAGGTTTACACAAACCACACAGGTATGTGCATATACATATATATTTACCTTGCTGCTTTCTTAATATGCAGAGACAACTATAAATAAGCCATTTGTAGGTTGATTGCTTCGAAAAGGGGGAACACTGTGGCACTGTGGCATTGCTCTGAGTGTTTGAGTATTTCGACCAGCCCATCAAAACAACACTGGCTCATCTCATTGTCCAATCACTGGCAGATGACATAATTATTTTTGCAATTCAATTTAGTGACAATAGTTCCACAGAAAAAAGGATTCTATTTCAGATGTTCTGCGGAATATTACATAATAATTTAAAGCAGTCAATGCTAGACAAGATAAGGGAGGTCAATGCTGACAGCTTGCTGACCACCTCCAAATGGTCTCTGTCATTATCCATGATCCACATCTGGAAACAAAGAGATGAGTTTTCATTCTGTAATAAGCCAATCATGTAAGTGAACTCAAAAGATGGTATAGATTATAACAAACACGTGCATGAACTAGCATAACGTAGCACTGTTCCAATTTCTGAACTGCTCCCCAGTGGCCGAAGTTGGAACTATAGTTATGCATACCACAGAACTGAGACCAAACCTCAGTTCTTTTATCACCTTCTTTGAATGGATGTGACATGAAAGGGACAGCACATCTGTTTTTTGGAAGTAGTTATCACAGTAATTTACTCCTGAGTCCTAACCCAAACCATAATCCTAACTGAGTACTGAGTTCAATACAGCTTGGTCTAGCCGGATATCAAAAGTAATGTCACAAAAGGTACAAAAGGCACAAAGCGAGCAATTTCAGGGCATGAAAATTTGCAGCAAGGTAGCGTTTGTAGCGCTTCCGCCTGTCTGGAATTTGGATCCAAACTTGGTGGAAAAAAATTCAGAACTAAGATGCAGATTTCGACACAGATCATGTTGACACGTCACATGAGTAAGCAGGTCGGTCTGGACTGGATGGACAAAAATTAGAATTGTCTGTTTCGAATAGAACTGCTGGTAGCTGAATAATGCAGAAATTGCCTGATTTGCTGTGAGATAGTAAAAGCCATCAGATCAGTAGTGACTCTAATCTGTTTGAAGTAATCCCCCTGCGGCAAGATTGCTCTCTCTCTCTCTTTCACACACACACACTGATCTTGGTACGATCAGTAATGTGTATGAGTGACATGCCATTTATAAAGTAGACAATTTACTCTGCAGTCAACTCTGGAGCTGAAACCTGACTAGAGGTACTCCTTTAACTTTCTTTTTTCTTTCCCTCGCCTTTCTGCCCCGCTTCCCCTTCAACATCTCTTTAACACGCTGATGTCTGCCCTGTCTCTTCATCTTTCCATCCCTCTAACCTGTTGTTCATTGTTCACTCTGAAACAAATCTACATAGCATGGTGCCTTTGATTGTTCTGATAGAAATAGGTTTCATATTTGTTTATAATTATGTAGATTATTTGCTATATATTAATAAAATATTAAAAATATTGCATATCCATATCCCCATACATACCACACACATGACCTATCAGAATTGTATCCATATAATTTTTTGGGTCAAATTGTGCTGTAAATTGTCTGTTTTGGATGGTAAATTCAACATCACATTAAGTTTGAGTCCGGTTTCTTCAGCTGCCTGTTCCTATAGGAACAATTTATTGCTCAGAGGCTGCTCTGTCTGTCACAGCTAAGGAAATGGAGTTCTCGGATATGCCTAATTGACTCAAGATGTTTCTCGAGGCCATTTTAATCATTCATTAAGAAAATAGAGATATAAAATTAATACAGATTTCAGAGCACATAATATTTGGATTCAGATTGAATTGAAATGTCTGACTTTTGATTGCAGACTTTGGTATATTGGCAAATCTGAGACATTTCCTCTGAAACTTTATTAGAGCATATTGGTACAGTATGTGTATATATACATATATATACATATATGATGAAGTATTTATGTCAGAACACATCTCCTAATAAACCACTTGTAAATGCAGTTAACATTGCTTAACATGACATTAAGATTAGTGAAAATTAGTTATCTTCCTTCCAAATGTGCTGACATGTGGCAGCAGGATGCCTGATTATGCACATGACTACAAGTGCAAAATATTCACAGTTGATTTCACCTCATTGTATTTATGTAGTGCTACACTTAAATGTTGCCTATTTTACTTTATATGTTTTGCTACATGCACTTTCGATTTGGTTTGTGGTTGTTGATGTGGATGTATTGAAGCACTATTTCCCTGCAAACCAGCCATTCACGTTGCTTCAGTTTGAGTCTTCGTGTAAAAAAACAGGAAACTTTGAAATGTCTAACAGTCTCATTTTTAGGAAATATTCATATTACAAGGCTCATGATGATTCTAAAACAAGCTATGCTATCTCATAAATTATCTTCAGGTACATTTATGGTCTTTTTAAAATGCTATAAACTGGTGGCTGAGAAAAAGAATGAGAGCAGCTTCCACTATATTTAAATAGTTAATAGTCTTTGCAGTTCTGTGACTGTGAGCATGTATACTGTGGGGTCCAAATGTTTGAGACCACATCAAAAATCTGGAATTTACCTGGGAATAAACAAAAATGTTTAGGATTTTGAGAAAAAAAAAAAAAAAAAAAAAGATAAAGAAATCTTATGACCAAAAAAACCAAGATGAAGGGGGGCATGCCAAATTAAGAAATTCTGAAATGGTAATGTTAATTGTTCGTTTTTCAATATTTTTTTTTTCAACTTTTCACTGGAATTGTTATGATGAATACGTAATTATAAGGGTTGTATAAAGCAAAAAACAATGAGAAAAATAAATGGAAAAACAGGCATTTTCACTAGTGTTCTTGGAATTTTTGATGCCACTGTATTTGCAATATTTGCACTGTGGGCAAAATCTGTGTTCTGTGTTTAAAATACTGTTGACAGCAAAACAACTCTTCAAAAGAAAGGGACAGCATTAAGTGAATGGAGCATTTTTTTATTTTATTTTTTATTTTGATAGTATAACATAATATTTAATATATATATATATATATATATATATATATATATATATATATATATATATATATATATATATGTCTGACCAATTAATGTATGGGAGGATTATCCTTTCCATTATATTTACTTAAAGGTATAGTTCACCCAAAAATGAAAATCCACTCATCAGTTACTCACCCTCATGCCATCTAAGGTGTGTATGACTTTCTTTCTTCTACAGAACACAAACAAAGATTTTTAGAAGAATATCTCAGCTATGTAGATCCATACAATGCAAGTAAATGTTGATTACACATCCTACAGTGCCATCTAATGCTCTGTGCATGCATCAAGTACTAGGAAGTGTAATCAAGCTTGAAATCATGATCGTGCCAAGAGACTGCAATGACAAGATGTAAAGTGAAAAAATAGTTACATTTTGGACTGTTATCACCCAAAACCAACTAGATCACTTCAAAAGGGATTGACTAAATAACTGGATGATTGATTTTATGCTGACTTTATCTTCAAGCTTGTTTATGCTTCAAATGGACCTACAGAACTGAGATATTCTTCTAAAAATGTTTGTTTGTGTTCTGCAGAAGAAAGAAAGTCATACACATGTGGGATGTAAATGAGGGTAAGTAAATGATGAGATAATGTTTCTGTGAACTATTCCTTTAATCTATGATTTGAGAATGTATGTATTATTTTACTGCTATATTGCGCTTAGTATTCAAGTTTTATTTGGTTGCATTGGATTGAGAGTTATCTTTAAGACTCCAGCTGGTACTGTATATCCAAGCCCCTCAAGGATAACAGAACTATGTGGTTAAAAATATAATTTTTCTCTGTGTCAGTACAGTAAAGACCTGTAGGGAAATTACATGTTTAGTCCCTCTGGTTAACTGTAAGGACAGCAGATATATAACTGAGGCATATGATGATTCGTGTTTGGATGACAGGGGCTTAAAGTGTGGGTTCTAACTTTCTAAAAGAGCATACAGATATCTGTCAGATACATAATCTTTCGGAAAAATTCATGTTTTTCACAGAGATGACACCTCATTAGAGAGAATTACCACTAACAGTTTTTAGTTGTGACAAAATGCAGTTTAGTTGCTATCTCGCAGAAGGCAAATGTACTTGCTGTGTGTGAATGCCTTCTATTGACCAGATTCTAACTTTGATCAACTATACATATGTAATTTGTTTCAAATTAAGACCAATATCTTTGAATCTTAGGTTGCTGTACGCAGTTAATGGGCCATATTCTGTAATCTTAAAGATAATGAAAGAAAACTATACATTACTTGAAATTAGTTTCAAAGTGACACATCATTAATTTGAATTAAGGTTAAAAGAGATTTTGCCTGCTAACTCAAGTTTTCCTCCACATGGAACATGTATTTCAGTTTAGTTGCTCTCTTTTTTTTTTTTTAAGGGATAGTTCACACAAAAAGAAAAAAATCTGTCATAATTTTTTCACCCCTGTGTTGTTCCAAACCTCCATGGAACACAAAAGGAGATGCTAGACAGTCCCCGTTCACTTTTAGTGTATGGAAAAGAGGATATTCTAGAAATATTTTCTTATGTTCCATGGAAGAAATAAAGTCATGAGTTTGGAACAACATGAGAGCACTGCAGAGGGTGGTGAAAACTGCCCAACGCATCACTGGTTCCCCACTCCCCTCCATCGAGGCCATCCAGGGCAAACGTTGCTTGCGTAAGGCGCGCAGCATCATCAAAGACTGTTCCCACCCCAACCACAAACTGTTCACCCCACTCCCCTCTGGGAGGCATTTCAGGTCTCTCCACACCCGTACCAGCAGGTCCTGCGGCTGTCACCCTAATGAACTCTAACTCTGCATCCCGGTGACAATTGGATACCCCCCCCCGGACAATTTGCACTATCCTATCCCACCCACTCTGTTCTATTTATTTATTTAAAAATGTATTTACTGTAATTACACCTATACATAGCCATTTTCTACTGCACTTCATACCATTCATCCTGCACATACACTTATTCTAACTGCTCTTATTATGTTACTACACTGCACATAGCTGTACATATCTGTCTATATGGTTCATACAGAATATCCATATTTACTCTGTTTCTTATTATATAATCTGCTAATACACTGCATATATCTATATTTCCCCGTCTGTCGCTCACTTCGACGTCGTGTCGAAGAAGCGACACTAGGGGTCTCTCTTGAGCGCCGAAAGATACCTCTGATCTATGAAAAAAGGCCAATGAGAGTTGGCGAACAGTATTTGCATACTCCGCCTCCGGATACGGATATAAAGGCGAGAGAAATACGCTCGTTCATTCAGTAATTTTCTTCGGAGCCGATGGTCGTGTGTATGCAGTCAGCTGCGAGTAACACAACTGATCCTGCTTCTGATCCTCTGACGCTCTGCTTTGCTGTTGGATTTACGGCGCACTACAGCGGCTTTTCTCTTCACTGCTGGCGTGCAGTTTGCCCCTGGGCGCTTCGACAGCGCAGAGTTAAAAGAGTTGAAAGAGTGATTCTCTCCATAAAAGAGTTTATTTCTCTGAAAGAGCATTACACAGCGGCGTTGAACGTCCTTTTCAGGATGCGTCTTTATAAAGATGTAATTTCCGCCCCTGTGTAGTTTCTGGATGCGGTGACTTCTCCCCACCTCTCTCGGTCATAAAACACTGTCTTGCATGCCTGGGCTGCGATCGCACGCAAACAATGTTTTATGAATGGTTTATGTTCTCAGTGCGAGAACATAGCCATGGCAACATTGCGGTCGTGTGGCTTTCTTTTGTAATGAGAGAAAGCCGTTTCAGCCGCCCCCCGCGCCTCGCCTCCTTCCTACGGGATTGACGCAGGCGCCGCGGGCGATGAACACGATTTGGGGACAATGACGGGCTCTGTTCGCCGGGTAAATCCCCTCGAACTTCCCGCCTCCCCGGCACGCTTGTTTGCTTCCGTCTGAGCTCGGGATGAGTATTCTCTCCAATGGTTCATCTTCTCAGTGTGAGAACATGGCCGTTATAGCATTGCGGTCGCACGGCTTTCTTTTGTAATGAGAGAAAGCCACTTCAGCCGCCCCCCGCGCTCCGCCTTCTTCCTACGGGATCGGCGCAGGCGCCGCGGGCGATGAAGGCGATTTGGGGAATATGACGGGCTCTGTTCGCCGGGTAAACCCCCTCGAACCGCCCGCCTCCCCGGCACGCTTGCTTGCCTCAGAATTGGATGACATCACCGCTGCATCGGAGAGCGTTACAGCGGCATCGGATGCTGATCGTTCGCCTGGGCCGCCACCTTCGGGTCTGCGGCCCAGCCTGAGCCTGACGCACGGAGATCCGCTATGCTTTCCCGGGCTACTTGATCGGTTCCGCGGGCAGGTGCGCCGCTCACAGCCACGCCCCCCCCCCCCCCTTCCATTCTTCCCGGACGTGCACGACGAGTTGAGCTAAGCCAAGGCTTCTTCGCTCCTCCGCTCTCACTACCCTCGCGGTGGAACGGTCCCAGACCGCTTCCACTCTGCATGCCACGGCCCTTCCTGCAACCAATGCCAGGCCAAGGCACTTCAAAACTTGCACCTTGGGTAGTCCTGTTCTTGATGTGCTGCAGGAACTGCGCTGGATGACCAACCGCGCCCCCGGGCCACGGAGGTCAGAAGCGCTGGCACTCGAACAGGCGATGGCCACCCCTTGTGGTCCAGAAACGCACCTGTGGACTGGACCTGGTCGAAATGCGGGAGGCGGACAAGGCACACCTTCTCCCACACCCCCGTCTCCCAGCTCCGTCCATTCGGCGCCACCGTTGACGACTCTGCCCAGCAGTCCTCAGCGGTGAGGCAGACGGAGGCCACTACACATCCTGCCCCGCCGCAAGCCTGCCGCCATGGGCCATGCCCCGTCTGCTCGCCGACGGGCGTCCTCCTGCGGCTGTGAAACACCCTGCTCCGCCTCAACCCGGGCCCAGCTCTCAGCCCCAGCGTCGAGCACGCTGCAGGAAATGGACGCCCCCGTCTCACGGACCCCCTCGAGGACCCGGAAGGCTCCCAGGCTGTCCGTAGACGTTCAACCCAGGGACCAAGATGTTAGCTCCGGAGGCTGGTAAGACCGCTCCGTCCCCGGTGGAGGGCCGGGAGGAGAATCTTTTCTTGTTGAATTAATTTTCACATTCTCATATTCTCTGTAATGAGCTATTTCCTTTTGTCTCTGGGTCACCTGGCCCGCAAATGCCGTTCTCACGGCACTTTGCCCCCAGATATCAACAGTCCTGGCTTCCTGGACACGGACCACCCGTCTTCAGCCCCACGACTGTCCCCTGGCCGGCCGGTTCCGATGAGTCTAGAGGACGCCTACCCAGGACCTCCTCCTCAGTCGCTAACCCGCCCCCTGCCGGGTGTGCGGAGCAAGGTAAGTGCTTTGAGTCTTGTCTCAGCACCTCAGCCGCGGGTCGCCCCGTCGCCGCCCAACGCTGCCCTACCTGCTCCGCCCCGCTGCGAAGCCCCGCCGGGTACGTCAAAATTAATCGTCCCTTTGGTGCCCCTAGCGCAGAGGTTGGACGCGTGGCTTTCACTTCCCAACCCGTCTCGCTGGCTGGCCCGGACCATCCGACTCGGTTACGCAATTCAGTTTGCCAGGCCCCCGCCCCCCTTCATGGGCGTCCGCTTTCTCGCAGTACACGGCGAACATGCCCACTCCCTGTGCGCGGAAATCGCGACTCTTCTGGCCAAAGACGCGATAGAGCCTGTCCCTCCAACCGAGATGAAGAAGGGTCTCTACAGCCCTTACTTCATCGTACCCAAGAAAAGCGGCGGCTTACGACCAGTCTTGGACCTGCGAGTTCTCAACCGAGTGTTGCACAAACTCCCGTTCCGAATGCTCACGCTTATCCGTCCGGCATCTAGATTGGTTCGCAACGGTAGACCTGAAGGACGCGTACTTCCATCCTGCCCCGACACCGCCCCTACCTGTGGTTTGCGTTCGGGGGCCAGGTGTATCAGTACAAAGTCCTCCCCTTCGGCTTATCTCTGTCCTCTCGCGAGAGCTACTATGCACCCACAGAGACCAGGTGCTCAGGCACCTCAGCCGTCTGGGGATTCAGGTCAACTGGGAAAAGAGCCAGCTCACTCCAGTTCAGAGCGTCTCTTTTCTCAGGATGGAGTTAGACTCGGTCTCAATGTCGGCACATCTCACCAATGAGCGTGCCCAGTCAGTGTTGAACTGCCTCGCCGCCTTTAGGCCAGGCACAGCGGTCCCCTTAAAACTTTTCCAGAGGCTCCTGGGGCATATGGCATCCTCCGCGGCGGTCGCGCCGCTGGGGTCGATGCATATGAGACCGCTCCAACACTGGCTCTAGACCCGAGTCCCGAGACGAGCGTGGCGCCACGGCACGCACCGGGTAACAATCACCCCCGCCTGCCGTCAGACATTCAACCCCTGGACAGACCCCTGTTTCTTACGGGTTGGAGTGCCCCTACAGAAGGTGTCCAGACGCGTCCTGGTCACGACTGACGCCTCCAGATTGGGTTGGAGCGCCTTTTGCAACGGGCACGCAGCCTCAGGCCGTTGGAAAGGGGCCCAACTGCGTTGGCACATCAACTGCCTCGAGTTGTTGACCGTCCTTTTGGCCCTGCGGAAGTTTCTCCCGTTAATTCGGGACAAACATATCCTAGTCAGGTCGGACAGCACCACTGCGGTCGCGTACATAAATCGCCAAGGCGGCATACGCTCCCGTCATATGTCACAACTCGCCCGTCGTCTCCTCCTTTGGAGCCAGCACCGACTCAAGTCGCTGCGTGCCACTCACATCCCCGGCAACCTCAATGTGATAGCGGACGCGCTGTCATGACAATGCTTGCCTGGCGGAGAGTGGAGGCTTCACCCCCACTCGGTTCAGCTGATTTGGGAACGGTTCGGCAAGGCCCAGGTAGACCCCTCTGCCTCCCGAGACACCTCCCACTGCCCGCTCTGGTACGCCCATTCAGAGGCTCCCCTCGGGGCAGATGCACTGGCACACAGCTGGCCGGCTGGGCTGCGCAAGTACGCATTCCCCCAGTGAGCCTTCTTGCACAGGTGCTGTGCAAGGTCAGGGAGGACGAGGAGCAAGTCACTCTCGTGGCTCCTTACTGGCCCACTCAGGCCTGGTTCTTGGACCTTGTACTTCTCGCAACAGCCCCTCCCTGGCGAATTCCCCTGAGGAAGGACCTTCTTTCTCAGGGATGGGGCACGCTCTGGCATCCGCACCCAGACCTTTGGGACCTCCATGTCTGGCCCCCGAACGGGATGCGGAAGATCTAGCTGGTCTACCAACCACGGTCGTAGCCACGATCAACCAAGCCAGAGCCCCTTCTACCAGGTAACTCTACGCCCTGAAGGGCGTCTGTTCGTGAATCGGTGTTCTTCCCGGGCAGAAGACCCACAGAGGTGCGCATTTAGGTCTGTGCTCCTGTTCCTACAGGAGAGGTTGGAGGGGAGGCTGTCCCCATCCACCTTGAAGGTGTATGTTGCCACTATCGCAGCTCACCACGACCCAATAGACAGCAAGTCTCTGGGTAAGCACGACTTAATCGTCAGGTTCCCAAGAGGTGCCCGGAGGTTAAACCCCTCCCGGCCAAACCTGTTCCCCTCCTGGGATCTCTCGGTGGTCCTCGCCGGTCTTCAGAGATCCCCCCCTCTGAGTCGCTAGAATCAGTTGGCTCAGGGCCCTCTCCTGAAAAGACGGCCCTGCTGATCGCGCTCACTTCCATCAAGAGGGTCGGGGACCTGCAAGCGTTCCCTACTAACGACACTTGCCTGGAGCTCGGTCCGGCAGATACTCATGTGATCCTAAGACCTTGACTGGGCTATGTGCCCATGGTTCCTACCACGCCCTCTGGAGATCAGGTAGTGAACCTACAAGCGCTGCCCCGGGAGGAGGCAGACCCAGCCCCTCTCACTGTCGTGTCCGGTACGTGCCTTGCGTGCCTACCTGGAACGCACCCAGAGCTTCAGGCGCTCTGAGCAGCTCTTTGTCTGCTTTGGAGGACAGCAGAAAGGGAACACTGTCTCCATACAGAGGTGTCTCACTGGGTGGTGGATGCCATTCAGTTGGCCTATCACACCCAGGCCATGCCCCCCTTATGGGTTCAAGCCCACTCCACTGGGAGCGTGGCATCCTTATGGGCACTGGCTAGGGGCACCTCCCTAGCAGACATTTGCAGAGCTGCGGGCTGGGCAGCACCTAACACCCTTATGATCTCAGGGTTGAGTCAGTCTCGTCCCGTGTTCTCTCAGGTCCGAGCCCGTAGAACTCGGTACACGTCGACGATCTGACCGGGTGAACCGCTTGTTCCAGCGCCGTTTCCCTCTGCCAAGGCAAAACAGTGCGCTTTTGTCCCAGAGGACCTAGGTCCCTGGTTGATTCCTCCCTAGCCCTTCGGGCCCGCAGCAGTTCAGCAGAGGAACGTGCTGGTCCAGTCCACTACGGGTACCTCCGGCTACCCCTACTGGAATAGGTGCTCCACAGATCAGGCCTCCTACGGGACTCCTTCTGTGTGTATTTCCGCGGTACGGTCACCTTGCGAGCTGACCCGCGTCTCCCTTAGGCAGTCCTTCGCTGCCCTCCGGTCGCCGTGTTGTAGCAACTCCCCCCTCCTCGAGGCTGGATCTACCACCGCGCCACTTCCTCCCACATGCCCAAAGTGGCCATGTGGTGTATTTTGCCACCTATACCTCCCCTGCTGGGCGGGTGTGGCCTCCGCAGGGTCTTTTCCCCCTAAAAGAATAGGACTTCGGAATAAGACCCCCTTCCCTCGATGCGGTAAGGGCCCCGGCTGCTCTTGCTCTATGCCGAGAAAACATAGAGAGAAAAGAGGCCCAGCCAGGCTTGGCCCGTTCCCTAGTTGGGAGCGTCACCTTGTTCCCCCCTAGGGTAACCAAAAGGGTGCTGACGCTTTTTCGGGGCATTGGGGAAGAGTACGTGCAGCCTGAACACAGTTGGTCGCTTGTGCACGTGCAAAATACCTGCCTGCTTCTGTGTCAGCAGTACACGTACACGGCTCAGCGCATGGCGAGTTTTGAAGTGGACCCCTAGTGTCGCTTCTTCGACACGACGTCGAAGTGAGCGACAGACGGGGAACGTCTCGGTTACGTATGTAACCTCCGTTCCCTGATGGAGGGAACGAGACGTCGTGTCTTCCCGGCCACGTCGCTGAGCCGAGCCGCTGAGATGCCCGGAACACTCGCCTTTATATCCGTATCCGGAGGCGGAGTATGCAAATACTGTTCGCCAACTCTCATTGGCCTTTTTTCATAGATCAGAGGTATCTTTCGGCGCTCAAGAGAGACCCCTAGTGTCGCTTCTTCGACACGACGTCTCGTTCCCTCCATCAGGGAACGGAGGTTACATACGTACATGTTGTTCATACACTGTTCATATTACATAGCCATATTTATTTATTCTGTTCTATAACACTGCAATATATTTCTTGTCCTGCCTTTGCACCACCTGTCTACACTTGAACATCACATTGCACCTTTATGCTTTTTTGCACTTCTGGTTGGATGCAAACTGCATTTCGTTGTCTTTGTACTTGTACTCTGCACAATGACAATAAAGTTGAATCTAATCTAGTACGCTACACCATTAAGGTTTAGACATTTTACTTCTTGAAAACATTTGACAATAATTGAAGGACACATCGGTCAGTTGTTCTCCAATGTTCAAAGAGCTGTTTTTAGATTTGAACAAGACTGATGAGGTTGTCAGGAGTTGATGAATAGAGCTTGTTATTGTGGAGATAGGGAGACAATGAGGTAGCGAGGAGGTAACATATTTCTGAGTAAAACAGGATATTAAATGAGATATAAGTTGTTTTTCTAAGATTAATGTGCACTGATGAATCATGGACAATAAGACAAGAACAAGCATTTAGAAAGTAATTAATTTTAAGCATAAAGAAAAATCATTTTGATTTAATCTTGACTTTAAGATGTTCAAATTGAGACCTTAACCTTAGAGTTGTTATCTTATTTTTACAGCATTTTCAAGCAGTCAGCGGGGCCTTCATGGATTCCCCATACAATGGCAGCACATCCCTTCAGACTTCCACCTCTAACCTCAATGCCCGACCAGCTGAGCAAGAAGAGGAGGGCAAGTTCTCCAGCGATGCCATCTGGCTGTGGGTAGCTGTCATTGCAACCATTGGCAACATAGTGGTGGTAGCTGTGGTGTGTGCCTGTGCCTTTTAGACCCCGTAGTCTGCAAGAACACAACCTGAACTCCTGATCCTTTACCCTTAGCACACTTTAGCATGCAGCAACCTTGATCTCTCCTTTCTCTTGAGATATCCTTTAATATAATTGTCAATTTGAGTGAATTGATAAGTTAAATTATAGTGTGGTATACATTTTGTTTATATTAAATTAATTACTTAGCTCTTATTCTTTAAATATAATGATGAAAAATGTTGTTTTGTGACCAAACAAAATAGTGGGTACATTTATTCTTAAGAAGTGGTCACAGAAGAGTTTGCTTGGTTATATAAGCCAGTTCTATGTAAATCTCCATTAGATGTCCAGTTGTACATGAATTACAGATGTGATCTTGCCCATCCTTCCATTGATAAACCAAATCCCTGACTATCATACGGTTTGTCATATAGGAAATGTGGAACTTTTGTCTCTGGATGGGGACACAAGCTCCACTAAGTGTGCGTGCTTGTGAGTGTCAGCTGAATTAGTGACAGATGGTGGTTGTCCAATGAGTCCACACATTAACTACAAGCAAACTGGCATCAGCTCAAACAGCTGCATGTTATATTTTACCCACTCCTCTCCATTCTACTTCTACTGGTGGGGTCAAAACAAATATTTGTGATTCTACACCACTTTTGGGCCATCTAGGACCTTATCAACCAATGACATATATGATAGCGACACACAATAGCTACGGTCATCTTTAAACTGTATTCAGTCAAAGTGACATAAGATAAACTTTTTGTGCTATTAGAGCTGACTGCATTTATGATACATAGGAACATGTAGTTCAAGTGTCAAACTATCTTTATAAGAATCCCACTTAAAATTAGGGTTTCTACTTGTCATTCCATACTTAAGGATGAAAATAAATTGCCGGTTGGGCCATTAAATCGATCAAGGCCAAGATATTTCTGCACATTAAACAGGGAGAGGAGAAGGTATTTTAAAATGTATAAAATTACAAACGCTGGGCCTCATTCATAAAAAAACACACACAGAAAGGATTTCGGAGGAAATCAATTGTAAAACTATTCTTATGTGAATTTTTGCATTTAATTCAGTGCAACAGTTTACTAAAGAATGGATTTATGAATGTACATATTAACACAAACATTTGTTCTGCTTGTGTTTCATGAATGAAGTAGATCGCCTATAAAATGATAGTTCAACCAAAAATTAAAGTTCTCTCATAATGTTCTCACATTCATGCCATCCCAGATGTGTATGACTTTCTTTCTTTGCTGAATACAAACAAAGAATTTTAGAAAATTATCTGAGCTCTAGGTCCATACAATGCAAGTGAATGGCCACCAGAACTTTGAAGGTCCAAAAAGCATATAAAGGCAGCATAAAATTAATCCATACGACTCCAGTGGTTAAATCCATATCTTAACAATCGATATGATAGGTGTGGGTGAAGGACAGCTTAATATTTTTGTCATTTTTTACTATAATTCTCCATTTTCTCCATCTTTTGTTTTTACCGATTCGCATTCATTGGCATATCGCCACCTACTGGGCAGGGAGGATAATTTATAGTTAAAAATGACTTAAATATTGTATGGTTTCTCACCTATCATACCGCTTCTGAAAACATGGATTTAACCGCTGGAGTCATATCGTTTTCTTTTGTGCTACTTTTATATGCTTTTTAGACCTTCATATTTCTGGTCACCATTCACTTGCATTGTATGGAACTACAGAGCTGAGATATTCCTCTAAATTTGTGTTTGTGTTCAGCAGAACAAAGATTGCAAGTCATACACATCTGGTATGGCATGAGGGTGAGTAAATGATTAGAGAATTTACATTTTTGGGTGAACTATCCCTTTAAAAGTCCTCCATGTAAACTGCAGTAAGCCAATTACCAACGCAGAGACTTAAATCCTACGTTCCTCCCATTTAATTTGGTGTTTGTAACTCTCTCTATTTTTTTACATTCATTAGCCCTGTCAGCTTCATTTTGAGTTCATAATTGAATGTGTGTATGCGTAAGATATTAGATGTTAGTGCTTGAATGATCCTAAATCTCATCTTCTATGGGTTACAGATATGGCACATCATTAATTCAATATCGGCTCTCTTTTCAACGTCCAAAATTGTTCTTTTTTTGGACTATGTTGATGACCCAAGCAGTTACTAATGCTCTACTGGATCTCTGAACAAAACATTACGCTACAATTAATCAAAGTGTGGTAAGGGATGGGAAGAGGTTACAACGTCTGAACAGATAAGAAGCATTTAGCTTGTGATCATTCTATGTTATTAAGCGTGAGTCAGAGCAGTTGGTGAACTATTTTATTTTTTTTAGGTCAAGGATGTTAAAGAGTGTACACTGAGGGGGGAATTCACTAAGAATGAATTGCATAAACAGCCTTCCATGTTGTTTTAGTATCTGATTCACAAAAGGAATTATGAAAATAGCAGAGGGACAAATACTCAATCCCAATCCCAACAGTGATGAATGCAATTTACATAACACAATTCTTGCAGGCTAGTTCTGTGTGCTCGGTTGAGGAGGATGCAGCAGACTACCACGATCTGGAACTTGCAAATTGAAATGCTGAAAGAATGCTCAGCTATAAGACTCTTTTCGATCATTTAATCATCATTTGATGAATTACTGCTGTCATGATAAATAGAAAATGTACATGAACATCTCTTTTAAACAAAAGTGTTGTTTACTGCTTAATAGCGCAATGTTATGTGATTATTTACTATATTTTTAATGAAAAAAAAAAAAAAAGCTAAACTTCAAAATATTTTGGTAAAAGGAGGTGAAAGCTTGCTTTGTAAATCTTTGCAATGAGTTTTCAGGCTAAGATCCTTAGTGCAGATTTTTTCCCAAAATATCCATCACTCAGCTGTACTCTGTAGTGAAGCTGACTGAAGGATTGGGAAGTGCATCATTCTCCCAGTCATTTCCTTCAGGAGTTTGGCAACAGGGCTGTGGTATTTTTCTAGGCATACTTGATCTCAGAAATCTGGCACAGCCCAGTGCCAGTATTAACACAGGTTGTGAGCTTGGCTCTGGGGTCAATCGAGACATAGGGGTCCATCATCCACTCACCTACTGTACAATGTGCCTTTAAGAAAATATAAAGCTGCCAATCCGAATGCTTCGGTGGGGACACAGTTGAAATGACATCCATCTCATTTCAGAGGTACAATTTTTAAGTATTGTAGCTATGCATTTTTTGGTGGCTTTCTTTGCACAAAGATATGCTGCAATCAGTCCTTGATTCCTGCAATTTCTGTAGAAAGATAAGATATCCAAGTTAGATAAACTAACCTAATGGGTTTCACCCCTATTGAAGATTCTGTTATAATTTATTTACACTCATGTTGTTCCAACCCCCTATGACGATACTAAGTTAGATTTTATCCTCACAAATTTGGAGTTTGTCATCTGCACATGTGGTTAATGATCGATGCAAGACTTGAGGGATTTAGAACACCAGAGGCTCTCATTTTTTGCTGTGGTGTCTAATTTTGCCCATGATGTTTAAGCAACTTGACATTATTAGGCATTGTATTATAGTTGATGCTCTGTTTGCTGTTTGTACTGTGATATGAGATTGTTACTGACTCCAGCATAGGGTGTTTATTTGGCGTGTCCTAACCCTTTAACACTTCTCTTCTTGTCTTTCAGATTGAAAGGAACATGTTGCAGCCTAAAAGATTTTTGTATTAAAGCATATTCTTTAAGGAATAAACAGCTATGAGACACAGAGTTCTTTGGTTGCTGCCAGAATGCAAGGGGAACCTAATTTAGAGGAAGATGCTCAGAAGTGGAGGGTTTTAGCCCAAAACATATTGTTTGATTATTTGACTTTGTGGGGAAATAGAAGAGAGCGATACTGATAAAAAAATATTTATCATGATCTGCTTTTAGGGTTAAATTTTAGTATAATTATGATTGCATTTCTTTCTCATTTGTGTTCTTTTTTGCGTTTTTATGGCAGACAATACAGGTTAGTTAAAAATAGGATGAAAACCTTTATACATGTTAGAAGAATTCTACAACACATAGTAATAATAAAAAAAAAAAAACATTGTACATTGTTTAGCATTACCAGTCTTTAGCATAGGCCATTTTCTGTACATTACTGTAAATTAATTGCACATTGAAGCCATTTAGATTTATATTATGTAAGAGAATGAACCAGCAATTATCAATAATTGTGTGCTATGAATATATTTATAATGACTGAAATGGACATTGACAAATGTTTAATGCAATAATAGTATATATTTTAAAAAAGTCATTGTGGCAATAATTTAAGGCAGAAGTTCCGGCAGAATAAGTGAAATTAGCCCCAGAATAATAATGTTTGTTCAAATAAGTAAGCAATGTATTTAGTTCCTGAAGGAATTAGTGTACATGTGTTTAAAGAGCCCATATTATGCTCATTGACAGGTTCATCATTTTATTGAAAAGAATTGGTTTACATGCTTTATTGTTAAAAAAAAAACACATTATGTTTCTCATACTGTACATTGAAGCAGCACCTCTTTTCACCATCTGTCTGAAATGTTCTGTTGTAGCGCCTGTCTCATTAAAGCCCCCCCCCCCTTTTGGTCAACCGCTTAAGAGCGTGTGTCGGAAATGTAACGCCCCTAACCATAACTGAGTTTCAGCTTAAAGTATCCCTTAGATACTTATCCATTATACATATGTATTACATAGTGACATAGCTAAGTCATGGAAGTAATGGCTGGACTGCAAACCAGGCATTTCAGGCAGTCCAGGAGCAGCGTTTTCTGTGGGAGAGAGTAACTCCCTTTGGCATGGACTTTGTGCTTTGTAACTTTGCAGACCTCATACATGCAGAAACAGCTATATTACACACTAAAGGAAAGGTAAAATCTCAAAAAGCATAATAGGGCTTCTTTAAGTAAAACTGGTCAGTAGAGGGAGAGTGACACCAGCATTTGAATGAGTTTCATGATCTCTACTGCATTTAAATAATAAATAAATACACATTGCATATAAATAAGCAAGTCCACCTACTTGCTCCTTAAAGGTCCAATCTGAAATTTCTGAATGAGTTACACTGGACACTCAGGGACCCGCTTTGTTTATAAAAATGTAGCAACCAGAACCATAAAGCAAACTATTATTTAAAATAATTTGATGCTTTTGTAGCTGAAACATCTAGTGAGTTTTAGTTATTACTGAATCTACTGTTAAAGGTGTTAGATGTACATACACCTTTACTGTTACAAAAATGATCTGACACCTTTATAATTAGTTTTGCCTTTAGCGGTTGGCACATAACCTTGCACATGATGCATGCTTTAATTGTACCCACATTGCTAATTGCATTTTGTTGTTGTTTTGTATGATGATAAAATTGCACATAATTAAGAAATGATTTCCTTTAAGCCTCTCTGAGAGTTCACGCTTTTAGACTTTAATCATGATAGAGTTTGCATGATGGCAGATACATTTGTTATTTTTATGCTAGTATTACTGTCTATACTGTACATATAAAATGGGTAAAAATTAATTATTCTTTGTGTATTTTCTTAAAATGTTTATAAAGCACACAATGCATGCTCATTATTTATATTGTACTTTGTAAATGTATTTGCTCTTTGTTTTTTTCTGTTAATTATATTATTATATTAAATATTTAGTAATATTCAAATGTTTATTATTATTATTATTATTATTATTATTATTATTGTATGTGTATATGATCCACTTGTAGTGATTTATCAAAAACCTAAGGTTTCTTATCTTTTTATGCCTCTGTTAATTTATCAATAACAGGACTGTAAACATTCCTTTATGTAGTCTGATTTAAGATGGTACAAGTTAAAGGCATCGTGAAGGTCAGAGAACATTACAATGTGTACTCATTCAATACCAGGTCAACATCAATGAGTTTCTAGATGTAAAACTGACCAAATCATTGTCAACCAGTATGAACAATAATATGTACATGTACAGGTGAAACTCGAAAAATTAGAATATCGTGCAAAAGTTCATTAATTTCAGTAATTCAACTTAAAAGGTGAAACTAATATATTATGTAGACTCATTACAAGCAAAGTAAGATATTTCAAGCCTTTATTTGATATAATTTTTATGATTATGGCTTACAGCTTATGAAAACCCCAAATTCAGAATCTCAGAAAATTAGAATATTACATGAAATCAATAAAAAAAAGGATTTTAAATACAGAAATGTCGGCCCTCTGAAAAGTATAATCATGCATATGTACTCAGTACTTGGTTTGGGCCGCTTTTGCATTAATTACTGCCTCAATGCGGCGTGGCATGGATGCTATCAGCCTATGGCACTGCTGAGGTGTTATGGAAGACCAAGATGCTTCAATAGCGGCCTTCAGCTCTTCTGCATTGTTTGGTCTCATGTCTCTCATCTTTCTCTTGGCAATGCCCCATAGATTCTCTATGGGGTTCAGGTCAGGCGAGTTTGCTGGCCAATCAAGCACAGTAATACCATGGTCACTGAACCAGGTTTTGGTACTTTTGGCAGTGTGGGCAGGTGCCAAGTCCTGCTGGAAAATGAAGTCAGCATCTCCATAAAGCTTGTCTGCTGAAGGAAGCATGAAGTGCTCTAAAATGTCCCGGTAGACGGCTGCATTGACTCTGGACTTAATAAAGCACAGTGGACCAACACCAGCCGATGACATGGCTCCCCAAACCAACACAGACTGTGGAAACTTCACACTGGACTTCAAGCATCTTGGATTGTGTGCCTCTCCATTCTTCCTCCAGATTCTGGGACCTTGGTTTCCAAATGAGATGTAAAATTTGCTCTCATCAGAAAAGAGGACTTTGGACCACTGAGCAACAGACCAGTTCTTTTTTTCTTTAGCCCAGGTAAGACGCTTCTGACGTTGTTTGTTGTTCAGGAGCGGCTTAACAAGAGGAATATGACATTTCCAGCCTCAGTCCACTCCTTGTGAAACTCCCCCACACATTTGAATGGCCTTTTCCTGACAATCCTCTCCAGGCTACGGTCATCCCTGCTGCTTGTGCACCTTTTTCTTCCACACTTTTCCCTTCCACTTAACTTTCTATTAATGTGCTTTGATACAGCACTTTGAGAACATCCAACTTCTTTTGCAATTACCTTTTGAGGCTTTCCCTCCTTGTGGAGGGTGTCAATGATGGTTTTCTGCACAACTGTCAGGTCAGCAGTCTTCCCCATGATTGTGAATTCAACTGAACCAGACTGAGAGACCATTTAAAGGCTCAGGAACCCTTTGCAGGTGTTTTGGATTAATTAGCTGATTAGAGTGTGACACTTTGAGCCTACAATACTGAACCTTTTCACAATATTCTAATTTTCTGAGATTCTGAATTTGGGGTTTTCATAAGCTGTAAGCCATAATCATAAAAATTATATCAAATAAAGGCTTGAAATATCTTACTTTGCTTGTAATGAGTCTATATAATATATTAGTTTCACCTTTTAAGTTGAATTACTGAAATTAATGAACTTTTGCACGATATTCTAATTTTTCGAGTTTCACCTGTATATGAGCATTTCTACCATTTTGTTTTTTCTGTCTTTCTTCCTTAATTAAATTAATGACTTGCTAATAGGTATAGGCTTTAATTATTATTATTTTTTTTTATCATTTTAAAGTTTTAAAGTGACAGAATATTGTCCAGAATAATTTATACAATTATAACATAAGAATTGCATCCAGAATAATTTTTCCTGTTCTTTTTGTGAGTGAAATGAGTGAAATGGCTCAGATTAGCATACTGTAAATTCTACAAGAAAACAAAAATGTGTGAATTAATGTCAGTTAACACTGAAAAGTTTAATGGTGTTGTATTCTGTGTGGGAGCACAATAATAAAAACTACATGGTTGGACAGACAAATACATGGAACATTTTAATGTGGACATTGTAATCACTATGATAATGTTACTCAGACAAAGTCTTTTGTGGATGTCTTTACAAACAAATATTTTCCCATTAGATCCTTCATCAATTGTAAGAGTACATATCTTGTCTACAGGCTCGAATGCCCCTGTTTTTGTTTTTATGTGGGCCGAACTAAGCATAGATTGCAAGATAGAATGTGGGATCATAAACATGCAGTCCATATAGAAAACAAAGATTACCCTATGGCAGGGCATTTTGCACATCTGTACACAATTTGAACCCCTCCGCATTATAAATAATTGGTTTGGAAACAATAAGGGAAACTATCAGTAAGGGAAATAGATTACAGAGACTTTTACAACGAGAGGGCTTTTGGATTTTTAATTTAAAAGCCACTACTTTCCCGGGTTTGAATGAAGAACTTGAATTGACTCCTTTCTTGTAAGAATATTCCTCTCCCCTTAATTGAGTTTCCAAATTGTTACAGAGCATTTTGAGTGTGGTATTGCGATGTATTAGGTCTATGATATATTGTTGGTCCTCTATACACAGTTTGTGTGTTGCCTGCATGAATATGGGGATTTACACATGAATACAGTTGTTGATAGGTGTTGTTTTTTGTATATATAAACATGCATGCAACAGTCTTATATAGCCATTTACATTTACATTTATGCATTTGGCAGACGCTTTTATCCAAAGCAACTTACAGAGCCATATTACAGGGACAATCCCCCCGGAGCAACCTGGAATTAAGTGCCTTGCTCAAGGACACAATGGTGGTGGCTGTGGGATTCAAACCAGCAACCTTCTGATTAGCAGCCCTGTGCTCTAGCCACCACCACCTCCAGCCAGTAAGTTATCGATAAGGCTGTGGTATTTAATGAGGTGATTCCCCTTTAAGATTTTGAAATTCCTCAGCCCCATTGACTGGTTGATTATATTTAGACCTGTGACCCATTTTTGCCTGACACACTCTGAGGAAGGCTATTTGCTGAAATGCATCAAAAATGTTTTTTTTTTTTTTTTTTTTTTTTTTTACAATGTTTAGTGTCCTGATGTGACTAGTCAATTAAAAATAAAGGCTTTTTCAATTTTCTACCAGAAGAATTGCCTTGGACTATTTTCCCTGAATTTCCAACACAATAATATTTAATGTTGTCTTTACTCTCAAACCTTTGCCCTGAGATGACCTGTGTCCTCTGTCTGGATGTTCTGGGAGCCTTGACCATCTGTAGGAAATTAATTGTGAAATTTTTGTCTCTGCGTTTAATGGCAACTAAATAGAATTAATTGCACACCACAAATAGGCAGACATTACTGATAAAGGACCATTAAATGATGTAACTCTTAAGTTCTCTCTCTCTCTCTCTCTCTCTCTCTCTCTCTCTCTCTCTGTCTGTGTGTCTGTCTTTGACTCCCTCACATAAAAAATATTCATTGCCCTGCATTAGAAGACAAATTATCCACCCCATTTTGTCCTCTAATTTACCAAAGACAGTTTCATTAAAATGCTGGACTGAGTTTCAAAGTGGCCAAACATCTGGAAATGGAATGGTAGGATGCAGTCTGCTCTGATTCTGTGCAGTTCAATTAAACTACTATAATGTATTCTCCTGAACTGTAATCACAGAATTGATCCAAGACTGCTGTAAAGCGTGTGGGCAGTGGTGTGCATCAAAGGCAGACAATTCCAATAAGCTCAACATTAGAACATTATCAAACCAGGTGAAAGGTATTGTTCACCCAAAAATTTTAATTCTCTCATTTTTGCTTACCCTCATGTTGCTCCAAACCTGTATGGCTTTCTTTCTTCTGCTGATCAAAGGATATATTTGGGAAAATGCCAACCATTTATTTTATTTTTTTTGACAAAGCTTGAAAGTCACTATCAACTGCTATTGAATGGAATTCAGTGATTGTGACATTCTTTAAAATATAGAATTGTTCCATATAATAAAAGGAAATGGTGTGGTACTTCCTATACATTCTGCCTAACATCTCATTTTTGAGTTTGATGGAAGAAATAAAGTCATATGGGTTTGGAACAACATAAGGGTGAGTATTAGACAAAAGTTAAATTTTTGAACTGTAGAATTCCTTTTCCATCCAGCATTGTACACATATTGCAATAGTGTCATCACACTATTACTTACTACTTTTATCTGGGCCAGTGGTAGCTCAGCAGTTAAGGCTCTGGGTTACTGACCGAAAGGTCAGGTGTTCAAGCCCCAGCACTGTCAAGATACCACTGTTGAGCCCATGACCCTATCTGTTCCAGGGGTGCTGTTTCATAGCTGACCCTGTGCTCTGACCCCAGCTTATTTGGGATATGCAAAAACAAAATGCATTTCATTGGGTCTGCACAATGACAATAAAGTTGAATCTTAATCTTATCTACAGCCTTTTTACTTCAAATTGTGTTTATTCACCATCCTCAAGGACCGTCTGAGGTTTTCGCCAAAACATGGACAGTGACCTCATACAATTTTAAAAACATTTACCTAAAAAGGTTCTTAATCTCTACGATAACGAGTCCAAGTTCATGCTGTTCTCCAGACTGAAACAAACATACCGGAGCCTTTCTAAGATTGTTTAAATGGGAGTATTATTTTTTCATGATTAATTCATGTGTATATATTTTAAAATGTGTTATTTGTGAGTGATTCTGAAGTAGTTTCGGTAGTCGTAGTAGACTTCAGCCAATATTTCAAATGAATGCTGGCATAAAATGATAAGAGGGAGTTCAGAAAGAGGTTACAAAAACCCATAAGATTAAAGCTGATTGAAATGGATACAAAAGAGCTTTTCATGACAGTTATAAGTGCATTATGGAGAATCTGAACAGTTCCAAAAACATATTATTATTCAGGATGTTCTTAGAAATGCTTCTCTTTGATTGGTGGCCAAAACATACCACTGAAACATTCATCTTCTCTATCTGCTGTGTTAAGGAGTCTTGGTCACATTGACAGAAGTCGTTAAGTTACCCATAAGACGTAGTTTCCCAGAAGGCCTCCACATGGTATGGTGCTGAATCAGCAGGTTCAGTTTACTGGACTTCCTTCCACAAATCACACTATATACAAAAAAAAGGCCTCTATTGCCTCTCTCAGACACAGTGGGATGTGTATCAATTTCTGCTATGCTCTTCAAGCAAGTTCATTAAGTATTTGGCAGATGATCATTGGTGAAGAAGTTCAAAGCAACTGAAGTTTTTGTCAGGATTCTAAATGTAGTTGTTTTATTTTATTAATTGCTTAAGCATGCAGGGGTCAAACTTTAATTTCTGTCTGTCTAACTATCAATCTCAAACATAAAACACTGTAAAAAACGCAAGACTGTCCGACGTGCACGCATAACAGCAGGCATCATACTCTGAATTAAAAACAGGTGTGAATAGGGATCATAAACTATATAAAGTGACTCTTAAGCTAGGGAGGCAGAATGATTTTTCCATATACGTAGGTTCCAGTCCTTTCAAGGTTGTAATTTAGATACAGGCTAGTGTTTCACACTGATTTACAGTAATCAGATCAAAAACCATAAAAAATCTTTCAAAACAAACTACCATTCTCAGTTAAGCTTAGTCCATCATTACATAACCTGCATCAAAATAGAGGCCTCAAAAATTGTATGGAACCTAGTCTATTTCTTCAGTTGTCTACGTATATCATTTAATGATTTATTTAACCAATATTGATGCAGTGAAGGGTTTTAGCAGTGCTTACGTGGAGGATCTGATATGTGAATCAAAACCAGATGAGAGACACGTTTAGGTTTTATCTGTCTAAGAGAAAACCCAAGTGCAGAGATTGTTCCAAAACCTAATGGGGTTCACCCTAATTGAAGATTCAGTTAGAATATATTCACACTCATGTTGTTCCAAACCCATATGACTAATATTTATGTTTCATTTCAAGACTCTAAAGATAAAAGTAGTTAAGTCTACTGTAATTAAAACTGGCCCATTGTACATAATATATGTTTTTGAGTCGAATCTCCAATTGTATAAGTTGCTGCATATGTAAAGCATTCCAAATCAATCACTTATGAGGTTTCCATACTTTAAGAATGCTATCTTAGAAGGGAGCTGCCTATGTAGGCAGTAGAAATCAAGGCAGCTCAGTAGTGTTTGGCAAAGAGCCATCAAGTAATTCAACCAGAGACGAAAATACTTGAAACACAAATCACCATTGTGTAAGGTTACACAAACAATAGCTTACAAATGACTAACCAAACAATACAGAGACTTATTGATTTGGGTTTTTTCCATGGTTGATTATGGAAACCATATTGAACCCCCACCCCCCCATTGAAACTTAGAGGCTTGAGTGCAGCAGCAGTAGTTTTCAGTTTCAGATGCCATTGTAGAACTGTATTATTCACAGTCATCCATGATTACTTAAATCAATGAGTGAACATGTCAAATATCAGGTCGTCACTCTAACATGGCAACCCCCATGTGTGGACCCTCTCCATGTAGAATAAAACAGCTTTTATAAGGTTACTGCTATGACTGGAGTCATCATTTTAATGTGAGTGTTCATTGTGCATGTGTGTGTGTATCTGTGATGTATCTCAAAATCTGTGATTAATCACAATTAACTACGAAAAATAATGTGATTATTCATGATTTAAAATGTTAATCAACTGACAGCACTAGTGCAAACATTTGACAGGTAATGTGTGTGAAAAAAAAAAATGTTGACAAAAATAAAAAAAATTACTATGCAGGAAGACTATTATGCAGTTAAATTGCTCAGTGAGAGAAAGCAAAGACAGAAGAATGGGTTAATAAGGGGGAGGGAGGCTCCAAGCGTGTGATGTAGGCCAGCCACAAGAAGGAATGCTTCTGCCAAAGAACGAGAGAAAGCTAGGGAAAAATAGGGAAAGGCAGAGGAGGAGACAGAGTGGAAAGGGGGAGGGAATAGAAGACTGTGTGTAATGATGTGTATGTGTGTATACAAGTGTGTGTCTGTGGCATGGCTGTAGTTCAGAATGTTGAATGAGTGGGCCTTGTGTAGCTGTACTCCGGCTGCCTTCTCTCCCCTAGATCCACATGTCAGAGTAGTGTATTTGCGTGTGTGTGTGTGTGTGTGTATCTCTGCATGTGTTTGTGGGAGACAGTTGACCTCTAGCCACTACTACTTGTGGAGGAACTAACTTGCGGAGAAACTACACACATTGGTATTTTTCAATATTAGCACAAGCCAACTTAGTCAGCAGGCACAGAGTTTTCTTCTGTGCGATGAGTGCAATGACATTGTGGAGAGCTTATTGCTTGCTTGTGCTGGTATCCCTGATAGCTCTGCAGGGAAATGCCCACCCACAGTGCCTGGACTACAAGCCTCCCTTCCAGCCCCCAGAGCCCCTGGTCTTCTGCAAGGAGTATGCCAAATTCGGATGCTGTGACTTAGACAGGGATAACCAAATATCCCAGCACTTCTATCAGATCATGGACTACTTTGATCACTCTGGATACATGGCCTGTGGGAATTATATCCGCAGCATTCTTTGCCAAGTGAGTAGCAGGTCATGTTTTATTATTTATTTATTTTTTTTCTATCAATAAATATCAGTAAATTACAATTTTTAATGACTTTACAGTTAGAGTAACCAACAATGTCCAGAAAAGATGCTGAATTTATTTTTATTATAATTAGCATTAAATAAGTGGTTTGGAGATTTAATTGAATTATTGAATCAATGAAATGGTTATATTATGTAATACAGACTGCTTGTAAACTCTAAATTCATAGTGTGTTTATAGTAAGGAGGAGGTAACATCATTGCATTAGTTGCATCATTTTTTGTTTTGGTTCGATTTTAGAAGTCTACATCGCTTCTTTATTAGCAAAAAGAAGCAAAACAAAGTTTATGTGCATTAATGTGACATACTGTAGTTTACCATTATAAATAATGGGATATTTGCTTAATTTTCATGAAAATAATGCCATAACATAAATAGGATTTTGTTTAAGCATAGAAATAATTTCTTATTTCTTTATTTAGTTTTTTTTAACATGCTGATGTTCTTTACTGGTTTCTTGAGAGTCACCCATATATAGAAAACTCACAATTACTATGTCTTCCTTATGGTCTTTGTGCTGTATTCATTTCTTTAGTAAAAAACTAACCCAAAACTGTAAGCAGACTTTCTGTAGAGAGAGTTTTGGTACACAGAAACGAATTATGTCAGACCATGAGTTGTTAGTTAACTTTGAGTATTGTCAGAGTTTTGCCTACTGTTCCATTTTCTTAGCCAACCAAAACTAATGCCTAAATTATTTATAGTAATTTACTCAGAATACAAATAAAATCCCTCACATCACTATATCTTCAGGGCTGTTGGATTAAATGATGACATATTATCATACATTGTTGAGATTTCACTGGGCGTGTGGTTGGCGAAGGTTATCACCTGATTCATATGGCTACTCAGTAAGAAAGTTGTGCTCAATGATTGCATTTGTTGGGACTTTTATCCCAAACACAGGGGGCTGCTTGTGTTCTATCTCCAACCTGCAGAGAAGCAAAATATACACTTCCCCTCTAACTAGTGAGAGGATATATCATATTCCTGTGTAAAGGTGGGGGACAGAAAAGCATCTGAATATGCAACATGATCACCAAGCAAATCAACATGTTGCTTCCTGAGATCAACCCCATTCAGCTGAATTACTGAATGAGTGACTGATAGCATGATGTGTGAGCAACCTCCTAAACGTAGGTTCTGGTCCCATGGAAACCAGTAAGTAATTATGTATTTTTTTAGCAAAAATTACATAATATTCCAGTGACGGATAGGATAAGAGTTTGGATTAGGTGGGCAGAGTTAATAAAATATACATTCCCGTTCCCTGCATTTTATCATTCACAGCTAAAAATACAACTCACTTTAAGTACCACTCTGTAGATATTTCACCCAGAAAATGGAGCACACACATGCCCATACAATCAACAACACTTCCAGCTTCAGCCACTGATCAGACTGATTTTTGAATATTGGAATTATGTACGAAAAAAAGATAACGCAATCACTAATTAACGTGCTAGGAGCACCTGTTTCTCTACTGATTCACTGCCTACTTAAACCCTTTGTTGTGTCATGGTCTAGATTGTTGTGGTGTGTTCAAGTAACTCACCTCACTCTCTCTGCCTTAGTTGGTCCTGTCTCATATATCTATATTGGTTGCCCATCTCTGTTTGTCTGGAGTGTGGTTACCTTCCAGTTTGCTGTGCGCTTGTTCTCTCTGCACACACGACTTTTCAATGGAGGATTCCTCACGGATCTGCTCCTTACTACCATGACGCATACACACACCTACAAACACACTCTTCATGGTTGAGTCCTCACGGATCTGCTCTCTACACGACCACAACGCACACACACCGATGAACACACTCATCGCCTTTGTACTGCAGTCTGTGCTGGGTTCTCCTCGCTTTGCCAGCCCTGCTGAAGTGATCATGTATTGTCAATAAATTTTGTGAACTGTTCCTCTGCTCTTGGGTCTCTTTGTCTCCCTCTGATAGTTTCTTTAGATTTCAATGTTATCAAGGAACAAACAAAAACCAGATACAGTTTAAATGTTTGTGTTTCACACAGCCTTTCCTGTTAAGAGTGTTGAAATAATGTCTCTTCTCAGCTCCTGCTTCTCAGTTTGTAATTTCAGCACAGAATAGCTTTAAGACGAAGCTGAAACCGCATAACTGCTTAATGAGTGACACTCACAAACATACAAGGTAAGGGAATTTGAGGCACCGTTGAGTGAAACAAGTGGTGTTGACGAGAGATCAAACTCTGGGACCATCTGTTTCAGAACGGATTCCATGTGGAGTTTGATAAATCAGAGATTCGGATTTCATGCAGAGGCTCATCATTACAGAACCATATAAACAAAATGATTCAAAAGAGTTAGAAAAAAGTATAATACAATGATTGGACAATAGAAAGAATATATTGATGGTCAATAGGACCAGAGGGTATATGCATGATAAAAATAAACATTGCATCTGAAGAAAAGAGAGTGCAGGAATTGGTGATTTTCCCTGCATTGTTTACAAAAGGAAACATTTAGAGATGCACTCCGAAGTGTTTACTCTAAACTTGTAACATGGTCTCATCACATAGGAAATTGCCATGATAGTTCAGAATGTTTGTCTGTGTTGTGCCTTTGATGTCACATGCCAGATACATTTCCAAAGAAGTGAAAGAAGGAGTATATTAACGTAGTCATTACTCAGAAGTTTCCAAAAATTGGACTTGCTGTGCCTTTGACATCACATCCATTCAAAAAAAGTTGTAAAAGAAGGCAGTTTTGTTCTCAGTAATGTTGGCCACAACTGCAGTTGTAACTTTTGACATTGGTGGGAGTAGTTCAGCAACTCAGAATGTATAGAACGAATGTTGCTGCCTTTTGTCGATTTTCCTGTGAGATCAGTCTAAATCTTGTCAGTGAAATATCATATTAAATATGTTTGGATTGTCAGCATGACACCTAAACTAATTATATGCTGTATGCAGTATATCAGTCAAAATAAGATGAAAGAATAGTATGTCTCATTGACAGCATCTACTAGTCATCTTAGCCTGGACAGCACTCCTTGATCTGAAAATACAGGACTCTATGGTCTCCTCGATTAACGACCTATTAATTTTTCTTGTGCTTGAAAACTACAATGAACTTTTGCTGAGTCAAGTGTTTCTTTGACATCGTCACTCAGTCCAAATTATTTCAACCCCAGGTCTTCTAATGTTTTTCCTTCCAAGCACACCAAGACTCAGAATAGGATGTATACCCCTCCACTTACACTTTTCATGCTTGAAAGTGTAAGTGGAGATTTAGAGTACAAAGGGACTTAAATATTGAGCTGTTTCTCACCCACCTCCATCATGTCCCTTCTGAAGACATACATTTAACCAATGGAGTCTTATGGATTAATTGAATGCATCCTTTCTGTGCTTTTTGTAGCTTCGAAGTTCTGGCCAACATTTTACTTGCATATTATGGACCTACAGAGCTCTTCAAAAATATTCATTTGTATTCTGCAAAAGAAAGAAAGCAATGTTTCTGGAATGGCATGAGGATGAGTAAATGATGAGAGAATTTGCATTTTGGGGTAAACTATCCCTTACAAATAAAAATAACTAGACAATGATATATATTTCTATACTGTTGATCATGATTATCTTTTGTTTGACTTAATTATACATTATGAACATTCATAATCTTAACCATACTGAGTTTTAAGGCTGAATAGCCTGTCAGGAACAACTCTGGGCATCTTTCCACCCATCTCGATTTTACGAGTTCTCTCCGGGGTCGGGGTGGCTTTCTCGCACCTTAATCTTCTGGGGGCATGGCGGCACAGTCTGGGGCACCTTTACCTATTCTGATCTTGCCAGCTCTGTGGCAGTACCCTGCCGTGCAGCCCCAGAGAGCGTTGCCTAAATATCACCTATGCCAGGATTGGCATATTGATTACAATATCTTTAAAGTTTTACGAATGAGTTATCCCATAGTTCCAAATCACTTTAGGTCCATTATTTGATAAATGTTATTATAGTCATCTCAGAGGATTTCCAGTCCAGAGCTGGCAGTTTTGTTGCCAAGGCTGTCCGAGTCCTGCAATGGGTGTGGTGTTGTGGCTAAGACTTAATGAGGGTTTGGTTGGTCCAAAATGTCCAGCGCTACTGTATTTATAGCTAAAATGATCATCACCAGCTGCTGGATTGAACCGTGGGATCCCGACTACAGAGAGGACATGCAGAGTGCCACGTTTGCCAGACTATGGGAAGGAGGAAATGGACAAAAAAGAATTACACAGCCAAATGAAATGTGCTTCAGCTGAATTGACTCTCTGAGTGATTATATATTAACTTGAAACTCAGTGAAGGAGTATTGATCATAGTAGCAAGTCAGTGCTCATATTAAAAGATAACTGAATATTACTTCACAAAGCTTAATTTTTGAGTGTCATGTAGTAATCTTGATCTGTCTCTAGGAAACTTTCCCAGTGTCTTATATTTTAATTTATGTATTTGTAAACACTTTTTATCATGAGCAACTTACTCTGCATTCAAACAATCATTGTATCACAATGTGTTTTCTGGGAATCAAACCCATGACCTTGGCATTGCATGCTCTATCAATCTGCTACAGGAACTCTACAGTTGAGCTATAGGAATAGTTCACCCAAAAAATGGAAATTCACTCATCATTTAATCACCCTCATGTGCCACACCCTTTATTTCTTCAGTAGAACACAAAAGGATATTTTCAAGAACATTGTGATAGCTAATTTCCACACAATGGCAGTGAAAAATGCCTCATTTTAAAACTTCATAAAAAGTAGTCATAAAAGTATTCAATGCAACTTCTATGTAATATTCCAAGTCTAAAGGCATACAATCACTTTGTATGTTGAACAGTCTGAAATTTAAGCGCTTATTCACTCAGAATCAGATCTATTCATATAAAGTAGAGTAACCATACGTCCTCTTTTTTTCCCAGACATGTCCTCTTTTTCAGACCTGAAAAAAAGCATCCGTCTGGGATTTCTGTATTTGCAAAAATGTATATGCTATATATATATATATATATATATATATGTTATGCTAATAGTGTAGTATCATAGTAACATAGTATCATTCTTGTTCAAATAAAATGTCCAAAACAAATGCATGCAATTACAGTCTCCATTTAGTATCAACACTTTTTGTGGGATGGGAATATTTGGCCAGAGAAAATACTGAGTGGCTAGTGACTTTGAAATACCACTAGCCACAGTGGCCGGTAAGCGCATAAGTTAATGTTCAGCCCTGCTATCCACTGCTGTTTTACTGTGTCAATTAGTGTTTGCTAAATTATTTTGTGTTCAGCAGAAGAAAAACAGTCATATAGGTTTGGATGACATGGGTAAATAATCACAGACATTTCTTTATATCACATTATTGAATAAATCTCCATTTAGTTCTCTATATTTCAGGAATGCTCACCATATTCAGCTCACCTGTATGATGCCGAAGATGCCAACACTCCAATGCGGGAGCTTCCTGGTCTCTGTGGGAACTACTGTAGTGATTACTGGCTCCATTGCCGTTTTACTCTCAGTCTTCTGACCAATAACAATGAAACTTATGCTATTGAGGAAGACCAAACTATGTTCTGCAAACATCTGGAACTGAAGGATCCGGAGTACTGTTATCCAAACGTCCTCTCCAACGATGAGCTCAATGCAAACCTGGGTGATGTTCAGGCAGATCCGCAAGGCTGTATTCAGTTATGCCTGGAAGAAGTCGCAAATGGTCTTCGCAATCCTGTTGCGATGGTTCATGCAAATGATGGCACTCACCGTTTCTTTGTCGCAGAGCAGCTGGGTTATGTGTGGACCTACCTGCCGAATGGCTCTAGGATCGACAGGCCCTTCCTGAATCTGACCATGGCTGTTCTAACATCACCTTGGGCAGGGGATGAACGAGGGTTCCTCTGCATTGCCCTTCACCCTCGTTTCACAGAGGTGAAAAAGGCCTATGTCTACTACTCTGTGTCTGTGAAGAAGCAGGAGAAGATTCGCATCAGTGAGTTCACCTTGTCTGACGCAGATATGAACATGCTGGATCACTCCTCAGAAAGGTGAGGAGAAGGGACTGCTAGTCATTAAAAAAGGGGTCAGCCCAAGGATAATACGACACAGTTAGCCACCCCAGTTAATATGTTATAAACTAACATTAACTAACATTGAAAACACTATTTTGAACACATAATAATATACTACTAATGCTAACAAATATAACTTTATTGCAAAGTGTTACCAAATTAATAAGCAACAAATTCATTAGAAGATCAAATTTTCTCTTTAGATTCATAGTGTTCAATGATTTTGTCAATAACTGAAATGCATATATATATATATATGCCAATTTTGGTTCACAGGACACTTTTAGAAGTTGTCGAGCCTGCATCAAACCACAATGGAGGTCAGCTGCTGTTTGGTTTAGATGGCTACCTGTACATATTCATAGGAGATGGTGGCAAAGCAGGAGACCCTTTTGGAAAGTTTGGAAATTCCCAAAACAAGTAAATAATCCTTTATCTTTCTTTATATTACACACTTGTACTTGTGTTGTTGCTGAGAATGTTTTCAGAATGAACTCAGAATGCAATTGCTTTTTTCATTACATTTACATTTACATTTACATTTATTCATTTGGCAGACACTTTTATCCAAAGCGACTTACAAAAGAGGAAAAACATAAGCGAATCATCTTAAGGAGACAGTGGTACGAAAAGTGCCATACTACAAAGTTTCACTATCATCACAATAGTATACAAAACCGATATAAGTGCAACAAGAATTGTTAATACATTTAGAAATAATTTTTTTTTTTTTTAGCGACTGGTTAAATACTCTTGGAAAAGATGTGTTTTTAGCCGTTTTTTGAAGATAGAGAGTGAGTCAGCTTCACGGATTGAGTTGGGGAGGTCATTCCACCAACGTGGTATGAAAAAACTGAATGTCCGGAAAAGTGTTTTGGTGTCTCTTTGTTTTGGTACAACAAGGTTAAGTGCAATTTCAGACTTGTTGCATGAGTACTTGGGTCAGCGCAAGGGTCACTTCCTGAGATCGGATGACAAAATAATCATTAGACTCACCAAAACAAAATTTTTGTTCAAGACCACAGAATGGTGTGGATGAAAATAATATGTTCATGTTGAAAGACCTGATGTTACATTATCCTCATTTAGCTCATTTAGCTCATTAACTCATTAGTCATATACATTAGACCAATGCTGTAAAAAGGGCAATGTTTTGTGTGACAGTGTCGGCTTATGTTAACTTTAAAGAGCGAGAAGATCTGGGGCAAACATACCTGTTTTAATAACTCTGAATTCAAGGTTTCTGTTCAGTGATTAGTATACAGCTAACCATGGCAATAGCTTTTTACTGTTTACATTGTAGGTTTAGCCTTGTAGTTGAATATCTACTAAAATCTAGTTAAAGCTGATGCCAATTGGTCTATAACACCAAGAGAGAGCTATCCATTAGTGTTCCCATTTGTCTCTATGACAGTTGCTTGGCTGGCACAAACCAAAAGTGTAAAATATCAAAAGCAAAATAGCTTAATGTGACTTTGGCTTTTATACGCTGGCAGTTTGGCAAACATTTGCCTCAGCAGAGTAATGCATATCAGACAGACAGACACACAGCTTCAAAATATTAGCCTTGGCTCTCCCACTCTCCATTCCCCATTATGAATGGACGATACCACTTATTTACTTTTCGATACAATATCAATAATTTCAAGTCCAATATAGCTGATACCGATACAAATTATTTTTTTTATTTTTGTTTTAATGTTTTGTGATAAAATGGGTTATTTAAAATATAATGTCTAGTCATAATTCAAGTCATTATTATTAGTATTATTATTTTTATATTTGTGAGCCTAAACAGAAAATTATTAGAAGTCTATTTTGTTTACCCTTTCAAAAATAACGTCTCGGTTACGTATGTAACCTCCGTTCCCTGATGGAGGGAACGAGACGTCGTGTCGAAGAAGCGACACTAGGGGTCTCTCTTGAGCGCCGAAAGATACCTCTGATCTATGAAAAAAGGCCAATGAGAGTTGGCGAACAGTATTTGCATACTCCGCCTCCGGATACGGATATAAAGGCGAGAGAAATACGCTCGTTCATTCAGGATTTTTCTGAGGAGCCGGGAGTGTTCCAGACATCTCAGCGGCTCGGCTCAGCGACGTGGCCGGGAAGACACGACGTCTCGTTCCCTCCATCAGGGAACGGAGGTTACATACGTAACCGAGACGTTCCCCGTCTGTCGCTCACTTCGACGTCGTGTCGAAGAAGCGACACTAGGGGTCCACTTCAAAACTCGCCATGCGCTGAGCCGTGTACGTGTACTGCTGACACAGAAGCAGGCAGGTATTTTGCACGTGCACAAGCGACCAACTGTGTTCAGGCTGCACGTACTCTTCCCCAATGCCCCGAAAAAGCGTCAGCGTCCTTTTGGTTACCCTAGGGGGGAACAAGGTGACGCTCCCAACTAGGGAACGGGCCAAGCCTGGCTGGGCCTCTTTTCTCTCTATGTTTTCTCGGCATAGAGCAAGAGCAGCCGGGGCCCTTACCGCATCGAGGGAAGGGGGTCTTATTCCGAATTCCTATTCTTAGGGGGAAAAGACCCTGCGGAGGCCACACCTGCCCAACAGGGGAGGTAAAGGTGGCAAAATACATCACATGGCCACTTAGGCATGTGGAAGGAAATGGCACGGTGGTAGATCCAACCTCAAGGAGGGGGGAGTTGCTACAACACGGCGACCGGAGGGCAGCGAAGGACTGCCTAAGGGAGACGCAGGTCAGCTCGTAAGGTGACCGTGCCGCGGAAATACACACAGGAGGAGTCCCGTAGGAGGCCTGATCTGTGGAGCACTTATTCCAGCAGGGGTAGCCGGAGGTACCCGTAGTGGACTGGACCAGCACGTTCCTCCGATGAACTGCTGCGGGTCCGAAGTGCTAGGGAGGAATCAACCAGGGACCTGGGTCCTCTGGGGCAAAAGCGCACTGTTTTGCCTCGGCAGAGGGAAACGGCGCTGGAACAAGCGGTTCACCCGGTCAGATCGTCGACGTGTACCGAGTTCTACGGGCTCGGACCTGAGAGAACACGGGACGAGACTGACTCAACCCTGAGATCATAAGGGTGTTAGGTGCTGCCCAGCCCGCAGCTCTGCGAATGTCTGCTAGGGAGGTGCCCCTCGCCAGTGCCCATGAGGATGTCACGCTCCTAGTGGAGTGGGCTCGAACCCGTAAGTGGGGGGCATGGCCTGGGTGTGATAGGCCAACTGAATGGCATCCATCACCCAGTGAGACACCTCTGTTTGGAGACAGCGTTCCCTTTCTGCTGGTCCTCCAAAGCAGACAAAGAGCTGCTGAGAGCGCCTGAAGCTCTGGGGGCGGTCCAGGTAGGCACACAAGGCACGTACCGGACACGACAGTGAGAGGGGCTGGGTCTGCCTCCTCCCGGGGCAGCGCTTGTAGGTTCACTACCTGATCTCCAGAGGGCATGGTAGGAACCATGGGCACATAGCCCAGTCGAGGTCTTAGGATCACATGAGTATCTGCTGGACCGAGCTCCAGGCATGTGTCGTTAGTAGGGGACGCTTGCAGGTCCCCGACCCTCTTGATGGAAGTGAGCGCGATCAGCAGGGCCGTCTTTTCAGGAGAGGGCCCTGAGCCAACTGATTCTAGCGACTCGGGGGGGGATCTCTGAAGACCGGCGAGGACCACCGAGAGATCCCCAGGAGGGGAACAGGTTTGGCCAGGAGGGGTTTTTAACCTCCGGGCACCTCTTGGGAAACTGATGATTAAGTCGTGCTTACCCAGAGAGTTGCTGTCTACTGGGTTGTGGTGAGCTGCAATAGTGGCAACATACACCTTCGAGGTGGATGGGGACAGCCTCCCCCCCAACCTCTCCTGTAGGAACAGGAGCACAGACCTAACTGCGCACCTCTGTGGGTCTTCTGCCCGGGAAGAACACCAATTCACGAACAGACGCCATTTCAGGGCGTAGAGTTGCCTGGTAGAAGGGGCTCTAGCTTGGTTGAACGTGGCTACGACCGTGGGTGGTAGACCAGCTAGATCTTCCGCATCAGGGACCAGACGTGGAGGTTCCAGAGGTCTGGGTGCGGATGCCAGAGCGTGCCCCGTCCCTGAGAAAGAAGGTCCTTCCTCAGGGGAATTCGCCAGGGAGGGGCTGTCGCGAGGAGTATGAGGTCCGAGAACCAGGCCCGGGTGGGCCAGTAAGGAGCCACGAGAGTGACTTGCTCCTCGTCCTCCCTGACCTTGCACAGCACCTGTGCAAGAAGGCTCACTGGGGGGAATGCGTACTTGCACAGCCCCACCGGCCAGCTGTGTGCCAGTGCATCTGCCCCGAGGGGAGCCTCTTAACGGGCGTACCAGAGCGGGCAGTGGGAGGTCTCTCGGGAGGCAGAGGGGTCTACCTGGGCCTTGCCGAACCGTTCCCAAATCAGCTGCACCGAGTGGGGGTGAAGCCTCCACTCTCCGCCAGACAAGCATTGTCATGACAGCACGTCCGCTATCACATTGAGGTTGCCGGGGATGTGAGTGGCACGCAGCGACTTGAGTCGGTGCTGGCTCCAAAGGAGGAGACGACGGGCGAGTTGTGACATGTGACGGGAGCGTACGCCGCCTTGGCGATTTATGTACGCGACCGCAGTGGTGCTGTCCGACCTGACTAGGATATGTTCATCCCGAATTAACGGGAGAAACTTCCGCAGGGCCAAAAGGACGGTCAACAACTCGAGGCAGTTGATGTGCCAACGCAGCTGGGCCCCTTTCCAACGGCCTGAGGCTGCGTGCCCGTTGCATACGGCGCCGTGGCGCCATGCTCGTCTCGGGACTCGGGTCTGGAGCCAGTGTTGGAGCGGTCTCATATGCATCAACCCCAGCGGCGCGACCGCCGCGGAGGACGCCATATGCCCCAGGAGCCTCTGGAAAAGTTTTAAGGGGACCGCTGTGCCTGGCCTGAAGGCGGCGAGGCAGTTCAACACTGACTGGGCACGCTCGTTGGTGAGACGTGCCGACATTGAGACCGAGTCTAACTCCATCCTGAGAAAAGAGATGCTCTGAACTGGAGTGAGCTGGCTCTTTTCCCAGTTGACCTGAAGCCCCAGACGGCTGAGGTGCCTGAGCACCTGATCTCTGTGGGTTTTGCATAGTAACTCTCGTGAGAGGACAGAGACAGGCCGAGGGGGAGGACTTGTACTGATACACCTGGCCCCCGAACGCAAACCGCAGGTAGGGGCGGTGTCGGGGCAGGGTGGAGACATGAAGTACGTGTCCTTCAGGTCTACCGCTGCGGACCAATCTAGATGCCGGACGCAGGTTAAGCGTGAGCATTTTGAACGGGAGTTTGTGCAACGCTCGGTTGAGAACTCGCAGGTCCAAGATTGGTCGTAAGCCGCCGCTTTTCTTGGGTACGATGAAGTAAGGGCTGTAGAAACCCATCTTCATCTCGGTTGGAGGGACAGGCTCTATCGCGTCTTTGGCCAGAAGAGTCGCGATTTCCGCGCGCAGGGAGTGGGCGTGTTCGCTGTGTACTGCGGAAAAGCGGATGCCCATGAAGGGGGGCGGGGGGCCTGGCAAACTGAATTGCGTAACCGGATGGTCGGATGGTCCGGGCCAGCCAGCGAGACGGGTTGGGAAGTGAAAGCCACGCGTCCAACCTCTGTGCTAGGGGCACCAAAGGGACGATTAATTTGACGTACCCGGCGGGGCTTCGCAGCGGGGCGGAGCAGGTAGGGCAGCGTTGGGCGGCGACGGGGCGACCCGCAGCTGAGGTGCTGAGAAAAGACTCAAAGCACTTACCTTGCTCCGCACACCCGGCAGGGGGCGGGTTAGCGACTGAGGAGGAGGTCCTGGGTAGGCGTCCTCTAGACTCGTCGGAACCGGCCGGCCGGGGGACAGTCGTGGGGCTGAAGACGGGTGGTCCGTGTCCAGGAAGCCAGGACTGTTGATATCTAGGGGCAAAGTGCCGTGAGAACGGCATTTGCGGGCCAGGTGACCCAGAGACAAAAGGAAATAGCTCATTACAGAGAATATGAGAATGTGAAAATTAATTGAACAAGAAAAGATTCTCCTCCCGGCCCTCCACCGGGGACGGAGCGGTCTTACCAGCCTCCGGAGCTAACATCTTGGTCCCTGGGTTGAACGTCTACGGACAGCCTGGGAGCCTTCCGGGTCCTCGAGGGGGTCCGTGAGACGGGGGCGTCCGTTTCCTGCAGCGTGCTCGACGCTGGGGCTGAGAGCTGGGCCCGGGTTGAGGCGGAGCAGGGTGTTTCATAGCCACAGGAGGACGCCCGTCGGCGAGCAGACGGGGCATGGCCCATGGCGGCAAGCTTGCGGCGGGGCAGGATGTGCAGTGGCCTCCGTCTGCCTCACCGCTGAGGACTGCTGGGCAGAGTCGTCAACGGTGGCGCCGAATGGACGGAGCTGGGAGACGGGGGTGTGAGAGAAGGTGTGCCTTGTCTGCCTCCCGCATTTCGACCAGGTCCAGTCCACAGGTGTGTTTCTGGACCACAAGGGGTGGCCATCGCCTGTTCGAGTGCCAGCGCTTCTGACCTCCGTGGCCCGTGGGCGCGGTTGGTCATCCAGCGCAGTTCCTGCAGCACATCAAGAACAGGACTACCCAAGGTGCAAGTTTTGAAGTGCCTTGGCCTGGCATTGGTTGCAGGAAGGGCCGTGGCGTGCAGAGTGGAAGCGGTCTGGGACCGTTCCACCGCGAGGGTAGTGAGAGCGGAGGAGCGAAAAAGCCTTGGCTTAGCTCAACTCGTCGTGCACGTCCGGGAAGAAGGGAACGGGGGGGGGCGTGGCTGTGAGTGGCGCACCTGCCCGCGGAACCGATCAAGTAGCCCGGGAAAGCATAGCGGATCTCCGTGCGTCAGGCTCAGGCTGGGCGGCAGACCCGAAGGTGGCGGCCCAGGCGAACGATCAGCATCCGATGCCGCTGTAACGCTCTCCGATGCAGTGGTGATGTCATCCAATTCTGAGGCAAGCAAGCGTGCCGGGGAGGCGGGCGGTTCGAGGGGGTTTACCCGGCGAACAGAGCCCGTCATATTCCCCAAATCGCCTTCATCGCCCGCGGCGCCTGCGCCGATCCCGTAGGAAGAAGGCGGAGCGCGGGGGGCGGTTGAAGTGGCTTTCTCTCATTACAAAAGAAAGCTGTGCGACCGCAATGCTATAACGGCCATGTTCTCACACTGAGAAGATGAACCATTGGAGAGAATACTCATCCCGA
The DNA here is from genome assembly GCA_032164185.1 of Moxostoma hubbsi. Classification (NCBI taxonomy): domain Eukaryota; kingdom Metazoa; phylum Chordata; class Actinopteri; order Cypriniformes; family Catostomidae; genus Moxostoma; species Moxostoma hubbsi. The sequence continues at coordinate 11,215,585 of JAVLUX010000019.1, forward strand.
GCTCAGACGGAAGCAAGCAAGCAAGCGTGCCGGGGAGGCGGGCGGTTCGAGGGGATTTACCCGGCGAACAGAGCCCGTCATTGTCCCCAAATCGTGTTCATCGCCCGCGGCGCCTGCGTCAATCCCGTAGGAAGGAGGCGAGGCGCGGGGGGCGGCTGAAACGGCTTTCTCTCATTACAAAAGAAAGCCACACGACCGCAATGCTAGCAAACAAGCGTGCCGGGGAGGCGGGAAGTTCGAGGGGATTTACCAGGCGAACAGAGCCCGTCATTGTCCCCAAATCGTGTTCATCGCCCGCGGCGCCTGCGTCAATCCCGTAGGAAGGAGGCGAGGCGCGGGGGGCGGCTGAAACGGCTTTCTCTCACTACAAAAGAAAGCCACACGACCGCAATGTTGCCATGGCTATGTTCTCGCACTGAGAACATAAACCATTCATAAAACACTGCTTGCATGTGATCGCAGCCCAGGCATGCAAGACAATGTTTTATGACCGAGAGAGGTGGGGAGAAATCACCGCATCCAGAAACTACACAGGGGCGGAAATTACATCTTTATAAAGACGCGTCCTGAAAAGGACGTTCAACGCCGCTGTGTAATGCTCTTTCAGAGAAATAAACTCTTTTATGGAGAGAATCACTCTTTCAACTCTTTTAACTCTGCGCTGTCGAAGCGCCCAGGGGCAAACTGCACGCCGGCAGTGAAGAGAAAAGCCGCTGTAGTGCGCCGTAAATCCAACAGCAAAGCAGAGCGTCAGAGGATCAGAAGCAGGATCAGTTGTGTTACTCGCAGCTGACTGCATACACACGACCATCGGCTCCGAAGAAAATTACTGAATGAACGAGTGTATTTCTCTCGCCTTTATATCCGTATCCGGAGGCGGAGTATGCAAATACTGTTCGCCAACTCTCATTGGCCTTTTTTCATAGATCAGAGGTATCTTTCGGCGCTCAAGAGAGACCCCTAGTGTCGCTTCTTCGACACGACGTCGAAGTGAGCGACAGACGGGGAACCATGGTATCACTACAGTAACTATAGTTTAACCACGGGATTTAGATAAACCATAGTTACCACACATTTAACCATAGTTACTACTACAATATTACTGCAGTAAAACCACGTTTCTGGCCAAAAAAATTAATCTTGTTACTACAAAATTACTTTATTAAAACCATGAATAACTATTTTTCAATAACTTATTAACAACAATTAAACACAATTATAAAAAATAAGAAACGTCAACTTTAGATTTGATGTTATTTTAGCATGAATTTACTCCTAAGCAGTGGTGTAGTGCTTTAAATGTGGCATGAGCAGATTTTGCAGTGCTTATATATAAATAATATTATACTTATTGATAATATATTTAATTAGGCCTAGAATAAAATGCAAAAATACAGAATGCCAAAAGATTAATAATTTTTATTTTTGTCAATATCAATATTATTTTTACCCAGAGCAGAGCTGTATTCTGACCTTGTCCGACCCCAAAGTCACACTATATATATATATATACAGGGTTGGGAGGGTTACATTTTAAATGTATTTCCCTACAGATTACAGAATACATGCTGTGAAATGTCATTTGTTATGTATTCGATTACTCAAGGTCAGTAACGTATTCTAAATACTTTGTATTACTTCTTCAGCACTAGTGGATTTTTCAAAATAAAAATACATTCTCTGAAAAACCTAAATATCTTACGCATTGTTGTTTCTAAAACAAGATAAATCAAAATTATCTTGTTTTAAGGATTTTTAGATATTTTTACAGGAAAACAAATATATGATTTTTTTTTTTTTTTTTTTATTTTTTTTTTTTTGAAGTAGGTATGTTTAAATATACAGTATGTTTGATATTGAAAAAAGCTTATTGCAAAGTTTGTTTCTAGAGGTCCTTTTAATTTCAATCAAAATAAAAAGAATAAGCAAACAGATAAGTTGAGTTAAGGACCATCCTAAATCTGGAGTAGAGCATCATTTCTTTTTACGAGAGGGAAAGTAAACAAGAGGCCTCCTCACAGACATGCCAAGCCCATACCAATGTTAATATTGACATAGGGCATTGTGGGCTATAAAGGCTAGCGAGAGGTTAGAAAGGATGCAGACAGAGAGAGAGAAAGAAAAAGAGCACAGACAACACTAATGTTTAAAAAAAATCAGGATCTGAAGGCACAAATTATTCACATTTTTCTGATGTCTTTATAAAACCCTATTCATATGTAGAAAATTCATATGTTTGTGCAGCTGAGTAATAATGTATAGTATAATTATTGCTTGTTAAGAAAACCTCCCATTTAAAACTTGTAAACATGCAAGTTTATAAAAAGCTATTATGCAAAAATAAACACTGTTATGATTTACAGGTCCACTCTCCTTGGCAAGGTCTTGCGAATTGACGTTGACAACAATGACTATGGCGCCCCCTACAGTATACCCCCAGACAATCCGTTTGTGGAAGAGAAGGACACAAAGCCAGAAATCTATGCCTATGGTGTGAGGAACATGTGGAGATGTTCCATCGACAGAGGCGACCCAATCAGTGGCCTGGGGCTGGGCAGAATGTTCTGTGGGGATGTTGGGCAGAATAAATATGAGGAAGTGGACCTCATCGAAAAAGGAGGGAATTATGGATGGAGGGCAAAAGAGGGCTTTTCATGTTATGACAACAAACTGTGCTCCAACTCTTCACTCAGTAAGCATGCTTGTCAAATTTGACCTTTTTGGAGACAACACCTATTTCATTCAGTTTCCTCTCACAACTGTTGTTGGCCTGGTTCTAGTGGTCTTTTGGAGAGGTATTTGAGGGTAAATAATGTGGCCCCAAAAGGTATTTGGACACTTAGGTCATTTCATTGTATTAGATCAGTGGTTCTTGAAGTTTCAAATTCCGACCCCAAAAATGACATTGAAGTGAAGCCATACACCTCAAGCAGTTCATAAAGCTGGCCAAGAACCTTCCCTCACGATATCCATCGGACTTCGATGTGAAACAGCAATGCTTTGTGCTCCGAGCCTATCTCATTGCAAAGGGTGGCTGGCAATCTGCTGTTTGTTGAACAAGATTTTATGTGCTTAACTATTTTGTTTGCACTTTTTAGAACACTGTTAAGCTCAGGATCAAGTGATCTACTGGCTAGAGACTCACTATGTACAGTATAATACAGTGTATAAACTTAACACTTATAAAATCTTTGCATTGAGTCCCTTGTTTTTACCTAGCATTACACCCGTGCCATCCATACATACACCAACGCAGTTATCCGTGAAAGTCCCATCTCTCTTATTTTGGTGTCTAATTTGGTGAAAATGTCACTGCCTGTACAGGTCCCTTCCAACACTGAGCAGAAGAGCATATGCTCATGTAGTTTCCCTTCAAGTGTGTAACTGATGAATGGCAGTAATGGGGGAGGTTGTGGCTCAGGTGGCAGAGTGGGTTGTCCACCAATTGCAGGGTTGGTGGTTCGATTCCCGGCCCACATGACACCACATGCTGAAGTCTTGGGCAAGACACTGAACCTCAACTTGCTCCCAATGGCAGTGAATGTGTGTTAATGGGTGAATGAGACACAGTGTAAAGCACTTTGAATACCACTAAGGTTAAAAAGGCACCATATAAGTGCAGACCATTTACCAGTAACTGCAGCAAATTAGACTGATCAGTAGATCAACCTGTACTGCATATATTTTTTGTGTTTTTAATAATGTGTATTTAATACTCTGACTCCCTTTCCTTTCGGCAGAAAAAGTCAGTAGGTTTAATAACACAAATAGGACCCCCCCCCCCCCCCCCCCCCCCCCCCAATAAATTCGAACACTGTGTCTTATGTTTGGTAGAAATAGACTGTTTAGTCGACTCAGACAGATTGTCCACAATTTCCTCAACATTTGTAGACTTCAGAATTAGCCATTTATCCATTTCTGTGGTTGCGGTTTTCCATGTGTATCTATGTGCCATTTGCAATGACACACCAACCTGCCATAGTTGCAAGGGCATCATTGTGTGGCGACAGTTTAAGAACCACTGTTTTAGATAACTAAATATTAAACCAAGTGGCATCAGCAAATAAATGATGACTTTTCCACAAAACTAACCTAACTTTTCTTATCTATTTTTACAAATACTTTTCACCAAATTGACCAAAATGTCATTTTCAGTTCCGCTCAAGTTCACTCAAATTTTATAAGAGTTATCACAGGTGTAGTTCATCAGATTAAGACATGTTATACTAATGTTTTACAAGAAAGTGTTCAAATACTTTTTGTGTTCATTTTGAACAGTATATATCTATTGTTGTATATTTTAAAACCTAAGAAACTTGTTTAATCTTCAAGCACTTAACCTAACTTTTCCCTGAACAGACTTGTTTTCCTTTTTTATTTAGATGATATCCTTCCGATTTTTGCTTATCCACATAAATTCGGCAAGTCTGTAACTGGTGGCTACATCTACAGAGGCTGCCAGATGCCTAATCTTAATGGTCTGTACATCTTTGGGGATTTTATGAGTGGGTATGTATGTTTTCTATTCTTCCTGATTTAATACAAAATTAAACCATCTTACTTCATATATTATAGTGTAATATTATAAATGAATTAACACAAATAACAACACAGGACTAATACATGATTTCTTTCCATAAACGATTAATCACTTTTCCATAATTAATTATTCATTATAGTAGCTTCACTATGAACAGATTCAATCAAATAACCTTCCTGTGCCATGCATCCTAGGCGACTGATGTCACTAAAGGAGAACCCTGATACTGGAAAATGGAACTATAAGGAGATTTGTATGGGCAGTGACAAAACTTGCAGTTTCCCTAAACTTATAAACAGCTACTACAAATATATCATATCTTTTGGTGAAGATGAGGCAGGTAACTTTGAGAAACAGATCAGTGTATTTGAATGTGATTTTTATTTCTTTATTCATATTAGACTATTTATTTTTAGATCCATCTACATTTTCATACAAAATATTAGCTACTTTTTCAGGGTGACGCGTTCTTACATAGATCACTGTTTCCTGTGTTTTTTAGGAGAGCTTTACTTCCTTGCAACAGGAGCGGCCAGTGCAAAAGCCAGAGCAGGAGTGGTATATAAAATAGTGGACCCATCAAGGTACGTATAACGCATCACACGCTATAAATACTACAGGATTTAGTCTAGATTGATCATTCAGGTCTGTGGTGCCTGACATGCAAGTTAACATCCAGTTTATAAAACACTGTAATTATAGTTATGTTCATTCTGATATAGTTACATGTTAATTCAAAAGGAGAAATATGAAAAACTACAGGATCACAGTCTACAAAATGAAAATTATGTTATTATTTACTCACCATCATGTCATTCCAAACCATGTTGTTATTATGGACCCATTTCAAATTTGTGGGTTTGAAATGTGGAAGTAAATTATTGCAAGGTATATTTCTATAGTGGTGGTTGGGAGACCATAGCAAATATTATTTTAGCGATCCAATTTGCTCCAACAGCAAAAGAAAAAGTCCACTATTAACTTTCCACAACTTTTTAAAAGAGGAAAAATAGAGAGTGGTGGATAATGTGAGTCAGAAGAGAGAACAGTGCCAAATTTACTTTGAATTCCTTAGAAGCTGTAGTAGAGACCCCACCACAGCAGTGGTAACTAAGTTTTTTTTTTAATGCTAGTGTAATATCTTGATTTATGCTGCTAAATAAGGTGGAAACGTGTCATCTCAGTCTGTGAAAAGGGTCCATTCCTGTAAAAAATACAAAAAGGAAGAATCTTCACACTGCTCTTTACCTTACAATACGTGTTTATAGTGACCAAATCTGTCAAATTCCAAAAAGGACTAAAAATGGCATAAAAGCACCAGGCAAGTAGGCAAAACAACTTTATATTCCAGAGGAATTGAATAAAATTTTATCAAATGTAATTTGCAGCCACCTTTAGGTAACAAGGTTTAGGTATCATGGAATATAATGCATGAGTCGTATGGTATACTTTAATGGTACTTCCCCATGCCTTTTTTGGATCTTGACAAATGTGATCACTATGAACTGACCTTTTTAAAATAACCTGTTAAAAAATTATCCTTTGTGTTCAATGGACAAAATACAGGTTTGGAGCAACCTGAGGGTGAGTAAATAACAACAGAATATTCTTAAGTTCACTCAAAAGTGAAAATTCTCACATCATTTACTCACACTCTTACCATCCCAGATATGTATGACTCTCTTTCATCTGCAGAACACAAACAAACAAAGGTTTTTAGATGAATATCTCTGCTCTGTAGTTCATACAATGCAAGTGAATGGTGGCATAATTTGTTTTATGGTTACTGTCCATGTAATCGTGGTTTTGAATTTATGAATTTATGCTTTTAACTAAAGCGACTTACGTTGCACTTATTACAGGGACAATCATTCTGAAAAAACCTGGATTTAAGTGCCTTGCTTAAGGACACAATGGTGGTGGCTGCGGGGATTGAACCGGCAACCTTCTGATTACCAGTTCTGTGCTTTAGCCCACAACGCCACCACCACCACCACTCCACTTTTACTTTTACCTTTGGTTACTATGATCTTGATCTGCAAATACCACAGTTAAAACTATAGATACAGTGGAACTTTCCCTCTGTGTAAAATCTTTTCTAATGCTCTCTGATTATAGAAAAGGCTTGGTTTGTCTTCAGAAGATTGTATTTTATTCAGCAAGATCCTGATGAAAAGAAACCATGAAATAAAAATAATTCCCACTGTCACACCGTGTCATAACCAGACGGGAGGCTGCAACACACGATAAAAATCTTTTCCATGTTAATCAGATTTTTTTGTCCTAACCAGCCATGACAGGGCATTCAATTTTTTAAATGGTTTCTATTTTCTGTGATGTCATGCCAGGCAGCCCAGTCAAATGGGCCTAAAATATTCTCATAACAGTATATTAAAGCCGGGATGACACTAGCCAGTTCAAAACAACTTTATTTTAGCCGAGGATGTCACAGACCTACAGAATGTTGTGTTTGAGGTCTCGTTCTCTTCAACCAGAGCTGTCATAGAAATACACATAGCCAAATCTGTACTCAAGTAAAAGTACAATTACTTGAAAAATAATTACTCAGGTAGAAGTAAAAATACTAATATAAATAATTACTTGAGTAAGAGTAAGAATGTATCCAATTAAAAGAGAACTCAAGTAGTGAGTAACTTTTTACTTTCACAAATGACATAAGATGTTATCTACCCTATATTCCATTATATAATACACATCGAAAATGTATTACAGAATTATTATTATTATTATTATTATAAATGGAAATTCTGTCATCATTCACCATCATGCTGTTCCAAGCCGGTATGACTTTCTGTTTTCCATGCAACATTAAGTAGATGTTAGACAGAATGTTTGCCTGAGTCACTATTTTTTTCTCCATATTTTGAAAGTGAATGGTGACTGAGACTGCCAGTCTCTAACATTCTATCTAACATCTTTTGTGTTCCACAGAATACAGAAGGTCACATGGGTTTTAAACAGCATGAGGATAGGGAAATGATAACATAATATACAATTATTTATCACTTTAAAGGAATAGTTCACCCAAAAATGAAAATTTTTTCATCATTTTCTCACCCTCATGCCATCACAGATGGCAGAACACAAATTACGATTTTTAGAAGAATATTTCAGCTCTGTAGGTCAGTACAATGCAAGTGAATGGGTGCCAACATTTTTATGCACCAAAAAGCACATAAAGGTAACATAAAAGTAACCCATAAGACTCTAGTAGTTAAATTCATATCTTAAGAAGTGATATGATAGGTGTAGGTGAGAAACAAATCAATATTTGTCATTTTTTGCTAGATATTCTTCTTCCTGATATGCAGAGAAGAATGTGAATCACGAATCACCATTCTCATCCACACATTCTTATATCACATCGCTTCTGAAGATATTGATTTAACCACTGGAGACTTATGGATTACTTTTATACTGAACTACATTATTTATTTATTTTGTCACTGTGTGTAACCTTTATGTTTCCAAGGACTCTTATTTTGATATAGTTTTTGTCTTCTGAACTACATTTCCCACGGTGCACTACCCTCATCATAGCCATCTGTTCCCCATCATCCTCACCTGTTCTCCATTCCTTCATTTACTCCTGCTTTCTCAAGTTTTTCTTTTCCTCTAGTTTTGTTCCCTCTTTGTCAGTTCTTGTTTGTTGCTACATGAGTTCAGTTCTTGTTTGCTGTTTCCTGAGGTCACGTTTATTTGTACTACTATCATCATCATCCTCATTAAAAGCCTGCACTTCCATCTCCCATCTCAACAACTACTTGTTACAAATGCATGGAATTGCATATCGATTTTTGTAATTGGGGCACATTGTAACGCAGTGTTACAATGTGCCCTGTCGGCAGAACTAGGATTTAAACCTGGCTGGTCACTTCTGCTGGCTATCTGAGAATGAAAAGACTATGTAAGATGCTAAATAAAATAGTGGAGATTAAAATGATGCCAAGTTTGCCTCATTTTAAATAAACAGTAAAAACAGAGATGAAAATTTACTTTCGTGTGAATTTGTACTTTTGCTACTTTAAAATGAACTTTTGGTGATATCTTCCAAAATGTTTTGAATTTGTCTGTAATTTTAGTATCTACACAGTGTTGATACGGCAACAACTAAACAAATTAAGTTTTGTCTTACCAGTGTGTGTGGATTATTTAAACCATGTGTGTTACAACTACATTAGTTGTACAACTACAACTGTGTGTGTTTTGGCCCCGCACTCCCCTACCCACTTTTAAACCTACCTTAAAAGTAATTTTTTTTTTCCCAAAAAGTTACTAGAGTAAATGTAACACATTACTACCCACCTCTGCATGATTTTTTGGGAGAATTATCCCTTTAAGGGAGTGAAGTGTTACTTTAAGTCTAGATGGTTCATATGTTGAGTGCCACAAAAAGTTTTAAAACTACATAGAAAATATTCTGGAGTTTCAAATAATAAAAATGGTCTGAGAATGTGCTTGACATTTGTTCTGTAGGGTGTAAATTGTGTTTTTTTGCACTTGAATTCAACAGCTGTGAAATAAACAGCTGATAATTTTATTTTTTATATAGGAGGGCCCCTCCAGGCAAGTGCAGCTACAAGCCCACTCCAGTCAACACAAAGGGAAAACTGATTCATTTCAGCCCTAAGGAAGGTAAAGACACAGTAAATTCCCCTTATTCCCATTGGAGGCATGAGTCAACATTACAGATTACTTTCTGCTTCAGTTTCAGTACACTAATTTATCTGTTTGACACGCTTTCACAGAGTTCGTGATTAACAAAAAAACTGCACTAACAACAACTGCCATTCCCAAGCCAAAACCAACCAAACCCAGTACAACGACAACTCCCCGACCACGAGTACCACAAACAACTCGCAGGGTGGCTCCAGCGACCACAGTCCGACCATCTACACAACAGCCACGCACATTTCACAGTACCCCGCGGCCCAAGCCTCCCTCTTTGTCAACTCCAAGAGCTGCATATTGGACACCTACACCCAAGCCCACTACGAAGACCCAAAGGGGCAGACCTGGAAAACGAGGCCGAGACAAGTCCAGGAGGAAAGGGAACCGGGGAGGCAAGTCTCGCACTGGAACAGTGAGGCTGGTCAGCGCTGATGGCCGAAAAGACCAAGGCCGATTGGAGATCTTTGTACGTGGTGAATGGGGCACAGTGTGTGATGACTTGTTTAATATTAAGGCTGCGGCTGTAGTCTGCAAGCAGTTGGGATTTCCAGTGGCCATCCGGGTGGCTAAGAGAGCAGAGCTGGGGGCTGGAGGCAAAGGGCTTAGCATCCTACTGGATGATGTGGAGTGTGAAGGGACAGAACGGTCTCTACTAAACTGCAAACATGCCAAATTTGGTAAAAATAATTGTTCTCATGACGAGGATGTAGGGGTGATTTGTGGCCATTATGAAAATGCAATTAAGTTGGAGAGAATGATTTGATGTTATTATAGGCTGTGTTGTTCTTATACAGCTCATTCCATCTTTCAGCTGTCATTTATATAAAAAGCTGCCTATTGTAATTGACAGAAAATAAATACATTTCTCATTTAAAGGGTTAGTTCATGCAAAAATGAAAATTCTGTTATCATTTACTCACCCTTATGTTGTTCCAACCCCATATCACATTCTTTCTTTGGTGGAAGACAGAAGGAAATGTTAGGCAGAATGTTAAGGGACTGACTGTTTCAGTCACTTTAGTTGTATAGAATAAAGTGGTAATGAAAGTGAATGGTGACTGAGACTAACATTTTGCTCAACATCTCCTTTTGGGTTTCATGGGAAAGAAACTCAGATGAGTTTGGAACAACACGAGGGTGGGTAAATGTTGACATAATTTAAATTTTTGCAAAAGACTATGACTAAGAATATGTCCCCATCCATTAGTGGCATCACTATCCCAGCAACCTGGAGAGAATCAGAGGCTTTTCTATTTATGAAATTCTGGAAAAAATGTTTTATTTCAATCTAAACTCTATAGATGTACTGTATAGAGTTAGCTACTGTACAGAAAACACATGTATTATACCTAACAAGTGTCAAATAAACACAGGACTCACAGGTCATATTAAATCAATTTAATATTCTAATAATCAATAATAAACTTCAACACTGAATGATGCATTGTTTACACTGTGAGCTGTTGACCATCTCACATAACAAAAGACAGTTGGATGGTGAGCATTGTTTTGCCAGTTGAAAAGACAAATGTATTAATCATTATTTCATAAAATTGTTTCTTATAATACAGCAGTGAAATTAAATTAATAACATTTGAAAATGTGCTTAAAATAAATCCATCTAACATACATGAGATCAAGGATTTCTCAGATTGTCCATCCGTCCATCAATCAATCTATTTCCTTATCCTATCTATGGTCACGGGGTGCTGGAGCCTTTCCCAGGTACCGCAGGCTGAAGGCAGGGACACCCTGAATAGGTGACCAGTCCATCACAGGTCTAACACCTTTAGACAGACAAAAACACTGTCAATTTCATATTTTTCTCTCAGATTGTCTTTTTCAAAAACAATTCAGGTTATTTTTATGTAAATAATGCTATTTTTTCATGCTGAATGCTATTGTTGCACAGATTTGTGATGATTTTATCAAAACACAATGCTGGACATTAAGAATTTAAAAATGTAAATAAAAGTGTTTGCTTAATCATTCCAGTATTTACTGTCATTTTCAAAAAATATATTCAGATAAGGCACACACACACACACACACACACACACACACACTACTGGTCAAAAGACTTTTAATACAGAATAATAGTAAAGTCAAAACTATGGAATAACATAAAAGGAATTATGGGAATTATGTTGTGACTAAACAAAATCCAAAATAAATCAAAACTGTTATATTTTAGCATCTTCAAAGTACACTTTGCCTAGAATTTGCAGACATGTACTCTTGACATTTTCTCAACCAGCTTCTTGAGGTATCATCCTGGGATGCGTTTTAAACAGTATTGAAGGAGTTCCCATCTATATTGGGCACTTATTGGATGCTTTTCTTTATTATTTGGTCCAAGTCATCAATTTCAAAAAGTTTTTTATAAAATACAATTTTAGTTTTATAATGAAATAAATTAATATGGTGACACAAATATATTTTTGTCTTCAAAACTAATTTCAAACATTTACACATACTCCTTTAGATCAAAAGATTTTTAAGTTCATGAGACACATTTCAGTCAAGTGTTTCAAAACTTTTGACTGGTAGTATATAATAAACAGTATGTATATATGTATGTAAAGGAATTAATGGAAAGGAGGAGGCGAGTACCGGCTTGACAATATAAATACTATTTTAATTACAAACTTAACCCAAAGGACAAACACACACACACATGTTGAACAGCTGTCCGTAAATCTCTCTCTATCTGTCGCACTGCCATCTTCGGTCGGCCCTTATCCCTCTCGTGCTCTCATTAGGGGCCGGGTGTACGGAATCACGACCTGGCCCCGCCCTCCACCCTGTCACGTTCCTCCCTCATTCTCTCAGGCCGGGGAGCCCCCGGCATTACGTACACCCCCCCCCCCCCCCCCCCCCCCCCTTTCCCTGGGGAAGTGCGTGCCTTCCACCCCGTCTGCCGGCAGGTCATCTCTGTCTACCTGGATAAGGGAGGGGACAAGGGGAGGGAAACAAAAAAAAAGTGTGGCACCTACACGCCCTAACGGTGATCATGCCAAATGAACAAAACATTTTAAAAAAGAGAGGGAAAGGCCAATATGGCAGTAGGAGAGAGAGAGGAGAGAGAGAAAAATAACTCTTACTTTCCAGTTCTCCGATACGCCGTTGCTTGGTCCTCGGCCACTCCTCCACCCTCTAATGGATGACAGCCGTGCCTCCCCGGGTGGATTGGAAGCAGTCCTCTGGCCCCTGTTGGACGGAACACCACGCTGAGTTTTTGGTGGGCGGTTTGTGTATATTATCATATGTGTGTATAAGTAGAGGTAGAAAGTTTGTAAATAGTGTATATAAAGTTTATGCATTATCTTTTCTTTTTGTAAAACCAATGTGCTAACCAACCCATGTGCCAATCAACCACACAAATTAATGTGCCAAACAATCCCATACTATTTTTGTAAATGATGTTATCCAGGAAGCAGCTTTTCACAGGCTTACAAAGCTTATATCAAAATACCCATTGTGAGACCATCACTAGTAACTACATTTAATGTATTTAAAAATCCCTAACAATTGGATTAAATATCCATTCTCCCTTTGCATAAGATAGGTAGGCCTATGTAAGAATATTTTCAATTCAATGGCTAAAGAAGTTTTTTAATGTCAGTATTCAGGAGGTGTAAATTATTGTCCAAACACCTACTGACGATTCAAATCAATATTGTGGTCTTATGGCACATTTTAAATTTCTCAGCACAGGTCACACTAGACCAATCACCATAGCTCTAGATTACATGATAATGATAAGGATTTGTGTTTTTTTTTTTTATTTTAAAGAAACAAAGCTTAGTTTATCATTTAAACATTGCTATTTTGTTATTGTTATTTATAAATATATATTTTAAATATTGCTGAAGAAAAACACGTCGAATTAAAAAAATAAAAAAATAGAACCCATTCTCTGACCAAAATCTCTTCTTTTAGAAAACACACACATATAAAAAAAAAAAATATTTTTCAAAATTAATTAAATAATCAATTTAATGATTCAAATGTATTTAAAGATTACAACTGTAAGTTTATAAAATGTTAATATAATATTCTAGTAATAAAATGTATACTAGATGAAGAATTGCATTTTAATCGTATTTAATATCTGTATTTTATTTTATTAGCAAAATAAAAAAATCTTAGCGATACACGTTGTGCATACATAGATCATTGATTCCGGGGCATTTTAAATGACCCGGAAGGGTTTTCTGAATCACGCCCTTTTTCCCTATCTGGGCTTTCCTGCTTTTTTTGTGGTGCTAATTATAGCTTCTCTACCGGCAGCTTCTAGGTTCGAAGTCTACATGTGTTAATATATAGTTTTGTGACATTATTTCAATAAGTACATCATTCTCTTGAAGAGATGGATTATACAAACCAGAGTGGGTTCAGGCAGCGTAAGTTCCGTACGTGATTGTTAGCACTGCAATTTAAAGGCTTTCAGTTTCTGTTAAACCTTATAAACGATCGGAGAAATGATCTGATTTAACCGGAGAACTGACTTATTGTTATTATTTATTTTCCTGTTGATAGTGCATTTATATAATATATAACGTACAAATTTCTTAGAAAGTGAAGATTATCCGCTCTGTTGTCGTTTGGATGCTTGATTGATTGCGTGTATTTACATTAATTAGTATGTAAGAAGAAAATTCAGGGAGGTTAATTCTCCATTATTTTCTTGATCTGGTTTCTCAGCGTTGCCCCGTCTTTATTTGCTGGCGTGTGTTAATTAGATCATAGCGACATCTGATCACCTACATGTCAAATTATTTATAATAAGTATTAATATCAGTGAATAAACAAAAATAAGCAGTTTTGTATTATAAGTATACACTGTTAAACGTAATGTTCATATACAAAAAATGCTTTGTACTGTATGACTCTTTGGAATCAGCTGAACTCGGCACAGAACTATTAGATAACATTGTCAGTGATTTGTTTACATAATGATAGTTCACTTTAATATAACGTCTTGTCTTCTAGAGCCAAAAGTCAGAATGCGAGGCACCTCGATGGACCCCAGTGACCCCAGCCCATTGTTTGAGGACACCAGTGCTGGAGTGCACAACCACGATCATGGTGGTGTTGGAAAAGGCCCAGATGCATATGCAGGACAGGCCTTCCTCTCAGACCCTATGTCCAATCTGGCCATGGCTTATGGCAGCAGTCTCGCCTCCCACGGCAAAGAGATGATGGACAAGAACGTACGTTATCTGCAGTTCGAGTAGAAACGATGAAGGGGTGGAAGTACATAGACCTCTGTGTCATGTGATGTCTCTTCCTGTGTGGGGAAAAACAAGAAGGGCCTTTTTTCAACAGAGGCAATTGGCTATATTTGTGGGAAATGTATCAGAATGGGATAAGAGTATTAAAGGGATAGATTACCCAAAAATGAAAATTGTCACCATTCACACACCCTCATGTTGTTACAAACCCATATGACTTTCTTTTTTTGTGGAACACAAAAAGCAGAATGTCAGAGACTGCCATAAAACATACATGAAACAAGGACTGAGGCTGGAATTCTGCCTTTTGTGTCCCACAAAATAAATAAAGTCATAGGTTTGGGAGAGTAAATTACAGAATTTTCCATTTTGGGTGAAAAAATCACCATACATGGGCAAAACTCTGAATAAAAGCAACATTAAAGGGATAGTTAATGTTGCTTTTATTCAGAGTTTTGTCCGTGTATGGTGATGGCATTAGCAAAGTTTACATTATTCTCTATTGGTGCCTGATTATCAAATAAACTATATCTCTTTCTGTTCCACAGCTGGATCGATTCATCCCCATCTCTAAGTTGAAATACTATTTTGCAGTAGACACAATATATGTTGGCAAGAAGCTTGGACTGCTGGTGTTTCCCTACATGCATCAAGTAAGACCACCATACTTGGTTTACACTGACCTGGATGTATTTATATCCACACAGACACACACATATGATTTAGTCATTTGAAGGAATAGTTCACCCAAATATTAAAATGTTGTTATCATTTACTCACCCTCATGCCCTGACTTAGCCTCTGCTGTTCAACTCAAAATGAGAAGTTTTTGAAAAATGTTGCAGTGACTATACAGCATGCAATATTCATGGACTGTCCAGCTCTAATAAGCTCATAAGGACCATAAAAGTAGTCATATGACTCGCTTTAAAATCGCTTTGTTTGAAGAAAAACAGAAATTTAAGTTGTTATTCACTGATAATCTTGGTAAATGGTCTGCACTTATATAGCACCTTTTTTAACCTTAGATGTTACCAAAGCGCTTTACACTATGTCCCATTCACACACCAATGGTGGCAGAGCTGCCATGCAAGCCTGCCATTGGGAGCAACTTGGGGTTCAGTGTCTTGCCCAAGGACACTTCGTCATGTGAGCCGGGAATCGAACCGCCAACCCGCTCTACGACTTGAGCCACAGCTGCCCCTTCACTGTAGCTCTCACATCTTGTATCCCATGCAAGAGTTGTATGGACTACTTTTATGACACTTACATTATACTTTTGTCCTTTTTGGAGCTTGATAGCCCCTGGCAACTTCCTTTCATTGTGTGTTCTTCCAAATGTCTCCATTTGTGTTTCATGGACGAATGAAAATGATACAGGTTTGGAACGATATGAGTAAGTTAATAATATTGATATAATAATTTTATTGTTTAATGTTTCTGAAATCTTCTGCTCTTTATAGAATTGGGAGGTGAGCTACCAGCAGGATACACCAGTCGCCCCACGGTTTGATATCAACGCCCCTGATCTGTACATTCCTGGTATGTAACGGAAGCATATATTTTTAATGATGAGTGCCCCAGTTGATGAGTAAATATGATTCCTTGCACTCTATTAACTATGTTTTACTACCAAAATGAGTTTGTTGCACGTTGATCTGACGTAAGATGTACGTTTTTTATCACATGCATCTATTAACACCAAACACTTTGAATTTTAACTCTGGACTTTACAAATACAAATCTTTGTCTTCATTTAGCAGTGTGCAATTTGAAAATTTACGAATTAAGTTGCTACGGATTTGTGATTGACATGCATCTATTAACAATGAACACATGGCCTTATAATTGACAATAAAACTGCTAGATGTGACAGCCCCTGTTTCTGTTTGTTTTGTAATGAGATATTTGTTTTGTTCTCACTCCACAGTGATGGGTTTTATTACGTATATCCTGGTTGCAGGGCTGGCCTTGGGAACACAGAACCGGTAAGGGGACACTACCTATCAACAGTGTGTGAATTTGGCAGTGTGTTACTTATATAGCTGGAGAATTTTGTTGGCAAGTGTAAGTGGATGAATTCATGATAATTTTATTTCAAGCATTTCAACAAAGGTCTTCAGTGGGATTTTAGGCTCAATTAAGTTTTTATTTTGACCACCTGTACTAAAAATAGCTTTAAATGAATACTTCACCCCAAAATGAAAATCCTGCCATCATTTACTCACCCTTATGTTGTTACAAGGTCATATGTCTTCTGTGCAACACAAAAGGTTAATTAATTTCACCTTCTTTGACACACTTATCTTTCTGCTCTGTTTCCAGGTTTTCTCCAGAGATTTTGGGAATTCAGGCCAGCTCAGCCCTGGTGTGGCTCATTATTGAGGTTTTGGCTGTCCTCCTCAGTCTTTACCTTGTAACTGTTAATACTGACCTCACCACTATCGATCTGGTGGCCTTTTCTGGTTACAAATATGTTGGGTAAGACTGCTGGTTATTCTTTTTAATGTTAATTAAAACATATTTGTGAACATGTTTATTAAAATGTTAAATGTAAACAGTTTAGCTGTTCCTGATAGGAAAAAGCTAAGAAACTTTGCATGCTGGTCTATACACTGAACTTTGGAGTACCTTAGAGGACAGGGCGGGCATTTTTTTCTGAAATAGTTTTGCGTAATAGCCCTCGCAATAGCTTGCGTTCCCTCGTAATAAGTAACTGCCCTGTTATTTGGCATTTCCATACCGATTAAAGTTTTCATGGCTGACTGTGAATACAAAATTTCTACAATGGCATCAGAAACTGAAAACCATTGATTTTTAAATGATGCTGCATCCAAGCCGCTAGGTGTCAGTGTAACACCATATCCTAACCAGATGCACCGCAGCATGCAATAAAAGGTATCTTTTCCTTGTTAAAAAAGAGTTTTTGTCCTAACCAGCCGCGACACAACGAGCGACAGGGCATTCTATTATTAGGCAGCGCAGTCAACAAATGGGTCTAAAATGATTCTTACTACAGTATTAATGGCGGCATCAAAATAGCCGGTTCACAACAACTTGATTTTGGCCGAGAGTGTCACACACTTATTAAATGTTGAGCTTGAGGTCTTTTTCTCCTCAGTTAGAGCTCTGTCATACACAGACACCAGTTCAGAATGAAAGTGGGAAGACATCCTGGTGTGAGTGATTGTGTATTTAACACTCTAGGTTTGCATAGAAAGTGTTAAAGAGCTTATGTGTGAAAATGAGTTGCGTTCAATAAACGGACTGTTCCGTATGTAATTGCTCTAACATTTTATTGTCAATTATCCTCATTTTAGTGTATTAATATCGCAGTGGCACATCGTGCCTGGTGTGGACAGACAGATAACTTGTCTCCGGAATCTTATTGCGCCGCGTCTGGTTAGGACGAGGTGTAAGTCCAAAAAGTCATAAGTTACTGAGTGCACATTTAACATTTCTATTCATAGTGAAACCATAATAATTATACAGGAAAATTAAAACTATGGTAATAAAAATCTTAATTTTGTGGTTATTATTGTTTTATACTACAAATAACTTGGTAGTTGTAGTAAAACCATAGTAACCACCAAAATGTCCATGGTTCATCTATAGTAAAAGCATGGTTGCTACAGTATATGGACACAGAATACTTTATTAAAACCATGGTTTCTGACAATATTACTATAGTAAAAGCATAATTTCTGCCAAAAACTGATTACTACAGTGTGCAATATTACTATAGTAAAACCATTGTTAAACTATGGTATTAGTAAAAATGTAATAACCACAAAATTATGATTTTTATTACCAGACTTTTAATTTTCATGTATTATCACTATGGTTTCACTACAAACATCATTAAAATATTAAAATATGAATTAAAAAAAAAATGTTAAAATAATATATAATATTATTGTGTGTTAAAATATTGTTATTGTAAATTTATTGCAAGGGAAAAACTATTTCAGAGAAACAAATTCCCACCCTGTCCTCTAAGGGGCTCCTTCCTGAACAACTACTCTGCACTCAATTGTAATTCTCTCCACAGCATTTAATAGATTCAGAATGAATTGCTCTTTTTACTTCCACAGTATGATAGTGGGAGTGGTAGCAGGCCTTCTGTTTGGGCGGACAGGATATTACCTCACATTGCTGTGGTGCTGTGCCTCTATGTTTGTCTTTATGGTGTGTATTGAGAGATACAGTCCTTTCCTGTATGTTGATTAGATGAGTAAAGACAGAGTGAATTCACAACAGTGCATGCATTAAAATTGTTTTAGTTCAATTTAGAGCAGTTGGGAAAGTACACAACTTCTTTTGTTTAAGTGTTAACCATCAGAAAAAAAACACTTTTTTTTGCATTTCTCTTAAAAGGCCTCTCAGCTTCTATGTAGGAAGATTTTGGATCACAATATTTTATTTACACTTGCAATCTTGGTTTTTAATTTACTTATGTTTTAAAGGGATAGAATAAGACATAACATACATAATGTGCCCTCATGTCATTCCAAAGCCATGTGACTTTCTTTAAGTGTCATATTTCAAGTCAACTCAGAATTTCAGTCATTTTCAGTTAATGTCTTGAAGTCTGTTGCACATGCATGAGTGCTATGAGAGAAGCTCATTCTCAGTTGCTTGCGTGTTCATGCGAGAACTTGCCTTGTTTGAATTTAAGAACTGACTTTAAAGGGGTCATGTCGTGAGAAATCAAATTTTCCTGGAAATTTTGACATAAGATGTCATTCTACTATAACATACTGTACATTTCAGAACTCAAAACATAATCCCCAATGCAATAAAAGCATTCATTGAATCCAATCTGCAAAAATTGTTTTCTACTTCCGTCACTAGGGGTACATTAATTCAAAAAGCATCAATGCCTACATTACATAATTTTTCCCTTGACCCCGCCCAATGGTGCTTCAGTTCGTAAACTGAGAGAGAGCAGGACGAACAAGCCTCACTATTCCTGAACACCGAAGGGGAACTATCTGGACTATTTTTAATTATGTTTGTATTTTTGCACAACACCGCTTAATACATATCTTGGACCTCATTTAAAAGACGCGGTGTCACAAGTTACATCTCTGAAGAGGAGAAGCCATTCTGTGTCATTCAGCTGCTACCTCTTGCTGTTTTTAGCACAAATACGGCATGGACCTGTTATCGCACCCATCTGCGCTATTTTTAATTGTTGGTGTATGTAAACATGGTCTAGATGGATGTCTTTGACCATTTTGATGCATTCTTGGATTCAGTGTCCAATCATACTGCATGTGTGTGTCTAGTACAATGTGCTAGACTATGAATTTGCATTTTTTTTTTGGCTCAGATCAGAGTGGATTGCTTGTGAACCAGTCATAAAACGATTCAAGTTTTGCAAAGGAACTGTTTCTGAAGGATTGGGCAGTTAGAAACACCTGGACCAGTAAAAAGTGATAAACCATTCCATTAATGAATATTTCATGTCACGACTGTTTGAGAGTTAAGTCTATTAGAGTGTTAACAAATGTGCTTGAGATGAACAGTTTAATATATTTGGATGCAAGTGTTGTGGATGTATGTTGTGTAAACCCTGAAATGTAGTTTTCTAATATAGTAAGGTTGTTCATTCTCTTCCGATTGAGTTTCAGATATGTCTGTTTACGAGGGGCTGCATGATGTTAGCCAATCAGAACAGTGGGCGTATATGTTGGAGTTTTAAGGAGGCACTTAGGCCAAAACCGAGCATTTAGACAGAGGGCCAGAGACAGGGTGGAAAATTATCATATATTACTAAATGATGACTGTTTTAATGCAAAAAAAAAATAAAAAAAATAAACCCTGTGACTAACATTATCAGTGGACCTCAGGGAAGATAATAAAACTATAAAAAGAGCATTTCATGACCCCTTTAAGACTTTCACTGAAAATGACTTAAGTTCAGGGATGTTTCTCATGACACAAATTATGTGGACTACTTTTTTTTTTTTTTTTTAATCTTTTTTTGGCTTTAAAGTGTGTCATTAGCAACAGCCATTGTACTGAAAAAATTGGAAGAGCTATTCATTTAAAAAAATCCCTTGTTTTATGTTCCACTAAAGAAAGAAACTTATATGGGTTTGGAATGACATGAGGGTAAGTAAATCATGACAGATTTATTTGGGGGTGAACTTTTCCTTTAAGCATTACGCATTTGTGCTATTTCAAAAGCATAACTAGATTTTTACATTGTGTTTGGAAAATGTAATTGGAATTTGCCTGTGCAAAGACATGGCTAGAGTGTATTTCAAGTGAATTCTCTCAGTGGTCATGGTTCTCTAATTTGTCATGTACTTCTACTTTATTCACTTGAGCCTGTATTTTAAATAGAAAAATCACATTTTGTAGTGAAATTTCACATCGACATCTTTTTTTTATGACAGATTCGGACACTACGGTTAAAGATCCTGTCTGAGGCAGCCGCAGAGGGACGATTAGTACGAGGTGCAAAGAATCAGTTGCGAATGTATCTAACTATGGCCATTGCCGCTGCGCAGCCTGTATTTATGTACTGGCTAACCTTTCATCTGGTCAGATAGGAACTGGATTTGCCGCAGAGGAACAGCCATATTATTTCTACCACTGCAGTCACAAACGAAAGATCTTCTTCCTTAGAGAACTAAGCCTATTTGCACACTTATAATAAAACTATGGACATGCATTGTGCAGCATCACAGCACAATATTATGTATCTGAACTCTGATTGCCCAGCTGTCTTTTGTATGTTTTGTGTAAATTTCTAGGGATTATCATTGGCTTTTGTTTTGTATAATGTAAGTGGTTTTTTTTTTTTTATGTAAATGTATTTATGTCTGAAAACAAGGAATGTTGTCCATATGCTCTGCTATGACTGTCCCAGTCTGCTACGGTTGAACACCTGCTGTCAGTACTTGAAATATAAGTGACTGTTTGCTGACTGCTAACTTAATGAAACTGGCTCTGTATGACGTGCATTGTGTACATGTATTGATTTGTTGTGATTTATTATTTTAAAATAGTAAACTACTCTGTTCTTATAGCATCATTTGAGTGACAACAAGAACAGAGTTTTAAGGTTAGACAAATACATGCTTGACTTACATTTTATAGAAATGTACTGCACATGCAGGATTAACCTGCTTTAAAATGTCATGTACAAACAGTCATACATTTCAGGTCAATGTTTTCCATGATTTGGAATTGAAATTAAAGATTTTCTGTTTTGAATGGAAGGCTAGTTTGTATTTTACTATATAAGTAATAATATATCTTTCCATTTCTCCTTACAAAAATAAGAGAAGTTCTGCACTCTGAAAACAAATGTTTCAGGCAAAAGCCTTCCTCAGTGTGTTACATCAAATCTTATTTGGTCTTTTGAAAATTCTGTCATGTCCTCAACCTCTTGCTGGTGAGGACTTAAATATTGGTCTTACTGCTTCAGAAAAACATGGATTGAAAACATGGACACCACTAGAGTTTTATGGATTACTTTTATGCCTTTATGTGCTTTTTGGAGCTTAAAAGTTTTGGACCCAATTGACTTTGGATAAAAACATATCTCATATCATTTGTTTTTTGCAGAAGATTGAGATGGCATGAGGGTGAGTAAATGATGAGAGTATTACAATATTAGGGTGAACTATCCCATTTTAAGTTATTTCTCATCCACTAGTGCCACCAAACAGAAATGTATATATATATATATATATATATATATATATATATATATATATATATATATATATATATATATTATACATACATACACACACACACACATTGGCGGCCAAAATAATGTAAAGATTTTGATGTTTCGGATGGAAATTGGTACTTTAATTCGCCAAAGTGGCATTCAACTTATCACAAAGTATAGTTCGGACATTACAGCACCATCATTATTTGAAAAAATACATTTTTGTTCAAATCTAGACAGGCCCATTTCCAGCAGCCATCACTCCAAAAACTTTTCCTTGAGTAATCATGATAAATTGCTAATTTGGTACTAGAAAATCACTTACGCATTATATCAAACACAGTTGAAAGATATTTGGTTCATTAAATGACGCTTAAAATTGTCTTTGTGTTTGTTTTTGAGTTACCACAGTATGCAATAGACTGACATGTCTTAAGGTCAATATTAGGTCAAAAATGGCAAAAAAGAAACAGCTTTCTCTAGAAACTCCTCAGTCAATAATTGTTTTGAGGAATGAAGGCTATGAAATTGCCAAAAAAATGTATATTTCATACAAAGGTGTCTTAAAACATACAAATACAGTCTTAAAAGTCAAAGGACAACTGGCTCTAACAAGGACAGAAAGCCAGATGTACAACTAAACAAGAGGATAAGTACATCAGAGTCTCTAGTTTGAGAAATAGATGCCTCGCATGTCCTCAGCTGACAGCTTCATTGAATTCTACCCGCTCAACACCAGTTTCATGTACAACAGTAAAGAGAAGACCCGGGGTCGCAGGGGAAGAATTGCAAAGGAAAAAACACTTTTGAAACAGAAAAACAAAAATAAAAGTTTAAAGTGGACAAAGAATCACAAACATTGAAAAAGAAATCCTCCACGTGCAGCAATGACAGCTTTGCAGGTCCTTGGCATTGTAGCTGTCAGTTTGTCCAGATACTCAGGTGACATTTCACCCCACACTTCCTGTAGCTCTTGCCATAGATGTGGCTGTCTTGTCGGGCAATTCTCATGGACTTTACAGTCTAGATGATCCCACAAAAGCTCAATGGGGTTTAGATCCATAACACTCTTTTCCAATTATCTTTTGTCTAATGTCCGTTTTTTTGCCTACTCTAAACTTTTTTTGTTTTTCTGTTTCAAAAGTGGCTTTTTCTTTGCAATTCTTGCCATAAGGCCTGCAACCCTGAGTCTTATCTTTACCGTTGTACATTAAACTGATATATATAGATATATATATATATATATATATATATATATATATATATATATATATATATATATACACCATATATATATGATTCAAAGATACATCCTAGGATGCACTGGGACACATCCTCAGTGATGTTGCTGAGGTCATTGGGTGTTTTGGGTCTTTCAACATTATACACCCTCGCTCAGGTGACCCAGCCAGGGTTGATCAGTCCCTGGCTTGTGCATCAGCAGCACTGGCTCACGATTCACTCCTCCAGATCCAAAGCCATCTGGAGGCCCTCTCCTTTATGCAGTCCCAGTGATGACAAGAGTGTAGACTTTGCACAATTTTTTTATTTTACATGGGCACCTCATCGGGGCAGCCATGTTAGCATCACACGACAAGCTAAATACTACTCGCTTAATCTCAGTAACTGCCCTGTTATTGGACAATTTCATTCATGGATCAAATTAATCCAAGTTTACTGTGCATAGTGAATTTCTACAATGGCATTGGAAATATCTTTGAAATGGAAAATGGAAAATCGTTGAAATGTAACAGACGGGCAATGGTTTTATCAACCCGGATTGTTAAATGGTTCGGAATTCACAGTTTTCGACAGTCCATGTACAGTAACCTGAGAAACTAGACGAGGGTTTACTATAATTTTGTAGTTGTTGAAACTGGAGGGTATTCGATCAACAAAATGATTAATCCCCATATATTGTTTCAATCTTTCCTCTTATACTCCATTTGAGCCTTGCATTGAAAGGTAATACATTATTCTGAAACTCAAATCTCACATCAGTATCATACATATTCTCAAGCTCAAGCAAGTGTTCTGTCCAGGTTTAATCTTAGGCGGCAGAATGAGTTAATCAATGTCATGTAGAGCCACGTAGTGACTTTGATACATGTAATGAAAAACGCAGTCATTAAGTGCAGGAATTTGCCAATAGTAATGCAGTTCACCTGGCGATTGACTTTTCTGCCACCCTTTGGACACCTTGATGTAGTCTGTATCCCATCATTGGATGATCTCCACGAAGCTGCTGTTCACATAGTCATCAAGAACTTTCAGTGTCAGCATCACAGTTATTTTTTCTGTCATATAGTATAATTTTTCCCTACAGCATAAAAAAAAAAAAAAAAAAATACAATTGAAAAGATAGTGAAGCTTATCAGTTATAAGTGTCTATTTATTCTGTTCCAAGATATCAGTATAGGTATTGGGGTTGTTGACATGAAATACTTTTGGGAAGTTGATATGTCCTGCGGTGTGATATGCTATACTTAATCTAAAACTATTTTAAATGGCACTTTGCTAATTTGTTCACAATTATTATGCATGCAGCTTTAATTATATTAATTGAGAGACAACTGGAATATTTATTTTAAATACACACCACAGGATCATTTAAAATTAACTAATTAAGGAAAAAGGTGATACAACTGGTGAAAAACTTAAAAGATATTTTAGGTACTATAATTTTTTATTATTGATGTTGATGTTGACTTAAAAAATCCATAGACACATTTTGTGTCAACTACTGTTAATCTTTAAAGGGACAGTTTACCTCAAAATAAAAATTCTGTCATTATTTAATCTTAATGATTTTCTGACTTCCTTGCAAAATGCCCAATATTATGGTGTGACAACCTCAGTCACCATTCACAAAAATATGAAATGAAAGTAAATGGTGACTGAGACTGTGTCATTTCCTTATGTGTTCTATGGAAGAAAGGAAGTCATATGGGTTTAGAACAACATTACGGTAAGTTAGTAGTGACATCATGTTGTGGTGATTTGGCGGTGAGTCTGTTATGTTTGTGGCGTGTTATGTTTTCTTTATGTGTTTCCCTGTTTGTTTATGTGGCCATGTGCTCATCAGCGCAGCAAGGTTTCTCCACAGGGTTGGCAGGCTAATTATCATCATTAGCTTCACCTGTTCCTTATTTTCTCTTCCCTATATTTTGCCCTCGTGTTTGCTGTCTTGTGCCAGATTGTGTTGTGTGTTTGCTATGCAGTCAGCCTCTGTCAGTTGGGTTTGTTTGTTTGTTTGTTTGTTTGTTTGTTTGTTTGTTTGTTTGTTTGTTTGTTTGTTTGTTTGGTGCCTCTCCCAGATAATTCCTCCTCACTATTACCAGTGCTCAACGATCACCTACCTTCTCTTCTACTGCTGTCACAGTATTCATTGTCCACAATTCTCTTCTGTTGGATTCCCCTCAGCCCCAGTCTGCAGCCTCTGTCGCTATGCTCCATTTCCTGAAATGTTTTTGTTTTGAGTTTTCTACTCTGCTGCCATTTGGTGTTCAATAAACTGTTAAATCGCTCATCCTGTTTGGGTCCTCATTATACTGGCTATGACACATCATTTTCATTGTTGAACTATCTCTTTAAGGGATGGTTTTATTATTTATGTTATAAAAGGACCTGGTGGAGCTAAATATATCTCCTATGAGTGTAATATATTCCAATCCATTTTAGTGCAGTTATTCGTTTCTGTCCACTGCTTTTTACATACCGAGTCCATTAGCCTATGATGGCTACAATAACTTGTTTTTACAATTGCACTACCGTTACAGGGTTGTTGTGGCTTCTGTAGTATTGCTTTACTCAAAATCTTACAGAGAGGGTGTAATAACTGCAGTCTAATCTAGAACAAGACACATTGACAAACACAATTGCAAAATGCATTGTTGTGGCCAGTGGTATTCATATATTTAG
Source organism: Moxostoma hubbsi (assembly GCA_032164185.1). Lineage (NCBI taxonomy): Eukaryota > Metazoa > Chordata > Actinopteri > Cypriniformes > Catostomidae > Moxostoma > Moxostoma hubbsi. Next base: position 11,241,671 of record JAVLUX010000019.1, read on the forward strand.
TTAAATGGGAATCAAACAAACAATTTTTTAACTTCTAAAGCCACTTTTTGTATTGTATCAATAAATAAATTGTTTACTCTTCTTACAAAACTATGCATATATTTCAATCTGAAAATTTTAATTATAATTATACAATTATGATTATTTGAATGTATTACCTGTTTTTATACCATGTATTTGTATTGTATTTATACTATTCATCAGCACCATATTCTGACCTGGAGAAAATTAGAAATGCACCTGCATTTGCCCATTATATACCCTTAGTGCTTGTAAGAAAGTATGGTTTGACATTCAGCTATGTTCTGTGCGGAGGTGGAGAGAAGGAAATAGAGACTCAAGATGAGGCAAGACAGTTTGAAATGTAATATGATAAACGTCTAATATTACTTCACTGCTCAGCATGTGCCGCACACACCCGCAAGAGAGTGCTACTTGATCACACATTGCTGAATGAAACGCTGAATGTATAGTATTTTATAAAATGCAACCTTTTGCAGTTTAGTAATCGTACAATGCCATATCGTGATTTCATTCTTAATTCAATCAATTGCACAGCATTAATGGATACCATACCCCTTAACATATAAGTGACACTTTTACAACTGTACTGTCTGCAATGCCAGTTTTTCCTTTTTATTGTGAAAATTCCATGACAAAGAATAGAAATTAAACATTACATGTTCTTAGGAGTGCCAACCCTTCTACATTCTGTGGCTATTATTATTTCTTGATTGTGCATCTAAATTCACAGTTTGTACAGAGTGTGTGGTCTAAAAAAAACTAATGTCTGTTTTTCAAATTATTTTTACAGCTTTAATTTGATTCATTCATTTTTATCTCACTATTTTATCTCTGTTTCTAATTTAGAATGGGCAGAACTCTGGTTAGATCTAACAGGCTGATATCACAGTGAAATCCAAAACAGTATGTTGACTTTTCTTTATCTAAAATTGTTCTCTGCTTACCGACATTCAAAACACTGAAATCAGTGGCCAAAGCAATAAGTGTTGTTGGGCGTATGAGCACGTGTGAGCTCTATTTTCCAGGTGAAATGTCTACAGAGGGGCGCCAAAAGTGATTTGTTTTCAGCTGAACAGGAAGCAATATAGTGAAGAGGAATGCATCTTTTATAAACGGTACCACCCAACTCAACCCCATAACCTAAACCTAACCATCAGTGGAGTAAAAATTTAACGTTAGAGGGGGAAATGCAATCTCTGAATCATGCTCATCACAAATTATGCAAATGGGATTACTTCCTGGTTTCAATGTAGGATCCGAACAGAGTTGCATTTACATTGACATTTATTAATTTGGCAGACACTTTTATCCAATGCTACTTATAAAAGAGGAAAACATATGCAAATCATCTTAAGGAGACAGTGGTATGAAAAGTGCCATATTACAAAATTTCACTAGCATCAGAATAGTATTCAAATCAGATTAAAGTACAACAAGAATTAGGTTTTTTTTTAGTTTCTGGTTAAGTGCTCATGGAAAAGATGTTTTTAGCCATTTTTTTAAGTCAGAAAGTGAGTCAGCTTCACGGATGGTCATTCCACCAATGTGGTATGATGAAAGTCCGGGAAAGTTTTTTGGTGCCTCTTTGTGTTGGTACAACAAGGTGACGTTCCTTAGCCGAACGCAGGCTTCTGGTGGGCGTGTAGCTCTGCAGAAATGATGAATTGAACTTGATATGTGCATCAACTGGCACCCAGTGAAGCGAGACAATGCCATGAGAGCGTTACAGTAGTCCAGTCTAGTTATGACAAGTGATTGAACAAGAAGTTGTGTGGCATGTTCAGAGAGGAAGGGTCTTATCTTCCTGATATGGTAGAGTGTAAATCTGCATGATCATACAGTCTTTGAGATGTGGTCTGTGAAATTGAGTTTGTTATCGATGGTTACCCCTAGATTTCTGACCATTTTGGAAGGCGTTACTGTAGTTGCACCCAGCTGCAAGGTGATGAGGTGTTTAACAGCAAGGTCACACTACAAGGGAAGGTAAACACAATTTAGCTGATGTAAAAATGTCTGATGGGAGATGCCTCTTGTCAGTGAGTCGGCATAATTTGTCCGATTCTAGGTTACTGGAATTCTTGGAAACAACATGACGACTTCCTGTGTGATCATGTTGGCTCTATCGACCCATACATAAAGTTAACCATTATTGTTATTCCTACTGTTTAAATTTGTGCCTCAAAAATCAATCACAGCTTTAACAAATTAATGCACACCTAGAGTTGTGGATTATCCCTTACATTATCATCTTTATTTGAGGGCCTAATTCAGCAGTTATTAATATTTGTGATTAATTGCAATTATCTTGATTAATTAAACAGCATTTAATTTTAATGACAGCTTTAATTGGAACACAAAAACAGATATTTTGAAGGATGTCCAAGATGCTCTTTTCCTACAATGGAAGTGGATGAGGACCAGGTTAAAACAAATGGGTGCACTATCCCTTTTAATGTAAATTTTTTGTCCTTTTACCTTTTCACTCCAAAGTTCTCACGAAAGACTAAAGATTTGTTTCCCATATATACGTATTATTTAATCTCTTAAAAACAAAACGTGAAGGAAGACCTCATGCTGTTGACCAAAATTTGTGATTTGTGAATGTAATAATAATTTAAAAAAATGTTTTGTTGTTGTTGTATTCTTTAAAACACAATTAAATTGATGTAAGAAAAACTCAGGACCGCAATAACATCTGAAAAACAACACCTCCATCATCAACTCTCATCCAGTTCATACAGATTGAGCCCTGCTAGAGTAAAATGGTTCGAAAATGGGTAATTCAAAAGTGAATTCAAAATGTAATAAATGTTTATTGTAGCTATGTTATGCGATAACAATGATTTGCATGCACACACCTATCTGTCCCTGCACTTCCTGCAATTCAGCACAGATTTGACCAGATCTATTTAATTGATAAATACAGATAAACAAGACTTTTACTGTCACCACTATGTCGCATTTACATATTTTATTAACATATTGTCTCTTTTAAAATTATGAATGTTGATAATTTATTCATAAAAGATTTTTTAAACAAACAAACAAGCAAAAAAAAAAAAAAAAGTGAAAACGAAAGAAGCCTAAATTGTGAGGCATAACTATAGTATTTTTTTTGTTACATACAACAGCAGTTTGAGACAGAAAAACTAAATTAACACTTTACCTCAGACATAACTGGGCATTCACCAAAAAAATAAAAAAAAATCATAAAAAAATCCCATTCATCCCTGAGGTATTTCATGTGCAGTACAGAAATGATTATTACGACTATGAACATTTCCGGTACGCATTTACAGCATGTTTGAATTTCCATCAAACGTTTCCATTGTGTCCTTCTTTTAGCAACCCTTTAACTATGGGCAGTTTTTTTTATAATTCCTAATGGTCTTGCAGTGAATTTCAAGTGTCTCCTTAAAAGCTGCTTATCAAAATCGTGTCATGAATGAGAAATGCTGCTGTTATATTTCTGATTTGTGCTGATTTCTGAACAGCATTGTGCTGTTCTATTTGGTATAGGGGTTATTCAAGACATGAATAAAAAAATAAAAAAATAAATACAAGTCAAGACTATCCTCACTGTCTTTGCTCTGAGATAAATATCACTTTAAATCCAACAACCGTAACCCAACGCACAATTAAACGAACATTGCTGCAGTTATTCCTTTGAAGTATGTAGAAGTCATTCCCAATGTAATCATTTAAAATTTGATCAAAGGGAATTAATAATGTTGCCAATGTTATAACTTCCTTCAGCTTAGCAGGTTGTATCTTTATAGTGTTGGGTGGAGGATCCTGTCTCTAGGATTTAGGTAATTTTATCTGGTTTGCTTCAGGACCCAGATAAGTAATTCATTAAGTGACAACCCAACACACTACCAAAATGGTTTCATTAACTGCATCATGCAAAACTTGAGTATTAATATTCATGAACTATTAATTAATTAATATGAATTATACATCTTATTATATCTTGTCTCTACTTTTTGTGACCGTATCAGAGCAGACTTGCAATTCATTTTTGTGTCATGACTCATGAGCTCAGTAGCAAATAACTGTTCAAGAAATAGGCAATCTACACTAAAGCTTTAGGTTTCAGATGTCTGTGGTCATATGACTAGAAACCACTATAGTGTGGTTGGATTTAAAAAGTGAAGTGAGCTACCCCAACTTTTCTTCTTCTTTTTTTTTCAAAATTAGAAGCATCCTGAACTAGTCCAGTTACTTTTGCACACTGAAATTAATGTATGGTCCATGTGAGGTCTCAAACACCTGATGGTTCCATGACTTACTGCACATGTCATGTAATGTCACTGTAGAATGGTCCCATTCAAACTTCAGTCCATTGCTAGGAACAATAGGGACAGCTAAAGGATTGCCCCTTACAGAGTCTGAAACTGCAAACTTCCAAGTACCAGAATCTTTGCATTTATCCAAGCTACACCATTCATATAACTCATTGTCAAGAGTCAGAACTGGTCATGCCTGTACACAAAAATCCAATTTCGAAAAACTAATTTTGCAATGTGAACCATATGGCAATTTAGAACCATTTTCCTTGACCAAGCGGGTACAATTTATGTGAGATCAAGGAGAAAAAAAAGTTGGTAACACTTTCTATAAAGCCCATATTTGTAATGCACTGCAAAGTCAATAGACATGCATTATACTGCATTCACAATAAACCCTATAATAACTTCTCATAAATAACTATACCGTTATAATACATTATAAGACTTCCCTTATTCATATATACAGTACTGTGCAAAAGTCTTAGGCGCTTTATATTTTTCACAAAAACATTTGTCTTCAAACAGTAATTTTATATTTTCTGCTTTTAGTGTATGAGTAGGAAATATAAATTTTATATTTCAACATTCCTTTGCATTCAGTATAATTCTATTGAATTCAATATAAGAACATGGAGCCCAACAATAGGTGGTATGGCCCCCACAGATGGGTGTTAGTTTGTGCGTGTGTAATGTATATAATTTCCAGCATGAGTTGTAATGTCTTATAACCACTAAATAAATATATTATGGATGTTTATAATAAGACATTGCTTTTGTCACTTTACTTAAAGCATACCTGTTATATATAACAAATATATAGAATACATTATAACTTATACAGAACAAATTGTATGTTAAAAAAAAAAAAGTAATATAAAGTATTATAATTGTGGTTACAATTATTTATGAGAACTTATAACATATTATAAGGTGTATTATGAGACATTACTAATGTATTATGAGGCATTATAATGACTTTACAATGCATTATAAATATGGGCTTCATAAAAAGTGTTACCGAATTTTTTTTTTTAACAGTTCTGTGAAACAAACTGAAGCTTACTCTGTATATTCACCAACAAGAACCCGAGAGTAGTGCAGTATACCACAATATATATATATTTATTTTTTTTTTTCATTATTATTTTTTTTTTTTTAATTAGGCCTACTTCTTAATCACATTTCACATTTCAATCACCCTCACATCGCGGCCACACCCTCCTCCGCATCACAATATATATATATATATATATATATATATATATATATATATATATATATATATATATCAACTTATCTCCTAATAATTATATGAAAGGGTGCTCAATTGATGAACCCTGAACTATTTAAATTTTTTGGTAGAACATCCCCCTTACCCCATTACTTTGGGAGTCTCTGGGACCCTAATGTTCTCATCCTTGCCCATTTATGAAGACTATTTTGTCTGTTTGTGATTTTTTTCTTCTTCGTCTGTTACAAAGTACTATTGGTGCCAACTTGGAAATGGATTAAAACTATTCCAAAAAAAAAAAAAGAAAATTGCATTTTTTTTATATATATATATAGCATAGCAGTACTGACTACTGACACAGTGTAAATTATTATTGTCCAGACTTGGAAAGGAAATGCCTTGACCGGACATGTTGGAACTTTAATTGAATACCCCTGAGCTATACCATAACTAGTTATACACTTCATTACAATTCAGTCCAACAACTATCAATATCACAAGTTGGCATAAACTGGAAGTGTCCTTTGCGTCATGTACCATGCCTTCAGTTGACAGACACCTGATTCAATTTTAGAGACCCACTGTACTAATGCTGATGTCTGGCCCATGGTTTTGAACTTTTAGAGATGATGTGAAGCTTCCAGCGTGAACATCCTAAAGTTGACATGACACGTACACTTCCACTTTTACTTTTAACTTCTTAACTACTTTTAATGTTCTTTATAGATCAGATCCCTGTAGCTGCAGGGTAGACCAGTCAGAAAAGAGAGAGAAGGGACAGTTGAACAGGTTAATTGTTTTAGTGCCTTTCACGATACACATTTCTAAAGTAACTTCACAAAGAATTATGCCTAATGTCTTAAAATATCTTGTAAAATATCCTGTTCATATGCCAATATAATTTATAGCACATGCAATACAAGTCATGTGTTCAATAGAGATTGGAAGTGTCCATAGAAATATTTTTTTTTAAGTGTTATGTGGATATAGGAGAGGATGCAGATACTTTTCTGCAAACATATTCTGTGTTCTATAGGTTTTTAGGAGGTGCAAAGAGCAAGATTAGCCCTTTAATACATACCTCGGGTCTTTATGTCACGGCTCTGGTAAGTCGGTTTGTTCTGTTTGTTATTTCTCTCCCTCGTGTTCCGCAGGTGCTGCCAGCATGCAAGACAAGTGTTTCCATGGGAACACTGAATATGCCACTAATTAGCGTGCTAGCAGCATCTGGTTCTCGCTGATTCACTCCCTACCTTTCTGGAATCAAGATGGCGCTGAGTATGGCTGTTGCGTTGCGAGCTCCGAAACAACACTGCAGTTTATTGTTTGTTTTATTTACAGTTTTTTTGTTTTTTTTCTTGGATGTTGTCTGCCTTATTGTATATGACAGACAAACAAATCTACGAAACAACTACAAAGGGAATAAAAACTCCGCCATGAACACTGCTGCCTCTCTCCCGGATGAGCTTAATACATTTTATGCTCATTTCGAGGACAATAACACTGCCCTCGCGGAGAGAGCACTCGTGGCCTACGCTACAGATGATGGCTCACTCTCCGTCTCTGTTGCGGATGTAAACTGATCCTTCCGACGGGTGAACCTCCGTAAAGACGTGGGTCCAGACGGCATTCTGGGCCACATCATCAGACCGTGCGTGAACCAACTGGGTGTTGTTTTTACGGACATTTTCAACCTGTCCCTCTCCCTGTCTCAAGTCCCCACATGCTTCAAAACATCCACCATTGTGCCTGTACAAAAGCAATCAAAAATCACTTGTTTAAATAACTGGTGTCCTGTTGCTCTGACCCCCATCATCAGCAAATGCTTTAAGAGGCTAATCAGAGATCACATCTGGGCTGTGCTGCTCACCTCTTTGGACCCATTGCAGCTTGCCTACCGCAAAAACCGCTCTATTGATGATGCTATTGCATCTACAATACACACTGCTCTCTCCCATCTGGAAAAAAGGAACACATATGTGAGAATGCAGTTTGTAGACTACAGCTCAGCATTCAACACCACAGTGCCATCCAAGCTTGATGAGAAACTCCGGGCTCTGGTCTTAAACAGCTCGCTGTGCAGCTGGATCCTGGACTTCCTGTCAGGCAGACGTCAGGTGGTTAGAATGGGCAGCAACATCTCCTCATCACTGAATCTCAACACTGGAGCCCCGCAGGGCTGTGTTCTCAGCCCACTCCTGTATTCCTTGCACACACATGACTTTGTGGCAACACATAGCTCCAATGCCATCATTAAGTTGGCTGATGATAAGATGATGGTAGGTCTGATCACTGACAATGATGAAACAGCCTACAGAGATGAGGTGCACACTATGACATGCTGGTGTTAGGAGCACAACCTCTCCCTCAACGTCAGTAAAACCAAGGAGCTTGTAGTGAAGTTCAGGAAGAAAGACAGAGAACACAGCCCCAGCACCATTAATGGAGAGAGTCAGCAGCTTCAAGTTCCTCTGTGTCCACATTACTGAGGAACTCACATGGTCTGTCCACACTGAGGCCGTTGTGAAGAAGGCTCACCAGCACCTCTTCTTCCTGAGACGGCTGAGGAAGTTCTGAATGAACCACCACATCCTCACACGGTTCTACACTAGTACTGTAGAGAGCATCCTGACTGGCTGCATCACCGCCTGGTACGGCAATAGCACCGCCCACAACCGCAAAGCCCTGCAAAGGGTGGTGCGAACTGCCAGACACATCATCGGAGGTGAGGTGTGTGAAAAAAGCTTGGAGGATCATCAGAGAGTCCAGCCACCCGAGTCATGGTCTGCTCTCACTGCTACCATCAGGCAGGCGGTATCGCAGCATCATGACCCGCACCAGCCGACTACATGACAGCTTCTTCCCAAACCTTTTTTAGTATTCCTTAACTTTTCTCTTCTGAATAGTGTAAAAAGAAAAAAAGGGCAAAATTTCCCTGCAAAATAAATTTGTAATAACTGCTTAATTACCAAAACTGTATAGGGTTTTTTTTTTCTTTCACTTTCATAAATCATAAATCATATTTTCATGATTATTTCATATCTGAAATATATATATATTTCTTTGTTTATTACAAGACAAATGAGTCATATATTCATACAAATGACTACTATATCATGTTGATTTTCTGTGTGACAAATTATCAGTATTCTATATGCATGTACACATTCATATGATACATGCTATTTCTTACTCAAGGTGGCGCTGATGCATCATTGATTGACTTGATGTACATTTGACATTGCTATTTGATAAAGAAGCAATGAGGAAGTAAACTATAGCAAGTGTAACACAAGAATAGTATGATTTGGCAAATGTAAAATAAAGTTGTGTGTTTATTTAGACTCAAAAAGTACCTGTAACGTATGTGTAGCTTATATCTTATATGTAACTCAATATATTTTTGACAGCCAGTTGTGTCTCATGAAATTTCAGTGTGGAAGAAATCGATTCTGTTCTAGATTTGTTGCATCATCTATTTCATATTTGAAAAATAAAACATCAAAATATATTCTATTATTTTATTTTCTAATTATATTGGATTTATAATTTATTTTGTTTAAAATTCAACAATATTTGGGCATTTTGTAGATCTATTTGTGATAAATAGATAGGTATAAGCGCAGAGTATGTAATACTTTTGCAGAAACACATGCATTTAAGGGTTAATAGAGGCAAACTTACCTGTCTGCTGTTGAATGGAAGATAAGGCTGCTGACTAGCATCCTATTCACTATCAAACGATGAATATATGCTGAAAAAGACATGTCTTCATGCAAGTATAGAATTTTTTTATAACAATGCATGCAAATGTGAGAGGTTCTCAACCAGGTGGCCAGTGACCACAAGGGGGCCTCAGCACACCTCCAAGGAACTCAAGATGACTTCAAATAACTTGATTAAAACTACAAAAAAATAAAGATTAAAACATAAACTGAAATCAAATGACTCACTGTTTTTGTTAAATACTGTAATCTTCAGGGGGCAGAACCCCCTGAAGGTCCTCTAGACATCCTTTAAAGGATACTCAAATACACTTTTTGTACTCCAGGAGATTCAATATACATATATTTCATGATTGCCTTGAAAAAAAAATTCCATTAGGGTCACCGAAGGAACTGTTGACGGTCTTTAGAGTTCTTGCAGGAAGGAGAGTAAGTTTATCAGAGAATGGAACGGATGCCTGGAGGTTCTCCAGAACTACCTTTAAATCCACTGTCCTTACGCCTGCATTTTCCGAAGATGGTGGACCAGCCTAGACAAGAAAACTTGCAGGCGAAGAGGCTTGGATGGGCGAAGAGGACTAACCTAACTCTAAGTAATGAATCCTGTTCTAGATTTTTCGCATCATCTTGTTCCTATATGAAAAATAAAACAGACAAAATATATTGGAATATATTCTATTATTTTCAAATTGTCTTGGAATTTTTTATTTTTGTGTGTGAAAATTCCACAATATCTGGGCATTTTGTAGATCTATTTGTGATAGTTTTAAGTGCAGAGTCTCTAAAGACTCGAGTATGTACTATTATCTCAATTTGTGAAACATTCTCAGATATTTGTGTGTGTGACTCAATAAAAAAATACAGGATAAACGGCATTGCATATGGATTTCTTATGGAATGCAATTTCTTTCCATAATTATGGGACAATTCCTTGTTTTACAGGACATTTGGCATATTTAATTAATTAATTTGACCTGATACTGCTTCAGCATGAGGGTGACTCTCTCTCTCCACTCACTGTCATAAATTCCCTCAGCTGATTTTCCCAGTGACAACGTTTGTCAGGGGCAGGGAATGGTAGAATTCCAGTAATAATGCACTAATTACAACAAAGAATTTTTCACAATATGCAGCATTTTAACAATTTGTTTTTAGAGCAGTAATGTTAAATTTGACAAAAGAGACTGCACACACTGACGTTTTTAGTTTCACATTATGATTTCCATGCTGTTCAGTCATATGCATGTTTTGACAGAGCTAGGAAAAGATCAGTGAGGAAGAGTTCCTTTACCCAAACTTCCACTCTGAAACTATATAGACAATGGAATAACTGGTTGGCAGTAGCGTGTCCAGACTTTTTTGATTCAACCCATAGGGGGCAGGTGGCATGAAAAAAAGATACAAACATTTACAGAAATTGCAATAGTCGATTGTTATTTAGCTAAATAATTGATTAATGTTAATTGTTAATTCTTCAAAAAAACAGAAGACTCCAGATATCGTGTATTTTTGAAATTTGGTATATTTTTCAGTATGATTTGTATGTATATCTTAAAACTGCATACATGTTATGGACACTGCTTTTATAGTTACTGTCTCTTTAAGAACAGTGCATTACATAACACTGAACACAGAGTAGTTCTGTGAAATTTTGTGGAGTTTTAGGCTACGTCCTAAACTACCTTGTTGCGTCTCTGACCTATCAGTCACTGACTTAACAGACAGCATTTGTGTATGAAGGTACCTCTATAAACTGGTTTCGGACAGGCTTCCTAGCAAATGCTATGTCACATCATTCATTAAGTTCAACCAAACCACAAAGTTCTAATAATCTAGAACAAAATCAAAAGAGTTTTGGCAATAACCAACCGTATTTTAAGAACTACAATACTACTTTCTTGCTAGAAATGTAATCAAAAGTTGGAAAAAGTGAACCCCCATCGATGGACAAAATCCATCTTTCTTTTTATATGTTATTCCAGGGGTTGTCAACGGGTACGTTCAAAGGATACCAGGGGGCGCTGAAAGCAAATTAATAGAGAGGGGGTGTTAGGTTACAAATCAGGGGTGTTAATTAGTACTAATAATCAAATCTATCGTCAAGTTCCTCTTTGCATTAAAATGTTTATCTAGACTTTTTTTCTAATGTGCTGCAGGTTGGATTAGTTCAAATGCACTGTTCATCATATCAGTGAATTGTATGCCATTACGTTGAAGTGTTGTGTTGTTGGTGCATTGGTTTGTATTAGATTACAGTGACTTCTAAATATTGAGAGTCTGTAGTTTTGATTAGTTTTGCTATCCTATTCACTCAAGTTAGTGAGATAATATTTAGACACATTTGTACCACGGTTCATCTGATTTTGAAGTCTAGCGACGCATCTGAAGAATCTGGTTTAGCGGCGTCAAATACACAGGCGGAGGCACAACCTCAGCTAATGCTCCTGTATGGCTCTGTAGATTGATACAGCTCAATGGACAGAGCAGCGGGAGCGGGTGTTCATCAAAAAAAGGTTGACAACCACTGTGATAGCCTATGTTCATGATGGAGTGGTATTGGAGCAACTGAAATGCTTATGCCCTGACTTTCAGAAAACAAATGCTCCCCTGGGGCTGGGCAAATCGCTCCGCTTCACTTCTATTCCACAACGCTCCTGTAACGTGAGTCATGTTCAATGATCGGGGCGATTGGGACAACAGTTGGTTACCATGTGTATTGTAATAATATGTATTGTGTATATGTGTACGTGTATTGACATAATGTCGCACAGTGTGCCATGGTGATACCAATGCGTTCATATCATACAGTCTGACGAGCAACAATATTAAAGGACTGTAAAAATCTTACAGTGTATAACAGGCTTTAGAGAGATGAAGCTACCAAGGCATGATGTAGTTCTATCAAGTAGGCTATTGTTTTATTGTTTTTTATGAATATAGGCTATACGAAGAAGATATTTTCTGCAATTAAAAATTGAAAGTCATTAATAGCCAAAACATGATTATGATAAAGAACCTGCAGTTTACAAGGTTCATGGCATCATGGCCAGAATAAGATGATGAAATAAGCAGAAGGATATTACATTACAGTTTTTGTCAAGTTTACAGGGCCGAAAAGGGATAGAAGAGAGTACTGGCCTGTTCACTTCAAGCACTTTTGATGGGACATATAATGATATGTGCTTGTTGTCATATCGTACGGTGTTTGCAGGGAATTGAATCATTGTTTATTGTGAAATGGTTCCTTCCCAGATTTATTCAAGCACTTTTCATGGATCCGCTTCTCATGGATGTTACATGCAGCACGATCTACAGTGCGTGTTCAAGTGTCATATTTAATTTTGGATGACTGATTACAAGACTGTGTTTCCACTGGATTAACTGTAATTTCTGAACACTGCTTCCTGCTCTGGTTTAAACCAACAAGGTTCTACCAATAGTTTTATTGAAGGCCTGCTCCTGACTTGAGAAATATCCAATAATTTTTTTACCAATCAGATTTTGGGGTGGCACCTGGGGTGTCTAAAACCCCTCTTGACCCACCCCTGCTGGTTGGAATGATAATTATCCTGCTTCCGAAATTGTGTACTGTCACAGTACTCTATTTGATGAAGGTTGCACTTCTTGGCCATTAAAATAGTACGTTCTAGCATGCAAGTAATATGAATATTTTCCAGGCAATCTTCAACCAGGAACAAGCATATCCTCTGGTTTTGTTAAACAAGCACCATTTAAACACAAATAACAACTTTCTTGATATATGTAGTATATAACACTTACAGGTGAAAAGAGCTGTCTGACTTACATTTACATTTATGCATTTGGTAGATGCTTTTTATCCAAAGCGATTTATTGTGCCCTTATTACAGGGAAAATCGCCCAGAAGTAACCTGGAGTTAAGTGCCTTGCTCAAGGACACAATGGTGGTGGCTGTGGGGATTGAACCAGCAACCTTCTGATTACCAGTTATGTGCTTTAGCCCGCTACGCCACCAACACTCCACCACTCGCGGTTCACTATAATATAACCTATATTACCTGCACAAACTGGTCTACTCTGACCAATATTGATTAAAATACCAGGGACCATGCATCTGTGGGCATATAGATGCAATATATGAATACCCAAATGCAAGGATGGATTAAGAACTGAGAGGTCCATGGGTCGGTACACCACGGAGGCACCCCATGATGTGACTACGTTCACCTTTATGCGCTACTGGACACATGGAAGATTTGGTTGGATTTTTCAAATTGATGTAAGAAAAGTTTGGTGCGATGTCTTAAAAGGCCAATTATTTTTAAATTATGAACTATCCAAAATCATGCATTATTAATATGGATGTACACGGTGACTGCATTTAAATACCAAAATCAGTATACGGTTATTCTGCACGTGTAAATTCTTCAACTCAATCTGAGTCTGACGGTACCTGACCAGTGGCGTCTCAGGGTCATTATTTAGTATGGGGCACAAACAATCACTTAACAATCAATTATTTGACCAGTCTTTGAAAAATTGTATAATAATTGTCCAATATGTCCATAATTTTTACAGATAAAAAGAAACCAGAAAAACATTTTAACCTAGTGCATCGGTTTTGACCACTATTTGTCCCTCACATTCCCACTGTGCATGTGCCGTTTATTCCCTGGTATTAAGATGTGTATTAGATGCGTATTAACTGGCACCATCGTCATTTACACCTGGTATTGTGCATAGCTTTTCTGTTTGGATTTTGAGAAGAGGGTATCTGATTTCATGACTGCATAATCAATACATCAGTGTGTTAATGCATGATAACAAAGCACAAACTGCAGCAAAAAGCAGCACATCATTTCAGCTAATTATGCATGCATTTAAGCGCAAGCACCATGTTTAGAGCAGAATTGTCCGTTATTTTAGTGGAGTAACTGTGTTAACTGAGCTTCACAGATATGCTTATCATGTTACACTTTATGCTTACATCAGGGACATTGAAGTGCATGTGTGTATGCGCTATAACTGGCAAAGTTTAAAAACCTCATTTTAGCACAGTGGTTGATTGACAAGAAGAAGTTTCACACTAGAACTTGTTGGTTTAACCGGACTCAAACAAGGGGAGCAAAGAAAAACTATAATAAAAGCTACTGAATATCTACTGTCTTGTATGTGTCATTATAATGGATGCTATAAAAAAGAAAACAAGTATGACTGATAAATATAGATAATGACAGACATTTTGCAGGGAGTGACAAATTAAGACATTAAGAATTCAGGCAACCTCTGAACATGATGCCACACAAACACCCCTAATGATTTAATCTCAGCACAAAACACAACTAAGACATGCACATCCATGTCAAAAAGCTCAAGTGACCGTAAATGTAAACCACAAATAGGCAAATCATCAAAGGGTGTATATATTATCTCACTAACTTGAATGAACAGCAAAACAAAACTAATAAAAACTACAGACTCCCAATATTTAGAAGTCGCTTTAATCTAACACAAACCAATGCACCAACAACACAACACTTCAACGTAATGGCATACAATTCATTGAAATGATGAACAGTGCATTTGAACTAATCTAACCTGTAGCACATTAGAAAAAAAAAATACTTTTAAAACTTAGCAATGGAGTTCACTACACAGGTCTCCTCTGCACCCGGTAACACTCTGATCACATTTATGTCAAGCTGTTGACATGAGCATCGAAGCTTTTGATTGGCTCAGGCCATCGTTAAATGCTCCTTGCAAATGCTCATGACGCTCTCCAGATCTCTGTTGATTAACATTGAGGATGAAGGGCTAGCCCCATGTATAGCAAATGAGAATGATTAAATGACTTTTACATAACAGACCTTAATAATAGAATTTATCAAAAGAATATACACTTTTTTCTGTTAAAATGGATATAAATCACGTTTAAGTTGCGGAAAATGTATAATTTCTTAAAATAAATTTATGATAATGCCATGAAATTTGCACAACAGCACCATCTCTAGTGGGGCTTAGCCCCAATTGCCCCTAATGTAGAGACACGGCTGTACTTGACAAACCTACAGGTTTTGGCCAGGTTCATGTCAGTTTTTCCAGTAGGTTATATATGGGCTGTTCACACGTGCGTTGAGGCCACTGGATGGATGTCTTTGATTATTGTGCCACAACTCACTTTTTTTCAGCATGCTGCGCAGGACACACATTTTATTTAGACACTGTGTTAATTTTAAAAGAACTTAATGTATAAACACATCTCATGACGTCTGCATTCTGTTTTACCATTCGTTGTGCAGGACAATCTGGTCATGGAGTTTCATGCCTTAGACTGGCCCACTTTAGTAACTGCCCATTTTTTTCATGATAAGAAATGCATAGTGACACATATATTATGATAAGTCGTGAGCCATCACATTATAATCTAGCTTTAGTAAGTGCGGGCTCAAGGGACGATCGATTGAAACTGCCGGGTGCAGTTTCAATCTCTCCCCCTTAGATCGGGACATTTGCGCAGCTCATAGAAGAGGCGCTGACCACACAGAGAAATGCCAGTTTCGGAGTTTGTAGTTAACTACAAGACATGCTTCCGTATTATTTGAACTTTAATAAAGCTATAACACCAGGGTGTTAAATGTAACGCCAGGGTGTTTCCTTTAAAGACCTCAGGCTCCACTTATTCCACAACGTGAGTGCTTCTGTATTTACTTATTGGATATTTTTGTATAATTTCCCAATACTTTGGGATCTACATCACCTGAAGCTGTTTGGAAAGTTTAGAGTGCATCTGGACTGTGAACTGTGTAATTCTTCCTCAGTCAGACTCAGGTGCGAACTGCTGTGCTGCTCTCACGTGTCATCATTACAGTTTATTTTGATCTCATGATACATTAAATGAGATCAAACGACTATTAACAATGTACATTTTTGTTGACAATTTTCTATTGTCGGCATTGTCGATAACATCGACTAATTGTTTCAGCTCTACACCATACCTTTCATTAAAAATATTCTTCTTATTCTTATATTCACTCATTGAGCAATAGAGGCTACTGCTGCTGCTGAAGAACTACAAGAAAAAGTTTGATACATAAACATGAACGTTGGTTTGCAGACAACATCGTTTTGCACAGCCGCTAGCATCTTGCACTCCTCCTAACTAGCTTAACGTTAGCTTACTGGCCCTCTCGTCTTCTTCATTTGGTGTGCTGGTGAAAAAGCTGCTCAGTTTTGTACATTTGGCCATGTCAGTTTGAAGAGCTTTCTTTTTTTTAATCTTGCCTTTTCAGCGCCACCTTTGCGCTTTCTATTGTCCATTTTAGCCTATATCCTCCATCAACAACAACCACCACTGACTGAAGTTTACAAGTGACGTTTTTTTTTAAGCAAGTTGCCGCTGTCGGGGGAGTCAAAAGATAATTACGTCATTAACCTGCAGGCTGCACTCTGCGAGTTGGCTGCGAAAAAATTATGAATAAAAACAGTGGGGCTGAGGTAAAATAAAAAAATTAAAAAGAGTGGGTTTCTGTGAGTGCTGACGGCCTAGAGACAGTATCCATATTTCAACCCAGTGCCATGACAACACCGGCCCTCGCGGCCAAAAAAAACAGACCGACCCACCGGGAATTCTCCCGATGCTCCCGATTAGCCAATCCAGGCCTGCTGTTAACTTAAAAAGAACTTATATTTGTAGATGCATTTCAAGACACCAGTATTCCGTTTTACCATTTGTTGCGCTGCATCAAGCTTTTTCAGTGCTGGTGTCACAAACCGGGGAGAGTTTCATCACTTAATTGGTGGCTCATGGAAAAGTAATGGAATGTCAACCTCTCCGGGCAGAATTACACATTTTCCATTGATTAAATGGAACTTATATATATCTGCACTTATATAGCGCATTTTTCTAACCTCAGAGTTTACCAAAGCGCTTTACACTGTGTCCCAATCACCCATTCACACACACACTCATACTGTTACGAATGAGCCGACGAAGAGTGAGGATCTAGATGCAGCCTTTTATTAAACGTAAAACAAAGGAAAACACTGGAACCAAGAAATATCCACGATGGGAAAACACTATAAAAATAACCAAAACACTATAAAAAATAACCACGAGGGGTAGAGGCAAGAACACGGTGAGAGGCAGAGACAACATTCAACAACTGACAAAGACTGATAAAACAACAGGGCTTAAATACACAAGGAAATGATGATTAAATTAGACACAGGTGAAGACAATGAGAGACAGATGTCAGTGATGAGGGCAGGGAATTATGGGAACTGAAGTCCGGGAGAGATGACAAGGGAGAAACACAAGGCAGACAACCGGGAATCGTGACATAACCCCCCCTCAAAGGAGCGGCTTCCAGACGCTCCTAAAAGAAAAATAACAAGAAAAAACAAAACAAAAACAAAAAAACAATTGTCGAAGGAGTGAGGGAGGGGCTCGGGGCAGACAGACCAAGGGGGCACAAGGGGCAAACCGGCAGTCCAAGAGGGGCACAAGGGGCAAACAGGCAGTCCAAGGGGGGGCACAAGGGGCAAACTGGGAGGCGGCCACAGGACGGGAACTGGGTCAGGAGGCCTGGGAGGCGGCCACAGGATGGGGACTGGGTCAGGAGGCCTGGGAGGCGGCCACGGGACGAGGACTGGGTCAGGAGGCCTGGGAGGTGGCCACAGGACAGGGACTGGGTCAGGAGGCTTGGGAGGTGGCCACAAGACCACAGCCAGGGAGAACTCCGAGGGCGGAGCCGTGGAAGGCAGAGCCATGGGAGATTCAGGTGGTGGAGCCATGGAGGGTGGAGCCGTGAAAGGCGGAGCCACGGAAGGTGGAGGCATGGAGGACTTCAGGGTCAGAGCCGTGGGAGGTGGAGCCGTGGGGGGCGGAGCCATGGCGGACTTCTGAGGCGGAGCCGTGGAAGTCTCTGGGGGCGTGGAAGGCTCTGGAGGCGAGGTCATAGAAGGGGACGCCGTGGAAGGCGGAGACACGGAGAACTCCAAGGGCAGAGCCGTGGAGGACTCCAAGGGCAGAGCCGTGGAGGACTCAGGTGGCAGAGCCGTGGGAGGTGGAGCTATGGAAGGCCCAGGAGGCAGAGCCGTAGAAGGTTCTGGAGACAGAGGCGTTGAAGGCGGAGCCATGGAAGGCACAGGAGGCGGAGTCGTAGAAGGTTCTGAAGGCGGAGGCATGGAAGGTGGAGCCATGGAAGGTTCTGAAGGCGGAGCCGTGGAAGGCTCAGGTGACTGAGGCGTGGAAGGCTCAGGTGACTGAGGCATGGAAGGCTCGAGAGGCTGAGATCTAGGAAGCTCGAGAGGCGGAGCTGTGGAAGGTTCTGAAGGCGGAGGCGTGGAAGGTGGAGCCATGGAAGGCTCAGGAGGCGGAGCCGTAGAAGGTTCTGAAGGCGGAGCCGTGGAAGGCTCAGGTGACTGGGGCGTGGAAGGCTCAGGTGACTGAGGTGTGGAAGGCTCGAGAGGCTGAGATCTGGGAAGCTCGAGAGGCAGAGCTCTGGGAAGCTCGGGAGGCGTAGCCCTCGGAAGCTCGAGAGGCGGAGCTCTGGGAAGCTCGGGAGGCATAGCCCTCGGAAGCTCGAGAGGCGGAGCTCTGGGAGGCTCGAGGGGCGGAGCACTGGGTGGCTCGAGGGGCGGAGCACTGGGAAGCTCGGGGGGCGGAGCACTGGGAGGCTCGGGAGGCGGAGCACTGGGAGGCTCGAGAGGCGGAGCTCTGGGAGGCTTGAGAGGCGGAGCTCTGGGAGGCTCGAGAGGCGGAGCCCTGGGAGGCTCGGGAGGTGGAGCTCTGGAAGGCTCGAGGGGCAGAGCTCTGGAAGGCTCGAGGGGCAGAGCTCTGGGAAGCGGAGCCCTGGGAGGCTCGAGAGGCGGAGCCCTGGAAAGCTCGGGAGGCGGAGCTCTGGGAAGCGGAGCCCTGGAAAGCTCGGGAGGCGGAGCTCTGGGAGGCTCGGGAGGCGTAGCCAACAGGCCTTAAATACACAAGGAAATGATGATTAAATTAGACACAGGTGAAGACAATGACAGACAGATGGCAGTGATTTATGGGAACTGAAGTCCGGGAGAGATGACAAGGGAGAAACACAAGGCAGACAACCGGGAATCGTGACACATACACTAATGGCGGCAGAGCTGCCATGCAAGGCGCTAGCCTGCCATCAGGAGCAACTTGGGGTTCAGTGTCTTGCCCAAGGACACTTCGGCACGTGGAGTCATATGGGCCGGGATTCAAACCACCAACCCTGCGATTAGTGGCCGACCCGCTCTACCAACTGAGCCACAGCCGCCTACTATGTTGCAGGCATTATGTGATTTTTTTCATTTGAAGATATATATGTTCTGCTATTAAGGCTCAAAGCTCACTGTGCAATTTATTCCCTGCTATCTGAGATTGTGTTTGACACATCCATGGCAATAAACAATCTTTTTTCCAGTCCTGACAATTAACGCAATAACCGTTTGTGAACTTTCGTGCTTAACCAAATATTACAAAAGGTTACCCTGCACACAAGGCATATTTTGCTTTATCATTTAACATTAAATGCATGCGGGACTGTAAGTATTGAAGTCCTCCATACTGATGCATGAATTCTGTCACTTGTATGAATTTAAATTTTCACTGTGAAGAAGGCTCAACAGAGGTTGTACTTCCTTCACCAGCTGAGGAAGTTCCACCTGCCACTGGAGCTGCTGACTCTGTTCTACTCAGTCGTCATTGAGTCTATCCTGTGTACATCTATAACTGTCTAGTTTGGTTTAGCCACCAAATCAGACAGAAGGAAACTACAACGCCCCGCACATCTCCAGAGTGAGGAAACGTGCAGGTTGAAACACTTTGGACCCCACACACCCTGCCCACTCCCTTTTTGAACAGCACTCACCGCCAGGACAACCAGGCACAAAAACAGTGTTTACCCTCAGGCTATTTACCACACTACCTTGCACATATATTACTATGTTATATGTCCTATTTTTTTTATTTTTATGTCTATGTATACTCTTACCTTGTTTTATATTCTGTCTCACTGTAATGTTCTGTGTGCACTTGATTGTTTCTCCTATCACCAAAAAAATTCCTTATGTACGTGAGTATACTTGGCACTAAAGCTCATTCTGATTCTGAAACCATCAGCTTTGTACACAGCCAGGGTAAACTGCACCTTGTCTTTGTGTTTGGAAGCATTTTGTAAATCAGACACTGTTCTCTGTAATCCTTCAAATAAACATGGTGCACCTGTGAGCATATTCCCTGTTGCGCGCACTTGAGTGCCTGTGCTTGTCGGCCGAACAAATGGTATTTCACATAAGGCTGACATTTATGTAGACTTATAAAAGACATCTCAAAATAAATAAACCATTGATTTAGAGCTCGGGCCCTTTTAGAGGCCCCTGGGCAATGGTCCAATCGGCCCGGTGGTTAATCCATCCCTGCCCAGATGGCACCCCATTTTGTGTCTAACAGGCTGATGAGTCCCAAAATAAAATATAAAATATAATAGTTATAGACTACTTTTAGTGGACAAATTTCTCCAATAAGACAAAGGCGTCCTGAGAATTGAATTAATCTCAATGGGAGAATCAGCTAAATTAACACTCATTAGCCCACTGGAGGAAAACAACTCTTGCTTGTCAAGTCAAGTCAAGTCAAGTCAATTTTATTTGTATAGCGCCTTTCACAACACACATCGTTTCAAAGCAGCTTTACAGAAGTTCAGCATTAACAGACGATAAAAATGTAATGTCTATAAAGTCGATAAATCATCATCCTTGTGCAGGGCTCCAAACTGCGACTAAAAATGGTCACATTTGTGACCAAATAAATTTATTTGTGAGTGTAATTTCTGTCAAGGTCGCCATTGGCGACAGTAAAAGTTTACTCCCTTTTGATTTTAAAATTTGCATTACATTTCCCGAGATACATAACAAAAGTTTATATCAAAGAAATAGCGGGGAAAACGGAGTTCATTGCAGGAACTAACAATTTCAAAAAAGAGACTGTTAGAAAACACGGTGACAGTAACAAGCATAAAAATGCACGTGATCACATAATTGCGAAGAATGCTCCACAGACTACACTGTTAGCGAGCTGCGGGACGAAAAGGAATGGATGGAGTTAAAAAAATTTAAAATATTTGGCGCCTGTTTTTCCCCCTGTAGGAGCCATTGGCTCCTTAATTGATTTTTTTTTTTGTTTGGAGCCCTGTTGTGGAATTAGATAAGATATGATTCTTTATCGTGTTTAAAAATAATTAAATAATAATTGTATTAATAACCCCAGTGAGCAAGCCGAAGGCGACTGTGGCAAGGAACACAAAACTCCAAAAGATGATTGTTAATGGAGAAAAATAACCTTGGGAGAAACCAGACTCACTGTGGGGGCCAGTTCCCCTCTGGCTAACATCATGAATAATGTAAATAAGAATTATTTATAGTCAAAAAACATGATTTAAAAAATTATTAAACTTATTAAGTGCTAAGGGTCAGTATTTAGACAGTGAATGTGTTTGAACTGCAAGATTAGTGACCAGTGTCTTTGAAGTCCATCCTTGATTAAATTCCAGAAGTTCACTTAGATGCAATTGTCCTTGTTTGGCTGATGAAGGCTTTTGTTGGCAATAATTAGTCTATGTATCCCATTTTAAGATCCTTGTCCATGGTGATGGGGCATCTGAAGTCTCCGTGAGAGGCTGGATACAAACTGGAGCTGACGAACGCTATTTACCTCGGGACTGGCGTCCCGAGATAACAGCAGAAAAGCAGATGGGAAATAATTAGCATAGCTGATGTTCATAATATTAATGCATTATAACTGATTCAGCAGTAGTATAAAAAGTTAGCATTATGTGAATGCTTGGTTAAAGAGATGTGTCTTTAATCTAGTTTTAAACTGGGACAGCGAGTCTGAGCCTCGAACAATATCGGGAAGGCTATTCCAGAGTTTAGGAGCTAAATGTGAGAACGCCCTCCCTCCATTAGTGGACTTAGATATCCTAGGTATGACCAGAAGCCTCGAATTTAGTGATCTTAAAGAGCGCGATGGATTGTATGGCGATAGAAGATCCGTTAAATACACAGGAGATAAACCATTTAGGGCTTTATAGGTCAGTAGTAATACTTTGTAATTGATACGGAACTTAATTGGTAGCCAGTGTAGAGATGATAAAATCGGTGTTATGTGATCATATTTTCTTGACCTAGTAAGAACTCTAGCGGCTGCATTTTGGACTAACTGTAGCTTGTTTGTTGAGGATGCAGGGCAACCAGCTAATAAAGCATTACAGTAATCTAGTCTCGAGGTCATGAATGCATGAACTAACTTTTCTGCATCAGAAACAGATAGCATGTTACGTAGCTTAGCAATGTTTCTAAGGTGGAAAAAGGCTGTTCTCGTAACAGATGAAATATGATTTTCGAAAGTCAAGTTGCGGTCTAGTATAACACCCAGGTCTTTTACTGTAGTGGATAATGTAACAGGACATCCTTCTAAATTAAAGTTGTATTGTAAGGGATTTTGTGGGTAGTTTTTTGGACCAATAAGTAATACCTCCGTTTTATCGGAATTTAATAACAGGAAATTACGCGTCATCCAACATTTTATATCTTTAAGACTTGTCTCATAGGAAACAGAACTAGCCCTTATTTAAAATTCTGCTGACCTCGTGTGGTTGGAAATAAGAACTGCATCCTTTTGCAGTGTGGATGAAAGACGCACAAAGTACTGAGAAAACTCAAACTTTAAAAATATGTTGACATGCTGTTGTTTGATAAATGTCTTTGTACTTACGTCTTTGCTATTAATTAATTTTTCCATAGACTTTTACATTTTAATTCACAGCATTAACCAATCTCGGCAGCAGTAATAACTTCCCAACCCTATGAATGCTTCAATGCCTGTGAGTCTATTGCATATTAGCCATAAGGTGTCAGTAGCTATAAACTAAGTCCTTAATAAGAGTTGCCCCATAATACAAGAAATTGATCAAGTCCAAAAAAAGACTAAATGCAAGCTTTGAAAACAGTAATTACAAACAAACACACACACACACACACACACACATATATATACATACATACATACATACATACACACACATTTTTGGAGTTATCATACAGGCTTTTTGGTGATGCTTCTGGACTATGGATTGCATATAAGTAGCCTTTCTGCTCAGCAAATATTTAAATCATATGTAATAAGTATATAGTTGTGTCTTTACAAGATTTGAAGATCATTTGTGTGTCCTACACATATGCCTATAGACATGCAGTACTTTACCAGCTGCCTATAATTGATTGAGGTATTCAGATGAACCCCCTTCTCTGTTCCATGTGTGTACCCAGCCGTAAGCTGCTCCAAAGACCTACTGCTCTGCAATAGACTTGCAAATCACTCCACCCTTCTGCCATCCCATTAGCATACAGATGTTGTTAAGAAAAGGAGAGCGTCCTCACAAAAGCGCCCTGATGTGAGAAATGCCCCTGCATTTCATTTAATGCCCTGTTTCAATAAAAAGGCAGTGAGACCTTTGGCCATTGTCCACAGCCGTATGTGACAGTGGGGTGTTTCTTAGTCTTCCATGCACAACTGCTGGAACAATGAGCAAAGCAACATACAAAAGCCTTTATCTGTTCACTTGTCTTCTGTGCATATTTTCAGCTTGAATAATTGAAAGAGCTGTCAAGTATGCATTTTTCTTTCTTTCTAGAGGGCAGATGGAAGGAGTAGCATTCAACCGTGTTTGTGTGTTTAAAATTAAATAAGTGCATCAAATTCAACTTGGTATAAACAAAGCTTTTGAAGTTTGAAAAAAATAAAAAAAATAATTGGAAATGTATTACAATGAGAAAACTGTAGTCCGCACTGACGTAAAGCTATTTGCTAGAAGGAAAAAAGCAAAGCATCTAATTTTTATTCCCTTGTAAGTTTATTTTAAAACAATATATTATAATGAAAATGGGGATTACCATCCCATGGAATGTAAACAGATTATTTAAATTATATATCAACAAACATGAAACGAAAGCACAACACAATATACAGTTTTTTTCCCCACATTGAAAAAAACGAAACAAAATAAATATGTTTAAGTTAACAAAAGGCAAAAGCGTGTCTTATGTCACAAGGCAAAAGAGGAAAATTAACATAAAAAACAACTTACATACATAAGAACTCCCAGTTCATTTTTGCAAGTCATGAACTATGTTTGAGATCTCCGTCGAACACAAATTGATGGAGAAATGTACACGTTGCGAATGGCAAGTTTCTTCTCTTAAATACAAACTAAGAGTGCACCAGACGAAGACCACAGAATAACTTCACATTTGTTTGCATATGAATATCTTTGACTATTACTTGTAAATATCTCTATCTATATCTGTAGATATTTATATCTGTAGATACGGCTGTGAGACTGATACAAGACAGTGGAGTGTCTCAATACGATTTCAAAAACAATCCTGAGATTCCAACATGTAGACTCTGTGCAGCTGGTCTTCATTAAAGCTAAGAATTAGCTCGTGCAAAGCAGACATATGGGCTCAAAGAAACAAAAAAGCTTATCTACAAAAGCGGTTCCTTCTTCAAAATGCATATAAAACTCAACAAAAGACCACAAATCACTTAACATTATAAAAAAAGGCAATAAATAGGTTTTAAGAAAGAACTATGGTTAAAAATACTTGATAATACTTTCAATAATAATAAAAAAAATGCCCTAACTAAAGTCTACATATTGCTTACAGTATGTTCAGAGAGCGGGTTAGACATTACACTATATGTATAGACTCCAAGATGCTCAGCTTTGGTTAGACTACAGATGGGGAGCATGGGAATGGGCAAGAGGAGGGAACATCTGTGCAATAGGTTCATCTTACAGATTTGATGCTTATAACAATTTTAAAAGTCAATATTTTGAGACCTACCCCACACATAAATCTACCCACTGCAGCTTTAAACTGGTATACAACAGTATACAATGCCAATGTTTTCTTACTTTCTTTCTTGAAATATCACACAAAAAGGAATATGCCGAAAACTTTACAAATCAAAGCAGAGAAACATCTGCTCGAGTGAGCATGCAATATGCACAGGTAATGTTATTCTAATCGTCTGAGACAGACAGGCGGCTGAAGATGGGCAGACGCCTGCCCTCAATGCCGGGGGAGTCGCAGCCACTCAGGCTGCTGGAGCTGGTGTAGCCCTCCTGGTCAGAGAGAGAGTCTGCGGATGCGCTGCGATGCAGAGCCGTCAGGCCTGTTAGCGTGTAGGCCTGGTTTGAGTTGCCTCCCTTTGAGTCATTGATGGCGTAAAAACGCGGCGTGTCATTATTACCCAGATTCGCGAAGGGGTAACTATGCTTCAGAGTACCGGGCTCTGGGAACAGAGGAGACAGTAGGTCGGGACTACCTGTTGAAGGTGGCGGGGACACCGATGATGATCTGGAGAAGGCGAGGGCGTCAGGAACAGCTTGGAATCCGGTCAGGGCGTGCGGTTGTGAGGAGAAGCCGCTGAAGCTGACGCTCTGCCGGAGCAGCGGAGGTCGCTCCCTGCTGCTTTGATCATGCAGCTCGTCCGCGTTGTGTATGAAATGACAGCGAGCCCCATACGGGCAAAAACCAATGGTGTGGAAAGTGCGACAAGGCTCGGTCTTG
Organism: Moxostoma hubbsi; assembly: GCA_032164185.1. Classification (NCBI taxonomy): domain Eukaryota; kingdom Metazoa; phylum Chordata; class Actinopteri; order Cypriniformes; family Catostomidae; genus Moxostoma; species Moxostoma hubbsi. The sequence goes on from JAVLUX010000019.1 coordinate 11,267,569, forward strand.
TACTTTGGGTGCCGGTTGAGGCCTCTCAGCTCCTCCATACCATGTGCGAACTGACATTTGGCCCCGTACTTACAGGTGCCGCTCTCCTCATAAGTGCGGCAGAGCTCCGTCTTGTAGCGGGTGGATATGGGCGCGGTGGTAGCGCTGATAACTTTTTGGGAGGCCAGAGAACTGTTGCTGATGCTGAGACCAGGTGGTGGAGGGAGAGAGGCGAGTGCATTAGACTCACAAACTCCCAGACTGTTCACCTGTCCCTCGATCATGCTAACAGACCTGTCCACTCTGAAGGGGATGTGGTTCAGAGAAGAGCGAGGCAACTGTTGCGTCTGCTCGCGGCTCCAAGGCTGGCTAATGCCTGCCAGAGGCCACGGGCTGCTGTCGTTGCTGTTGAATTTGGAGTTGGGCAGCGTGACGGGGCATAAGGAATGTCTGCGCTGGAATCCCACCACACGCTGCTTCTGTGCGCCATCTGTCAGATCGATACTGCGGAAACTCTTGGGACCGAGAGAGAGAGTTTTAATGAACAAGTTTTAATGAAGAACATAAGTACAGTGAATTGATTTTCTTGTTTAAAGGTGTGAGCAAAAAAAAAAAAAAGACGAAACTGTCATTACAGTTTACATTCTTACCTTGCAAAATTCATCATCCAACTCCAAGAAGGGAGTAAGAAAATTAGATGGCATTTTCAAGATGCCTTGCTGCCTTGTGTCTTTCTATGCAGCTAAGAAACTCTGAACTGCTCACCCACTTTGTTGTAAGGCTCTGCTTCTGTTTATGCGCGCTGTAGTAATTTCAGTTTATAGTCACAAACTTGTAACCACTCCCACCTTTTGAGGAGGCGTGTTTTAGTGATGTGTGGGGCAGACACTCCCACAGGAGTGATGAAAGTTGTATCATACTTGAATTATCTTGAACATCACAGAAGTGTAAACATAAACTTTTAAACTTGTCTTTCAGATACAATTATTTGTCCAAATGTGTGGCAACTTGCTAGATCCTGGTGTACATGAGATTAGCCCTATGGAAAATATGATTAAGTTTGTCATGTTTATCCTATTTAAAACACATGGTATCCTGAGCAAGTTAAAAACATATCCCTTGTCTTTATCATCTTTGCAGTAAAACTTGATTTTTAAGTCGACAATTCTGCTTTTCAAAAACGAGAAGCAAAACAAACCTACCCTTCGGCAGCCTGTGCATTATGTCACAACTTGTACATTTAACCATGAACATTTATGCAATAACATTTACTCGTATACTTTCATTCTTTCAGGGACCTTTACATGACATATAACAATTTGTGTCATCATATAGACTTTTCTTATCAAATAAATATTAGGCTCAGTGTATGACCTTCTAAAATGAATATTAGGAAATACACTGTTACATCTCCTCTGTTGTATTCAGCTGTAAATGACTAACCTGAATACATTTTCACCACCATTATGCCATTGTGCGACACCACATCATATTTGACGAGGTAAATCAAGTGGGCAATCTTAGCCCAGTAATACACTCATTGGCATGGGAGTCCCTGGGTAGGCCATAAGAAGGTGGGAAGAGTGAATGTGTGGCAATGTCATAATTCATTACAGAGGTCCAATGCTGTTGAGAGGCATTACAACGATAAGTCATCTGTACATAAATGTTAATTATCACCTATTTTAAGTCAATGATTTCCAGCGAGAAGGTTTAATATGAGGATTTCATAGCAGTTAGATGGTGATAAATTATTGCACACACTATATGTGTCGATTGTGTTTCTTTGCTATGTTTTGTGAAGGCTTTGGACTGTGAAGTCATTTCCTGACATATCAGGACAACAAAAAAGTTACATCGAGGCACTTACAATGGAAGTGAATGGGGCAAATTTTTGAAGGGTTTAAGTCAGTGGCGGCTGCTGGTCTTTCAAAGAGGGGAAGCTCATTTTCGGCCTACATTATAAACTTTTATAATGTATTTAAAAGTAAATTCTGCCCTACGTTCCTTTTCGAGAAAATGATTGCAATGATATCAAGAAATAGGTTGCAGCAGTTTGTCTTTCGACTACACTTAAGAAATCCGTGATGGGACTGAGCGCGAATAGCTTCAGCGACTTCTTATAGTACAGATTCGCTGTCAGTCAAAAGGAGATGCAGTCTTTCGACAGATCCTCCAATCATTACGCGGAAGCCCGGAGTCCGGGCCAGCCCACTCCTCATTCACCCCCAACTGAGCATCCGTGGGCGGGACATAATCGCAGCATTTATCCAATGACTGTCTAGTTCGGAGCACTGAAAAAAACTGTTCAAAGCAGCCCCATTGAAGTCAATGGACGCTCGGCTTCAACAGGGAAATGCACTGTGACGCTATGGGAATGTACGAGAATGAAATCGAGTCAGCCGACCTGCTATATGTAGCTGATTCTGAACGAACTCGTTTTCGAGATGAACATGTTCTAACGCATTTTTAGTCAATAAATTGTTTACACAATAGTACATATTTGACCATTATTTTTTGACATTATAGGGGAAGCTGAGCGTCCCTTCTTAAAGAAATCCCCACTGGTTTAAGTGCAGAAACGTGAAGCTTATAATTTTATAAAAGTACTTAGATTAATTCTTCTTTTAAAACTCATGTATTATTTGAGATGGAAATTTGTTTAAATTGTAATTTTTACAGACATTTTTGGGTTTTAGGGTTTGTTGACATTACATCGTCAAGGTAACAAAGTTGTAAAATGTATAATATTTTACACAGAAAATGTTAGTAATTGATTTTATCACAGTAAAATCACTTTAAGACGCATATTGTTTATGTCTTCTGGCTTTACTTTTAAACAGTGAGCATATTAATGTTTAAGTATTGGCCCCATTCACTTCAATTGTTAGTGCTTCACCGGAACCCAGATTTGTGCTTTTTAAAGAAAAGGAGGAACAAGTTAATTTTTTTTTTGAGATAATCAAAATTATGCTACAAATGCAGTCGATTAAGGTTTAACTTGTATTGAACCCGGAATATTCCTTTAAGGTTTGAGAACTGTTAACTAACAGTCCAATTTGGAGCCCATTCATTCTTTATTACTCTTTTACACTAAAGAATGAAAGAAAACTGTATAGGTCCTTTATCGCTGCAGTGACTTAAGGCTCTTTTTTAAAGGCTGAAAAAGACTTTTCCCCGGGACTAGTACTTTCGTCATTTTCACACCTGAGGAACTGTATTTCCTCATAGCCTTTTTAAGATACATTTTTAGCTCCAACTCCTACTGGGTACTTTTGGGGGCCAAAAACCTATGAAGCACAAAGCATTGAGAAATGCGAGGAGTTGTTGTTAATGCTATGGAATTGCACGTGTAAAAGTTTCAGATGAAAATTTATCGATACTAGATGATGTCACATTGGGGGGTTACTTTTGTGAGTGCGAATGCAAGAGGGGAAAACTCTCCTTGGCTGTCCCATCCTCTTAAGAGTTTTCATCAGAAAGTCACTAAGGGAAAATACTGGGACTGTAGGTGGCAAAGGGGCTCATTAAAGCTATTCACACTCTGGCCACACTTTCAACCAACTAAATCCAGTTGAAATGCTTTTAACCAGAGTTCCTATGTAAGCTGGGCACTTGTAGGCAGCTTTTCCTTCACTATATGGCCCAACTCATCCAAATTAAAAATAGTTTTGTAAAGAAATGCATACGTATATGCATAATGTTTATGTCTGCAGAACTAATTGAACCATATTAAGATAATATGACACATGATTTCAGTCAAGTGTGTCCAAACTTTTCACTGGTAGCATAGTATAATGTATTTATACTGTATATATTTCTAAATTGTAATCCACAGTCCCTTCCTAGTCACTGCATAGTTTTACCTTCTTTTCCTATTTCGTCATTCTTACTATGTGTACAGGGGATAAGTAAAAGAAACGTTGACCAGTTCTCACCATATCAACTCTTGTGAAAGTGACACTTCAAATATTAGCAAAGGAGAGCTATGGTCAAAAGACACCACTGTCCGTTTAGCACACAATAAAGCCTTATCACAGAGTGGAGCGTCAACACCTCATACAATTCTGCTATGAGAATGATAGGGCTAGGCAAACAGACCACTATCCCTGAGAGCACTTGGTCTTTTGTGGCTGATAAAGACTATGGGAGTTAAATTTGGGCAGGGATATGCACAACTGAAACCAAAGGTTTTATTTGTTTGCAGCAAAGCGCAAGTAAGCCAGATTGAAGTCAGAGGACTAAAGAGGCTTATTGTTTTTGTAAAAAAGACTTGGTATGGTATTTGTTAAGCACCTTTTCAGTGACCAGCCACTAATGTAACACATTTTCTTGTGTCTCTCTTTCTAAATTAAAATTCTATGTATTTGTGCAAATGTCATTGCAGGGATTGTGCCCAGCAGGGATGAATGGCCTCTTTTGAGACATCATGTCAAAAGGCAAAAAGGAAAGATGGAAGAGATTGCACAATGATAGGCTTCTCTGTAGAAAAGGAAAGACACAACGCCGCCCAAGCTTGGAAAAGAACAATTATAGGACATAAAGGCCTCCTGGAGACCTGGGATAGTTGTTTTGATTCTGGGTGAGCAATGATGCTGGTTTGTACAGCAAAGGAGATTATGCAGATTCAGTTTGCTCTTCAACTGTGTCAATAGACATACATTTACAGTATACAAAAACACGGTGTCCTCAAGCATGCATTTATACAAAATAGGGATTTTGTTTTACACATGCATACAAAACAGTTTATACAACAATGTTGAACATGATAAAAACCCCAGCTCTGTTATGATTATTCGTTTTCTGTACATTTCATTCAATATAATACTGTGAATAATACTAAAAAAGAAGCATCTTGAAAATTTTAATGGAAAAGTTCACCCCAAAATCATTATTTACTCACCTTTTATCATTCCAAACCTGTGTGACCCTCTTACTTCTGTGAAACAAAAAAAGATACATTTGTGAAGAATATCCTTGCCACTATTTTACATATAATGAAAGTGAACATGGAATGGGGCTGTGGTACTTCAAAATGACATAAAAATGTATCATACGCGTCTTCTGTGGATTCGTGAGCTATATTCAAACTGTAGAGGCTATTTAAAGTCACAAGCCAAACTATTCCTCTTAGCAAGTCTTCTATCTTTTTTTCACCTGGATCAATGAGCCAGTTTGCAAAGATCAGTAGTATTTACTTTGTTGTAACACATATTTTGTGATAATATAAAGAACTAGCAATATTAATAGTAAGGCCTCAATAAGGCCTAAGTGAATTAATGACAGGACCTGTGAAATGCTGAACCATTGCCAGACAGGAGGTTCAAAATAGCCTTTTTTTTCCTTAGACAGGAAAGAATGTGAAAGTCACCTGGCTACTTATAGGCATCTTACATAACCCAGAAAAACAAGTGGGTTATCACCACCCACCCTCCAGCCGTTTAGGAGGTTAAACTGTAGCTGTGAGGTTTTGACCAGCTCTTTGCTGGCTTTCAGTACTGCCAGTTTAACGAACTGTTTTGATATGGAATGTTGCTTCTCTGAGCTCCATTAACGCTAAATGTTTCTGAGAACAGAAGCACAAAGTCATTGTGATAATTGTCTTTGGATGACAACAGATAATGGGCCACTCAGAAATGTGGTTTTGAAATAACATGTTTTTGGAGGCCGTCTTGTAAACATTTAAATGTCAACCGAGCGCCTCAGAAACCATTCAATGATAATTTAGCAATCTGGGACTTCAAGCTATATTAGTAACTGAATGCTTATTCTAGTATAAGTTAATATTACTTGTTGACATATGCAAGACAGCTTATACAAAAAATGTCTATGTCTAAAATTTTTATGTGCCTGATTACATCAAGAACAGCCACTTTCGGAAAACAATATTGCGCAGATGTTTCTTTTTAATAGCACATGATATGTTTCATTAAAGTCTCAGCTTTGTCTCAGATGTTTTTCTTATTTTAATATTTTTGGATAAATAAAAAACTGACATAAATGAGATAATTGCTGAGTAATATAAAATGAATGTTGAAAGCATAGTCCAGATAGTACCATATACAATTTTTTGGTATGTCGGAAAATCTAAGCACAGTTTACACGTGAAATATTAATAAAAAAGGAAGTTGTTTTTTCTTGTTGCACTCTAAACTCTGTCTTGGCTAGAAATTTCTGATGCAATTGAAACTTTCGGGCCCTATTTTAAGAGCACTAGCACTAAGCGCAGCGCTATGCTTTTTAGCAAGCATGCACTAAGTCTGGGCACAAGTGGGTTTTGCTAAATTTGTGTGCAAAATGCTAAATGTGCTGGGTCAAGTGCAATTTAATTCTGTGGTTCTTCTCTGGTAATTGCAGCTTCTGCACCTTAAATTCATTTACTGAGACACTAAAAATGTAACCAATAATATTTCTAATTCTAATTACAATTCATACAAAACAGTAATATAATCAAAATAACAAAGTGGTCAAAATCATACCAAATTCAAACATTTTACTCTGTCCAACTTATACCACCAGCCACTTTTGCAGTGACTTTGAAATCATTCTATAACAACAGGTGGAAAAATACCAATACAAATGCATAAATACAATTACAAATATAAACATAATAACAATAATCATTTTTAAATTAACCATGACCTATAGATGTGTAGAATAAATGTAAGTTACATAAAATGGCTATCAAGGACATCATTTGATGTGCCACTCTATTTTCAGATACTTTTTTTAACTTCTGCTGGTGGAATCTTCAAACTGAAAATGCAGGAACTGAGTTTAGACTTTGCTCTGAGATTAGATGTGGTTTTGAAATGTTTAGCACAATGACCTACTTCTCCGGAAAATAGCAAATTGCACTCTGTGCCACTTCATTATCATACAAAACACCCACAGTTTATGTGCATACACCCCCAAATAGCACAAGCACTCTCACCCACACCCGCTTGTGCTTTGCACTGTCATGAAAATTGCGCTTACATTTAGCATTCTCATGAAAATTGTATAAGACGTTGCGCACGGTCTTAGCGCTTTGTGCTACTAGCTGGGTTTCTATTAAAATGTTTTGCATTTTTTTGCATCTAAAAATGTAACATTGTGTAATTCCACCCATTATGTCATGCACATTATCTTGAGGAAGTCACCTTGTCATGATGGAGCAGATGAATGACCTCCTTGTTTTGGGGAGCGTTTTAATTGCAGGATTGGAGCAATTGTACCTAGTTTTATTAAGTGCAGCCAGGACACACCACAGAACAAGTGTAATATATTATATAATCAAGGCTGAATTTTAAGGGATGCCCATACACTGCCAGTCTCAGCATACATAGGAGCGCCCACTCTCAAACTAATCAGGCAGATTATGAGGACCCACATTTCTGAATGTCAAGAGCTTTGTTTGAAGAATTATGTGCCAAGGTCTGTCCTTTCATTGGGCCAGTCACATCAAGCTGTCACACACTCATAACACGCACACGAATGGTAAAAACACGTCATTGTTTTCATCATCTTAATTAGGTTTAGGCTTGGTTAGGGTTTAAACTTAGGAGAAATCCTAATAATTTGATTTGTTGATTTCTTTATTCTTCTTTATGGGAGTAAAAGTCATACGTTATTTTACATGCCAACTACTATTTATCATAATTTCGCTCTCTCATACTATTATTATTTGCCATGAGACTGGGTCGAAGAGAACATTACATTTATAATTCAATATAGAATGGCTGAGTGGCTGTGTTAGTATTTCTTACTGTCAATAAGCACGTGTTTCCATCAGCAGAAAAGTTAGATTGGGTCCCTTCCTCTTCTTCTGAGGCCCTGCCCCCTTCAAACTATCAGCTCAGCTTTACAACTACACTGACTTCACCCCCTCTGGAAAATGGACCGACCTGCTTTGTGTTTTCTCCACAAGAGCCCTTTTGTTGCTGGGCTCCATATGCCAGACAAGGGACTCAAAGACTTATACCCCCAGCTCTGGCCATAAACACGTCTGGCCTGGAGAGTGGGGGAAGATTATGGAGGGAGGGGACCGTTTCAGTCACAGGCCAGAGTTTTCAGTGGTGTGAATGTTGTGTGGGTCACTTGTAGGTCTAAACGTTGCTAAATCAATATGAAAAGCAGAAGTCTATAGAAGCTGCCCTCTGTGAGTGTATACCTCCTCTGTCCTGGAAACAGTCCACAGAGCAGCCCCCCCCCCACACACACACACACTGACCACTGGGACATACAACACCCATACTTAAAATGGAAAGACTGTAACCAGGTTGTATGAACATTTCCCAACATAGAAAGAAACAGGCGTGCTTGTGTATAACAACTGACCCACTGTGCATGTGGCACATTCAAAAACAATGGCAAGACCCTAGTATTTAATAGTAAATATTAACCTCATGTTCTGTCTTACACTAACTTTTCTATTTTTATATTTGTAGTACCAGTAATCCCACTGATGTAGGTGTAACAATGTTTGTAATTATGAAATAAAAATGGTATTGTCCTTTCAAATTAAATTAATCTGACCTAATCAAAACCCAGTAGCCATATATTATTTGAAGCATTACCCCTCAGTTTTTACCACAAAGTAGGCATCCACCTTTTAGAAATAATGATCTATTCTAGTATTTCATTTTTATATTGTAGATTTACAATATATATTCTGATTCTGATAAATGCTTGTGGCATATATATATATATATATATATATATATATATATATATATATATATATATAATGCTTGTTTATATATAATTATAAGTATTCATTGCATTTCAGAACAGAAGTCCTTCATCACCCTGACAATAAAATGGTTTTCCTTGCAGTTACATTATAGAAAGTAACTGTAATCCAGCGAGAAATAAAAAAAGGCATATCAAGGCATCTTGGGTTTGGCAGGATCCAAACATATGTAAATGTTTGTTTGTTGTTGGTAGCTCTTCTTTACACACATTTCCTGAGCTTCCTCTTACCTGCCCCTTTCACACCCTTTTTATATCTATTATCACATTTCCATGTGAGAAGTGAGTTGAATGGTTGTGAATGGTTAAGCATTTACATACATGGTGGTCATTGTTTTGGTGCTGCTATGGGACAGTAATAGGGTGGGGAATCAGCATGATTATCATGTTGTTGCTAGTTTTTTAAACTGTGCATTTAACAGCACTGGTGAGGGATTTGGACTAATGTTGATTTTAGAAATGAACAGTAGCAGAGCTAAGAGGTGTTGCTGATAGGGCCCTCAGTTAATTTATTTTAAAGGTGGACTCAAATATTTCAAAGTTTGGGGTGTAGACATATTTAGTGTCATATTTCTGACATACTTTTTTTTACTTTTAACCACTAAGTTGGAACTTTTGTGCCAGAAAAAACGTTTTTCAAAAGTATTTATTCTACAACAATTTAAGCATGCCTGACAAAAGTCTTCAAAAGTTTCTTTGATTGAAAGTCAGTTATAACATGGACCAGGATGGAATTTGCAAGAACATTTGATGCAGTGGTTGCTATGGGAGAAGCTACAGCTGGCCAGGATGGCCACATTGACCAGTGAAAAGGTGGACTTAATACGCTGGACAGGTTCCAAACAAAAGCTCCCCCCCCCCCCCCCCCCTTTTATATGTCCTCTGCTCTCAACGCATTATCCTTTCTTCTGCTTTGTTTTCAACTGGATGTAACCCACTGATGCCAAAAATCCCAGAATGGACATTAAGTGAGCTCATGGGAAGTATCCAGGATTTTCTCAGGATTTCACAACACCAGTGGTGTAGTAGGGCCATACTCATGTATATGCCATATCCTTACTTTTTTTCCCAGGGCTGTTTGCGTATAACAACTTCTAAGGACCAATAATTGCGTATACCCTCAGTGTACCCACTTGTTTTGCTGCTTCAGAAGTCCATAATCTACTGTTTCCTTTTAACTTGTTGGATGCTGTTTTGTGAACCTGGATATTTTTTATTGTAAATAGTGCATTATTACTTAAATTATGCCTTTCCCCGCCCCTGAAAACCATTGTTGCCGCCAACATGTTTATTGTGACAGTGAGTGGACAGAGAGTCACCCTCAAGTAGTATCAGGTACAATTAATTAACAAAATATGACAAGCATCCTGTAAAATAAGGAATCATCCCGTAATTAAGGAAAAAATCTGTGTTCCGTTTGAAATCCACACGCAATGCTGTTTGTCCCATATTTTAGCGTCATACAGCCTAACTGTTGAGAATGTTTCACAAATTGAGAGAAACTGACCTGAAACACACACCTTTCGTGTGATTTGTGTGAGATATTGGCTGTTGGAAAGATCAGTGACAATCAGTGGATGCAAGATAATTTTGTCAAAATAATATAGCATTCAAGTGCATGTTAATTGTTTCCCACCATTGAGATTTTAATACACCAGTAAATGCATCTATTCATGACATGCCATTACATTTTATTGCACATGTCAGAGCTCGTTCTGGTAGAGAGAGAGAGAGAGAGAGAGAGGTAAGAAACACTGGATTACTGTATTAATTCAAAGTAAATGTACAGTAGGTGTAGGTAAAACACAACAGGAATTTCTTTCCCTTATGAGAAACACCATTTACTGTCAAAACAACAACACTAATCCAAGAAGAAAAACACTATTTTCATGTTAAGCATTTTCTCTCCCTTTCTCTCTTCTTCCTGTTTGTTGTATTAAAGAGTTTTTAATTTTAAGTTTATTAGGGGACATTTACAATGAACGTGTTTTTGAGTTTCTTCCAAGCTGTTTTTCAATGTTAAGCAGCGTCTCATACAGGAACGCCTGTAAATATGGGTCATTCCTACAATTCGGTTTCATTTAAGTTCCCATTACAAGTGTGTAGTATTTATATTGTTTAATTTCACACTGTTACACTTTTGATAGACTTGTTAAAAAGAATAAAATACTTTGTATAATGTTTCACACTTCTGTGGGCTTTAAAATATTTTTTTTAATAATTAAAATTAGGGCTGTCAATCGATTACAGTTTTTAATCGAATTAATTACATGGTGTCCCAATTAATTAATCGTGATTAATCGCATATACAAATATTTGCTGAGAAAGCCCCTCATATAACAATAACTCAATATATAATGATTATATATTTATATCAATATATATATATATATATATATATATATATGTGTGTGTGTGTATATATGTGTGTGTATATATTTAAATATTCAGATAATTAAATGCTTTACATTCTTGTAGTAGAAGAGTTAATCATTGATAAGACAATACAAAAACGTGGCTTTAGAATACAATGTATTGTTTACTACCATATTATTGATCATAAGTTGCATTTGCGCTCCTTCGAGAGTTTTGAACGCAAGAACGTAACGCATGTTTGTGTTGTTCTGCCTACTGAAGTGATTTCTTCACTGTATAAACTGCGCATTGCTCATACAGCTGAAATTTCACTTACTGCCCTCTGGACTAAACAGGTGGTACTACAAGCTTGCATTTCTCAGGAATCTTCCTTATTATGGTCCGTGGGCATGCGATTCATTGCGTAAATTTTTTTAACGCGTTATTTTTGGTAAAATTAATTGCACTGAATTAATGTGTTTAATTGACAGCCCTAATGAAATACTTATCTATTGAACTATGTCCTTTTCTCATGTACAGATCTGCATGTTAAGCATCTTATTCAAAAATAAATGCTAAATCATTGTATTTAAATTTTTCAACCTGTTATGTCATGAATCCATGACCTTTCATTAAAGATATACTGTATGTTAGGAAATTACATCACATACACTGGAGGTGTACATCAACCATTCTGCAAAGATACATGAAGTTATTTGAAGTTTATACCTCTAATATTTTATTGATGTTTTCCTTATTTTGTGGTCAAGCATAACATGTCCACCCTGTTATGGACAGATATATGGGCAATTCGTATAATTTAAAATGTCAATATACAGAATTATGTTGACAGAAATAAAATGAATACAAATTTGCTTACAAATATTTTACCTAGATATCAATCACAGACCATGTAGTGGCTAAATTATCCACTGAATGTCCACCATAATGCTGCCCATTTAACTGGATGGACATCTGAATTTCCATATCTTATACCAGTATCTTGACCAGTATCACTAATACAATCTTTAAAATGTAATGAGGAAACATGAAGAAACTTGTAAAAGTATATTTTACGGAACATTTTTAGGATCTAAAAGGGTTGATTGATTTCATGAAATGAGGAAGATGTTAGCAAGATGTGATTTCCAGCATATGATTTCATGGACACACCATTCAAATGATTTACATTCAAATGAACTGCTGACAAAAAGAGAAATGATTATCCAAACACCAAGCTCTCAAGGCCAAAACTTAAACCAAGATGTCTTTGGCTATCAGCTGCACAAGAGGTGCAGTGTAGCGAGGTGTCATCTGTAGCACACAGACACGCACTGCGTATGCAATTGTCATAGCAAATGACTTGTTCGCAGTTCTCGCCGGAGAGGTGTTTTGTTGTGCTGTTACACACTCTTGGCTGCTGGTGCAGTGTCATTTTAAGGATAGAGGGATGTTTGTGTTTGTATGTCTTAGCCAAAGCTGCTCACACTACACTTCCTTTTTGGCTCTGCACACAAGAGGAAGATGGAATGGTCACATCCTGTTTCTAAAAGCAGTGAAAAAAAATGGTACAGAAGTTAACATTTTCTCTGGATGACTCAGAGAAACAATAATGACAAAGGAATGTGACCGTGATGAATCAACAGTTAGAAGACTTGGTTAATGTTTGGGGTGGTAATGTTAAGAAATTGAATTGTGTATATATTGACATTTACAATGTGTACCAGGTTTAATAACGGTCTTAGAACAGAACAATTTGACCTCTTTACTAGAATGAATAATGCCAACACAAGCAATGTGTATGCAGATAATTCCAGTCAGCTGAGTACATAAAGTTATTGTGCAAATCTTACCGTTGATTTCTTAACACTTTTCTTGAAAAACTGTTGAAATCACCTGCTGACGGATCTAATAAAGAGTATAGATAATGACTGCGATGCCAAACGCTAAATATCTTAAATATTTAAAGACTAAATTATAAACAGCCGCGGGGCATGCATTTTATGTCTAGGCCTTCAGTGCGATTCATGCCATTAATAAAACACAGTTTCACAATGCATAATATACTATGCATTCATAAATACAATACCAACTGACATTTTAAAAACACGTCCACGCACGAAAGCCAGAACTTGAAACGGCACTAAATGCTCAAGCAAGCCTAATTTTAACTGCAGCATGACTGTATTGTGAAATTGACATAAAAAAAAATCTAAATTTTTCATATGAATCTACCATTAACTCCAACCAAAAATGCATTCCATTCCCCGATATTCAGAACTGCAACACTCCCATTAGCTTAACAGGGGTTTGACTCTCATTAGAGATGTCTCCTAGCAACCCAACTGATCAACAACGCTGCAGCGCTAGCATTTGTGCTTCAGATGTACGATTATCAAAAGAGATTATAATGTTTTATACACATGTTTCTGCAGGCATTTTTTTAAACAGACTTTAATATCATGTAATGTGGAAACAAACACATTTATCGATATTACTTAATAAAGTGAATGTTTATCACTTACTTTGTATATCTCATTGAGTGTGGACAGGTTTGTGTGACATCATGCCCCTGTATCTCAGCGAAATCAGAGTTGATAATTTCTGCACGAGCATACAAGTTGTAATTCTGACTTAAATATGCATTCCATTGCACTTTTCCTAGTAGGAAGTTGTATAATCTGACTTTCCGATTTGAGTGGAACGCAGCACGACTTTTCAGAATTTGTGATTTGTGAAACAGTTGTCACACTTCGCTTGTAAGCATCAAGGAATACATTCTGACTGGATAAACTTTTCGTTGTTCTCTATTTGTTTGTAGATTAATTATGAGTGGAAAGCGATTAAAAATACAAAGGCAAAAAGGTGATTGAGAATGAAAGGATAAAAAATATTTATTTATTTGGCATGTTAGGCCAGCAGAGAAGGCTTTGCTGGCCCTGAGAATTTGCCACTGATTTTAAAGTATAAAGTAGATTGGGTTGTTAGCATACTAACTTTTCAGTGGTTAATACCAATAACAATGCCATTTCATTATTCTTTCATAATTTCGTGATTTATTGTTGATAGCAAAACTAATATGGTATGAATCAGTTTAATTAAAAAAGTTACATAATAATATAAATAGTAAGGCTGTTGATTTAACCATTGAATCAGCATGATTAATAATACAAAATGACACATTTTATTTCATTGTTTATAGTAAACTTATAATTATTATTTTTTATTATATATTCAATTATTTTGATTTTGGGGCTTCTTCAGCAAATATTGATATGTGATTAATTCAATTAATTTATCTGCATGTAATTCATGTAATCAATAATCATGTAATTATTTAGATTAAAAAAAGAATCGATTGATATCCTATTAAGTTAATAATTCAATGTAATCTATTGTTATTATTTTAATAAACAGTTTTAAAGTAATTTCTCCAATTGGTATTGGCTGGTTAGCATCACCCCTGCTGGCAGATGTCAGAACTACAAAATAGAGTGCTTAGAGTTTCCCCTTTGACGGCCATTCAAAAGTAAACATGTATTCTGACCAAAAAAAATTTTTTTTTTTTTTTTTTTCCCCAAGCAGATTGTTTTTGAAGGACTTGTAAGAGACTTACATTTTATCTGATGTCATTGACAAGTGGAGTCATGCAAAAATGTTCCTGAAACCGAGAGTCGATGAACAAAGATGGCAACCTCAAGATTGTGTACTGTGTACTCGCAATCTATTCATGCACAACTGCAGTTGAAATATATGCTAGAATGCTAATGGATAGCTAGGTATTATAGACCTCCTTTCTTGGTACTACCAAAATTGTTTAAAGGCTTGTATTGTTTTTTTGTTTTTATTTCACACAGAGTTTGCTCCAAAAATATTGGTATTTATTTAAATACTGATATATTTCTTAATTTTGTATGTATAATAGAAAAAAAAATAAGCAAGGAAAGGAGAAAGTACGTGTGAGAGTTCTCGTGACTACCAAAATCCTATAAATGGCTCAGTTTAAATCCTGTCTTACCTGATAATTGTACACAAATGTGTCTCCCTGATAAATTTAAGCATGCTCACAGCACATGACTTCTGTTATAAACACTACTAGAAGTCTCCACCCCGTTTTGAATGTTAAACTGCTATATGTTTTGTACCAAGCATCAGCGGGGCATTCCGCCAACTGCATGCATTCCATTCTATTGTTCTTGCTCTTTTCAAAGCACTTGTTTTCAATTCATCCCCCATTGAGACAGATCTCTCATTATAGTCCCATCTCATGTTCAAATTACCATAACCGCTCCATAAGATGTAAGCCAGCAAATACCATCTTGATTCACAGGCCCATCTTCATCAGCAGATTTGCTAACAGTATTGCAAAAAAATCTGCAAGCTGAAATTCACTCACACAATTTACATTTATTCATTTAGCAGATGTTTTCATACAAAGTGTGTTAATGAGGAAAAATCACAAGCATTTCATCACAAAGATATAATAATATTAACAATGCTGTGTAACAAAATGTCAAAAGTAGACTGAAGTTGTGCAAAGCTAAAATAGATTTAAAATAAATTAGACCTAAAACATACCTACTCTACGCAAGTACAGGAACACAAACTTTTTTAGCTACTTGAGCTCGGTTTTATGCAGTGTTGTGTTCTGTAATGTGTCAGAGTGGAATTCTTAACGTAACACAATTCTGAGCTTTGCCACAGGGGATGCTCTAATTAGCATTAGCTTAAACTCTTTTCTAAAGTTAGATTCTTCTTTTTTTCCATTCAAATATGGATATGATGTTACTGTGTGTGTTTGAGTTTGCTGCAATTGTTTGAAAAAAATGGCAGCACAAAATTTCAGGAAAACTACGTATGGGTTAAACACCTTCTTACTGACATTGATTTATGTCATCGTTGCTCCACCTATTTTAATGTGGCATCTTTTTCCATTTTTTTTCACTCAGTCGAGATTAGTCATCATGAACATAAAGAGTTGCCGAGCTTATGCAAACTTAACTAAATTTATACACTTATTTGCATAGGGAAATTTTCCAAGACTATATGTTTTTTTTTTTAAATAGATCAAGTTTACAAAAGTCTAAAAAATACAATAACATATAGTAACCGTGCATATATTGGCCATGCATAGCATTCTAGATTTAGCACTATTAATGCAGAATGTAAACATGACAAATTACACATTATCTGCAGCAGGGTTTCTCAAACTTTTGCCTACTGCGAACCACTTTTTTCAAATGCCAGTCATCCATGATCCACCAAAGGTGTTGGTGGAATAAAGTAATAGGTACTTAATCAATCTAGTTGTTTATATGCTTCTAAAATAGGTTTGGCGGAATATATTTATAGATACTTCATAATCTTGTTATGTTTATATGCTTATAATATAGCGGCCTAATATCTGTAGTCCAATATTTGTAGCTTTGGTGCTGTTGGCTGTAGTTTTCAGATGGTCCCTTACCACACCCTTCACAGTTTTAACACATATTAACACAATGTGAGGACTTTTCAGATGGTCCCTTACCCATTGTAGGCACAATTTCCAAGGAATATCAAGTATAAATTAATGATCTTGAATGATATTACGGTGACGCCATCGAACCACCTTAAATACAGGACAAATGATTTAATCTTTAAACACAGGATGATCCCGTATTTAAACAAAGAATAACTTCACCGTGAGTGTACCGGAGCCTTAATAACACATCAAGTTTCAAGGCAAACATTTGAAGGAAAATCTGTGTCACTTTTACACAGTATCATCAGAGTATGTTTCTGGCCTCACTTTTAAGGCAACCAAGCAAAACAAATGCTATTCCAATTACAAAACACATCTGTACCTCACATGGTCATGTTTTAACTCTTTTTAGAGCAAAAATAATTTTCCACTTGAGAGCTTAATCTATTCAGTTCTGTTCATTTTAAACTTTTCATATTGCATTGGTCATGCTGCCTTAGACTTTCATCACTGTAACACACACACAAGAACTGTTCTTGATGTTTTTAGCTGCAGTTCACCAAAAGTGAGGTCTTGGGCAAATATCAACATCGGTGGTAAATATTACATACCTTGAATAGCCACCCTGAGACTGCCATGAGTAAGTAATGTATGTACACCTGGGGCCTACGTCTGCAACTCCAGGCTATAAAAACAAACAACAGAAGTTCTGAGATTTCAGTGCTCCTCACTGTAGGTGACCTCATGTTTTTGTTTAAATATATCCTCACATATGCGTTTTCTTTTTATTCCCTAGGTGCAGTGTTCATTGCCTAGCACTTGTGTCTGCAGTCTGTATTATTAATACACAGCTGTAATATCAATAGACGAGAAATCTACAGGTCAAATATAGCTGGTTGGTAGCTAGTCTAGCCGTTTTGCTGGATAGACAGCCTCAGAATAATTATGGAAGAAGAATATGGCCAAATAAAGTACACACTGTAAAGCTTTGGGAGTGACAACCACAATTAAATGCACAGTTGCACGCTGTAAAAAGATTAACCTGCAATTGTCATGTACTGAGCTATTCTACCTGATCTAACCCTTAAACTAAGCTTTGTTGGTGTAACCTAATGTATTATTCAGGTTGATTCAGTGATGTTAAATAACATTTTTGGCTTGAATAAAACCAGTTAATTTAGTTACTACATAAAGCACATGTTTAGGTTAAAACAAATTTTTAAATGCAGGACTGAACCCCCTAAATTATCCAACATGATCACACTGGAACTCAACATATTGTTGCTACTGAATTTTTCAGTACCCAGACATAAACCCCATTCTGCAGAGATATACACATATGCCTTCTCCCATCAGACATTTTTCATCAGTTCACATGTGTTTACCTTGTCCATGTGGCACGACTGGTAGCACGTTGCATCAGCAGCCTCAGAGACAAGTGTTGTGGCCCTATGTGAAAACCAGGAAGTAACTGTGTTCATGTAATCAATATCAACCACATTTCAGAGATTGCCTTTTCACTCAAAGAATAAATTTTTAATTTAAGATTATAGAGACAACAATGATTCAACATAGAAATGGTTTTGTATCTCAAGCCTGTAAACAAAAAACATCTATGCCACAGTTTAACACACTATTTTTGACAGAAGTAACATTAGCATCAGGAGATGTAGGCCTATTAATATCGACAGTTTTGAGTAAACTGCTGTCAAAAGCTGTGCTGTGTTTTCTTTATGTGCTTAAACAGAGTGACGTCTCTCAATCATAATGCACGGGTTGCTGCTAGAATGCAGAAGAGATATACAGCACCAACATTTGAGAATCAAGACACGTAACTCTGTTTCTGTAAGTTGTCAGTCTCCTAAGGAGAGTGACATTGCTGAATTAATGAGTTGTTCAGTTTGGTTCTGTACATATTATACAGCAGAAGAGTTTAACTTTTTTGATGTTGAAATACTTTCTTCTAGGGATACAATTTTTTTTTAGAGAACAAATACGAGTACCTATACTTCCTTTGCGGTATTCGCCAATACGATACATATATGTAACGTAGTTCAATGGAAAGGAGGAGGCGAGAACCGGCTTGACAACGTAAATAATAAAAGACAAAACACACACATGCCGGACATGTCCTTAAACGATCTCTCTCTCATCGCACCACCGTCTGCCATCGGCCTTTATCCCTCTCGGAGGCTTAATTAGCCTGATAAGGGACCGGGTGTGTATAATCACAACACGGCTCCCCGTCCGCACTGCCACAATATATCTTTTTGTGAATTTTTTCACATTTTTTCTGAATTCTATATTCAACAGTTTATTAAAATTTTTATCATCAAAATAGGGTACAAATAAATGAATTAATTAACCCCTTATACTCTGGTGCATTTTTGGGCTGCCACCCACAATTTGTCACACTAATTTTTAAAGCACACCATTCACACATACTTTGGATAAATTGCAAACAAAAAAAATGGTCTAATTAAAAAATGAAATAACAATTTCTCATAAATAATATTTATAAAACATTTTTTTCCCTAACTTTGTAAACATATATTCTGGTTCTTTTCACTCAACCTCAGTTTCAAAAGTATAATTTTATTCTACTAGTTGGCAGAAAGCACTATCATTTTCTCTCTATTACATTCCACCACAATATACATATATGAAATGTAGGGGGCACTGTAATGCATTTTAGTCCTCACAGTTGTGCTCGTCTATAGACATTCAGTCTAATTTTCAGTTCAAGCACCACCCTTGTTGTTTCATTGAATATCTTAGCCTCTGATTGGACTAGAAGCTCAATCTACGTAGATGTCAGCAGAAGACTGAGATCCTCCCCTTTGTGATGATATTATTTTTTTTTATCATCAATAGTTGCTAACGTATTTCCTAATGATTTGTTTTGCATGCTTTTCCTGCTGGATGACATATTTTGTTCTGGACAACTAAGATATAACATTAGGATATTTAACCTCATTTGCATGATTTATGTACACAGACTTTAACAACCCAGTGGGTCAATAGAGTTTAAACTTTAATCAAATGAAAATCAAACATGTAATTTTCAACATAATTTTGTATTATTTTTATTAAATGAAGCTTTGATACAGAACCTCACAGCACAATCCAAAATACAACAATGGAGTTATTTTTGTCAAATAAAGTGCTGCACAACAGAGCATTACATATAAAATAATTATTATTGATTTATTATTATTATTATTATTTGTAATATTAATAGTAGTAATATTACAGTGAATATTACATAGATACAGGTATATACAGTAGTTATATACACCCCCAATTCCAAAAAAGTTGGGACAGTATGAAAAATGCTAATAACAAAAGTAGTGATCTGTAATTTATATTCAGCCTTTGCTAATTTGAAAGCACTGCAACTACACATTATATTATGTTTTACCTTATGAATTCTTTGTACAGTCATTTCAAGATGACTGCAACACACTCCAGGGGCAATTTAAGACTAATAACAATTCAAGGAGTAAAAATAACAAGGCAATGTGAAGCAGGAGATGTTAATCAGGTGAGGTAATTGTGTCATAGTATATAAGGAGCCTCCAAAAACAGCTTAGTCCTTCAAGAGCAAAGATAATTTGATACTTGTCAATTTACCAACAGATGTTTCAGCAAATAATCCAACACTTTGAGAACAATGCTCCCCAAAGACAAATTGGAAGGATTTTGGACATGGAAGGACATCAGTGAGGGCACCATTAATGCAGACAGTTATGTACAAATTTTGGAGTAGCATATACTGCCTTCCAGCACATAATTATCGCATATTAGTCGCATAATTATCAGCAGGACAGCTTCAAACCTAAGATTGCTAGATTGGCCTGATGAAAGCCTGACCATCTCCAATTGAGAATGTGTGGTGCATTATGAAGCACACAATATGGCAAGGACGACCCTGTACAATTGTGCAGCTGAAGACCTGCATAATGGATGAATGGGGACAAATTCCACTTTTTAAACTTCAGTCTTCAGTGCTTAAATGCTTAATTAGTGTTGTGAAGAAATGGTGATGTTTCACAGCGGTAAACACTTGACTGTCCCAACTTTTTTGGAGTGTGTTTCAATCATCTGATTTGAAATTACTATACATAAAAAAAAAAATTAAAAAAACAAACAAACAATGAAATTCACAATATGCCAAAGGGTAAATATAATTTAAAAATCACTACATTTGTTTTTATTAGCATTTTTCATACAGTCACAACTTTTTCAGAATTGGGGTTGTATTTCTGTCATACATTGTTCCATTTAAATGGAGCTTTTATTTTGGAGTGAAGGCTTTTCAGTTTCTGTGTTTTGGTAGTTTCTCACTTCTGGAAAAGCAGGTCGCTACGTGACCCATTGTGATTATTAAACATCAAGAGGCTGCTTTTTCATTAGATAAATAAGTAGTCTGTATCTGGTGCATGCAACAGAGTGCATTAGCCATCTACTTGCTGTCATCTGCTACAAACAGAGCACACGGTGCTCATGATGATTTTAGAGATCCTTGGTATGAGCAGTTGGCTTCACTTTTACATTCAAACATTCTTAAAACAAGATTTATTTACTTTAAAGCATGCATCACATGCAAACTATATATGTATCTTATTAAATTGCAGCCTTTGCGTTTTTATAATCACACTTCGACATAATGTGATTTTAATTTGTAAGCAGCATGTTTACAGAATGACATTTGTAGATCAGACAATTAAATTTTTTATTTTTTTTACAAGCACGAGTACAAGTAAATGAGTGCAGTATCGGAACCCAACCATTTTTTTTAGCTATCTTGGATTTCAGAAGTATTTTTCCCATTTTTTCCCATTTATTTTTTTCCTTAGGAATATTATAAAATCCATCATAAAAGAGTTTTTATTACACAAAAATCATGTAGAACAGATTGTACACAAAATTATATTAAACATGTATGATGTTTACGTTTTTTTAACTTTTAAAAAGTGAATATTTTAATGTTTGTGGACTGGCCTTGTTTGGCATGCTTTTTTTTGCAGCTTTTCTCTGATTGGTTGATTTATTTTCCCTTCAGGATTCAGAGCTAGTGTAGTTCTTGAAAAAACATGATTTCTAAAAAATAAAGTTGAAATAATACAAACTGATAATTAACAGCCCTGGAGCCTTGTCATTGTTGTTTATGTTATCATTAAAAATGTATTCGCCCGAGGAGAAATTTAATGGGAATTTTACTTAAATTTTTGCAATTCCATTTGCGGCTGCAAATCTATCTATCTATCTCAATGATATCTATCTATCGCTATGTTGCTGTAAGACATCAACAAAGGTGCTTACAGCCTGAGTCTATTCACCTAGACCTGAGTCAAAATTCAACACAACTTCGTTCACCTTTATTATTATTACTACCTCTGCCAGTCAATAGAGGCAACTCATAACTTATACTTCAGAAGTCTATACTAAATTATACAGCTATAAAAGAACCAGGTACTTAAGTTTAAGAAGCCTCAGATTTGTCTTCAGGTTGATTTGACTACTGGGCTGTAGTTAATGGGTGAGGAAGGGCGCTCGGAAATGTTGGGTCTGAGTTCCCCGTCTGTCGCTCACTTCGACGTTGTGTCGAAGAAGCGACACTAGGGGTCTCTCTTGAGCGCTGAAAGATACCTCTGATCTATGAAAAAAGGCCAATGAGAGTTGGCGAACAGTATTTGCATACTCCGCCTCCGGATACGGATATAAAGGCGAGAGAAATACGCTCGTTCATTCAGTAATTTTCTTCGGAGCCGATGGTCGTGTGAATGCTGTCTGCTGTGCTACACACAACTTACCCTGCTTCTGATCCTCTGACGCGCTGCTGCTGTTGGATTTACGGCGCACCTTCAGTGGCTTTTCTCTTCTCTGCCGGCGTGCAGTTTGCCCCTGAGCGCTTCGACAGCGCAGTGTCTAAAAGAGTTTATAAAGAGCAATTTTCTCGTAAAGAGTTTATTTCTCTAAAAGAGCAATACACAGTGGTGTTGAACGCCCTTTTCAGGGCGCGTCTTTATAAAGATGCCATTCAACCCCTGTGTAGTTCCTGGATGCGGTAGAGTGCTCTCCGCTTCTGACGGCCACAGGCGCTGTCTCGTGTGTGGGCGCAGATCACACCGAGGCAGCGTTTGTGGACGATTCATGTTCTCATTGCGAGAATATGACCGTGGCAGCGTTGCAGTCACGGCTCGCTTTCAACAGAAAGCACGCCACTCCTGCCGCTCCCCGTATCGCTCCTTCTTCCCACGGGATTGAGGACGATGCGGTTGGCGCTGGAGGTGATTTGGGGAGGGCAGCGGGTGCAGCTCTGCCGGGTACGCCCCCTCGGACCACCCGCCTCCCGTCACGCTCGCTGACCTCCGTTCAGTCTCGAGGTAATGGCGACTCGCCTCCGGGCCGGTTTGCCTATCCTCTAGAGCTCGAAGCCGATGAGCTCGCCGCTCCATCGGAGAGCGCGGTGTCTGATGCTGACTCCTCCACTGGGCTGCCGCCTTCGGGCCAGCACGCCCAGGTTGAGGTGGATGCGCAGATGTCCGACATGCTTGCCCGGGCCGCTGTCGGGGTGGGGTTGGACTGGAAACCTCCACCCTCCCCACACCCGTCACGGTGGGACGACTGGTTCCTGGGGTCTGGGCGCCGCTCACAGCCACGCCCCCCCCGGTCCCATTTTTCCCGGAGGTGCATGACGAGCTGACGTCGTCATGGAGAGCCCTGCTCTCCGTTCGTCAAAAGCCCTGCTCGTCCGCTCTCGCTACCCTCGACGGCGGAGAGGCCCACGGGTACACGGTGATTCCCCAGGTGGATAGGGCGGTTGCGATCCATCTCTGTCCCGGTGACCCTACCACCTGGCGTGGGCACCCTGTACCCCCTTCCAAGGCCTGTAGGACTGTGTCCTCGTTCAACCATAAAGCCTACAGTGCCGCGGGACAGGCCGCCTCCGCCTTGCACACCATGGCCCTCCTGCAAGTCCACCAGGCCAAGGCGCTCAGAGATCTGCATGAGGGTAGCCCTGACCCCCATGTGCTGCAGGAACTGCGCTCAGCGACCGACCTCGCCCTCAGAGCCACGAAGGTCACCGCGCAGGCACTCGGGCAGGCGATGGCCACCCTAGTGGTCCAGGAACGTCACCTTTGGCTCAACCTGGTCGAGATGCGTGAGGCCGACAAAGTTCGCTTCCTCGACGCCCCTGTCTCCCAGCTTGGCCTCTTCGGCGACACCGTCGAAGACTTCGCTCAGCAGTTCTCCACGGTGAGGAAGCAGACGGAGGCCATATCACACATCCTGCCTCACCGCAAACCTGCCGCCAAGGCCACTGCCCCGTCTGCTCGCCAAGGGCTCTGCCTCAACCCGGGCCCAGCTCTCAGCCCCTGCGTCGAGCACACCGCAGGAAGCCGACGCCCCCCGTCTCTCGGACTCCCTCGAGGACCCGGAAGGCTCCCAGGCGGTCCTGAGACGGATGACCCAGCGACACAGACGTTAGCTCCGGAGGTGGTAAGACCACTCCGTCCCCCGGTGGAGGGCCGGGAGGAGAATCTTTTGTTGTTAAACAATTTTATTTGCCGCCCTCCCCTTAGATGGGGTTGCGGTACCCACATTCTCAATAAAAGCTATTTCCTGTGTCTCTGGGTCACCTGGCCTGCAAACACCGTTCTCACGGCGCTCTGCCCACAGATCTCAACAGTCCTGGCCCCCTGGACACGGACCACCTGTCTTCAGCCCCACGACTGTTCCCCGGCCGACCGGTTCCGACAAGTCCAGAGGACGCCTACCCAGGACCTCCTCCTCAGTCGCTAACCCGCCCCCTGCCGGGCGTGCGGAGCAAGGTAAGTGCTTTGAGTCTTTTCTCAGCACCTCAGCCACGGGTCGCCCCGTCGCTGCCCAATGCTGCCCTACCTGCTCTGCCCCGCTGCAAAGCCCCGCCGGGCACGTCAAAATTAATCGTCCCCTTGGTGCCCCTAGCGCAGAGGTTGGATGCGTGGCTTTCACTTCCCAACCCGTCTCGCTGGCTGGCCCGGACCATCCGACTCGGTTACGCAATTCAGTTTGCCAGGCCCCCACCCCCCTTCATGGGCGTCCGCTTCTCCGCAGTACACAGCGAACACGGCCAGTCCCTGCGCGTGGAAATCGCGACTCTTCTGGCCAAAGACGCGATAGAGCCTGTCCCTCCAACCGAGATGAAGGAGGGTTTCTACAGCCCGTACTTCATCGTGCCCAAGAAAGGCGGCGGCTTACGACCAATCTTGGATCTGCGAGTTCTCAACCAAGCGTTGCACAAACTCCCATTCAAAATGCTCACGCAGAAGTACATTCTAACCTGCGTCCGCCATCTAGATTGGTTCGCAGCGGTAGACCTGAAGGACGCATACTTTCACGTCTCCATCCTGCCTCGACACCGCCCCTTCCTGCGGTTTGCGTTCGATGGTCAGGCGTATCAGTACAAAGTCCTCCCCTTCGGCCTGTCTCTGTCCCCTCGCGTCTTCACGAAAGTCGCAGAGGCAGCTCTTGCCCCGCTCCGAGTAGCCGGCATCCGCATACTCAACTACCTCGATGACTGGCTCATTCTGGCCCACTCGCGAGAATCACTATGCACTCACAGAGACCAGGTGCTCAGGCACCTCAGCCGCTTGGGGCTTCAAGTCAACTGGGAAAAGAGCAAGCTCACTCCAGTTCAGAGCATCTCTTCTCTCGGGATGGAGTTAGACTCGGTCTCAATGACGGCGCGTCTCACCAACGAGCACGCCCAGTCAGTGTTGAACTGCCTCGCCGCCTTCAGGCCGGGCACAGCAGTCCCTTTAAAACTTTTCCAGAGGCTCCTGGGGCATATGGCATCCTCCGTGGCGGTCGTGCCGCTGGGGTTGATGCATATGAGACCGCTCCAACACTGGCTTCAGACCCGAGTCCCGAGACAAGCATGGCGCCACGGCACGCACCGGGTAACGATCACCCCCGCCTGCCGCAAAGCATTCAACCCCTGGACAGACCTCTGTTTCTTACGGGCTGGAGTATCCCTACAGCAGGTGTCCAGACGCGTCCTGGTCATGACCGACGCCTCCAGATTGGGTTGGGGCGCCATTTGCAACAGGCACGCAGCCTCAGGCCCAGGTGCGTTGGCACATCAACTGCCTCGAGTTGTTGACCGTCCTTCTAGCCCTGTGGCAGTTTCTCCTGTTAATTCGGGACGAACATGTCCTGGTCAGGTCGGTCAGCACCACTGCGGTCGCGTACATAAATCGCCAAGGCGGCGTACGCTCCCGCCACATGTCGCAACTTGCCCGTCGTCTCCTCCTTTGGAGCCAGCACCGACTCAGGTCGCTGCGTGCCACTCACATCCCCGGCAACCTCAATGTGATGGCGGACGCGCTGTCACGACAACGCTTGCCTGGAGGAGAGTGGAGGCTTCACCTCCACTCGGTTCAGCTGATTTGGGAACGGTTCGGCAAGGCCCAGGTAGACCTGTTTGCCTCCCGAGAGACCTCCCACTGCCCGCTCTGGTACGCCCGCTCAGAGGCTCCCCTAGGGGCAGATGCACTGGCACACAGCTGGCCGGTGGGGCTGCGAAAGTACGCATTCCCCCCAGTGAGCCTTCTTGCACAGGTGCTGTGCAAGGTCAGGGAGGACGAGGAGCAAGTCACTCTCATGGCTCCTTACTGGCCCACCCGGGCCTGGTTCTCGGACCTCATACTCCTCGCGACAGCCCCTCCCTGGCGAATTCCCCTGAGGAAGGACCTTCTTTCTCAGGGACGGGGCACGCTCTGGCATCCGCACCCAGACCTCTGGAACCTCCACGTCTGGCCCCTGGACGGGACGCGGAAGATCTAGCTGGGCTATCACCCACGGTCGTAGCCACGATCAACCAAGCCAGAACCCCTTCTACCAGGCAACTCTACGCCCTGAAATGGCGTCTGTTCGTGAATTGGTGTTCTTCCCGGGCAGAAGACCCACAGAGGTGCGCAGTTAGGTCTGTGCTCCTGTTCCTACAGGTGAGGTTGGAGGGGTGGCTGTCCCCGTCCACCTTGAAGGTGTATGTTGCCGCTATCGCAGCTCACCACGACCCAGTGGACGGAAAGTCCCTGGGTAAGCACGACTTAATCGTCAGGTTCCTAAGAGGTGCCCGGAGGTTAAATCCCTCCCGGCCAAACCTGTTCCCCTCTTGTGATCTCTCGGTGGTCCTCGCTGGTCTTCAGAGATCCCCTTTCGAGCTGCTAGGATCAGTTGGACTCAGGGCTCTCTCTTTAAAGACGGCCCTGCTGACCGCGCTCGCCTCCATCAAGAGGGTCGGGGACCTGCAAGCGTTCTCTACCAACGACACTTGCCTGGAGTTCGGTCCGGCAGACACTCATGTGATCCTAAGACCTCGACCGGGCTATGTGCCCAAGGTTCCTACCACGCCCTTCAGAGATCAGGTAGTGAACCTACAAGCGCTGCCCCGGGAGGAGGCAGACCCAGCCCTCTCACTGCTGTGTCCGGTACATGCCTTGCGTGCCTACCTGGAACGCACCCAGAGCTTTATGCGCTCTGAGCAGCTCTTTGTCTGCTTTGGAGGACAGCAGAAAGGGAACGCTGTCTCCAAACAGAGGCTGTCTCACTGGGTGGTGGAGGCCATTCAGTTGGCCTATCACACCCAGGCCGTGCCACCCCCTTTGCGGGTTCGAGCCCACTCTACCAGGAGTGTGGCATCCTCATGGGCACTGGCTAGAGGCACCTCACTAGCAGACATCTGTAGAGCTGCAAGCTGGGCAACACCTAACACCTTTACGAGGTTTTACAATCTCAGGGTTGAGTCAGTCTCGACCCGTGTTCTCTCAGGTCCGAGCCCGTAGAACTCGGTACACGCCGATGATCTGACCGGGTGAATCGCTTGTTTCCAGCGCCGTTTCCCTCTCCGAGGCAGAACAGTGCGCTTCTTTCCCAGAGGGCTTAGGTCCCTGGTTGATTCCTCCCTAGCCCTCTCGGGCCCGCAACAGTTCAGCGGAGGAACTTGCCGGCCCAGTCCACTACGGGTACCTCCGGCTACCCCTACTGGAATAGGTGCTCCACAGATCAGGCCTCCTACGGGACTCCTCCTGTGTGTATTTCCGCGGTACGGTCACCTTGCGAGCTGACCCACGTCTCCCTTAGGCAGTCCTTCGCTGCCCTCCGGTCGCCGTGTTGTAGCAACTCCCCCCTCCTCGAGGTTGGATCTACCACCGCGCCATATCTTCCCACATGCCCAAAGTGGCCATGTGATGTATTTTGCCACCTTTACCTCCCCTGCTGGGCGGGTTTGGCCTCTGCAGGGTCTTTTCCCCCTGAAAGAATAGGAATTCGGGTAAGACCCCCTTCCCTCGATGCGGTAAGGGCCCCGGCTGCTCTTGCTCTATGCTGAGAAAACATAGAGAGAAAAGAGGCCCAGCCAGGCTTGGCCCGTTCCCTAGTTGGGAGCGTCACCTTGTTTCCCCCTAGGGTGACCAAAAGGATTCTGACGACTCTTTCGGGGCATTGGGGAAGAGTACGTGCAGTCTGAACACAGTTGGTCGCTGTGCACGTAGAAATACCTGCCCGCTTCTGTGTAAGCAGCACACGTACACGGCTCAGTGCATGGCTACATGACGTCGAAGTGAGCGTCAGACGGGGAACGTCTAGGTTACATATGTAACCTCCGTTCCCTGATGGAGGGAACGAGACGTCGTGTCTTCCCGGCCATGTCGCTGAGCCGAGCCGCTGAGGTGCCCGGTACTCTCCCGGCTCCTCAGAAAAATCCTGAAATACGAGCGTATTTCTCTCGCCTTTATATCCGTATCCGGAGGCGGAGTATGCAAATACTGTTCGCCAACTCTCATTGGCCTTTTTTCATAGATGAGAGGTATCTTTCGGCGCTCAAGAGAGACCCCTAGTGTCGCTTCTTCGACACGACGTCTCGTTCCCTCCATCAGTGAACGGAGGTTACATACATAACCTAGACGTTTTGTTGCGACACATGTTGACTGTTAGCAGGCCTTTTTAAGAAGGCCATTTATATGTAAAGTTATATCCAACATTGGAAAATCATGTTAACATGTATGATGTTTATGAATGTTTATGGACTGGCCCATCTTCCATTGTAAGTGACTAACTGTAACTAAAAATTTTGCTTAAACAAAAGACAAGTCTAAAATGTCATCTGTGATAATCGACAAGCTACAAATGCTTCTGATTGAGCTTAACTTGTATAGAATATTCATTTAAACCTTGTTTAACTAAAAAACGGGTGTTAGGTTTGACATCATCCATTATACGGATGAAAGAAAAACATACAGGTTTGGAACGATATGAGGGCGAAGATATAAAATATAGATGTATATAGAAGTGAACTCTTCTGCATTATAGTTTTTTTTTATTATAAAGCTATTTACTGAATTGTATAATTGTATTTATTTTTTTTGCTAGAAAGCCTACAGAGTTTAAAGACAACTTACAGAAACAGGTACACAGTTAAAACGGTAACTGCCCACAAACATACACTTGATTTTCTTCCTCGAAATTAATACCATACAATAATTCATAGCGGTCATGAATAATGTTTACAGTTATAAACTGTTACTACAATCCTGCCAGACAATGGCAGTTGGTTGGCACAGGGAGGTGCAATGTGGGTTACTGTTACCCCTGGTTTGTTGATAAGCCCAGCCCTGTAGTCACTGTCTTCCCCATAACCACTTCCACCCTCTGCGGATCCATAACCACCATGCAAGATGTTGCGGTTAGTTTTATAACAGGCGAGTGCCTCAGACGCAAACGACACAAACCACTGTCAGTTAACTCGGTCATGACTTCTGAAGTGGAGGTTTTGTAACTGCTGCAAGGCATATCAAAGCACAGATGAATAATGTTATGTGAGGTCTTTGAGATAGCTATCTACAGTTGTGGTGAAGTTTAAGTAAAAATAAAAATAATGTATGCAACCAACTGTTCTTTTTTGCTAGTTGGTTCATTGACATTTGTTGGATGCAACAAATTTGTCTATTTTTTCTTCCTTTGATACAATGGAGAATTATGTAGATTATGAATAATTTGAATAAACAGCAGTGTGGAGACAGTATGGCAGCATGAAAAATGGATTGTTTTAGAGAAGTATAGTTGATTTTTATGTTATTTACTGGAAAATTAAAGTGGTATTCAAATTGGCTCTTTTTGTACATATACAACTAATATAACATTTTAACTTGGTGTTTAGCCATTTTGTACATGAATGATTAATGAAAGGGTATAATTTGACCTACGATCTTTTAATGTGGAGGAATACTTGATGGAAAGTACTTTAGTGCTACTACAAATAAAATTTGTAATTCAAGAACCTGTTTAGTAAAATTAGTTTTGTTAATGTAAATTGGTTAGCCTTAGTCAATTGTATTTCTTCTGTTTACATTTTTTATTTATTTTTTTATTATTATTATGGCTCAAGTACCAAAAGTGAATAGGGTAATTAGAGACCCTATGTATGTAATTGTGTGTTTTTTGTTTGTTTTTTTGCACTTCCATAAATTATATTTTGTATGATTATTTCATAAGATTACTATTAGATTATAAGTACTATAGTACTATTTCCATACAAATAAATACTATATAAAGTTGATTTTCTGTGCTACAATGGTGAATAATCATTATCCTGTGTACACATACATATTATACATGTTATTTTTTACTCAAGGTGGCGCTGTTGTTTCAGTGATTGACTTGATGTACATTTGATATTGCTATTTGATGAAGAAATAACTTGGAAGTTAACTATAGCAAGTACAACACATGAATAGTATGACATGACTATTGTCATTTGTCCAGCTGAAATTATGCATGTTGTGCATCAATTTAGACTCAACAAGTGCCTGGGAAAATATTTCTGTGTAGCTTATGCGTAGCTTATGTGTTATGTGTCACTCAATATGTGTTTGACAGCCAGTTGCGTCTCATGCAATTTCAGTGTGGAACTATTAAATCCTGTCCTATATTTGTCCCGATTTGTTGCATTATCTCTTTGATATGTGAAAAATAAAATAAAAAATCAGGTTTCAGTGAGGCACTTACAATGGAAGTGAATGGGGCCAATAAATGTGAACTTGGCCAATATTTTGAGGGATAAAACCACTGATCGATCGATCTATCTATCTATCTATCTATCTATCTATCTATCTATCTATCTATCTATCTATCTATCTATCTATCTATCTATCTATCTATCTATCTATCCATATAACTGGATTGCTCATGACGTCACAACAGTGAAGGTACTGCGCCGCCATCTTGGTATTCCCTAACATTCTGTATTCCTATGGGTCTCAATGGGAAATTGTCTGTTTTTTTTTTCTCTCTTGTAAATGTCAAGATCATAATGTATATCAAAATGATTGATGCCTGTTATGCAAAACATGAGCTCATTAATGTCATTAAATATCAGTCTGCTTTATTCCATCAGTTACACCTGGTCAGAGTCTTCCATATTTAGTTTATACTTAGGGTTACGTCCTACCGAAGTTTAATGGTGCAACGCTCAAATATTTAGTAGTGCGTAAATTGTGACTTAGTGCCCATTTACGCCACAACTAGGCTAAGTTTAAACTTGTGTATAGCTGGTGCAATCGGCCACAGATCTGTATATCATACTTTTCTTTTTTCTTCTTTTTTGCAGTACAAGCTTGCTCAGAGTTTTCCTAAGCCATTTGGAGTGTGCAGCTCGTTTCCTTGGCAATGAAGTGGAACTTGATGTTAGTGCAGCTTTCCGCAATGCACTTTGAGTATGAAGATGTGATTGTTGTATGGTTCTAGGTTGAACATGTGTGCCTCAAGATCCTTGATTGCAGGACCACCATGGAGTCCCGGAACCTTCTCAGCTGTCTTGCAGACTTTCAGGATGCTGTCTGACGGTCTGATAAATCCACCTCAGGACTTCATGTTGATCAGTGTGTCCATCTTGTGAAGAGCTCTCGGCACTGAGTGCTGATAAAGAGGTAGTGCACAGAATCTTTCTCATAGTTGTTTTAACTTCAAAGCCTGCTATGTACCCCACCACAGCCTCTTTGAACATGGACAAGCTGGGAAGACTTCCAGTGATGTTTTTCTCTGTGTCTTCTGTTTCAGGCTGAATGTCACTTTGCCTGAAATGCCAGCATATCAGAAGATGTTGCCTCCAGTGTCACTGTCTGGTGGAGAACAGCTGCCACTAGCTCTGTTGAGCTTGATGTCTTGCTACCATTCTTTTGAAAGCTGACTTATGTGGGATTGTTGTTAAATCCATTAGAAGATTTGTCCCCACATATCTGCTAATTTTTATTGTATTGTTCAGTTTAAGTACATTTTTGTGTGTACTTGGAAGATTTTGTTATTGAACAAATAAATATGTATGATTTCCTTGAGTGTGCATATGTCAATAAACTTATTTCTGATTATAATTTTAAAGATCAGGGGTTTGTTGAAATAATAAAATTATGCTCACAAGCTGGTATCTACATATTCCAGAAATGAATGCAAATGGATAATTCCATGTGTGTGTGTATATATATATATATATATATATATATATATATATATATATATATATGTACACTGCATATTAACTTTTCTTAAATTAGTTCACATTTACTATATAATCTAGTAAAAAAAAGAGTTAATAATGTTGGCAACATTATGAACAATGAGCATCAACAGGTTTAAACTATGAAGGCAGAGAAACTTTGCATCCTGTAACAATCTGCAGATGACGCTATTGGATACTTTTGCTTTAAAAGGGGGTATTTACAATTTGGTTTTGTATTTTTACTGTTGATTATTAAAGATTATGATCGTTAAGCCCACTCTACATGGGGATAATGACTAGTTTGTGCTTAATAGGTACATAGTCTATAAATTACAACCTGTGGGCACTTTTGCCACATCCTTAAGTGAGTGTTGTTTCGCGGTTAAACGCCGCACATACTCTGTCGGTAGGGAATAGTAAAATGGCCGCCAGAGCACTTCCGGTAGCTTCACCTACTGCTGGCAGTTTAGAATTGGCTATATGCACAGTTACTTCCTGGTTTAGATAAGCCAGCTCGGGCATTTCCGGGCCAACTGTCATTCCTGAAAAAGATGTTCTATACTCGCTGCCTACAGGATCTACCTCGAGTCAACTCAAATGATGTACACCGCCTGATTCATTCAAATTCAAAGACTTCATCAAGCAAACGTGAAAAGGGATTTAAGCTGTACATATCCAGCTATATCCATGACTACGAAGGTAAGTTAGCAAAAGCATGCTATAATTCTTTCGTCCTGTAAGCTAGTTATAGACAGCTAACTTAGCTAACGTTGTCGAATGTAAGTTAGCTACTGTTAAGTTGAAAGACAAATGATAGCTTAACGTTAGCATTGGTAAACAGAATATAACCGCTAAGTTGGCAGCATTTAGATATATAGATTTGTCTCCCGCAACTATCCTTGACATATCCAGGCTTGGCACTAGCTTTAAATTTTGTCTTGCTATGTGGTCCTTGCTGAAATTTAAGTCTTTTTCATTACGTTCACTTATTTTTATAATCTATTTAAACAAGTGAATAACTGCTAGGCCTAATTATACACTGTCTATCAGAAAATTTAATACGCAGCTACCGCAAGTGATGTTTCACTGGAAGATTTTGAGCTGGCTTATATTATTCCGGAAGTTATAATTAACGTTCCATGCATACAGCCCATTCTATGAGCAATCCAGTTATATATATATAGATCAGTGGTTTAAACACAGAAATGTGAAGCTAATAATTTTATAAAAACACTTGCATTAATTCTTCTGTTAACATATGTGTATTACTTGAGCTGTAAAGTTGTTTAAATCATCATTTTAGGATTTGTTGACATTACATCGTCATGGTAACATAGTTACATAAAGCTGGCTATAACTTTACACAGAAAAGGTTAATAGATGATTTTATCACACAAAAAATCACTTTACACACATATTCCCACATATTTTGAAAAAGTGAGTATTTTAATGCAAAAAAATTGTACCCATTCACTTCTATTGGGTAATAATTAAGTGCCTCAATGGAATCTACA
Organism: Moxostoma hubbsi; assembly: GCA_032164185.1. Classification (NCBI taxonomy): domain Eukaryota; kingdom Metazoa; phylum Chordata; class Actinopteri; order Cypriniformes; family Catostomidae; genus Moxostoma; species Moxostoma hubbsi. The sequence continues at coordinate 11,301,152 of JAVLUX010000019.1, forward strand.
TTTTTTGCTTTTTTTAAACAAAAGGACAAACGAATGCCACAAATGCGGTTGATTGAGCTTAACTTGTATTAAACCAGGAACATTATTTAATGTCATTGATGTTGTCACTGAAAGCAACTTATTCATTCCATGAATTCAATATATGGATTTGTAAACATTTATACATCTTTAAATTAGTTATACATAGAATATTGACAATGTCTGAATAATTTTTTATGTTTCTATGAGTCTATGCAAACGCAAGCAAATGTGTGCTAGAATTGGACTTTACGTAGGAATACCTTCAAATACTCATGGAATCGGGTTGGTTTAAAGACTCTAATTCCACCACAAGGTAGGCTACACATAAATTAATTTTAGTGAATTGAATGAGTAAGGGCAATAGTTTCACATAAACCATGGGCCATTATGTTTGGCACTATTGAAGAGGGATTCTGTATGTTCACACAAAAAAAAAACAATCGGTATTCATTCAATGAGTGAATAAAAAATATTGCAGCTGTATTTGAATCCAGTTTAACCATGATGATGACTATTTTGGTTGACAGTGGTTTCAGATACAGTTGGTTAGAGCAGAATTCTGATATTGTTATTTGACGTAGCACAAACTTCCTTTCCTACTTATCTCTTGGATGTCTTTGTTTAACAAATTCAATGATGTGAGAAAGCAACACTGAAAGATGTGTGGAGATTGTACTGATTAGTGCTAATTTCCAATGTTCTCTGATCCTTTTTTAATGTTAGTGAATATTATTTTGTGAATTTTAATTTGTTGTTTATGCCATAAACGGTGAATGATTGAACTTTACCATTATTGTTCAGAAGAGGAAATGCCAATTTTTTTCAATTCCCTTTTTAGCTGAGATCAAATGCCCCTGAAATGTTGAAATTCTCAGTGGTGAAGTGAGCATTTAAAAGCTTTGTTCTATTTAATTCATCAGCTTCGTCTTACTGAATAATTTAAGAAGTTTGAAACATACCCTTTACGGTTTTTTTTTTCTTCCTCTTTAAATAATAGCATGGTTCCATTTTAGTTTTATGTTTTTATGTCTTCTTTATCTGATCGGTCACAAAAAGTACTGTGCAGCATTAAGATGGTAGTAATATTTGAGAAATTAGATTTTTTCTCTCTGTGCCTGCCATTCTGAAGAAGAATCAAGAAAAGGACAGCACCACAAGAAAGCTCCCATTCTCACATTCATTTCAATGAAGTTAATTATCTGTAGCCTAATTGCCCCAAGGGCCCTTTGGACATTACCATGTGTCTTGGGAAAAAGGGGGCTTCACATAAATCTTTTAAAACAACCACCCCCAAAACAAGTTTCCCTCTCTTCCATCGAACAGGCTGAATGCTGAAAAGCGGCATTTAGACAGGTCCCTATGGGAGCCACACACAATGATGCCTTTTGCGTGCTGGGAGAGGATACAGCTCCAGAGTCAAAGTGCAGTGTTTGTGGTAATCAGTACCAACCAACCCCCAATGATTTAGCCTTTTTCAGCTCAAAAGCTTCTGCTCTGACTAAGCATTACCACTATACACCTGTGCAAAGAGAAGGAGAGAGGGGGCACATGAAAACAGAGTACGACAGGGATACAGTGGGGGCTTGTTCAGAGAGGAATGGTTCAGGTGTTTCGGTCAGAGGGAAACTGCAGGATTCAGGTTTTCCATGTTTGTACTTCCCTGATGTTGTTTTAGCCTCTTCTGTTACAGGCCTTCTTTCCCCAACTGGATATTTCTGAGAGCACATCCGTGGTCTCAATGTTCTCCTCATTGTGAAGTCATAGCGGAGGTGCTGTAAATAAGGGCGAAGTTTAGGCTGCATAGAGATTGATGCAATAAAATATGGAAAGGCCTTTTCTGTCTCTCTGTGTGGATTAGGTATTGAGAGTTTCAGATAACTGCAAAGTCCTCGAGTGTATATGTTTCTGGCAGAACTAACAGGTTTGACATAAGCATGATGTAATTAATTCACTTTCACTCCATGGTGCAAGTTTTTCAGCCAGATCTCACGAAAATTCTGTGACTGTTGCCCCATTTTTTCTAAATGATATTACATGGTTCCTTACCTGACGGCAGTTCCTAGCTAGAGAGTTAAACTATTTAACAAATAGATTTGGTTTTTAAGGTTATTGTTCCATCAAGATTTAAATCAACAAAACCTACCCTCTGACATTAAACCTAATCGATAGTATCATAAATGTCAAATGTGAGCTGGAAAATGCTATTCCAGTGATTTGTACAATGAGCTTTGTAAAATTTAAGTTGTTGATTGTTGAAACAGAAGCTCAAATGGTAAAAAAAAACAACAAAAAAAAAACGAAAGGTTTTTACATTTTCAGAAAGAAAAAAGCAAGATGCGTTCTGGGTGATTGTTAGTGTGTTGCTATATACAGTGTATACACTCACCAACCACTTTATTAGGTACACCTGTACACCTACATATTCATGTGATTATCTAATTAGCCAATCATGTGGTAGCAGTGCAAGGCATAAAATAATGCAGATCCGGTTCACGAGCTTCAGTTAATGTTCACATCAACCATCAGAATAGGGAAAAAATTTGATCTTATTGATTTCGACTGTGGCATGATTGTTTGTGCCAGACGGGCTGGTTTGAGTATTTCTGTAACTGCTGATCATCCATTGAGTGGAAGTTCTGCCTTGTTGATGAGAGAGGTCAACGGATGGCCAGATTGGTTCGAGCTGACAGAAAGACTAATGTAACTCAGATAACCACTCTGTACAATTGTAGCGAGCAGAATGGCATCTCAGAATGCACAATACATCAAACCCTGAGCCGCAGAAGACAAAGTTGGGCACTTTATTAGGACCATAGTGTTCCTAGCAAAGGGCTCAGTGAGTGTATATACACTCACCTAAAGGATTATTAGGAACACCATACTAATACTGTGTTTGACCCCCTTTCGCCTTCAGAACTGCCTTAATTCTATGTGGCATTGATTCAACAAGGTGCTGAAAGCATTCTTTAGAAATGTTGGCCCATATTGATAGGATAGCATCTTGCAGTTGATGGAGATTTGTGGGATGCACATCCAGGGCACGAAGCTCCCGTTCCACCACATCCCAAAGATGCTCTATTGGGTTGAGATCTGGTGACTGTGGGGGCCATTTTAGTACAGTGAACTCATTGTCAAGTTCAAGAAACCAATTTGAAATGATTCGAGCTTTGTGACATGGTGCATTATCCTGATGGAAGTAGCCATCAGAGGATGGGTACATGGTGGCCATAAAGGAATGGACATGGTCAGAAACAATGCTCAGGTAGGCCGTGGTATTTAAACGATGCCCAATTGTCATTAAGGGGCCTAAAGTGTGCCAAGAAAACATCCCCCACACCATTACACCACCACCACCAGCCTGCACAGTGGTAACAAGGCATGATGGATCCATGTTCTCATTCTGTTTACGCCAAATTCTGACTCTACCATCTGAATGTCTCAACAGAAATCGAGACTCATCAGACCAGGCAACATTTTTCCAGTCTTCAACTGTCCAATTTTGGTGAGCTCTTGCAAATTGTAGCCTCTTTTTCCTATTTGTAGTGGAGATGAGTGGTACCCGGTGGGGTCTTCTGCTGTTGTAGCCCATCCGCCTCAAGGTTGTGCGTGTTGTGGCTTCACAAATGCTTTGCTGCATACCTCGGTTGTAACGAGTGGTTATTTCAGTCAAAGTTACTCTTCTAACAGCTTGAATCAGTCGGCCCATTCTCCTCTGACCTCTAGCATCAACAAGGCATTTTCGCCCACAGGACTGCCGCATACTGGATGTTTTTCCCTTTTCACACCATTCTTTGTAAACCCTAGAAATGGTTGTGCGTGAAAATCCCAGTAACTGAGCAGATTGTGAAATACTCAGACCGGCCTGTCTGGCACCAACAACCATGCCACGCACAAAATTGCTTAAATCACCTTTCTTTCCCATTCTGACATTCAGTTTGGAGTTCAGGAGATTGTCTTGACCAGGACCACACCCCTAAGTGCATTGAAGCAACTGCCATGTGATTGGTTGATTAGATAATTGCATTAATGAGAAATTGAACAGGTGTTCCTAATAATTCTTTAGGTGAGTGTATAACATGCTAGCAACCATCAGGCAACACCTTAGCAACCACACAGAACATCCATCAACCACACCAGATTTACACGCCATTTAATATACAGAAAATATACTGCGTGGTCGCTGGATGTTCTAGCTGGTTGCTAGGGTTTTGCTAGATGGTTGCTAGGCTGTTATGCTAGGTATGGTTTAGGTACAGTATCTTTCAAAGTAAGTCACTGAGATAATTTGCCCGTGTTTTATTGACTGTAATAGATAAAATTACAAGTATGATCATTTACAAATGTAAAAGCACACCTCTCCTCAACAAGCCACATGATTTGAGATATCATTCATGTATATAGCATAAATGGTGCAGGATAGACAACATGCAAAATACTTAGAGGTGTTATCCTTAAGCATGGCTTTGATCCATTTAGAGTGGTGGTATCGTAGTGGGCTAAACCACATAACTGTTAATCAGAAGGTCGTTGGTTTGATCCCCACAGCCACCACCATTGTATCCTTGAGTAAGGCACTTAACTCCTGGTTGCTCCATGGGGATTGTCCCTGTAATAAGTGCACTGTAAGTCGCTTTGGATAAAAGCATCTTCCAAATGTATAAATGTAAATGTAAATTTATCGAATTAAGTGTATGCGATTTTTTTTTTTTTTTTTTTTTTTTTTTTTTTTTTTTTTTTACACATTTTATTCAATTGCGTAGATAAATCATAGCACACCTCTCCTCAACATGCCACACAATTTGAGGTATCGTTCATTTTTGTAGCATCAACACTGTGGGACAAGTCAAACACCAAATTTTAATACTTTGTTTTATGGGGGAAAAAATAAATATTAAGCTAAAAGTTATGATTGCCTGAGCATTTCCCACTGAAGATCAGTGGGGCTGTTATAGTCTGTTCTGTTTGCTATAGGAGAAAGGTAGAAGATTTAAGTCAGTTTTTACTTGTTCTTACAGAAATGAATTTAATTCCCATTAAAGATGTGATTAAAAAGAAGTTCAATTTTTAGCTGGCAAGAGATTTGTCTCTCGCTGGTCGAGTTTTATTATCAAAGGCAGAGGGTCCAGCATGAGTATCTTATCTCTTTTCTGTTATGGATTGTCCTAAGTCATCATGTTCCTTATTAGATACATGATTATATAATTTTGCATGGAAAAATAAACAACACAAAATAAAAAAAGAAGTTCTAAAAAATAATATTAATGATGGAGGTCTTGGAGTTGTTGACTTTACCCTGTTCAACCATGTTTTAAAAGTAATTTGGATAAAAAGATTCATCAAAAATACAGACTCCACATAACATATTTCCTAATTTTGTTTTTAATAAAATTGGAGGAATAGAATTTTGTTACAGTGCCCCTTCTCAATTGGTAATTAGCAATATTTCACCAACAGGCCTTACTGTCATGGTTATTGGTTAACAAACATAATATTTCACCTCACCTTTGTTTTATTTGGAATAATCAAAATATTACTTTCAGAAATAAATAATTATTTTTTTGAGAGATGGTATTTAAATAATATCTATATTGTTAATCAGTTGATAGATGACAATAGTGAGTTTAATTCATTTTCAGAACTCTTCAGTAAATTTGATTTTGGGGTGTCATTAAAAGAGTTTAATATTGTAGTCAACACTATTCCTAGTGGTGTAAAAATTCTTCTGAATGGAGAGCGAACCTGTAATCCTATTTCTCTAATAGCACTTCTATTTCAATAGAAGGAATTACTGATGACAAATTCAATAACCACTTTGTTCGCAATCATATTCCAGCATTTTCCTTTCAATGGATGACGCTATACAGTGTTAATTGGAATTTGGTCTGGTCTCATCCCAATAAATATCTATTAAGAAATAAGATAAAAGAAGTCACGTTTAAAATATTACATAGATGCTACCCTTGTAATAGCAGACTCCATAAGTATATTCAAAATATTGAGAAGAAATGCACTTTCTGTGACACAGAAGAGACGATTGTTCATCTTTTTAGTGAATGTCGTTGTGTTAAATCCTTTTGGAACGAGCTATGTACCTATCTCTCAGAAAAAAACAAATTTCAAAATATGTATAAACACTTATAATATTATTTTTCTTTATAACAAAGCATATTCTCGTATCCAGTACATTGATAATCTCTTTATTATACTTGGTACATTTTTTATACACAAATGCAAATTTCTTGGTAAGAATCCGCTATTGTCACTTTTCTGGTAGACTATAACTTCTACATTTTGTCCTTGATGGGCATAAAAAAAAAAAAAATACAATCCTTCAAAAGTAAAAAAAAATGCTTTCATTGTTTAACCTTATATAGATTTTTTTTTTTCTCCCACTGGCATTTGGTTTTTTATTTTATATTTATTCTATTTATCATTTTTTTTTCTTTTTAATGTTCTTGTTGTTCTTTACTTGTTGACACAATTTTATGTAAGACGTTTGACATGAATAAAAAAAAAAAAGTCAGTTTCTACTTCACCATTCAGCATGTAATTATCATTGATATGTCGGTGGCAGTCTTTAGTATTCCTGGAGAACATCTGCAGACCACAACAAAGGAGGTGACGTAGGAAAAACACACACTATTTGTGTGTGTTTTGATGCTCCAGTGGCACACACTGAGTCGGCGGCACAAAACCTGCGGCCCATGGCAACCCTGCAGTCAGAGGAAAGAAAGAGGCCATGACCTCTGACAGCTGCCTCTCTGAATCTCTGAACAAGTCCTAGTCTCATAATCCCCTCCTTACTCTCCCTCTCTCTAGCTTTTTCTCAGACTGAGCTGAGAGTAAGAAAGGGTAAGAGTAAGAGAATCAGTCCCAAAAACCTATAATAATTCCCAGTGAGATTCTATATCTGCTTCTAGACTTGCACAGAATTTACTGATATCTTTGGCATTTTATTTCATTTGTGTATGTGTGCATTTGTGAATTATCACAACTTAATGGCCTCCAATGATGACTTATTTAAAAGTAAACCTACTTGAGTAATAGGGTTACCACAGTCATGAAAAACATATAAGTAAAAAAAAAAAAATTAGGATTCCAGGCCTGAAAAAGTCAATATTGTCTCATGACATCTCTTAATAATTACTACGATATGGTGAAACCTTAGTGAACACATTTGGTTACTCTACATTTATTTATGTAATAGAAATGACTTAAGTATGTCAATAACCAGTAATATGCTCCCCTTGTCTCTTTCCAAAACTCGATGTTTACTTTCTTCCATTGTTCACAACAGTGATTTTCCTATTAAAATCATGTTTATGTTTAGGGTTTGGTTAAGGGGTTAGGCTTTATGGTTAGGTTTAGTTTTGGATTAGGGGTTAAATTTAGGAAAACTCATAATAATTGTGTTTGTTGGTGTATTTATTTCCCTCTATGGGAATAAATGTTTTACGTTTTTGCACGAGCTGTTTTACGATTTCGCCATCTCGTATTATTATTATTACGAATGGTCATGAGACTGGGCCGGCAAAACAAAATCTTGAAAAATAAAAACTTGCAAAGTCATGGAAATTCCTATAATGAATATACTTATGTTCAGCTGATAATCATTCATAACAGTTATTGGACTTATGCATCACTTTCTTCTACTTCTGTCCAACAAATTAATAAGCAATGCGAGGCAATGTGCAACAGTGATTTTCTCACAGTTAAAGGACATTCTTAGACACAACACAAAGCAGAGTACCTAAAACAACCTTTGCTGTAGAAAAAAAAACAAAAAACACTGTAACTCAATGCCTTGAGTGGTTTATTGCTTTTATAAAAAGGTAACAACAGCAATATGAGAAAAGAAACAAATATGCAAATAGTTTGACTTATTATAATAAACGTAATAAACAATTATTCTGTCATGTTTGTCAAGGAAAATAATAATGGTGCAGTAATATAGAATGTGAGTCACAATAGGTGTGGATATATTGGCCTTTTCAACATCTCCAAACGCAACCCCTGTCAGAGTCAGAACTATCTGTTTTATAACAGCATTAATCAAGCTGATAAGTGGCCATGATATCCACACTCACTGGAACCAACAGTTCCCCAACCACTATTTATTCAATTCTCCAGATTGTCCTCCCTTGTGCTTTTTTAATTCTCGTCTAATGAATTTCAGCTGCCTGTGTTGAGATGTGACTTTTCCACCAGCCTGATTGAGCATCTTCAAGGCTTATTAGGAAGAGAAAGCAGCTTGTAATTAATATAGATCCGGTTTTGCTTCACCCTTTAGATCAGTTCACCTGCTTTCCCACGGCTTACCCCTATTAAGTATTCTGGAGACCACAGTGGCCTCACGTTGGCCTTGCGCTCCCCCTCTGCAGGGACTATGTGAAATAAGATGCTGGAAATCCAAGAATAGTACATCTGGGTTAATCTCTAGCATTTAAGGCAGAACTGCAACATGCACAGAAAGAGAGAGAGAGAGAGAGAGAGAGAGAGAGAGATGGAAAAAATGGGTCAAATTGTTTTGATGAGTGTGTTCATTTGGCATACATGTTGAGTTACACAACTGAAGATAGAAGCTCTTTTGTTAGAGGAGAGATCTATGTGATTATGAGTCCACAGTCTTGCTAGGTTATATAAAATATTTAATCACTTACAAAATATAATGAATATGTATCAGAGAGGTTAATCTGTACATCTCATTACCAATCTGAATAGAACATGGGAGAAAAGCTGATGAAAAAGTGAGATGAAAAACTCCCTGTATTGGGCAGGTGGTGAAGCAATTTTTGATTGTTTATATTGCACACAAACAAGCTTGTAAATGCAGTTGGTTTTGCAATGCAAAAGTTAAAATATACTGCCTTACAAACCATGTGCTAAAGTATATATAGTATATGGGGAGTAACGGAATACATGTAACAGGATTACATATTTAAAATACAAAATATATATAACTATATTCCACTACAGTTACAATTTAAATCATTGGTAATTAGAATACAGTTACATTCCAAAAACATTTTGATTACTGAAGAGATTACTTTACATTTTATTGTAATTTGTTTAATTTAATATTTAGTCCTTTCAGATGGAAAACCTTTATACATATAAATAATGCGATGCAAAGTGCATTTGAACAGCAGTGAAACACATTCTTATGATGTGTTACATTCATACGAGCAGACGGAGAAGTAAGTTTGAAGTAAGTTTAGAGCAGAAGAAATAGAAATAAACCTTGTGTAAATTGTCAGTTTTACACTAAGCTAAATGCTATTTCTAGCCATTTTACATGCAAATGTTACCAGACACGATCATATTTTTTTTTATCAAGAAAATTTATATATATATATATATATATATATATATATATATATATATATATAATGTGTTACTCATTCTGACAACAACATTTCCACAGTATTTCACACAGATTTTTTTATGGGAGTTTTTAGAAACGTTTCAATGTATAGTCATTCTCCCGCGCTCTCTTGTCTCTTTCACCATCATTCTTTTGTCAATACATCTCTATCACTTTAACTCTTTCCCCATATGTCTTTTTGTGCACTTCTTTTCTGGTTTCCAAAACACTGCTCTGGCCCTCTCCCCTCCCTGCTGCCCAAGGGAGCAGCATAATGCTGTGTGGCGTTTGTCACAGTGTAGCGGGCTGTGCTCAGTGTCTATGGGCCCTCCTCATCTCATCTGCAGCACAAAGCAGGGTCACAGCATTCTCACGCTGCTCCAAACACGCACACACGCACGCACACATGCACATACAGACACACACACCCTTCTGTTTATTATTGGTATAAAGACACAAATCTGATTGGATGAGCGAAATTCTAAGAGTGCTGATATACCAACATAATCACATGGGAAATAGACATCTAGCTTTTTAAACTTCATGTTCCCTGAAATCAACCCCACTGAATTACTGACAGGCTCAATCCCCGATTAGACATTTTAGCGATACTGATTCGGGCCATTGTGTGAGCAACCTCCAAGACACATGTTCTGGTCTCGTGGTAACCAGGAAGTAATCATATTCATATACACAAAGATAAGCGTGATTCAGAGGTTGCATTTTTGCTTTAAAATTGAATTTTTACTCGTTTTAAAACGATTACGGTTATATTGTGGTTTGGGTGTACAGTTTATAAAATATGCTTTGCTGTTGACAAAAAATTTGCAACTAAAAATACAACTCGGATTTGGCGCCACTCTGTGGACATTGAAGGAAACTGGAGTTCACTCTTGACCTTTCGTTCAACAACACTTCCAGCTTCAGCCACTTGAGGACAGTTATTTGAATTTCGATAAGCACAGACTTTCGACCAGCTGTCACCAAAATATATAGTGTGATCAGTCTTAATACACAGCACCGGGATACTTCAATATTTGTATCACTGTACACATTGTTCTTGGATTTCTAAACAGAGATGGGGATTTTGACTCACATTTTTTTTATTTATTTAATTAATTCACTTAATTGTTTAGTGACCATTTCTTGAGATTGCATACTGGTGTGAAAATGCTTCTTTTTTTTTTTTTTTACTATAAATTCTCCTCCCTGCCCAGTAGGTATATGAACGATGAATGCAAACCAACCAAAAACAAGATCAAACACCTGTGATAAAACCGCTAAGGGAAGAAATAATTATAAAACAAAAAGTGTTTCATATTTTCATTTGTTGGATTTAACAAAGTGAGCCCCAAGCCAAAGATATCTCTAAGATCTGCTGCCTGAATGTTATTATAGGTTCATAATTCATTTTGTTGACTTTCCTTCATAAAATATGAACAATGTTTGTAATTAGACCCATTGCTGATAATACTTCTAATGCATATTTTTATCACATCTATAATAACACACCACTGCAGACAAAACATTTAATATTTTACTTCCATACACAGAAGTCTATTTAACTTATCTTCCCAAGCTTCATTACAATTATACACTACCGTTCAAAAGTTTGGGGTCACCCAAACAATTTTGTGTTTTCCTGAAAAGTCACACTTATTCACCACCATACGTTGTGAAATGAATAGAAAATAGAGTCAAGACATTGACAAGGTTAGAAATAATGATTTGTATTTGAAATAAGATTTTTTTTTACATCAAACTTTGCTTTCGTCAAAGAATCCTCCATTTGCAGCAATTACAGCATTGCAGACCTTTGGCATTCTAGCTGTTAATTTGTTGAGGTAATCTGGAGAAATTGCACCCCACGCTTCCAGAAGCAGCTCCCACAAGTTGGATTGGTTGGATGGGCACTTCTTGCGTACCATACGGTCAAGCTGCTCCCACAACAGCTCAATGGGGTTCAGATCTAGTGACTGCGCTGGCCACTCCATTACCGATAGAATACCAGCTGCCTGCTTCTGCTCTAAATAGTTCTTGCACAATTTGGAGGTGTGTTTAGGGTCATTGTCCTGTTGTAGGATGAAATTGGCTCCAATCAAGCGCTGTCCACTGGGTATGGCATGGTGTTGCAAAATGGAGTGATAGCCTTCCTTATTCAGAATCCCTTTTACCCTGTACAAATCTCCCACCTTACCAGCACCAAAGCAACCCCAGACCATTATATTACCTCCACCATGCTTAACAGATGGCGTCAGGCATTCTTCCAGCATCTTTTCATTTGTTCTGCGTCTCACAAACGTTCTTCTTTGTGATCCAAACACCTCAAACTTGGATTCATCTGTCCACAACACTTTTTTCCAGTCTTCCTCTGTCCAATGTCTGTGTTCTTTTGCCCATCTTAATCTTTTTCTTTTATTGGCCAGTCTCAGATATGGCTTTTTCTTTGCCACTCTGCCCTGAAGCCCAGAATCCCGCAGCCGCCTCTTCACTGTACATGTTGACACTGGTGTTTTGCGGGTACTATTTAATGAAGATGCCAGTTGGGGACCTGTGAGGCGTCTGTTTCTCAAACTAGAGACTCTAATGTACTTATCTTCTTGCTCAGTTGTGCAACGCGGCCTCCCACTTCTTTTTCTACTCTGGTTAGAGCCTGTTTGTGCTGTCCTCTGAAGGGAGTAGTACACACCGTTGTAGGAAATCTTCAATTTCTTAGCAATGTCTCGCATGGAATAGCCTTCATTTCTAAGGACAAGAATAGACTGTCGAGTTTCAGATGAAAGTTCTCTTTTTCTGGCCATTTTGAGCGTTTAATTGACCCCACAAATGTGATGCTCCAGAAACTCAATCTGCTCAAAGGAAGGTCAGTTTTGTAGCTTCTGTAACGACCTAAACTGTTTTCAGATGTGTGAACATGATTGCACAAGGGTTTTCTAATCATCAATTAGCCTTCTGAGCCAATGAGCAAACACATTGTACCATTAGAACACTGGAGTGATAGTTGCTGGAAATGGGCCTCTATACACCTATGTACATATTGCACCAAAAACCAGACATTTGCAGCTAGAATAGTCATTTACCACATTAGCAATGTATAGAGTGTATTTCTTCAAAGTTAAGACTAGTTTAAAGTTGTCTTCATTGAAAAGTACAGTGCTTTTCCTTCAAAAATAAGGACATTTCAATGTGACCCCAAACTTTTGAACGGTAGTGTATATATATATATATATATATATATATATATATATATATATATATTCCCTCCCTGCTGGTCACATATATTAATGATAATTTCCCTCCCCGCTGGCCACATATATTAATGATAATGTGGTTTGAGAAAATTGGACAAACATGTACAATTCTGTATCTGAGTACTGCTCTGTACTGTCTTCCTAGGATGAATCACTTTAATTTTTTTATTTTATTATGAATCCCCTCATTTGCAGGTAACTTCAGATAAAATCATCTTATAAATGAATACATGTAAAGTGTATATGTAGTTTTGTCTTATGATGTCAGAATGTTGTTATTAGCTTACTCTACCCAACGCCTGTCAAGACCAAACACTATTCTACATTTCTTCTCTCATACTTTATATTAAGGGATGTTTCACCCATACATGAAAATCCCATCAGTATTTACTCACCCTTATGTCATTCGAAACATGCATTCTCTTATTTTATTTATTTTTCTCTGTGGAACAGCAAATGAGATTTTTTAACAATCATCACATCGATCTTTTCCATATTTCAGTTTATATGAAGTGGAGATTCTTAAAAATTGTCCTTTTATGATCCAAAGGAAATAAATAAATAAATCACACACTATATGGGTTTGGAATAACATGAGGGTGAGTAAATAATAGAGGTCGACCGATAGTGGATTTTGCTGATAGGGATAACTAAGGAGGCGGAAAAAAAAAAAAAAGATTAATTGGACAATAGTTTTAAAAATCGTTTTAAAAGACATTTAAAAATTAAAAATGTCTTTACTATGTTGCAAAGAAAAATAGTAAAAACTGAATACAAAAAGAAGATAACGTGGTGCTTTTAAGTATAAACAAGCCTAAAATACAATGGGGACTCTTATTTTGAAAAGACAAAATTATGAAAAAAATATCGGAATTTATAGACATTGACTTTTTCCAATAACTGATAGTTCCAAAAAGCAACTATCGGTACCAATTAATCGAAAAAACGATATATTGGTTTACCTCTTGTAAATAATGACAGAAATTCACTTTTTGGGTGAACTATTCCTTTAACATTCATTTTCTTTCGTCAATGTCATCTCAGTCCACTTTCCCATCTTGCTAAATAGGTGTGTCTCTCTAGTTTTCCCTCTCTAGATTCCTGTGTAATGTGTAAGTGTAGGCCTGACATCTGACCTCCTTTAAAATGTAGAGTGGACCAGCATTCTTTCTTCAGGGATTGGCCGGCATGGATCCGAGCATGTTGCAAGACAGTTACACAATTCATTAAAATACTATTTCAGGACACAGAACACGTGGCTGTGACTCAAAGAGCCTTCCTTAACAAAAAAAGCTATCATTGTTTCATGAGTAGACTCCTCCATTACTGCTGGTCTCTGTCATTCAAAACCATTTTAGCACAAAAGCGTTTTACTCGCTCACCTCTCAGTGCATATGTGAATGAAAACAAAAATTCCTTTATACCTCCTGCAATAAAAGGTAATTTGCATAATTATAGTTTTTTTTTTTTTCTGTTACTCAAAACTGAATCCATAATAAAGGAAATTCTTTATTTTTCATATGACATTGTGCTTGATAGATTACAAATATGAAACTGAATTTTATTTCCAAAAGATTTGTATTCAGTGATGTATATTAGAATATTCTTTGTTTAATAATTTAATAATAATTTAAATTAAATAAATAATGTAATGCTCCATTGGGTTTGCCTGGTGTCAAGCACCCTTAATTTCAAACAGAAGGACACGGACACGGACACACACACACACACACACACACACACACACACACACACTAAAATACTTTCTTTGATTTCAAGCAGACCGTTTGATAGACGTGGACAGCCTAGAGCCACTTACCCCATTGAGACAGCTGAACGTGTTAGCTTGATGAACTGGAGGCTAGACAGTGGCTTCCATTTCTCTTTGACTCATTAAAGGCCCTCGGGATCTCTACTTATTAGCAGTCATTAGCCTGAGGTGTCTATGGCAGCATTTACACACATACACCCTTTCCACAAAAATGGAGCTGGTATTTGGCCAGGGGACCTGCAAACTTTACTTAAAACCTGCCCACATTTTCACTGACTTGAGAGCTGAATGATGACATAATGTTGCTACATAATGTTACTAGATTATCTTATATTATATACAACTATGTTACTACATAATCCGATTTCAGTTGTATGACTGGCACTCTTTTGGTAGAAAAGGGGTAAAAAACACAAACATACTCATCCAGCCTGAACTCATGCAGTGATGGAGAAAACATTTGTGCAAAATGGCATTACGTGTTTCCTGTGAATACACGTATTGTGGCAAGTTAAATGTTCTCCCAAATAGATTTGATTACTGCTCAATCAACAAATCAAATCAACAAAACCTACCTCCCAACCTTGAACCTTTAACCTAACTCATAGTGTCATAAAAGAAAATGTGAGATGAAAAACTCCCTCTATCAGGCTATTGATGAAGCAATTTTTGATTGTTTTAATTGTGCTCAAACAAGCTTGTAAATGCAGTTGGCAATGCAATGCAAAAGTTAAAACGTACTGCCTTACAAGTCATGTGCTAAAGTGATTAGGTACATAAGATAGCATTGTGTTTGAAACAGTGCAAAAAGTAAGTGTTTATAAACTGATAAACTGCCCTTTTAGGTAACTTCACAATCCTTCCAGTCCTTCCTTCCTTGCACCAACTATAATACAAATGTAGATTATTAGAGCACCTCAGTGTGCATCAGTTAGTATTTTATTAGGCCTGCTTCTGGAATTTTTGTTGCTTTAGCTTTGCAGTATGAAAGTATGCTTACAAAAAAGTCTGTGTTTGTGTGTGAGTGCACTTCTCTTTCACTCGCAAAGGGAAGGACAAAAAGGTGGACTTCAAATGACACAGTGCTGTTAAGAAATATCTCTGCAGTTTACTAAATGCTTCAAAGATGTATTTGGAAGCAAAATGAAGCTCACAGGTCCCACTTTATATAACTGTCTTTAACTACTAGGTAATACAATTCAAATACATACAATGCAATGCACTTATTGGGTAACTAAGTCTCACAAGATTCACATTTGCTGCTGGAGGTTAAGGTACAGGTAGGTTTAGGGGTAGAGTTGGGGTTTAGATTAGGGTTATGGTTTAGTGTTTAGACAGCATGCATTAGGGTAAGTTTCTATATATAGACAGGGGTTTTGTAATATACTTGAAAACTTACTGTACCAGGGAAAACATTTGTTGGACTTTATTATTTATTTATTTTCTTTTGGAATGCAACACTCACAGTCAAAAGTTTATTTTTTTCACTCTTACATATATCTTACCAGCCATGAAATTGTACTTTGGATTGTTTTAATTAAAATATACTTTTGTCCCTATGACAACTGTAGTACACCTGTCATAAAAAAAAGAAAAAAAAGAAAAAACAACCCATAGTCACATTGTGGTATATCTATGTTTTGGTAGCTTAATGGGAGTTGTCCTTATATGAGTTCTGCAAAAACACAGAGTTCCAAAAAAATAAATAAATAAATAAATAAATAAAAATAAATAAATAAATATATATATATATATATATATATATATATATATATATATATATATATATATATATATATATATATATATAATAAAAATAATAATAATGATGATAAAGGTAATGCAAGATCAGCAAACCACTGACATCAGCGAGGGTCAAATTTCTTGCAACTTGATTTAAACCACATATTATTGTATTACTGGTTCCTATACCTGGCTGTTTTATTTACACACCAATGCCAACCATTCTTTGCATTTGGAAATATGATCACACAGGAAATTGACATGTTGCCACCGGATGTTCATGTACCCTGAAATCAACCCGGTTCTGCCAAATTACTATCAAACACCATCCCCTATCAGACATTTTTGCATTAGTTTAAATGTGCTCACCATTCCCTCTGGTGCTACTAATAGCACAATGCTTGTGAAACCTCTGAGATGTGGGGTCTGGTCCTGTGAAAAAAATAATTGAGTTCATATAAGCAATGATGAGCGCAATTTGGAAGTTGTATTTTCAACTGTGATTTTTTTATTTTAAAATAAAATATTTACTTAACTGAAAGTGAGGTTTAGGGTTGGGGTATGGATAGTGGGCAGAGTGAATACAATTTCTCTTACTATTGACTGTGTTACATAATTTACAATTTAATAAAACAAGTTTTGAGTGCCACTCTCTTGATATTTCCCCCCAAAACTGGAACTCACATGTGCCCATATGTTCAACAACACTTCAAGCTTTGTCCACTGGGGGCAGGGTATTGAATTTTGGTAAGCACAGGCTGATTTCACAGCCATACGTTTTCCTCCTGTCGCTGAATTCACAGTGTGATCAGTCTGCATTAGCTGTGTGATGAGTTTTTTCTGCCATGGCTTCACCCCTTCATATAGTTTGGGGTACTATATGCATGTGTGAATCTTGACAATAGGTAGTCTAGCAATTCTGTCTAGGTACTCTCTGTGAAAAAGATAAAAACTAATGCTTTAGACTGTGTATGTGTTCGGTTACAACTAAATATTACAGTTGTGGCAAGTAGACCTCTTTCTCACATAGATTTAGACAAGAAAGGTAGGGTTTTAGCCTAACCCTAAGGACTCTTTGGGCATTTTCTTTTAAGCTGGAGTGGAGCTAGGTGATTGTAATGAAGTGTGAGTAAGTGGCTCACTCAACTAAATTCTGCTCTCTCATTACTGAAGACCTGTCTGTGTACAGAAGCAGTCACAACCACAGCATGAGACATCCATAAGCCTTTAGAGTGAAAGAGGGGATTTAGAGAGAGCCGAGATCAAATAAGTCACCCACATCCACACAGTAGAGGTACACACAGACATAAAATACATGGTCAATAAGTAAAAATAAACATAATTGTGCACATGCAATTGTGTACATGGTGTCTCTCCATAACACTCATGTTCACACAGTGGCACTCAGTCAATAGCATAAGAGACTATTGCCACTTCTGAGTGCAGAACATTAGTTTCAAGGACATAACAATTTAATGGTGTAAAATAACCCAGCAAAAATTTGTAAATAAAACGATGGATTGCTCCAGGCATTTTTTTCAATTATACTGCTCACTGCTGGTCCTGGAACCCAGCCTGTGTTTAAATATTTTTATAATGAAACAATATGTTGTGAGTGAATTTTTCGTTTACATTAAAAAAAAGAATTACTACAATTGCCTGTAAATATTGTCAAACATTCCTAGCACCATAACCCTCCACGAACCCACAATGCTATCTAGTCAGTTAGATTAAAGCTTTGGATGTGCACGAGTAGTCGAATATTCAAATTGTCACTCAGTACGTTCAGATTGACACCAGAAAAGTGGGTTATTGTGAGAATGTGGCTTACTGTGGAAAAGCTGGATTCCTGTTTAAATGTACTCGATAAGCGTTGTACACTTTACTCTCGTATATGTGCAGATAGTCAGAAAGCAGCGTCCCCATTGCAACGTAATCTCAGTGACACTTCTGTAAACAACAAACATGGCATCCGAGAAAGACTTTGCTAGCTGAGGTAAGGGACATTCATCATTTAAAATGAGTGTGTAAAAATGAATGTATTTTACTGAGCACATGGATATGCTTGTTTTTGTCAACAAAAACATGACATGAGATACAATATAAACATGATAACTAATATATGGTGAGTGTTTATGCTCGTCCTGTACTTTAACTGTGTCAGTTTCTACTTTATTAGCGGTTTCTTTTTCTTCGCTTTGTGTGAGCTTAAATGCTTTCATTCTAATCTTTTTTGGTTTTTACGCATTGCTTGTATAAATATATATCTAAAAATATATATAACACTGGACATGATATAAGTTTGTTTTGAATATAATTAGTAGCTTTTTTTATGGTGACACAACCTTTAGGACTAAAAAGATCATTTTAAAACGACTCTTTCTCATTAATTACCTTCATTTAAATAATAGGATATACAAATATTCAGGGTTTTTCACATGGATGTGTGTTTGTTACTCAGAAACATTAGACTGATAGATGGATCCATTGACCAATCTGAATCCAGTTTTTCAGAGACCCATATAATTATCCACAAAACATGCAGAAAAACAATTTGAAATTCTAAAAAAAAGATTTCAAATGGCTTTTTGGTGATTTATTATCAATAATTATTTGCATGAATGGGTTTGTAGAGGAAAAAATAATGAAAGCATCAGACAAAATGAAGCAAACGAACAATCAAATGAGTTTTATTTATTTTACAGAGTATGTAAGTTCTTCAAGGTATTAGCCGCAGTGTTTTCTATTTTCCTCGAGTGGGAAGGGAAGACCATTTGTTAGCTTAAAATGACTTGGATTTGATATTAGTTGCTATCTTCATGGATTGGATATCTGTCTGGATTTCAGAGCTGACAGAGAAGGGAAAGTTCCAAACAGAAAGGGGAAACTCCCTTTGAAAGCCAGCAGGCACAATACATTCATGATATCGGGTCCCCTTGGGACTTTATCTTCATCTTTGTGAGCTTTTGGTAACCAAGAGCGAACTCACAATGATCATTGTTGCATAAGACCTTCTTCAAGGAATCTAATCAAAGATAACACCGTATGTTTGTGAAAAAGCATACAGACTGTTCAAGTGGCTGTCACGTGACTGTCATTACAGTTGCACAAGCAAATGTAATGAAAAATAAATGTCAGTCTTCTGTCAGTCTTCTGTTATGTAATTGTAATCTGTTGCTTTGTGTGCTTGAGTGGATGACAGCCTGAAATTTAATTTTATTGGTTTCTCTTTGCTTTCAGAACAACACATGACACTGCTATTAATACTTAAGATTTTAAACCCAGCAAACATCTGAGTCAGCACAGCCATTAACAAGGAAAATAAAAAATGGCACTCCATGTCAAAACGGTTGCCAACCCCTGTCCTATGCGTTACAAGAGAACATACTTAAAGGGTTAGTTCACACAAAAATGACAATAGGGTGAACTATCCCTTTACTTTACTTTCATATACTTAACATACACTGTTGCATTGCCTTGGCTGTAACAAACTTAAGTACTCAAGGGTGCAACAATTACCTTAACCAGATGTGTTATTATTCAGCTGAGATTTCAACATCATATATAACATTGCTCAGCAAAATTCTGTTCAAACTGTTGCTCCACCATGACAGCAGTTGACCTGAAAGAGAAAACTGACTGTAGATGATGGTTTACTGTCTGCTATAGAGCCCTCTTGTGGAAATGGCGAGAAAGCAACAAGTACTTTTATTTTGAAATGGATTGAGGCCTGACATATTTCGGAATGCTGTTTACATTCATAAGAGTATGTTTCTGGCTTGAGAAGGTAGCTTCCATGTAGGCAGTAGACAGCAAGGCAGCTCAGTAGGTTTAGGAACAGAGCCACTGTTATTAACACAATCCACAAGCTGTCCATCAATCATATTATATTAACAAGAAAACACAATACACAATGTGTTTTGCTCAATATATTTAAGATCGTCTTGACAGTGCCTCAAAATTACAATCTGAAGTTTAATTAACAGCAGACCCAAAAATTGCACCAGCTGCTTCTCAAAGCATCACTAATCATGGAGTTTAATAGAGCTTTGATGAAGTCTCAGGCATCTTCATGAGACATGACACCTACATGTGCGGAACATCCAGTGCTATCTTCAGGTTGGAAATATCTGTCTGAGCATGTCGACTTAGCATATCATCAGGCACATTGAACTGTGAATGATATTCAGTAAATCACGTTTTCAGCTGCATTGAAAACCCTCTTTCCTTTTTTCACACTTGTTTAGACTCTTATCAGATTCCACTGTTAACCACAGTGTGTGTGGGATGAAAACACACTGTGAAGTACACACAGTGTACACTCTTAATGAGGATAAGAGACAGTGATAAGGTGTGTTAACAGGATGGAGGTCGAAACAGGTTATAAAATTGAAGCCGCAGCATTTAAAGATGGAGCGTGTAATTTTGTGTATTTTAAAATTGCTTCCTCTATCCCAGATTGTAATACAAGTAATGTCTATGTGACATGTAATATGCAATAATTTGAAAAAAATCATTACTTTTGCTTACTGTTTGGTGATGCTAGTGGTGCAGAAATTCACACACTTCAGCTTTAAAGGGTCAGTCGATGCAAAAAATGAAAACTCTCCCTCATGTGTTCCAAACCCATAGATTTTGAAGAATGTTGATGCTGTTATTTCCCATACAATGACAGCAAACAGGGACTGGAGATATCTCTCTGTAAAATTCTGCCTTGATACTCAAGAGTGACTACATGGTGACAGAATTTTCATTTTTGGGTAAACAATCCATTTTACTGCACATTACATTGAATACCTCAAGCAATGAACAGACAAAACTAAAGTTTATAAAGTATCACAAAGTGAGCATAGTCTCTGCAGAACATCTGTCAGACTGTGCTTTTTTTTATTTCAAAGGCCAAGATCCCCTGTGGCTGTGAGACATTTGTGTAATTTTAGCATTAGGCTTCATTAGCATGCTGATCAGAGGGCATCATTCTCCTTTTTATGGCCTCTGGCATCTGCATTGCTCATTCTTTCAAATATGCTGCCCTGTAATGGCAAACCGAGGCACTGAGGGTAATAACAAGCAACAGCATGCTGATTTCTAACCTCACAGTTGTATTAATCTACAGGAATCTACAAATATTGTCATTTTTATTGAGACTATTCTGATATCAGCAGGGGTTTCACATCATCATTGGCATCATCGTAACAATAACACTGCTGAATTTAAATAAGCTAAGGTTTGCCTTTCATTCTACAACATTCACAATATTCTGGGAAGAGAATGGCCAAAAACAAGCAAATAAAACCCAGAAATTTAGAAACTCAGAAATATATTTTTTGCATCTCTTCACATTAAGTCAACAAATTGAGAAACTTGAGAAAAGGCCAATGAGAAATTGGCAGACAGAATTTGCATGTCCCTCCCCCAGATATACGGGTATAAAAGGAGGGAATCGTGCATCTGTTCATTCAGGTTTTGCACTGAGGTTCCGAGAATAAGGTTCAGCCGTTACAGTGGCTCGGTTCAGTGTCATGGCCGGGCGACACAACGTCTCGTTCCCTCCATCAGGGAACGGAGGTTAAAACACTAACATAGATGTTCCCCATCTGTCGCTCACTCGACATTGTGTCAAATGAAGCGACACTAGGGGTCCCTATTCAATCACGCCATGCGCTGAACCGTGTACGTGAGCTGCTGACAGGTGCGGGCAGGCAGTTTCATGCCAAAGCATTAGGCTGCATCAGACTGCACGTCTTAAACGCCATAACATTTTTCGGTTCCCGGCAAACCGAAGGGGGGAAACAAGTGACGTGTCTAGCATGGGAGCAGTCTGTGCTGGGGTCATTTACCGCTATAATATGCATCGGGGAAGGCGTTCATTTTCAACTCCGGACGGAAGCAAAGGAGCATGCTGGCAAGGCAGGTGGTTTGTGGGGATTTACACGGCGAAACCGAGCCCTCTGCACTCTCCAAATCACCTTCATCGCTAGCCACGCCGGCCCCAATCCCGTAGGAAGGAGGCGCAGCACAGGGTGTGGCTGAAGTGGCTTTCTCTCGGAGGAAAGAAAGACGCGATTGCAAAGTTGCCATGGTTATGTTCTAGCACTGAAAACATGAACCATTCATAAAACGCTGCCTGCATGTGATCGCAGCCTAGACACGTGTGGCAGCTCTTATATCTCAGAAGCGGAGATATATCTGCCACATCCACGAACTACACAAAGGCGGAAAGACATTTTTAAAAAGACGCATCTTTAATAAGACATTCAACGCCAATGTGTATACTCTTTTAGAGGAAATATACTCTTTTACAGGTCTATTTGCTCTTTAAGGAAACGCTGTCGAAGCGCCCAGGGTCAAAGCTGCACTGGCGTGCAGAGAAGGAGAAAGCCGCTGATATGTGCCGTAGATCCAAAAGCAACGCTCTGCAGAGTTGAGAGGAACAGAAGTGATCTCAGCTCGCTGATCACTCAACCGCTCGAGGAAGAAGAAATCTGAATGATCAGATGCACTATTCCCTCCTTTTATATCCGTATGTCCGGGGGAGGGACATGCAAATTCTGTCTGCCAATTTCTCATTGGCCTTTTGACAAGATCAGAGGTAACTGAAACCTTCAAGAAATTCCCTTAGTGTCGCTTCATTCGACACAACGTTGAGTGAGCGACAGAGGGGGAACACCCATATACTGCTGACTTTACTAACCCAAGATTCCTTGGACTTTCTTACAGAACATTGAAGAAAAGGTGCATTTCCATCATCAGGTCGAACAGTTTTGAGTACGGTGCATAACGATTCAGCATAGCATTTCCTGTAAGAACATGGTTCGGTACGGTATGATTACAAACAATTCCCCGCTGGGATTTCTTCACCACATGTATTTTCTACCAAACCATACTCATAAATACCAACAGTTTTGTTTTTCGGTTGTTTTTTTTATAATTTTTTTCTTTTCACTAAAAACATTAGCCATTTTTAGTAAACCGTCATAGACAAGAGTCATCTTTTTAATGCTCTTTAATCTGTTGCTTTTAAACAGTGTGCTTTTTCTCTACTGTAATACATAGTCTTCTCCTAGATTGATCAAAGGAATAGTTCACCCAAAAAGGAAAATTCTCCCA
The DNA here is from genome assembly GCA_032164185.1 of Moxostoma hubbsi. NCBI lineage: Eukaryota > Metazoa > Chordata > Actinopteri > Cypriniformes > Catostomidae > Moxostoma > Moxostoma hubbsi. Next base: position 11,324,412 of record JAVLUX010000019.1, read on the forward strand.
TTATTCACTTACCCTGATGCAATCCCAGATGTGTATGACTTTTAGAAGAAGACAGAGCTCTGTCAGGTCCTTATAATGTGAGTACATGGGTGCCAGCAATTTGGTAGTCAAAAAGTCACATTTAGGCAGTGTAAAAGTAATCCATGCGATTCCAGTTGATCATTGAATTTTTTTAACTTTAAATCAGCACTTCCTTCCAGAGCTTTAATGTCAGAATTATTGCATGATGTTTTTTCTTCTGTTGTAAATAAGTGGCACTTCCAAATTCTCACATGAACTTGACAATACGCTTACGTCACGCTTCGCATCAGATGCTGGCAGGAAATGCTTTTAAAAAAAAAAAAAATTACGATTTGCTCCAGAAGACATTCACTGATCAACTGGAGTCATGTGGATTACTTTATTGTTGCCTAAATATGACTTTCGGACCATCAATTTGCAGGCACCCATGTACATTATTATAGGACCTGACAGAGCTCTGTCTTCTTCTAAAAATCTTATTTTGTATTCTGCTCAAAATCTGAGATGGCATCAGGGTAAATAATGAGAGCATTTTCACTTTTGAGTGAACTATTCCTTTAAGGGATTGTGAGATTGACTACAGATGAGTGATAAAAAATAAATAAATAGATATATATAATTATTAATATTTTTTTTTATCCCAGAAGTGTATGTCTTTCTTTCTTCAGCAGAACAAAAACAAAGATTTTTAGAAGAATATCTCAGCTCTGTAGGTCCATACAATGAAAGTGAATGGTGATACGTACCAGCTATACGTACGTTAAAACTTATCCTAGTTGTGGCATAAATGAGCTCTAAGTCACAATTTAATCACTACTAACTATTTGAGCATTGCACCACTAATCTTAGGTAGGATGTAACCCTTCATATAAAATATTTACAAAAGCCTCTGACCAGGAGTAACGTATGGAATAAAAAAGCAGACTCATTTAATTACATCAGTGAGTTCATGTTTTAGTTGACAGGCTTCATTCTTTTCGACAAGCAAATCGAGCTGCATTTCCGGTTGTATTGTGTCAGTTCTCGCATGAACATGCCAACGGCCATGCTAAAGAGAGGCAGTGACAACTGAGCACCCTCGTGGATGTGCATAGGAAGTAAAAACATTGTTGTGAAAAGGACTAAAATATTTATCTGTTTCTCACACAAAATGATTGTTTCCTTTAGAATTCATTCATGTAACCACTGGAGTTACTTTTACTATGATTGTCTGCTTTTTGGAGCTGTAAGTGCTGATCACCATCCACAAATTTGTTCCGATAAAAAAAGAAAGTCACACACATCTGGGATGGCATGAATAAGAACATTTTCATTTTTGGGTGAACTAACCCTTTAAGTTTGTCAAAAAGCCTTGTTGGAACACCTCCACACCAGCGTATGTCATGTTGTTGCCCAGCATTCAAAACACAATGCTGGTGACCAGCTATACATTCCATATATTATATTTTTTTTAGCAGGGAACTCCTTGTTCAGCTCTGTTCTGTATACACACAACAGACTAAATTATGAATTTGGTTCTCGAATAATAAAGTTAGTTTCATTTACTCCTGAAAATTACCAAACTCTGTATACAGAACACGATTAAGCAATCAGAAGAGAAGTGCCAACCATAGTTAGTTACAATGTGTACATACAGTATCAGCAATTCCATATTGCATTTTGAAATAATACAAATATATTATTGATTAAAAAGATTATTTTTTGCAGAATTCACCTGGAAGCATTTCATCAAGTAAGTTTACATAAGACAATTATATGAAACCCATCACAGCATTATTTGCTGTTAGTGATTGGGCACCTGATCATTTTCAGTGTGGTCATAAGAGTGCTGGGCTGTAATACCATATTCAGTGACAGTACCATTATCAGGATGTTTGAACACCACATCCACATCATTACAAATGCAAGTCATCAAGACAGGTCAAATGCAGTGAGCCAAGCTGAGACAACAGCATGATGCGCATGAGCAGTGACATCATGTGGCGATAAAAGTCATTACTGCTCTGTCATATTAGCATAATACGCCTTTTGCAACAAATAGTCAATGCATTTGTAAACATTTGACACTTCATAGCACACCAAGATGTGTTCTCCCTGAAATATATAGAACATATGAGTAATGCATGGGACTAAAAATCACTTAGTATAGAATTTTTATATGGAGTCTTGTACGCTTGACTTGGCTCTGATGCAATCCATGGCACGAAAGACCTGCGCAATGAAATAAAAGCTGGAAAAAAGAACAAATTTGTCAAAAACACTTGATAAAGGCACAATTCATAATATACTTCATTTTAGAAACAATTACATTGACTGGAAAATTAGAAAATATCAGAAACACATGGCAAATATGTTATGATAATAACCCATTTCTGGGCTAATAAAAAGTAATTTCACCAGCTTTGAAGAAAAATACTTTATTTATTTAGAAATCACATAGAGTACCTATGAAAGCATAAAATTCCATCCCATACTGTATATATTTTTTTATTATTATTTTCTCTTTAAAATCGAATGATTCAAATCAGAGATGGCTGAAGGTGTACTTCACATACAAATACGTACACAGTCAATTGGAGGGGGAAAAAAAGAACAGCATTTATTTTAGCAAGCCAAGGGTCAAAGTGGCCCACGGTATAGTTGCCATGCTATCCTGCTTCCAGATAGTCTGTTATCAGATATAGAGTTCTCAAAACTTCTTTACCATCAATCCTTGTTGATACGTGAGATTCTGAATGTTTTAGTGCATTGTGATAATCAGTGTTTTGGTGGTGCCTGTCCTGTTTTACCTAATCTCCAGATCCAAAGAATACACTCCCCATGCTTGCTACTAGATGAATATTGATTCATTATGTTCAGTTTCCCAATAAAGCCAGAGAAAGAGCCAGAGTCATACACTGAGACAATATAGTTGAATCCATAATAAAGTGTTCCAGAGGGTCAACGAATGTTAACTCAATACAGACTCATCAATATTTAATTGAACTTTGATTAGACTGTATCCAAATGAGCTTCCAGGAAAACCTTAAATCCATAGATGTCAATCCTTTGGCACTGAACCATTGCAGAGATTGGCGTCCTAAATCTATTAAACACTGAGGTTTTATCATGATACTTTCCACATGTTTAGAAAAAATGATGCAACATACTCCCAAAGGAATGTGTTTACCTCCCTATTTCCATAAAATTGATCTGATGATTCTTCTCTTTTGGGCCAATAGCCTCTGGTTAAAAAAGAAAAAAAAATCTTGCTCAAGAGGCACATAATATCCATGGACTAGGGATAGTCTTGCATAAGGAACTGAAGACAGAATGGCTGTTGTATTTGCTTTCCACCCACATCTTGTCCTACTAATAGATTAGCTTCAATCCTGTTTAATCTGGCATTCTGCATCTTGCTTCCAGACTGAGAAGTTTGCCTTGAAAAACAACAGAGGCAAAAATATCAGATATTGTAGCAGCATAATAACTCAGACATGCATTTAAAGATAGTTAAAACCCAAAAAATTGAATTCTGGGTACTTCTCAATACCCTAATTAATGCATTCTAAATTCCTCACTCCTCTGTCATCGAGCCTGTGACCCAGAAACTGATAAAAGTCCGCCATCATGAAAAACGTATCAATACCTTAAATGCACCATGAGGAGGCGAGGACAGGCAACAGAGGATGCACAGGGGATCCTATGTGGAAGACTTTTTGTTGAAACATCTGACACGCACACATTCTCCTCTCCATTCACATTTGGCACAACACCTTTGCAGTTCAAATAAACCATAATTGTCACCAGTACATATTGAATTATTAGGATTTATTATGAATTTGTAATTAATCAAATTTGAACAACATGATGACAAGCACTCCGAGGTAATGTGGCTGCGCAAAGATGGCGGTCTGAAGGGACGCTTGAGTAAGCAAGAAGATTCCATTTTACAAAAACATTTTCCTTCGTTTCCTCTGTCCTAGTTTCCTTTCCTTGCATTCTTTACTCATTTCCTAAGAGACTAGAGAACGGAAGCAAAAAGAGGAAGCAAAGAAAGGAAACGATGATGCACAATTTCAGAAATGAGAAGCACCCTGTCACTGTTTACTCACCTTTATGTTGTATCAAACCCACGTGAGTTTCTTTCTTCCATGGATCACATAAGATGTTAGGCAAAATATTAGTCTCAGCCATCATTTCCTTTCATTGCATCTTTTTTTTCCATGCAATTAAAGTGAATGGTGACTGAAGCTGTTGGTACATAACTTTCTTTCTAACAACCCCTTTTGTGTTCCACAAAAAAAAAGAAAAGAAAAGAAAAGAAAGTCAAATGGGTTTAGAATGAGATGAGGGTGGGTGCATTTTTTGGGTGAAATGTCCCTTTAAAAAAGGTTTAAAGGTGCCCTCAGTAATTGTAATTTTAACCCTAAAAATGAACAGTACTTTTGAATAACATTGACAGTGATGTACACTAACATGAGATAAAGACTCATATTCATATCAGTAGACTAATACAATCTGTTTAATTTTACATGGTGCTGGGCTGCCTCATGAGGGCCGTCATGTTGAGATCACATGACCAGCCAAATGCTACTCACTTTATCTCTGTAACCTCTCTTTTATTGGTCACTTTCACTCAATTAATAAATTAATCATTGCTGTCTGCTAATAGCATGTTTATACAATGGCATCAGTCGCCAAAAACTATTGATTTCACATGACACTGCATCCACGCAGCTAGGTGGCTGCAATAGCCAATATTGGCTAGTGTGTTTAAAAACCTTTTTACCTTTCAGCAAAACTACATGAACTTCAAAGTAAATATTATTGAGGTCTGAGCTGACTTGCAAAAATATTTCATTAAAGAGTTTGCACCCTTGCAGAATACATTCCATATATGATAAAATGGCTGCTTTAGGATTATCACTGTGTACATTTTGCAGATGCCCCATCGTTGCAAACATTATCACACTAAATGATTTGTGATCCTCCATATCAGGAGGAAAAGACTAAAGGATACACAAACAATTATCCATACCACATTAACTGACTAAGCATAAACAGATAGCGCTAATGTCTACACATAGCGTATGCTAATTGGATATTTAATGACTTCATTACCTTTATTCTCCAACAACTATCAATTGCCAGAGGGACAAATTGCTCTCAAATTGAATGTAGAGCTAACAAACCCAATCACCAACATGGACGAGGCTTGATATGTTGCGGTTAGCTATCTGCAGAGAGCTTGCTAATGCTAGGCCTCATTCACATGTCTATTTTTAGTGTAGCATGCCCTGCTGCAGTCTGGAGGGATACTGGTTCTGCTTTCAGCAGGGTGGGAGGAGAGAGGCTGCGTCCCATTTTCTATGGCACACAAAAATATTTGTTCTTTCTACCATAGGTCTGCTGACTTTCCACAACATCTCACCACACAGATTAGCCCATTTGTCTCAATACCTGTGACACTACCCCTTTTACCCTTTAATCTCTATCTCTAAACCCCCATCACAACACTCTTACCTGCCCTTTTTCTTCCATCATAGCACCTTTCCCTATCTACATAGCTCTTTCGCCCTATATCTCTATTTGGTGTCTCTTCCCAAAGCTTGTTTAAGCTGAGCAAAAGACAGTTTGAATCAATTTGAAGTTGGATAGGAAAAGCAGTGCATTTTCTTTTGTTATTGTGCTACAATTTTGGAAATAAGGGAATATGCATCTAAAGAGAAACATCAAATACCTCAATATTTTCTGCCCAGAAATGGTGACAGGACCTGTGGGGCATTTTAAAATCAAATTGAGTTTTGGATATATTTTTTTATTTATTTATATTTTTTTTTTTATCAAAAAAAAAAAGAAGTTTTTAAAGTCTTTCAACCTGTTCAGATCATAACTATTTGTTCACCTAGTTGTACAGGCAGTACATGTCTCTGGTCCAAAAGCCAAAAGCAACCATTTTAAGTTTTTTCTTACAATGACCCTGATGGACACTGACTGCCCTTTAACTCTCAGTCTTGCATTATCCGATTTCTACCTCTTGAAGGTGCTATTTCCCATAGAACAGAGCCCCTTACCACTAGTGCTTTCATCCTTGCCCATTCAGGGTTCTTAAGAGGAGACCTTGATGCTATTTAACCAAGACCAATTCACCGAGATGGGTCTCCAAAGTCATTTGTTGAATTTGAGAGCTGAGGTGGTACACTGCTGGTTGTTATCCACGCAGCTTTCAGCGTGAGGAAGCTGACCAACCTATATTGTGCCACAAAGGGTGTTCAGGCTCTGAGTGTAATATAAAATAGTGCCTCAAGTGCAGCAAGTGTGATGATGATTGGTCTAATACAGAGGTCACCAATTAGCAGATCGTTCCATCTGAACCGCTAAATAATGTCAACGTTTGTCCTATCTTAACATTTCTACAGTTTTAGTGAGCAGTGCATCAAAACAATGGCGCTATACACACCACAAGCAATCAGGGGTGATCGGTGCTATATCATCTTTTTCCTCAAGCACCGAACACGCTTCATTTGCTGCTCCGTGCATGTTGCCTCTCTCCCTCGCGATACACCTGAGGCGTTGCATAAAACCTGATTAGGCTACGTAGAGTTCCAGGCACGGTTATTTTAACAACAGCAGCAGAGACACGGTGAGCAGCAATGTAGATGGAGACTGGCATCTTTTGCTAAAACACACTGCAGAAAATGAGATTAAGGCAAAGTTAAACTATTGTCATCTGTCTGATAAATGATTTGTAATGGTTCAGCTAAAGCAGATTTGTGACAGTAAAGTTCACGTCACCTTTTTAGACTAACGTCTTTTCCATCAAAATTTTGATTTATTAATCAGCATGTTATGTGCCTTTCATGACAAACAGTTTTTTGTTTTAATTGTAATCTATGAAATATATTAACCTAATATTTTGGTAGAAAAGGTCCCTCACACCCACTGCTTTGTCTCTGTGCCAGTGTCCTCATCTCTGCTTTGAAGAGACTGATTTTTCTTTTACAAAGTACTATTGCTGCCAAAGTGAAAAGATTTAATAACTATTCAAAAAACTATTTCAAAGCCAAAAAGCCAATTTCAAAAAATTGAAATACTGACACCATGGAAGTTATTATTTTAGGGACCTTTGTTGGGAATGAAATGTAGAGACTGGACCTCTTGAAACATTAATTGAACACCCCTGGTCTAATAGGAAGGTAAATAGCAGGCCCAACATGGCAATAAGTGGCAAGGTGAACTGAAATGTTGTTTTCCCTTTCTTTCCTCTGCTGAAAAGGCCAGCATAGCTGGTTGCCATCATTGCTGTTGTAATGCTAGTCTCCAGCATCAGACATGGGGAAGAGATGGACCACTTGTAGAAAAATGGATAGGAGAAAATGAAATGCTCAATATAGTATCTGCAGCAATGGAGGTCCTGCCTGTCAGCTGAAAGAGCCAATCACATTTTATATTAGAGCAGGTGTACTTTAGAAGGCCTACTGGACTTGTCTGAAAAGATATTTTAAATGTGATTTGAGCTAAAGAATTTATTATATATTTATGATACAACTGTAGTCACACCCATTTTGGAGATTTTTGAGCTGCACGAAAATAGCTTCCCGGAGTCATTATGGACATGGCCACAAAGTGGACCTTTGAAAGGAACTTTGCTATTACTTACATAGAGAATAGCTGCCAAGAATAGCTGCCCAAGATGGCTATGCTGGGCCACCAACTAGACCAGCACTAACCAGCATGAATCAGCATGTTTCCTGGTATATGATGTTCTTTACAACAAGGTCATTCCAGTTTCTTGCTCTTGCGAGTTTTATAACAATTGCTTATTCCCAACATTTGTGACAAGTGGGTGTGGGCCAATGTAGCTGCTGCTAAAATACGTGGGGGTTTTATTCCCTTTCACTTGGACTTCCAATACTGAGATAAAGTGGTAATTTAACTATAAGCAACGCAAAAAGAGATACTTAAGTGCATGGCTTGCACCTCACAATAATAATAATAATAATAATAATAATAATAATAATAATAATAATAATGTGCTATTTTCCAACCGGGGAAATGCATAACATACAGATAAGCATAATGTGCTGAAATGTTCCGCATTAGGGGAACTGTTGGACTTTGTTTCCCATTGAAAACATCCCAGATAGACATAGTTATTATCCTTTTTGAAATTCAAAGGCATACTATTGCACTAAACAATGTGTGTCAGCTTACCAATTTGAATAGTAACCCTAAGCGATTTTAAGTGTACTGTACTGTTTTTGAAATCTTTATGGCCCATTGCCCTGACAAAGAGAGATAACATAGTCAGTATGCCTGTAATTTATCTATAAAAGGGGTTCTAATTAACAGAACTGGAACATCTCCACATCAGCACTGTAGTGTGTTGAGATTCTATCATACTGACAACCAGTTGCCTAGCAACAAACATTAACAGATAGGACAAAAGAAAAAAAATCATCCTCACCTTGGACAGGATATAATCCTCAATATGGCAGCAGGACCCAAATAAAAGAAAAAAGGAAAAGAAAAGAAAAGAAAAAAAAAATAGAAAATAGGTTGTGGTGTGAAAAGGATGGGAGGGAGGTGGGATTTGAACCCTGTGCTATTGTGATATGGAGTCTTCCTCTTTTACTGATTTCCCGTATTCTGGGTTCAAATCCACCACAGTGGTCCCTTTTAGTGCTCCGTAACCCCCCTCTAGGCCATGGGACCCTTCTTGTCTATCTGACCCGAGAGGGGCGTAGGGCTTGTTGGCCGAGCCAGAGGAGGAGGATGACCTGGGTGGAGGGGCCGATGCCGCCCCCTGCTGGCCACCGTTGGTCTGAGAACAAACGTTGCTGACGCGGGCAGCCTTCTGCTTGTAGTGCTGGCTGTGAAGTTTATACTTCATCAGAAGGATGAAAATGAAGACAAGGACTGACGCCACAATAATTCCACCGATTACAATTATCATGGTGCCACCCAGGAACTGGTCATGGATTGAGCGACAGTGGTGGAACTCGCGCTCTGTAGTAAAGGACACACAACCGACCAATCGTGTAGCAGTGAGAGCTGTGATGCCATCATCGTAGACAGCCAAGATGCAAAGCTCGTAGTCCCGTGATGATGCCAGGTCGCTCAGTATGAACAACTTATGGGAGGCTGGAATCATCCTGAGACACAGAGTTAGAGAGAGGAGAGGTGTTAAAAGCCAGGAACAAAAAACAAGTCCTTTTCCTGAATTTTAAAAATGATCAGCTGTCAGTTTTACACATGTACATTTAATAGATGTAATCATCAGTATAGCATGTATTTCAATACATGCCAATGTTAGTAAATATACAGTCACTGAGCACTTTATTAGGAACACCGGTACACCTACTTATTTATGCGATCATCTAATCAGCAATCATGTGGCAGCAGTGCAATGCATACAATTATGCAGATATGGGTCAGGAGCTTCAGTTAATGTTCACATCAACCATCAGAATGGGGAAAATGTGATCGAAGTGATTTTGAACTGTAGCATGATAGTTGGTGCCAGAAGGGCTGGTTTGAGTATTTCTGTAACTGCTGATCTCCTGGGATTTTTACACACAACAGTCTCTAGAGATTACTCAGAATGGTGCCAAAAACAAACAAATATCCAATGAGCGGCATTTCTGCAGATGTAAATACCTTGTTGATGACAGAGGTCAACGGAGAATGGCAAGACTGGTTTAAACTGACAGAAAGGCTATGGTATCTCAGATAACCACTCTGTACAATTAAAGTGAGCAGAATAGCATCTCAGAATGCACAACAAGTCCATGTCTGAACATAGTGTTCGTAATAAAGTGCTCAGTGATTGTATAACCATACTTCACTGTCATAATCAATAACTTGCCATGTTGAATATTTTATCTAATCTCAAGGATTATAACTGCTTTCTAGGTTTACTTTGAATATAGTTTTAGCACATTCATTGAATGACTGCATTGAATTTTACAGCATGTTCTGTTACACATTCTGTTACACAGAAATATAGACAAAAAATATCAACACATTTAAAGCATTGCAGAATTTGTTGTAGTTTATTGAACATACATTGATCTTTTTGACTGTTTGACCTCATTGACAAATTTGTCTCTGTTGTTTTTCAAAGTTTCATAATGAAGGTGGCCTGGGTAGCTCAGCGAGTAAAGACGCTGACTACCACCCCTGGTGTTCGCAAGTTAGAATCCCAGGGCATGCTGAGTGACTCCAGCCAGGTTTCCTAAGCAACCAAATTGGCCCAGTTGAGTCACATGGGGTAACCTCCTCTTGGCCGCTATAATGTGGTTTGCTCTCGGTGGGGGTGGGTGGTGAGTTGTGCGTGGATGCCGCAGTAGATGACGTAAAGCCTCCACACATTGAATGGCTCTGCGGTAACATGCTCAACAAACTACGTGATAAGATGCGTGGGTTTGACGGTCTCAGACTTAGAGGCAACTTGAGATTCGTCCTGCGCCACCCAGATTGAGGTGAGTCACTACACCACCATTTGGTCATTCCAAATTGGGGAGAATATTTGGTTGTAAAGTGACATCACTGATGGGGCTTCTCAGTGCTTTCCGCAAATATCCAAATAATCAATAATGGAATTTGTTGTTGATGATTTCCATTATCGATTTTATCGATTAGTTGTTGCAGCCCTAATTGTGATTATTTGTTTACCAAACAACTATTTATTAAAAGGTTAAAATATCTTAAGATTAATGAAAAGTCAAAGTTGAGACAAAAGAAAAGTTCATGAAGCCTCCACTAAATTGAATTCAGGCCAGATAGTTGGCAAAAATGCACAGTGTTTACAATATTATCCATCTTGTCCAAAGGGAGACAAGTGTCAGGACAGATTTAAGTGTAATATGTCCCAAGTGCCATCTGCAGATGAAAGAGGGTATGTGTGTGCCCAAGGGATGCCAGCTTTATTCTGTATTTTCACACATCATCATAGAATCACACAGGTTACACTATATTCACAGTCAATGTTTGGGCTTGACAACAATATTCACTAACAGGAATGATCAGCTGACTGAAGTCAACCCCAACATAAAATCCAAATCCTATACACTTTCTAAATGCTTGTTCCTGGTCTAATGAACAACTCAGCATGTGAACTCATAAGTAATGGCTTTAGCCATACTGGCAGACAACAATAATATTATCTCAAATCTGTCATAAACTTTTACATTAAAATAACATGATCACACAGTAAATCGATAAATTTCATCCGAATGTTCATGTACTCTGAAATCGACTCCATTCTGCTTAATTATTGACAAGCGCCATCTCCCATTAGACATGTTGTAACAATACAACTAAGCCCACCTTTCGCTATGGTGCTACAGTGCATTGCATGAGCAACCTCAGTGACATGGATTGTGGTCCATGGAAACCAGAAAGTAATTACGTTCCCATAAACAAGGGTAAGCGGAGGTAGCATTTTCACTTTAAAAATACAAAAATGTTTTACTTGTTTACCTTGTGAACGTAGCTAGTCATTGAGCATGCACTTTTTTTTTTAAATGAAACTCCAAATGACCAGACTTTTTTTTCTTTTAAATAATGACATAGCTCATCTAGAACTATTTTAAATATTTAAAATTACAAATGTGATGATCTTACTGAGATTATACACTTTAAACATTGCACAATAAATTTCCCACATAAGCACCACAGGAAAGTGTACAATTAATTTCAAGATTAGAATGTTTATTAAATTTTTTTGTCAAATCTATGGAAATGAGATCCCCAGCCCTGTAAGCAGGAGTATAATGTCTTTTTCTAAGTCTGCTGAAGTTGTATGAAGCATCCATTATTCAGCAAGGGTCTGTTCAGTCCTCTCTACTTACATCTCTCCCCAGCACTGCAGTACGCTCTAGTGCACTGAGGTGATAAGATGAAGACCTGAATAATGCGATGCAGCTTGCCCCAGGTGACATGCTGTGTGTGTGTGTTATATGTTTGTATGACCGTGAGCATGACCGCATATTTTTGCATTTGACCCCATGTGAAATTGTCAGGTTCTTTTCGTGTGTGAGTTTGACTCTGAGGGTAATGGTGCATGAGTGTGTGTGTGTGTGGCTCTGTTGGGGACGCTTGCAGGTCCCCAACACTCTTGATGGAGTCGAGCACAATCAGTTGGGCCGTCTTCAAGGAGAGGGCCTCGAGCTCAACTGAGTCAAGCGTCTCGAAGAGGGGTCTCTGAAGGCCCGAGAGGCTTGGCCGGGGAGGATTCAACTTCCGGCGCCTCTAAGGAACCTGATAATCAAGTCACGCTTACCCAAGGACTTGCCGTCCACTGCGTCGTGATGGGCCACTATAGCGGCTACATACACCCTCAAGGTGGTGTCGGACAGCTTCCCCTCCAACCTCTCTTGCAGGGATGAAAGCACTGACTGAACTGTGCATATCTGCGGGTCTTCAGACTGGGAAGAACACCAATTTGCGAACAAGCGCAACTTTGGGGCGTAAAGTTGCCTGGTAGAGGGACAACTGTTATGGTGGCGGGGATTAATGTGGCCTCCGTCTGTTTCTTCACCACTGAGGACTGCTGGGCGAAGTCGTCAATGGTGCCATCGAATAGACCGAGGAGACGGGGGCGTTTGAGAAAACGTGCTTTGTCTACCCCCCCCCATATCTCGACCAGGTCCAGCCATAGATGACGCTCCTGGACCATAAGGGTGGCCATTGCCATCCGAGTGCCAGCGCTTTGACCTTCATGGCCCCGGGGGGCGCGATCGGTCATTGAGCACAGTTCCTGCAGCACATCAGGAACAGGACTACCAAAGTGCAGATCTTCAAGTGCCTTGGCCTGGTGGATTGCAGGGGGGCCAAGGCATGCAGGGCGGAGACGGCTTGGAGCTGCTCCACTGTTGAGGGTAGTGAGAGCGGAAGAGCGAAAGGGGCAGTAAAAGGTGCCCTCTACTGCTTCCTCAACTCGTCATGCACCTCCGGGAAGAAAGAAACCCGGGGGTGTGTGTGTGGCTGTGAGCGGCTCCCTAATCCGGGACCCAATCGTCTAGCTGTGAGGGGGGGGCAGAGGGTTCCGGTCTCGCCCCGTGCTCATGGCGGTCCGGACAAGCATAGCGGACATCTGCGCGTCAGATTTACACTGGACGAGAAGACCCAGAGGTAGCAACCCAGTCGAGTCATCAGACGCCGCTGTGACGCTCTCCGATGCAGCGGTAAAATCATCATCCAGCTCGCGGGTTTGAGGGAGACTGGCTGTGAGGCGAGCTGCTCTCATCTCGAGCCCGGACGGAAGCAAAACGAGTGTGCTGGGGAGCGGGTGGTTTGTGGGGATTTACCCGGCGAAACCAAGTCCGCTGTATGTCCCAAATCGCCTTTAACGCCAGCCGCGCCGGCCCCAATCCTGTAGGAAGGAGGTGAGGTGTGGGGGGCAGCTGAAGTGGCTTTCTCTCGTTTTGAGGGAAGAAAGCCATGACCGCAACGTTGCCATGGCTATGTTCTCGCACTGAGAACATGAACCATTCATAAAATGTTGCCTGCGTGTGATCGCAGCCCAGGCACACGAGGCAGCTCTTATGGCCGTCAGAAGTGGAGAGAAATTCAACCGCATCCAAGAACTACACAGGGGCGGAACAACATCTTTAAAAAGACGCGTCCTGAAAAGGACGTTCAATGCCTGCTGTGTATTGCTCTTATATTGAAATAAACTCTTTTAGGAAAATATAATTTTTTAAAAGTGCTGTCGAAGCACCCAGGGGCAAAGCTGTACTGCTGTGCAGAGAAGGAGAAAGCTGCTGATATAAGCCGTAGATCCAACAGCATACGCTCATAGAGATGAAGTGAACAGCCTTGTGAATAGCAGCTCGCTCACAACCGGTCAGCTACGAAGAGCATTACCGAATGGACAGATGCATTTCCCTCCCTTTATACCCTTATGTCGGGGGGCGGGACATGCAAATTCTGTCCGCCAATTTCTCATTGGCCTTTTCTCAAGTTCAGAGATGTGTGAGGCTCTCAAGAGAGACCCCTAGTGTCGCTTCTTCGACAGACGGGGGACATTTGAATACATATTTACTGGATAATCACACATGGGCATTTATCAAAGATTAAATACATGCAAATACTTGTAAAAACTGAGCCTTGCTTTAGTGTCATAATCAATAACCAAAGCATTTAAAATCCTTTAACCCAGTCCCAAGTATTAAAGTGAATACTAAGCATATTTTAAATGTAACAGTGAATCCAGTTTGTTCTTAGAATCTCAGGCCAGACTTTGTGCTCTGGCCCACATCACTGCAAAATGTATACTGTACATCAACTAATTTACAGTCCCATGGGAGGATAGAGTGGATGAAGCTTACGAGCACAAGAGGTTATGTTTTGCTGATATGGCAGTGGAAGCACAACAACTGGGCTGGAAAAAAACAGAGTCTGTCCTATAGAGGTGGAGAGCAAAGATTATATAGCCACATTCACCATTAGACTCCATTAGACAACTATTTAGGCACCAAAATATTTTTTTTTCTAGACTATTTAATGGCAAGTTTAAACAGTAAAAGCAAATATGAAACACAAAATTATGTAAACCTGTAGAAGGTAACAAACATATGAAACCATTGCTTTAATCAGCAGAAAAAAACTGTGACAACCTGCCACAACCTGACATTTATTTATAACGTAAAGTCTACCCAGTAGTGGTTTTAACCACCACGAAATTGCGTGGGGCCCTGGACGTTGCGGGGCCCCCGCCCCGGTAGGAAAGCTCCACAAAAATGCTTGAGGGGTGACATGTTGTCAGCGTTCTTGGAACGGTTCATGTTAGAAGCCGTATGTATACAATAAATCCTCAAAGTAATAAAAATACTGTATCATATAATAATGGCAGACTGGACAACAATAAATAATTGTTGGGTTATAAAATTAATAAATAACTGAATTACAAAATGTTACTGGGTGAAGCAGTAGGTTTTGCACACCCTGTTCAAAATTTTTTTTTTGTATAAATATAAATAATTTTTAGGGTAAATATTGCTTTTTTATTACTGTATTGTGGAAAAACTGGAAAACATGCATTAATTATCTTTAACTAGATTTGTATTTCATTAAACATTTTGAATGTACTTGGATACAATGGTTGATAACATTTATTTTAAATCATAAATTAAAATTCTTCCTATGTAATTTTCAAAGCAAACATTCTCAAAACGATTTCCGAGGCCCCAAGCAACCGACCAAGCTGGGGTCTCAGAAATTGTAATCCCACAAATGAGTCTACCTTGATTATATCATTGACCCTTTAATGTAATCCTGTGTTGTTTAACCTTTCATACGCACATTCAAATTAATGTGATTACACTATGCTTGGGCTCAGAGGCAAACGATCATACTGGTGCGATCTGTATTCGTGCTGTTGTTTACAAGCAGAGGGACTGAAGCTGTTGTCATAACGAACCAGCTGCTCGAATAGCCTTTTCATCGTCCAAATAACTTAAACAATCACTCAAAAAAAGTTCAAGTGTTCTGTTGGAGCTGACTGTTTTGATGAAATAACACGGCCATGTATTCTGACATCAAACAAAGAATATACATACTAGTCAGTCCATTTGAGCCTTCTCCCATTCTGTCTGTCAGTCACTCTAACCTCTAAGTGGAAGGGCTAGGATTTAAGAACCTTCTATGCTTCTATGCTATGATGAAGTCAGATTCCCATGCTGTATTACAATACAATCAATATGGCGACGCATATAGCCGGCAAGTACGTTAGCGATCACATCTTATCTATCATAATCAATCATTATAAACATCTAAATACCACATTATATGTTTGATAACATATAAGCTGATGTTCTGCGCATCTGCTGTGAAGTTTATTAATGCCATTTGTTTTAATTACAGTGCTCATTAAAGAACTCTAAAGTACTGGGGATCTGTCAGAACAGTAGATGCTCATTTTCACTTGTATATCTAAAAGCTTTTATTACAAATTTGATGATATTGGAATTTTTGTCTTGAGGATAAAATGCATAATCAACAGTTTTGAACTAGGTATTTGAATCCAACATACAGTACAAAACCCCTACAAACCAGCATTAGTGCAAAACCTTAAAGTTACTGAGATACAGACCTGTCAATGAATTCAGTAAGTGGTAGGTTGTGGATAGTTTTAGCTTCGCACTGTTACAGTGGCATGTGCTAATGAGCAGCCATCTCTCACTAGTTTCCTCTGGATCCTCTCTCAGGGCAATTGATGGATATATATTAAGCACAATCCTTCTCAAATCTGGCAGCGATGGGTCCTTTAAAGCTGCAGAGGGTCAGCCTTGTTGCACCCTGTCTCAGAGCTGTCACTGTAAGTAATGTGTGTGTGTGTGTGTTGGGGTGGGGGTCTCTAGCTTTTCTGAAGATATGTCACTTGGCATAGAAACCCTGCCTTCTCACTGTCATATGAAGGCGCTAGTACAGTTTAATTACCCACTTAAAGACCCGCTTAAATTAATGATAAAAAAACATGCAAATAGAGTGGGACATGATAAATGGAGAGAGAAAGAGAGAGAGAGAAACCTCATGTTTCCCAGTTCAGCAGAAACAGATCAGATGCTGGTGTTACTGGGGGAGGACCATCATGCATCAGTTGCAGCAAAATTCATTTTTGAGATGCACACCCTCAGAAACCAATCACTGCCTTAATGTACTTCAGTCACAGTACTTTTGTTCTCTTATGTTCATAATGTCCTGTTAAATGCATATTTTATTTTATATTGTATAGTGTATATTGTTATTATAGTTTTTATTTTATTCATTACCTGGCACCCTATTTTAATTCTATCTTTATTGTTATTTGTTACCATTGTATTATTATTATTTGTCTTGTCATTGTGTTGTGTATTAATGCTTTGGCAATATTGTATGTAAACATAATCATGCCAATAAAGTACTTTAAAATTGAAATTGAAAATTGAGAGAGGGAAAAAAAAAGCTATGTTCCAGATTTCTGAAACTGAGCAGCTTGCACTCTTCTTCCTGTCATAAGGCCATAACTGTATTTATGTCCATTTCTGGAAACTTTGTGCCACTGCCACTATTGTGTTCTGATAATTCCCTCTCCAGAGCCTATTTAAAATCAAGTGGTAATACAGCTTAAAATCTCTCAGAAATCCATAATGATTTTACTCCAATCCTCGTTGCAACATCTTCTGGAGTCAACCACTCATCCTTGTCCAGAAAACGTGACACCTTGGTGAGACCTGCTTTTACTAGTGCAGTTCTCATTGAAAACTATTTGCTAGTAGCATGGGGTTATAAATGATGGGCTCTTCTTTGCCCCAAAATCGCTTTACAAACCCTTGTGTATAGTTGTTAGTGAAAACCCTCCATATTCTGAGGATTGTCCTATAGAAAGGTGTTAAACCAGTCAAATCCACTCCTTTAAGATCCATTAAAAAAGGTGTCGATCAAGAACCAACTGTCCTTCTTTTCTCAACAGTCCTCAGGCTATGTTAGCCCAGATGTGTTCTCAAAGAAAACTTTGAGAAGCCTATAACCTGAAAGCAGCGATGAGCCATTGTCCTCCTTTACAGATTGGTAGATATAGCACTGCTGCTCTCAACCAGTGCTGCCCAGACCAGAAATAAATCAACCAGATGTCTTTGAATGTCTTTCACAAGGCTCTCTGGAGGATCCAGAATAGCCATTGCATGCCAAAGTGAAGATCCAAATGGGCTGTTATCAGTTTTGTATTTATTTAAATAGACATGATAAACTGAAAATGGTTAAAAAAGCAAAGAGAGTTAAAACACACTAAAATGCTAAAAACATATACCACAACCATAAATAGGGATAACTTTAGAAATAACATAGGCTGATGATTAATAATATCTTTCCAAATGTATTCATTTTGTATCTGTCAAACTTTGGATTACATTTTAAAATAATACTTTATAATCAAGATTGTTTCTACTGCTAAACTTCTAAATCAACATGTTGGATGGAAACTCAGTTTGAAACACGATAAACTAGTTTCAACAAATCAAACGTGGATTGAGATATTATTAACAGAGAAATACCGTGTGTTTACTTTCCTGTCAATTGCTTTAAGAGATCATCTGCCAAGAAGTTGAATGCAAACATAAATATATTCCATCTGACACAACATCTTCCACTTCTATAAGTCTTTATTTGGCACCATGCACACTGTGCCTGCAGCAGTCTTTCTCCAAGAGATAATTTCAAATTTCACCTGTCATTTCAATTCAAAGTTTACACTGTATTTTCTCACCCTGGTCTCAGTTTCTCAGACACCTGATCTAACCCAGCCTTACCCTAACCCAGCTCACTGTCAACGGCGAGTCCATTGCATACATTCTTAATTGATTCTGAAAGTCATTCGGATTACTCTGCAGCTCTATACACCAAAGAACTCCCCTTGCTTTTTCCATAATTAATAGCAAAGTGCTTTCTGTATGTATCCTTTCTTCTCTCTTAATCTATCCACAGGGATTATTGCAGGAGTTAATTACATCCTTACAGATCCCTTCAATGAGAAATCAATGTAGTAACTGGTGGTGAGGCCATGGCTGAATGTTAAAAAGGAAACATTTATGTAGTCATTTATGTATGGTATAATCCCTGAGACAAGCATCTTCATATACAATAAATAATATAACTTGTCCATGAAAAAATAAAATTAAAAAACGCTCATAAAAGAATAGGCACTGTAAGACAAAGCCTGTCTTCTCTATGTATTACAAAGAAAGGATTCTGTTCTGAAATACAGACATATGTGATTGTTTTCCTTCATTGTAATCTGTCAGTAGACAGGGGAACAAACTTGACTTGCAACTTTAATTATTATTTTGTTATTATTGTCTTCTTCCTGAAAATAACTAGTAAGAGTGATTTATTGAAGGATGACAATACAACTTGTATTGGTTCATGCTTCAAAAAATTCAGTTTGAATTATATCAGATAAAATCTGTCTGAAAATATTACCGTGGCAGCCAATCTTCCTCTGCGAAAATGAAACTATTTCAAGGGCTTTTCTGACACATTGAGTATGTATCTTAAAACAGCTGGTCACGTTGAGAAGGATCCATTTATTACTAAAAAAATCTATTTAGTAATGCCATACTTCATATATTCATGATATTATTGTGTACTTGTTAGGTTGGCAGTCATATAGGGCCATTTGTATTCATCAGTGGATTTTCAATGTATCAGCTACTATCGGAATAGAATTCTGCCATTAGCCATTAAAAGCTGTAGTCTCAGATGCCAGGCTTTCTCTTTAAACAAAGACAGCATCCATTTGTTTATCTAATGCAGAAATACCCAGATTAAAAAAAAAAAAAACATTTCGGGGATAGACCATCCAGGATATTCTATAGAAAGCTGGAATAGTCCATTTGAAAAGAAGACAGTGTCATCTGGACCATCCAGAGGTTTACTATAGTTTTGAAATAAATGGAATAAACATTATACATTTTCTATTTATGGTTTTGCATAAACAAAGCTCATTGTAAAAAGACATGCTAGTGTAATATGGATTTCAGAAATGATTATAATTAATCTAGAAATCATTAGTATTCTGAACATTGGTAAATTGTGAGTTGCCCATGCTAGTGGTCCAAGTCAACTGGTTGGTTACAAAAAAGTAACAGTATCGCAGGTCTGATCCGATGTAGCCAGCAGGGAAAAACAAAGTTAAATGAAAATAGTAAAATGGAACTAACCATGAAATTGATAGTAAATAAAATTATATTTTTTTTAAAAGAGAGGGTAAAACAATTTCCAAATTTTTTTTATAGACATCAAAGTCTGTGTATCCAATCAAACTCAGTATTTGTTGGAAATCTATCTTTCAAATGGAAATATGGTTAATAATATAAACTTTTTAGCCCAGTGTTTTTTCCATTTGCTAGGTTGTTGATTATGGATTTAGGAAACTGCAAGTTTTCCTATTCAGCCAAACTGGAAATGTAATAATTGCTAAATAACAATAGCAGATACTGATTTGTATATGCATTATGACAGGAGATATTTGCTTCCTTTTATGGTCCTTTTAACAGACATAATGTTTAGTGGAGCGCCGATGAATGAAATAGATCTGTATATGTGACTATTTTCACCACTCACAAAAAAAAATGTCTGCACTGTGTAAAATACATCAACAACTCCTCTTAGACCCCTTTCACACCATTTAGTAGGATTAAATGGGCTAAAGACAGTGTAGATTACCTGCATGGTTCCAGCATTTTCTGCTCAAACACACTATTATGCAGAGACACTGCACTGGTACCCTGACAGAACCTTGGAAACTGTGTGTATTAAGGTTTCCGTTAGCTGGAAATGTCCAACAAATTAAAAAATTATTTGCACTGTGCTGCCATGAAGGACTTTCCTGACAGTTTGCGAAGTTCAATAGCAGCCTGCGTTATTCTCATCTCGCCTCCCATCATGCCTGTTTAAATCTCTTCCTTTAGCGCATCCTTGATTAACGTTGATTAACAGGTGAGTAGATCCCTAGAGATTATGGGGTGGCTGTGGCTATGGGGCATCTGTGGCTCAGGTGGTAGAGCGGGTTGTCCACTAATCGCAGAGTTGGTGGTTCGATTCCCGGCCCACATGTGTCCTTGGGCAAGACAATGAACCCCATATTGCTCCCAATGGCAGGCTAGTGCCTTGCATGGCAGCTCTGCCATCATTGGTATGTGAATTTGTGTGTGAATGAGAGACGCAGTGTAAAGCATACTGCTAAGGTTAAAAAGGTGCTATATAAGTTCAGACCATTTACCATCCTGAAATTCATGCACAAACTCAGCAGGAGAATTAATTCATGAAAACATGTAAACAAACAAAATAAAATAACGGCTTGTACCTTTTTGGGAGTTATTCAATCAGAAGTGGACAAGCGAGACTATTATGCATACTATGCTTTTTTTTTGACCACTTGTGTTTGGATTTTTTTTATAGGAGAGACACTGGTATGACACATTAATCATAAGGCCTATGTCTGTGTATTATTGCATGATATAGTGCAATAAGTAAAAGAAGTAAATGAAAGCACTTAAAACGCACACGTTAATTATACTTTAATCTAAGCAGAAACATGATATTGCAAGCAGAATTTGAAGTAATTTAGTGTAATACCTGAATTTACAGAGATTCAAACGTGCATGCTTACAGATGAGATGAGCAGATTTTTTTCAAATTTATCCACTAAACTTTATAATTCCTGGAAACATCAGCCAGCACTAAAACTCTGGTGTAAGGAAGGTGTTCAAATGGAAGGTGTAAAATGCAGTCATTTTACGATCTAACTGTTTTTTTTTTGTTTGTTTGTTTGTTTGATTACTTAATTCTAATATTCCCCTGCTTTGCCACTTTGATAAAATGGTTGGCACAGGTCTCAGCATAATGTCTCCCACCATCTGCTTTCATGATGGTCAATACATGGTTTATTAAAAGGGTAATATAAGGATGTGCGTTAATAACATTAAAAAAGTTGAGGTGTTAAAAGAATAATTAAAAAAAATGCGTTGTTAATGTTAAATTTGACAGCTCTTAATATATGTATTGTCACAATCCTGTCCCTCTGTCAGTCTGGCTTTTTGTGTGAAAGGGTCATGCCATAATTGTTCTGTCATCTGTCTATGTGTGAGTGCATGGTTTCGGTTATGGTTTCCCTGCCTTGCGCTCATCGGTCAGTCTCGTGTCTCATGTCCGGAGCATGGTGTCTGGATCCTGACATCACTGTCTGGTTCGGTTTTGGTGTCTGGATATGGGCATTCATGTTCCATGACTTGTCTTGTATTGGTGTGAATGCATTGAGCTTATGTCACCTTAGTGGGATGCACTCGCATCAATAATCTGTGTCTGTCTCTCATGACCATTGCCTCTAAGACATTTTTTGTGTTAATAGCTTTAATAATAGCTAAAAATCATAGTATATATATATTTAATTAGACCTAGTTCATAAACAAACCATAACTTGGGCTTTGATTACTGTGTCGTACCTATTTATAAATAAATCAGTGTAAAACATAACTATCATGATGCAGCCTCTTAGAAAAAAAAAAAGTTGCTGATACCTCGAGAGGAATTCTGTACAATAAGCTTATCTCTGAAGAAGAAATAGATACAGCATAATGGTGTTCAGCACTCACCGGTATATAAGAATGTCATCGGTAGTGCTGTTGTACTGGATCTGGTACATGCGGACTCCAGGGATGTGGCTTTGTGGAGGCCAGCGGATCATTGCAGAGGTCGAGGTGATTTCAGAGACACTGACTCGCTGATCTGCTCGTGCCTGGCCCCCACTGCCACTACTGTTGGACTTTATGGAAGTAGGCATGTCCGAGGGTCCCGGTTCTGGCTCCAGTTTGGGATCATAATGCGGTGAGGGGTTTACTACTAATTCCACTGGAGCTGTGGCCTCACCTGCTGCATTGGAAGCTATACAAGTGAACAAACCTGAGTCTTTCACTGTGGCTGTTAAGATATCAAGAGAGCCATTTTCATAACATATGGTGCGTGAGGTGTTGCCGATCAGCTTCCCATCAGGACTAACCCAGTGGACGGTTGGTTCGGGGTCTCCAACGGAGCGACATCGCAGACTGACCTCTTGACCTTCCATGACAAACATTTTGGACGTGTGACGGGTGATCATGGGTGGCTCACACACAAATTCTTCCTCTCGAATTGTCCAGAAGTACTTTCCAGCTAGTTCTCGAGGTGACGCACAAGTCTCCAGATCATCTTCTCGAGTGAGGCGTCTGAGCCAAACCAGCTCACAGTTGCAATGCAGCGGGTTCCCACCAAAACTAAGCACCAGTGCGGTCAACGGCGAGCCTTTCATTTTAGCATAGACAGGGATACGTAGGAAGAGAGGGTCTGGGGGAATCTTTTTTAGCTTATTGGATGTCATATCCAGTCTGGCCAGTTTGTGAAGATTAGAAAATATCCCTTCAGGCACAAACTCAATAAGATTGTGATCCAGACTCAGGGTGTTAACGCTGGCTAGCAAGGCTATAGTATCCCATGGCACATCCACCAGATTGTTATAAGACAGATCTAGATCTTCCAGTGTCTCTAAGAAGTCTTGAAAGGCTCCGTCTGAGATGCTATGAAGCTGGTTGTTGGCGAGTATAAGGTGGCGTAGATTAACCAGCCCCTGCAGGTGAGTGTCATCCAGGATTGTTAGTCGGTTAGCGTCCAAATGCAGAGCGTGCAGGTCCTGCAGGTCAGCGAAGGCATATGGTCTAATCTGGCTGATAGTGTTCCGGGAGAGTGTGAGGTGTATGAGACTGCTCATGTTAGCAAAGTCTTTATGGCGCAGAGTTGTGATGAAGTTGTCCATCAGTCGTAGCTCAACAGTCTGTCGGTCGATATTGGGTGGTACAAAGAGCAAGCCGGTTTTGGCACACAGCACAGTGTACGAGGGCAGCAAATTCTGGCAGGTACAGCGCTTGGGGCACAGCATGGCATAGGAGGGCAAGGAGAACAGAGCCAGGCACAGAAGCAGCCCCTCCATGGGTACACTCCTGCAACAAACAGAGCACAGAGGAAAACGGTTTAGCTCCCATGATGACTATCTTCTATTTATGAATCTTATACACCAAGAAGAAATTAATTACAGAAAGTAGCTCAAAATTTTACATGCACAAGAGAGGTTAAGGGAACTATTTTTTTAAACATGCAAAGATTGTCAAATACATTAAGATACACTTGTATACATTAGTGAATGTTACATTTGAGCAGATGTTGTAGCTAGTTGTGAGGTTATAATGTATGATACCTACTACTATTTGCAAATGCCTAAATAAACTTACATTTGCCCTTGTGCAAATTACCATAATCAATTTAGCAAATTAACATTTCCAAATCACTGGTTGCAATCGGGCATATCATGTAGGACACAGATAATACTAGCTCTATTACAGTTTTATTGCTTGGACAAAGATGATGATTCTAGTCCTAGCACAGACTCACTGCAAGACTCAAAATTGCTTATTTAATCTCACCAAAGCTGATGTTGAACACAAGATTGCTAGATATTATCCCACAGTCTGGATGTGTTAATGCAGGCATCTATTCTAGTGTTATATAAACTGCTGTCGTTGCCTTCCATAACATATGCAGAATCTGCAGATAGAGTAGAAGAGAGACCGGGATGGAAGAGATATGGAGGGGTGTGGGGGTTGGAAGCTATAGTTTAAATGAGAAACGAACGAGAGAGTGAGTGAGCGAAAGAGAGAGAGAGAGAGAGAAAGAGAGAGAGAGTGAGCTGGAGGACACTTCCTTTGGCAGCTAGCCGGTTTTAATAGCCCTCCACTGTGCGAAAGTCAGGACATTTGACACCCACCTCCCCCCCCACTCATGTGTGGTACCGCAAGGTGATAAAAAAAGCTGTGAGAATATGAATTATTATTATATGTCATTGCTTTCTCATGAATGTTAATATCTGATTCATGTCTCTTTGTTTATTGGTTGTGCATTCCATTTTAATAACTTTTATGTAAAAGCACATAAATGTAATTATTTTCACTGCCGGAAAAGCCATACTGCATATCAAGAGGTTCTGGCTGTGGAGATAAAAGAGGATTATCTGCAAAGAGATGTAGTAAAACTATCACCACTATGATAATTTTCCCCCTCTCAGACGGCAGGGGGAAACATTGAGCTTCAGTCTGGGTCTGTGTCGATTGGCAGGAATAGCACCCAGAAACAGAGGAGCACCTAAGTGAGAGATGGTGTTGCGGTGTGATGCATTCAGGCAAGATTAAGCCCCCTTTCTCCATTACACATGGAAAACAGAGTCACAGAAAGCCTCAAGAGAGAGCCATTATCCAGACAACTAACTAAGAACAGCACTAAGGTATGGCAAAGAGAAAGCAATCTCTCACTCTACTTTAAAAATGTAGCATCGTAATTTTTTTAGAGGCTGATGGCATGTATACGCAAAGCACTTCACAGATTCCATGCATTCGCCCACCCATATATAGAAAGGTTAAAGAACCAACCTCGTTCCACAGAATAACTTTACTATACCTACATTTTTTTGCAAAAAAAATAAAATAAAAAATTATGTGGCTCGCTGTATGTATTGCGGCAGTTTCCTGGTAAAATGAACACTAGACGATAACATCAACAATTACTTTTATTTACTTTCACACAAATCAGTGTAAAATGGCAGAGTATCTGTTCATAGACACTATGAACAGATAGTGATGCATTAGTGATGCAAAGGATTGGGGTCTTTGTTTTTTTCTGTGACCAGTTGCGGATGGCAGGAATATTCATGAAAGCAGTTTAAAAACAATCTTTATACTTGCAATTCCATTTGGTGATGAAAGAGACACAGAAATTACACACTTAAGCTTTAAATTGTATGGCACAACAGACAACCAAACATTGAGCTACAGCAGCGAAAACAATCCGCCTCCAGCATCCCTCAGACCAGCTATATTCCTTCCCATTTAGAGCCAATAGGTCAAAACACAGCATGGGCAGGATTACAGGAAAAAGGAGAAATTATTACATGCAGCCACCTCTTTAGGAATGCCCCATGCCCATGTTTAATTCAACAAACAAACTGTCAGTTTAATTCTGTGATGTGTTCATGTGTGTCATTATGTCTGATTCTTAATGCGTGAGCATAAATGGATTTGCGTTGGATATCGCAATAGATATCGCATGGGATAAATGGTTATAAATGGAATTCATTTCAGAGATTGAATTTCAGTGCAAGCAAAGAATGGACAATACATGATTAAATTACAGTGAAAACACCTTAAAAAGGTTCTAATTAAAGCTAATTTAAATGTCAACATGGTCAACATTTTACCCTACCATCCATCTCTCTCTCTCCCTCAACTGCTCACTCGCTCTCTGGATATCGACATAATTCATTAATATTTCAGAGAGAACACAGGCAACTGTATGGATATTTGTGTGTAAAAATTAACTCCTACTGGAGCATTCTCAGCCAACTAATAATGATAAAAAGCACATAAAACCATATCATTAATGACATTTTATGACATTTTGTGCCAATGACACAAATATGACAATACAGTCTAACAAGATGTTCTATAGGTAGTTGACATGAAATACTTTTGAAAAATTGCCCTCTGAACATGTAATGCTCCAAAAACAAGTTTAAACAACATTTTGTGAATTATTTCATAAATCATTGTCATAAGAGGTCATAAAAACGGCATGCATTGTATGCATGCTGTTTTTATGACCTGTTATGACAGTAATTGATATTCTACATGGAAAAATTTATTCGTCACACTGTAGGACTATTTAAAATTAACTAGTGTAGGCAAAAAGGTTAAATATTGATAAACTTGAAATAAATTGTGACCAGTTACAGGATATAAATACACCTACCATTATACATTCTATATTCATATACACTACCGGTCAAAAGTTTTGAAACACTTACTCATTCTTTATATATATATATATATATATATATATATATATATATATATATATATATATATATATATATGCATATGATAGTTATGTCATCAAAACTATGGAATAATATAAAAGGAACTATGGGAATTATGTTGTGACTAAACAAAATCCAAAATAAATCAAAACTGTGTTATATTTTAGCATCTTCAAAGTAGTCATCCTTTGCCTAAATTTGCAGACATGTACTCTTGACATTTTCTCAACCAACTTCACAGTATCACCCATGGATGCTTTTTAACAGTATTGAAGGAGTTCCACTTATTGGCTTCTTTTCTTTATTATTTGGTCCAACTCATCAATTTCAATATTTTTTATATTAATTTCAGTTTTATTATTAAATAAATGAATATGGTGGGACAATTATATTTTTGTCTACAAAAAAATAAATCTAATATTTAAGCATATGCCTTCAGATAAAAATATTTTTAAGATCATGAGAAGCATTTCAGTGAAGTGTTTCAAATGTTTTGACCTGTAGTGTACATTTTAATCAAAAATTTTGGAAGATTTAGTTTGAAAGAAAAAAAATGTCCATGGACACATTATGCATAAATAACCCTATATACAGTAGACATACTAGACATACTATATCAAGATTTGTTTGATACAAATGCAATACCATGCAATGTAGGAAGGATGCATAAATAGAAATATGCAACATTTTGTATATAATTAATGGGTTTTGGTAGTCTAATGTTTAATGATTTAGGTGGGTGACAGAAAGGTTTCTGACCCAGAAACAAGAAAGCTACTGAATTTTATCCACATTGTATCTTTATGAGCATGAGACATTAACACATCTCTGAAAATAGGGGCCAAAAGACATGCAAACATTGTCCATTACTATTTAAAGTTAAATTTACTGTAAAATGCTTCTGCAGTCATCGTTTCAAAAAAGCCATTATACTCGGTATCTGTACAAAGAGCTAATCTCAAAATTTGTCCTTCTTTAGTTTCATATGACAATGATTCAGCATATTTCAGCCTTTTTGCTCCTTCCATTAGGGATTTATTAACCATTGAGAAATAAGTGCAAGGTAAGATAGATCCTGTTCTGCTCTCTCTGGACTCTTCTTTAAAAGGACTGGACAAAAATGGACAAAAATATATTGAAATTCAGCTTGTTCAAGTTTGGTGGACCCTTGGAGATCACAAATAAGCTATTAAATAAAAGAGCATGCCCAGTGTGAATTTAGTTTGATATAGAGGTTCCCTGTGAAAAATATCCTAATTATTAATTTTAACCAGATTTTGCTTGAAAGAGTCCTCAGGAAAGAAACATCTCAAATAAAATATCTTTAATACCAAAAATTTTCTCTTACACAGCAATGAGATCAAATGACGAGCAAAAGGAGACTTTCTCTTGCTTCTCATATTTTTCTCCTGAGAAACAGACCATTCATATCTCACATATCTCCTGTACATTTTCATTAGAAACCTCAACAATGGCTGTATCTGCTTTGGAAGGCTGCGTCTTCTGGAGGTCGCATTTGCCGGCCGCATACATAATATTCTCATTTCAGAAAAGCAAGTAGGACACTTTGAATGCAGACTTTGAATGCGACCTTCTTTCACTGGAATTCAGAGGATGTATGAGGTGGGCACTCACCACCCACAATTCTTTGCTTCAACGGAAATGTCCAAAAAAAATTACACCAATTTGCCCATAAATATGATGTTCAAATGCAAGAAATGTTAATTCCCAAGTTGAAGAACCTCAGTTAATGGGTGCAGAGTATATAATATATATTAATATATTAACATATAATTAAAATAAATTATTAGACTAAAATTACACCTGTAAAATCTATTTTCCTTTCTCACTACATCATTATATTTATCCTAAAATGTACCTCATGCATTCCCTTCCAAAGGGAATTTGTTACCTTTTCACTCAAAGCGGCCGCACTTGTTAAAGAGTGGTGTGCTGTCATAGCAACCATGTTATGTTCTGTTTCCGTTTGTCCTACGAAGGCCATCTCGTTTAAACAAGACTTGTTTACAGGAGTAAACTCGGTATACTACAGCCTTTAAAGGACACATTCATATCTCAGACCATTCACACAGCCTTCGAAACGAGACACAGCGAATGTCACAAACTGTATGTAGATTTGCCGAGATTACAATCTGCAAAAATGTTCTATTGTGTTTCAACAATGGTCTCATTTGTACCTATTGTTTTTTTTATCTCAACTCAGTGATTCTCAAACATTTCAGGCAAAGTACCATCTTTCTTCGAATACCTACAGTTGAGAAATTCGAAGAAACAACCAAGTCTCCTGAGTTATTAAAAAGCTATCCCTGAGCAATAACATTTTGCTTTGGGAGAATTTCTTTTTGTTTGTGAGTGTGTGTTTCTGTGTGTGTGTGTGTGTGTGTGTGTGTGTGTGTGTGTGTGTGTGTGTGTGACGTATGCTCTAATGTTATACAGATGTACAAGTGCAGAATTTTTTTTACTTGTCTCTCTTTGTTTTTCAGACAGTAGTATTTAATCTGCCAAAAAAGACGCATGGCGATTGCGTCCATTTTTCTGCGCCTGTGTATTTGAGAACATCCTCCAACCCTCTAAATTTCTCTCTCTTGCTTTGTCTTGTTTTGCTAATTTTGAGAAAAGTAAACGCAGAAGTAGGCTGTGGTATTTAAACAAAGCGAGACTTCTTCACCCCCTCAGCCTAGCTAACACTGTGAAAACAGCTATCCTCCTTTGAGAGGCTTTCCAAGGCTTCTGGTCAGTTTTCACTTTGTTAGCATACTACTGTGAAGATTACTTGATGAAGACCAAATATAATGGCTTGACGAGCACCGTTTTCAGTCATGTTTTGATGTATTTCCTGTTGAAACAGGATGTTAGAGCAGGGCATGTCGAAGGGACCCTCCCTTTTGTTTTATAAAGAGATCAGTGTTGAGGAAGCTACTTTAAAAAACTGCAGCATCCCAAGCTACAAGCTACCCTTACAAAAAATCTAGACTCTGACAAACTTGCGGCTATCCCACTCATTATTTACACATGCAAATGAGCTTGCGATTTGTCGCAAATATTTGGCATAAGTTTGCAGCTCTTCAACAGTAGTGGTGAACTTGCAGATAACATTTGGCAACAATGAAGAATGAACATTTGCATGTGATAATAATCAGTGGCAAATTTGCTTCTCGTTTGACCCCTCCCCCCATTGTTTACTGTATACCATGATCAATAGAAACATGTCACTGTTTCACAAACATCTATTCCATCCATATCTGATAGACTTCTGGCTGATAAAGCTTTGTGTGCTAGTCGCACACTATGGCCAACCATCCAGGACTTTAACGTACACTGATGGGAGGTTCTGATACTGTCGATTCGAGGTGTACTTTGACCATTTTCGTGTTGAATAATTGCAGGCTGTTGGGGTTTTAAAAGAGAATGGGTCATGTAAATGCACACCATGCAATTAGCCTTTGGTGTACATAAAACATAGGGCATACAAACCTGCAAGCATTACCCCTCGAGGCGATCACAGGCTGCACATTAAAAATGAAAGGTCAATATTTCACCAATGGGGGTGTTAAGGTTCAGATGTATGTACCTCATGTTTGCTCCAGTATTTTCACAGCAGTTTAAATAAACTTGTGTGGTGTCCTGGTTGCATGGAATGCAACATGTTTGAAATGAATACATTAAGTTTTTATTTTTTATTATTTACATAGTAAGTGTAGTTTATAGTTTATTATGTTTTTGAGAACTTGTGAATTACTTTGGAATAAACTAACCTATAAAATACACAATTATTTATACCTTCTGTTGCCTATACAGGTCAGTTTTAACAATTTACAACATGTTTATGGCTTTGGAGATTATTCACTTGCAATGGAAATTCATAATGTTAACGATATATTTAATAGCCTATAAAGTCTTCCTGTCTCTGAAAAGACACACACACACACAAAAACACACCATCATACCTGAATACCACTCATTACTCAAGATATTCCATTATGTAGCAAGGTTGTTTGCCATTCAGAATGGAGTTGTGAATGCTTTTAAAATTCCAGTTGAATTCCTGAATTTGAACTGAGGGAGCAAACAGTATGCAGAATTGTAACATAAATTTAAATATAATGAAGTACATTATATATATAAACCATAAACATACATTGTATTATCATACAGCATATAGGGGTAATTTCAGAAACATTACATCAACCTATACAGTTTATTTAAGATTTTATAATTCTTTCTAAAAACAATATGGTGGGCATTATGTGGTGCTGTAAATATTAATAAAGTTAAAATTATTAATTACACATTTAAATCTATTTTGATAGCTGTGTTAATTGTTTTGACAGTATTAGATAAATGTATTGTCAATATCAGAGAATATATAGGCACAGTTAGTCAAAATGAATGACGTTGTTATGTTTTGTTGCAAAACTTTTTACGACCCAATGGATTGAATTTCTTTGAATTGAAATTAATTCCTTTTTCTGTCATTCCAATTCAGTCTACAATTCAACATCCTAAGGTTACAGGACATGGTCAATTCAATTCCATTTCCAACTTATAAATTAAAAGGGTGCCAATTCATATATTCCAAATGTTGGCCAACCCTGTTATACATCCAAAGAAGACAAAACACAAATGAGAACTCTTTAAATTCTCAATTGTCTCTTACTGACAGCAATGAGATAAATTGAGGAAGTCTTTTTTTTTTTTTAAGTCCAGTGGCCTCACGTGTCTTCTTTAGAGTTTCAAAAGATATCAACATTAACCTCAAACATTTCTCTTCAAATTCTCACAAGACCAAATTATCTGAGCTACACTCTCAACACTGACTTTATAGCTTTAATCTCATAATTTATATCAACAATTACTCATCTGTGTCTATTTTTATCTCTCCTAAATAATGATATGAGAAACATTTGAAAGTTGATACTTCATAAAAATATAAATCCATCAAGTGTCCTTAGCTATTGAAGAGCAACCTCAGACAAATAACATTTTCCTTTGGGCATCTTCCACTTCCACAGCTTTCACAATCACCTCTAAAATGAGAAAAAATAGGAGATTAACCACCTCTCTTTTTCTCCAAACACTTTTCAGAATTTCAGAATCAGCTTTATTGCCAGGTATGTGTACACATACGAGGAATTTGACTCAGGATTGTACATAGCTCACGATGTGCTTACTCATACAAAAATACTATAACACAATAATAAAATAAAATCAGGCACAGGCTACAGTGTAGACAACACAAATATACACACTATGGACAAAAACAATATAGACATATTGACAAATAGTGCAGTGATCAGAGTGCAAAGGATGCAGGAGTAAAATTATAATTATCATTATTATGTACATGTTGGAGGTGGATGTGATATACAGGTACACATACATGCATACATGTACACAGTGCGAAGAAGCATAGTGCAAAGAATGCTGGAATAAATAGTAAAAGTATTTTGTGCCGGAGATGTGACTTGAGGTAGGTGGATTGGTATACAGTATATACAGTATGACAATATAATAATATGAACAGTATGAACAGCTCTGAAATACAGAATGGTGAATAAATAATAAGTAGTAACCAGTAAATAGGTGGCTGATTAGAGACAGAGTTACTGGGTTATTGCATAGGAAATAACTGAGCTATACTCTCAACACTTGTGGTCTCTATCACAAAACCAATAATATTCTCCTTTTCCTCTTTCTTATCCCATAACAAACAGGCAGCGAAATCAACAGGGGAGGTGCAGTGACACAGGCACTCTGTGACACGCACTTGGCGGACACGCGCTTGACAGATCCATCAGTGCTACCTTCCCTTGCAGTTACCGCTACCATGCCTGCCAGGGCCTGTATGTCACACCGATTACACCATCAGGCAGACACTCTCTCTCCGTCCTTCCCTGTCTCGAGCCTGCCATCCGCCATCGCTCAGCCTGCACCTCGTGCAAACTTAGCCCTCGTGGCCTTCCACGGCACAGGATTGAGACTGCCAAATACAGAAGATGACAGAAATAGGATTGAGGCGGTGGCGTGAGGAGTCGCAGTCATGTTAATCCGCTCAGACTGCCAAAATGTTAAACGGTATTAGAGCTAGTAATTACCTCATAATAATCACCCCCTTCAGGCTAGCCCTCCATCCCCACACCTCTACTAGCACTGAATTGACTTCACTGGTGTAACACACACAAACACACACACACACACACACACACAAACAAACACACACACACACACGCGCATTGGTGCGACTATCCTTCTGAGGACTCTCCATAGATATAATGATTTTTATACTGTATGAACTGTAGATTCTGTCCCCTAACCCTAACCTTACCCCTAAACCTAACCCTCACAAAAAACATTCAGCATTTTTACATTTTCAAAAAACAT
Source organism: Moxostoma hubbsi (assembly GCA_032164185.1). Lineage (NCBI taxonomy): Eukaryota > Metazoa > Chordata > Actinopteri > Cypriniformes > Catostomidae > Moxostoma > Moxostoma hubbsi. The sequence goes on from JAVLUX010000019.1 coordinate 11,357,251, forward strand.
AGTTTAATATGACTTTAAGTGATTTGATTTATGGGGACACTAGAAATGTCCTCATAAACCACATTTATAGCATAATATCCTTGTAATTACCAGTTTGTAACCTAAAAAAAAATCCTCGTAAACCATCGAAACCCCCCCCCCCCCCCCCCCCCCCCCCCCCCACACACACACACACACACACACACACAGAATATGCACTTAATGGAAATGTCTGTCAATGACATCAAAGTCTAATCTCTGAAATTAGAGCAGTGAACTGAATAGCAGTCACTGCATGCACACTATGTTGAACAATGTTGAATATAATATATATTTTAAAATAAAAATATTTTAAAATATCTAAAAATCCTTTAGAAAAGATGCATTTACCTGAGAAGCAGCATACAAGATATTTAGACTTGCTTTTAGAGAATAGATCTTGATTATAAGATATTTTGTCTTTACTGCACTTGCAGAAGTGCAAGCATATACACTTATATACAAAATACACTTACTTTAAGAGAATGTATCTTATATATAAGTCTAAATATCTTATATGTTACTTCTGAAGTAAATTAATTTAGTTTTAAGGATTTTTAGAACATTTTAATGGAAAACAAGACAAAAACACAACAATAAGATTGATAAAAATAGGATTTTTTTTTTTTGTAGTGAATTTCTTTACTGAATTAAACTTAATAAAAAGTATTTTTTTCTCTCTTTAATTCATTGAATGTCATTTAGAGGTGTCAAAAAAGATGATTTTGTTCTCTTTATTGTTTGTAAGCACATTTAATACAACCTTTTAATTCGGGGCACAAGTTGAATAATTGGTTAAGACCTAATGATTAATCTTTGCAATAATCACAGAATAGTTGAATAATCATTCTAGTAATTGTTAGATTAACCGATTATCGAATAATCGTTGTTTGCAGCCCTAACGCACACACGCACAGTTTACTCAGGCCACATCCACACTACGTTTTGGCCTTTCATCCACATTGAGACAGAGCTTCTCGAAAAAGCTCTCCCAATTGGATACATTTGAAAACACAGTCTTTATGTTGTAGTGTGGACAGGGGAAATGAGAAATCTGACAACGATGATGTATTTATTGTCATGTGACACAGTCACGTGATTCATTCAACACCAAACAATCAAAATGGCAGCCCATGTTGTAGTACCGTTATTGTATCTGCTATACATTTTGATATTGTTGTTAAAGATAAATGTTACTTTGAACAACATTCACATTGCATTCATTCAAAGACGATGGGAAGTTTACTCGTAATTGCTGTCCAATGATGGACACGGAAAAATTGCATTTCAGAAGGTACATTGAACGGCGATATGTTCGCGTGCACAGTAAGGGCATTTAAATGTTTTCATACGTTTCTGTGTAGAAGAGAACTTTTGAAAATGCTTGAAAATGTCAGAGTGGGCTTTTTGAAAATGAGAATGCTGTTTATAAAAATGATTGTGGATGTAGACTTAGCTGTCCTCATTAGGAAATACCATATACTTTTTTACCAATTGTTTTTAATTAGTTAATTAGTTAATTATAATCTACTGACTAAACATTACCCTAACCATACCCCTAAAACATAACTTTAATTTTTAATACTATTATATTACAATCCATGATGGATAAAAAGACACCATGGTTTTAATGGTTATAGTGGAAATTGTATTGTTTTGGAAACCTGCCTAGTATTACCAAACCTAACCCATTAACCCAGTTTGTGTTCTATTTTATTGCATTACATTACTGTATCATATCGTACAGTATTTAAAATTGTATTCCTTTGTGTATTTATCTTTTTATTATCTTTTGTAGTGATGCTAAACTAGCTAATTCAATTAGCTAAGTGTAGTTTTAAAAATAGTCAACATTGCTACAGCATGCAATGATATGACAGTAAGAGGAATGGAGGAGTGATGTGTTTGTGACTTTTACGTCAGTGCTGTTGCCATTGTTGTTATGTTTGTGCTGGTGGCTTGTCCCAGGAATTGAAATGCTCTGTAGGAAGTGTGCAATTTTGCCAGAGGACGGAGGCAAAGAGGACATGGTGCAAATCATCAAGGCATAAAGTACACAACAGTTTCAGACACTCATATCTCACATTAAAACAACCACAGAATGGAACAGTTGTGCCTCCAGACCACAACACTCACCTCGGTCGAACTCTTAGGCCTCACACAAGGTGATAGAAGCAGTAAACACATATTATTATTGGTGATTTAACACCCTGTGAACAGTTCTATTTTATAGTAGGACAGTGTGTTTAAAAGAAATTGAGAGATATGTAGAAAGAGGGACTAATGCTTTTTTCACACGTTTTGATTAGGGGTATAAACATTTGCACTAAAATGGGTTTGGTCATGATTCAATTATTTTAGAATGATTCATAAATATTTAAAAAATATGCAGGAAAAATAAAGTTTCTACTGAAATATTTTGTATTTATTTATATTTATTTTTTATCCCCTTTTCTCCCAATTTGGAATGCCCAATTCCCACTAATTAGTAGGTCCTCGTGGTGGCGCGGTTACTCACCTCAATCCGGGTGGTGGAGGACAAGTCTCAGTTGCCCCTGCTTCTGTGACCGCCAATCCGTGTATCTTAGCAGGTGGCTCACTGTGCATGACACCACGGAGGCTCTCAGCATGTGGAGGCTACTCTCTGCGATCCACGCACAACTTACCACATGCCCCATTGTGAGTGAGAATCGTGACCATGAGGAGGTTACCCAATGTGACTCTACCCTCCCTAGCGACAGGGCCAATTTAGATGTAGGTCACTACGCCACTACGAGGACTTAGAGCACATTGGGAATTGGGCATTCCAAATTGGGAGAAAAAGGGGGAAAATATTATATATATATATATATATATATATATATATTAGCAAATAGGATGGTTTTCCGTGGTATGTTGTATGCCTGCAAGTTGCCTATTTTCCATTTTAATAAGCTTTATCTACTGGGTGGCATATTATGTTCTGGACATTAACTAATTCAGCCAAGCAAGCTCACAAACAAGTAAAAAATTACTCATTGTTTAGTAAACTGCCTAAGATAAGAGCAGATATATAGTTTTTGGCTACCTGGGGCTCACAGAAGCACAAATCGGCACATAAATGAGACATTTTATTTGATGACTTACAGAAATCACATTTCACTTTGTGAAATTTTTTAACTTTTTTTCGAACTGTGGTGTTGGGGCAACACAATAAACTGTATAGTCACATTAATGAGAATGAGAGCTTTAATAAGATATATGACTTGTCCATTTATGTGCTATGTGAAAGTTTTATCGGTTACATGAAACGTAACCGTGGTTCTTTGAGTGGGAAAAAGATGCTGAGTAATCGTATTGGGACACGCCCAGAGTGTCACATGGTCTGAAGCCCATGTACAATCACAGGCTCCATAAAAGTGTTTGCTTTAGTGCCACTGAGTCAGATTTTCTGCAGTAAGGAATGAGACTATGCAGCTGAAAGAGAGTATGGCCAGCTTACACAACATCTCGTTCCCACTCAGGGAACCAGGTTTACTTTTCACGTAACCGAGACATTCCCTTTCGTAGGAACTCGAGCTGCATTATCACATTGGGAAATATATACATTCACGTAATGCAAACAGCAGCTGCCAAATGTTTCACCCTTGTGGCAAGCATATAGCACCACACAAGTGAGCTAAAGCATACGAATAAACAGAGAAATAATGAGTTTACTTCTGTTCCAACTGAGAGAACCTGGGAGCAGGAGATAAACTTTCATCCAGATTATAAAATCTAACAAATGTATGCGGAGTGAACCGCCCTGCCACCATACAAATGTCCTCCAAGGACACACCTTTAGCCAAAGCCCAAGAGGATGCCATGCTCCTCATAGAATGGTCTTGAATACCCGAAGGCGAAGGTAAACTGCACACTTCATAAGCAATTTAAATTGCATCAGTAAGGCAATAAGACCTGCTTGGACACCGAAACACCCCTGTTGGGGTCACCATAGCACGCAAACAAAGGCTCTGACATATGCCACTGGCTAGTACGGTCAATATAAACTCACTGCACCCAGACTGGGAAAAGCATATGCAAAATTTCATGCTCATCTGACTCAAATGGGGGAGGATAGAAAGGCTGAAAATTAATTGTCTGCGAGCATAATGATGTAGAAATAACCTAGGGTAAATAGCCCATATAAGGTCTTAAAACCACTCTTGAACACCCTGGCACAAAATCCATACATAATGGATTGATCGACAGGGCATACAAATCACCAACTCTTTTAAACAATGCATATGCTACTAGCAGGGCCATTTTAAGAGTCAGTGACTGTTGCCAAAGGCTCAAATGGAGCATCCGAGTGTGACTTTAAATCCCATAAGGGAATGCAGATGGGACCAAAAGGTCTAAGCCTGTGTACCCCACGCATTAAACAAGAGACAAGAGAATGTCTACCAACAGAGACTCCATTGATAAACGCGGCCCCAAAACACTCTTGCAAAAAATCGAGCACTGTACCGACAGGGCAGTGAACTGGATTTTCACCTCAGGCTGTACATCAAGAAGCAAAAATACGCCAGTTGAACGTATAAAGCTTCCTAGTTGAAGGAGCTCTAGCATTCAGAATGGTATCAACCTTAACAGGGAATAACCCATCATTCAAAAGAGCGCACCATTAAGGGGCCATACCCATAACTTCCACAAGTCTGGCCGGGGGTGCTAAATGTTGCCCGAGCCTGAGACAACATGTCTGTTTTGACTGGAATCACCCAAGGCACTTCCTCCAGGTGAGACCAGAGTTGAAAACCTTACTTGAGTTGAAAACCTTACTTACAAAACGGCCACACTTACAGAAGCGGAACCCTGTCCTCCCGAACTCTCTGCAGATCTGCATGTAGCAAATTGATTGGTGGGAATGGGTAAAGACGTGTTGTTGGCCACTAATGAACCAATGCATCGATGCCCAACAGTGCCGGGGGCGAGAGGGAAAACCAGAGTGGTCGGTGTGATGTCTCGCTAAGTAAATAGGTCCACTTCCACTCTGTCAAACCTTCTCCAGATTTGTTCTATAATCTGTGGATGTAATATCCAAGCTCTGTCTGGACAGGAGATCCGTCCCTAAATTCAACCGGCCCGGGACATGCTCAGCTCATAGAGACAGCACATTGTTCCGTGACCACAGAAGAATGCAGCGTGCCAGCCTCAGCATGCCAAGAGAACGTACTCCTCCCTGGCGATTTATGTAGGACATCATCATCCTGTTGTCTCGACCGCATGAGGACATGGCTGCCCTGAATCTCCAGGGGGAAATTATTTAATGCTGACATAAACATGAACATTTCCAGACTGTTTATGTGGCAATATTGCCACTGGCCCATCCAAACACTGTAGGCTGGATGACCCTCGTATACAGCACCTCAATCCATCTGTCATTATAACTTTGCGGTAAAACACTTGAATACCCAATATCAAAAGTCTAGTCCGTTTCTATGGTAACTGTGTTCAGTAGCACCCACGCGTCACAGTAGAATGCATGTGTCAGTGGTTGAAGTACCTTTGTGGAGTTCATCCAGCACTGAAAAGGTTTTGCATGCAACAAGTCCAGAGGAATGACAGCAGAAGCTGTGATCATGAGCCCCAAAAGCCTGTGAAATGTTCTTGAAGGGAGAACACATCCAACTCTGAACATCGCTAGACACCGACAGAAGGAAGAACGCAAACTGGAGACAGAAGCGCCTGCATCGCCCGCAAATCCAGCTCCAACCCTAGAAACAAAGTCTGCTGCCTTGGCAATAAGACACTCTTGTCTAGGTTTACACACAGCCCTAGATTGCGCAAATGGCTGAGAATAACATCTCAGTGTGGGCCAGCCAAAGTCTCAAAGTGGGCTAGCTACAAACCAATTATTTGAGAAAACTGGTTCGCCACAACGGCCCCAGCATACTTTATGGGGGGACTATGTGTGGTGCTTATGTTCACTGTGTGTGCTTGATGAACACTGAATTATGTTATGCATGTCTCGAGACCCTTGGTCATGGAGATAGAGGCTAAATTTGGAATGTGTTTTTTATTGTTCGCTCCCCAACAGAAGTTGCAGGGGAAAATTTAACTATATTCTGGCTGTCGGGTGTTCAAGGCGAGAACAACTGTGAACTCAACCTGGTGCTGTCTGAAAGGCAAACAGGAATGACATGGATACATTTGTACAGTTCAGTTTTATTCACCGAATGGGCACTCACCCTTCGTTTCACTGCAAGTGCATCAGCCTTGCTTCTGGTGTATTGTCGGCTGCTGAAAAGGGGCCGGTCCAACATTCAAATGCCTACATGAACGTGCCCGTAATAGCTGGAATGAAACCCGAATCCTTCTGAGGGGGTACAAAACTTGTGTCCTGTGCCTTATGAAGCTCTCTGGTGGGATATTGCGAAGATATTGAACGTGAATGCAGTGGGATTTTCTCTCTCTCTCTCTGCAAGGAATCATCTACTGGAATGCGGCAGTCTGCTGTTTCACAGCACAGTATTTTTCCACCACCGACAGGACTGTATCACTGAACAGTCTGGATTGTGACACGGGGCGTTCGTTAGAAAGGCCTGGTCTTTGTCAGGAATATATGTGAGCATAAGCCACAGATGGTGTTTCGCCACCACAAAGCCTGCCATACTCCAACCAAAAGCACAAGCACTATGTTTGGTAGCTTAGCAACAAATCAGAAGCTCGACATAATTCTATGACGGCCCCAGCATCCAGTCCAGCTCCCTCATCTAAATCCCTTATAAAATGTCCCTTCTAGGCTTGGAAAACCACCAAAGTGTGCAAAACCGAAAACGCCTGGCCTAACAAGGACGATGTAAATCTGCACAGCTTCAAAGGAAGAGTAGGCCTCGATCTCCATGTGGTCGCTGAAGAAGGAGTGAGACGGCCAGCCAACATCTCTTCCAACGCTGGGACCGAAGTATATCCATTGATTGATTTATTAACTGATTGATTTATTAACTTGGCTGAGTAAGGTTGATCCCAGGACTTTGAAATCTCACAATGGAGGTTGGGGGGAAAAGAGAGTGGCCTACGTGGTGTAGGTATGTGTTGGCCCGCTAAAAATCAGTCATCCAAAATGTATCTACGATCCTCCGACTCTGATCATTAAATAGCACTGTGGGCAATCCGAACCCTCCAACGCAGTCTCCGTGTGATGAAACCCCAGATAGGCAAGATAGAATATTCACCGACGATGAACTGCCTGCATGGGGGTAAGCACTTCTCAAATTCCATCCTGTGTTGCCACTCAAAAGGGAGAATAATAATGATCCTCGCTTCATCGATCGTGCACTGAAGAACAGAAAATCTGACTCGGTCTCGGTCCAGGTCTCGGTAAGAAGAAAGCAAGCACTTTTATGGAACCCGTGACTTAGCTCCCTAGGGCCTCGCTTAAGCGGCAATAAATTGTCATGATTGTACAAGAGCTTTAGACCACATGACACTCAGGGCATGTCCCAATGTGCAGCTCGAGTTCTTATGAAAGGGAACTTTTTTTTTCTCATAAATATTTCTACCCATTTACCTTTGATTTCTGACACGAATGTTCTGAGGCCTTACTTTTTTATCTTATGTTACATCAATGCAGAAGTGATGGTTAAGGTTATATAAAATGATACCTCATGCCTGACTTATGTATACGGGGACTATAGCTTTTTTAGATATGGCGCCCTCCTTTGGACCAGGCAGTAAGTCCATAGAGTTTAAGATGAATATATGATGTACACATTCAGTATTGTGTATTGATTATTCATGTTAACAAATTTAGTTAACTAATGTTAACAAATTAAACCTTGTTGTAGAGTGTAAATTAACTTTTGACACATTTTAGAATGCATCTGGCCACAGCGTAAAAAGTGCTAATTGTTACCTTCAGGTACTATTTCTACTTGATCTAACCCTTAAAATAACTTTTGTTGATATAACCTAATGTAGACAGTTTGAATGAATCATATTAAGGTTATATTTTAGACTTAAATCAGTAAATTTAGATGTTATCACATAAAAGTAAATTTTTGGGATACCTGACAAATGTTTGTGTGTGTGTGTGTGTGTGTGTGTGTGTGTGTGTGTGTGTGTGTGTGTATATTTAAAGTGGCTTTATATCCATAGGTGTTATAACATTTCTAGATAATAAACGATAGATCATAAACAATAGAACATCATAATGTATTTAGAGATACCTCACTTAATCTAATCCCTCACTGAATATATCAGGTCCACTTAGAATTTTAGTAAAGTTCTGAAACGCTCTGTTTTAAGATGCCTGGCCTTTTATATCTGCAATGTAAATGCCCACGTTGGTGATCGGCTACCATCCTGCAGCCCCTCCAACACAGGCATATTTGAAATGCAATCCAAAGAAAATTATCCAACTCCACATAACATTAAAAGTACATTTCAGGGTTAACACACAACAAACACCCAACACAATTCATCTGAATGTATCAAACTGTTCACTTAAGCAGCACCATAAACTATCAAACAGTCATGACGTATGAAATATTCATTAATTAAATTGGTTACTTAATATTTTTTTGTCCAATAGTAAAATGTTAACTGCCCCATCTTTCAGTAACAGTTCTCTGCAAAGCTTGAATCATATTTAAACTGTTTCACAAGCAATTCACACAGAAATCTTCTGAATACACAAAAGTAATATAATCCACAGCAGAGGTGAGTAGAGTAGCCAAAAACTGTCCAAGCTCTGGTGATTTCAAGACTGGACTACTGCAATGCTCTGTTGGCTAGTCTTCCAGTTAACACAATTAAGCCACTGCGGATTATCTAGAATGCAGCAGCACATCTGGTCTTCAACTAACTTAAACTAAAAAGGGCTTATTTCACCCCACTATTGATTTCGCTCACTGGCCACATCAGTTTCAAGGCTTTGACTCTGGCTCTCAGGACAGCCAATGGTTCCGCACCCTCTTATTTAATTTAACTTCTTCAGGTCTATGCTCCAACTCGCTCTCTGTGGTATGTGAATGAATGATGCCTAGTGGTCCAATCACAAAGAGCTCACAATCGTTCACTTTCTGAACTTCCACCCTCCACACAATCTGCTGTTACCTCCTCAACATGATGGAACCAGCTGAATGCACATCTGTTCCACAAGCACTTAACCAACCCACACTAATTGCACTTACTACTGCACTTAATGTACAAAAACAACAACAACAAAAAAATTCCTTGTCCGTCTTTTTCTTCTGTGCTATAATCTTTAATTTTCCAGCGACTGTGAGAACTTGGCAGTCCTATACGGCAGATGTTGTTAAACTTTGTATGACAAATTGCCTGCTATGTGTCTCATTTGTAAGTCATTTTGGATAAAAGCATCTGCTTAATGACTAAATGTAAATGTAATGGTGTCTAGCCATTGAGTTGGCACATTTGGCTCAGCTCACCAAAAAGAGGCTCTTTTGGCTACCAAACGGCTCTTTAAAAAAAAACATTATGTTTTGTATTTTTTCAAGTCAAACAGTTTCCAATAGTTTGAGTATAATTGGTGTTAAAACAATTCAAATTAATTTATTGAATGAATTCATACTCGATCTTAACCACAATGTATTTAAAATGCATTGGTTTGTTATGGCTCCGGCTTCCTCCCACAATCCAAAGATATGCAGGCTAGGTTAATTGATGTCTCCAAAAAATTGCCCTAGGTGTGGATGTGAGTGTGAGTGGTTGTCTGTCTATGTGTGGCCCTGCGATGGACTGGCGACCTGTCCAGGGTGTACCCCGCCTTTCGCCCAATGTTAGCTGGGATAGGCTCCCCCTATGCAATTAAACATTTGCATTTAAAGTAAAACATTTTATTGTATATAAACAAAGTGCATATAAATCTAACCAATCAAAACTAATATAACCTGAACAGCATAATAGAAACTTGCAACATATCAAAGAAAAATAAATTACAATTTGCTAATCTGCAGCATCCCACAAACTGAAATAAATGTAAAAAAGAAGGATGCTATTACACAATCTGAACAACATAATAAGTTGGCTCCACCCTCCCTCATGAATCTTTGGTTTATTGGTTGACACTGCGTGTCTGATTGACAGGAACAACAGGTGAGGCTGTTAGTCTGAGCAGACAGTTAGAACAAATGTGTGTGCGCTTGACCATTAAGGCCAATATTAATTTATTTATTTTTTATATATTTTAATAAATAGATTTGGCTCTTCTGACATGCAAGACGGCTCTCAACATTCACCTACAAGAGCTGAATCTTAGAGCCGACTCGTTCGCGAATGACCCATCACTATCCTGTGATATTTGGAGCTTCCATCAGTGGTGGATAAAACATGCACAGCGGTGCTATAACATGTTCTTCTGACTATTTGACTTGCTAATCATATGGCAGAGAATAGCTTTGCAGTAATGATATACTGCACATGTTAACCGAGTATCTGGAACACACATATAACTCACGCTGGGCTGTTTGATAGAGATAGAGAGTGTTGCAAAGACAGTGATAAATCACTCGTCCCACAGAAGAGAGGCCACCCAACACCAGGTCAAGGTGAGCTGTTTTTCTCTGACTCTATTTCACTTTCTCCCTTGATCTGTTGTCCAATGCAATGCCAAGCTCACCAAACTATCCTGTTAGATTAACCCTCATGTTCTGTTTAGATTTATTTTACTGCTTTGGGGCCATTTTCTTCAAATAGTTTCTTTTTGTTTGGTGTCCACTAAGAAACCGCAATGATTTAAGCAAAATTATTTGATAATAATTTCAAAATGAACCTTTAATTACTGCCTAATGTTTATACATTATAATATGTTTATAATATTTATACTACTTAAAGTTTATAATGTTCATACTTATAGAATATAGAAAATTACATACAAATTTTAGCATGTGAATATGTATTGCATTTAATCGGAATAGCCTGATCTCATGAAAATTACATGACACTGGTGACATTTTGACAAAATGATATTATGTGGTTCATTACATATCAGTAGTTACAGTTAGAAATATCCACTGTGTAAGGTTTTGAGTCTTAAATCAACAACCACCCTCCCTCTCCAAACCCTTAAACCTAAACCTAACCAATAGTGTCATAATGATCAAATGTGAGATGAAAAACACAACTCCTAAAGCAATCACTTCATATTGTGGTTCTTCTATGACAGTGTTTCCCAAACTCGGGTATGTGTACCCATGGGGGTATGTGAGGTGACAATGGGGGTACACGAATACAATTCTGAGATTTACTGTTCTTTTAATTTTATCACAGTCTAAAATAACATTCAAACCCAGTTCATGTATGTTCACTTCATGTTCACTGGCAAAAATAATTTTGTGTGACCTCTAGTGTAGAAACACCAAAATGGTTGAGTCATAAATGTCAGATAAACATTTAATTAAATAACGCTATCTTTGCTGTAAAAAAAAAACAAACAAAAAAAAAAAAAAAAACAAAGGAGGCAACTTTTTTCGCCAGCCCAGCACACTGCTAGGTGACATAGCTTAGTGATAGCAAGTAAAATTGATACTTCACTGTTTTACCAGACACGCAAATGTCAGTCATCCACAACTTTAGTTTGTCTGTTTGTTTGCTTTTCACAGTTTAAAATGTAATTTGTATGTAAGGCTAGATGCATAGGGAGTATTGATTCTGATGGCATAAATTCATAAGATTTGATGACAGGTGTCGGACATCTGGTGTGATTTTCCACATTCACACACAGTAATTTTCACTAACATTTGGTTGCATGCTAGAGACCTGTAAATTTTTTCATGACGTTTTTTCAGCAAATGAGCTCAACCTTGCTTACAGTGTCAAAAGTGGCATAAAAAAGCACCTTGAGCTGTCCACGCAATTGCACAGATACGTTCCGGCAATGCTTGAAGTCGACTGGCAATGCCGAATCTGCAGTGATGCCCAATTCCAGGCAACCGAAAGCTATTCTTGGGTACCACGATGTGATGAAGGGGGAGTTTTCAATTCATGCAGTTATATAATATCTAGCATACCCATCTCAATCAGTAAGCCATTACTCAGTATGTATATGATTAATATAACATGTACAAAACATGTACAAATATAACATGTTTAATATAAGGGAGTTGTTATACATAAATATTCTCAAAATATCTTGTCAATATTTTTAATCAGGTTTCACATTTAGAACCTAATACCTTTAGACAACCAATCAGGCATCTTCCCCACCCTTTTAGACATCCACCAGCAGGATGTATAGCCTTGGGGTTAGTTTCCGCAGTAAAATATTTTAACAGATCACACCTCTGAGAAACAAGGATCATATTGCATTTGACTGAGGCAGCAGCAGGGATGGGGAATATTGACCTTGGAGAAACAGGTTGGATCTACGGCAGGAGGTTGTCAGTACTGACACAAACCATACAGGTAGCAATGTGTTGTTGTTTTGTTGTTGCCCTGTTGTGCAAGGTGGACACATTGTGAGTCAGATCTTCTAAGATCACAGACAGATTTTTGCCCTTTGTATCAACACTGTAGCCGAATATAATAGATTCCACGCAAACATAAATTATTTGAAGTTGATGATGAGGAAGTTTATCAGAAAGATATTATCCTCAGTTTACTGTTAGCTTCAGTCCTTTACAATATACTAACCGTAAATGTGCAATTTCTTGCTAGATTAAATTCTGTGATTGTCTGATCTCTGAAGAATATTCTCTTCATTTCAGTTCACATTTCTGGCACATTATGCATGGTGCATACCAGTTCAATGGGAATAAAGTGCATGCATGATTGGAGAAGTGAATGAGTTCTAATTTGACAGCAAAGCCATTCCATTGAGACGATGCCATTTCCCAGTTCTCTTGAGAAATGAACACATGTTGCAGATGAAATCTTTACATCTATCAGTTCTTTTTCTTTCACTAGAAGGACTGGTTTAAATTATTACACTAAATAAGAGGGAACTGAATGGTAAACTTACTGTATATCTCAACTCTTGGCAATTATTTGTTAGGACTACAAAAAGTTACAATATTTTTTTCACATAAAAGTAATCCATATGACTAAACTTCAGAAGTGATATGATTGGTGTGGGTGAAAAACAGATCCAAATTTAAGTCCTTTTTTACTCTAAATCTTAATTTTCACTTTTACATGAAAGTGACAGTCAATTGCAGTGCCTGTTTAGTTTCACTTTCACATCTGAAAGTGAAAGTGGATATTTAGAGTAAAAAAGGACTTACATATGTTTCTAACCCTGTTTCTAATCATATTGCTTCTGAAGATATGGATTTAACCACTGAAGTCATATGGATTACTTTTATATTTTCTTTATGTTATTTCTGGATGGTCTGGCACCATTCACTTGCATTGAAAGGACCAACAGAGCTGATATGTTATTCTAAAAATTGTTATTTGTGTTATGGTGAAGAAAGAAAGTCATACACATCTGGGATGGCATGAGGGTGAGTAAATGATGAGAGAATTTTCATTTTTGGGTGAACTATCCCTTTGATAGTGGATTTCTAAGCCATAAACAAAATCAACCAGCTCCGAGGTAAATCACAACATTAAAAGTGGGAGTGGTCGCTTCAGAGCTTGTTTAACAAGATTTGTCGCTATTCTCTGATTGGTGGATTGGTTCCCTTCAGGATTTGTAGGTAGAGTAGTTCTTCACCAAAAATTCTGCTATTAAACACATAACCATTAAACACATAAAATTAAACAAGCATATACCATCGATTAACAACCACAGTATGTTGCTCGGTAGGTATGTCTTTAAAGGTTTATAAGTTATCCTTAACCCTTTCATACATACCATCACATATAATAACTGGACCCCGCAGACTAGCATTACACATATGTGTTTCTGCAACAGCCAGTTACCTTAAAAGCTTCCAGTTTCAAATCAGATGGCGACACAGGCTGCGCTGGTCAAGAATCTGTAATTTATATTCGCTCAAACAGTTACTCATAGTCTTTTAAACCACAGAATAAGTTTATTTTAAATGCATTCATCCAACTCGACACCAAAGTACCATGATAAAAAGTCAATACATCAACCGCGATCTTCCTCCAATGCATTTTGCCATTTGTTTACATTATTAGCAGTTGTCATTCGTCAAACAAACAGCTACTCAAAAAGTCTTTTCAAGAATGTAATATGTTTATTTTATGTTGAAAACAGCCAAATTGTCACCAAAGTACCACAATAACAGTTCACAGCTTGTTTATGCACAGTCATAATATCTAAACATGATCTACCCATGCACGCAGCCACATCTACTTATAAGTTGCAGATACGGATTTCATTCACACAAACTCAACTCAAAAAGTCTTTTCATTCATATAATGCATTTGTTTTCTGAAAAAGACTGCCAAACTATCACAAAAGTACCTCAGAAAGTAAAATTGTGCACAGTTTTAAACTCAACTATCCTCAGAGTGAAAACATGCTGATAGTGTGTGATTATCCAAAGCATGCAGCCTGTATACATTAGCTCTTGACACACACACACACACACACACACACACACACACACACACACACACACACACACACACACACACACACACGTTGGTGTGGCTATCCTTATGAGGAATCTCCACAGACATAATGATGTTCATACTGTATGAGCTGTAGATTGTATCCCCTAACCCTACCCCAAAACCTCAAAAAAGCTTTTTGCATTTTTAAATGTAAAAAAAACAAAACATTGTTTATTATGTTTATTAAGCGATTTAAATCATGGGCGACACTAGAAATGTCCTCATAAACCACATTTAAACCATAATGCCCTTATAATTACCAGTTTGTAACCTTAAAAAAATGTCCTTGTAAACCACCCAAACCCGCCTCCACACAACCACACACACACACACACACACACACACACTGTGAAGTCTGAGAAGTCAAACAGTACATATAGGGAAACCGGACTGCTGATATTATTTGTTCATTTGTTTTTGCATCTATAAAAACTAAATAAATAAAAATAATACTGTAAAGCAGACTTAACCCATTTGTTCACATGTTTACTATATTAAATACAGTATTTTATTAAATTTTTTATGACAAGAAATACAAATTTAAATTAAAAATATCCCTCTAAACTCTGCCCACCTCTACTGGCTGTGCAGCCTCACGTGCAAAAATAACTCACTCCAGGGGGCACAGCAGGGTATTTAGACCATACTCATATAGAGGTTAAAAATCAATTCGGCTTTGGAGAAAATGACTGGGATTATTACTTCCAGTACCAGACTGTTGCACTATATTGCAAATCTTAGATTGAGTTTTTATTTTACAATTCTTTTCTGAACCATGCACAAATGCATAGTTACTTTTTAACTGATAATGTCCTAAAAATGTTATTGCCTCAAATTGATGAATATGCATATCAGAATGGCAATAATGTTCCAATGCCCACTTAACTGGAATCAATACTGAACGTCTGGCATGAGTTCCTTCACTCCCACGTGGCCTAGCATTAGTCAATAAGGCAGAGAGAGAGAAAGAATGGAACAATGAAGGGAAAGAAAAATCATGAAAAGGGGTGCACTTCACAGAAAATGGAAATAAGAGACAAGGAAAGGCAATGGAAGAGAATGGAAGCGCTTAGCCAAGCATGAGTCTGACTTTATATGCTCTAGATAAGAGCAGCTCTTGTCTTGTCATCATTTTAGCATGAGTTCACGGCTTCACCAAGGTATTGTCTTCAGGCTTTTATTCTCTTCTCGGTACACCCATTATTTAAATCAATCACGGCGCTTCGTTAATCTTAATGACTCCTTTTGAAAAGGATCTGTAGAGGGAGGTAGCTTACAACTATGGGATATCTTGCAATTCTAATTTTTAAATGGAATGATGCTTTGTTCAGACCAGCACTGACCAGTTCTTGATTTCTTGCATATAATTAGATTTATGTATGAGGCATAACTTCAAGCAGAACTAAAGTTAATGAAAGCCATTTTTACACAATTTATACCTTCAATGACAACTACTTAACCATTTAATTACAGTACATTGTATTGTACTTAAAAGTAGGCACAGACATAATTGTGTAATTGTAAGGAAAGATTTGCATATGTGGCTAACACCATGTTCTAACCACAAGTAACGCAGTAAATTGACAAGCGATTAAAATTCTTCCATATAAATATGGGTTTTATCCTAATCGGCTGCATGAGCTAGGACATTTTGTTGATCACTTCTATTTCGATTTCATCAGCGTCAGATTTGTTTGGACCAAAGAGAAATCTCATTGGTCCAAAATCCTGCTCCTCATAACTGTACAGTAAACATCATATATATATATTCTGCTGTGATTGTTTTGATTTGTGCAGCAGTTTCATGCTCTGTGTGAACAAAATGCGAACATGGTGTAAGACTGAACTGTTCTTTCAGTTGGGATTTTGTTACAAAAAACCTTTCTTACTAAAATAGTAAAACAATATAGCCTAATCTCATGTTTAACGATTGAATCAAATTACATTTTAGTGAAACTTCAAATCTGATGCACCTGAGATCACCATGCTTGTGATCAGCGTGACATGGACATAGCCTGCATGTAATTGACATTTATCTTTTACTAAATGCCAGAGGAAACTGGATTGAACCATCATGAATGCATTATATTAGATAAGAATTCAATTGATATGGCTGGAAGACATGCATTTTTTTAAGTCCATGCCAAACAGTGCCCAGGACGCCTATTTAAAATGATTCTTGCTTCCCTGAAGTATGATAATGAAACTTGCAATAAAATGCTACAAAGCAAAGAGAATTTACAGTATTCATTATTCCTTTCCACCATTGGCAATCAGCGTAATCAAACTAATGCCGGTATAGTTTTGCCTCAAATTAAATATACATTGAATTATTGGCAGTCTTGCTTGCGGTCGATTACTCTCTGTTGCTGTGGCCGGCCCATTTTTTGCCGTGCTTATTTGTGTGTGTTGGGTGGGAATGTCCTTATCATCTGTGCAAGGCTTTAATTGAATATTTGAAATAATACTTGAGAAGTTCTCATTGTGCTGACAGCATGGGAAATCAGGAACCAAGACATTTGCTTAGATAAAACCACTATACTGCTGTTTTGTTGTGAAAGGAAAAATATAAAAAAGTATTTAAAAAAAAAATGCATGAAAAGCAATAAATGTGATGGATTCAAGCACGAGGGAACATCTAATTGAGGTACTGCATATGCTCCCTGCAATATGTTCTAATTAATAAATTGTTGATGTGCTTCTAAAAATATACTTGTCAGTTTTTATGTGGTTTTATACATGGGGAGTGATATGAAATATGAGCTCATGACTACTCCACAATCTGTTTATACAGTATATCAGCTTCCCAGCTTAAAACATGATTAATATTTCTTTAAATTATATCATAAAATATAGAAATAAAATAGAAGAATCTGATAAAATGTTATCATACACCTCTCCTAAAGCTGAAGTGTGTATGTTTTTCTATGGTAAAGTAATTTATCCTAAGGCTAATTTCTCCAATGTATCATGGTTGTCATTTGAATAATCTCAGTATCAATTCTTAAATCCCAAAATCGATCATTAACTCTGTTAGGCAACCCTCTACAATTTGAGTAAATCACTCATATATGAAACCAAAATATCTGTGATTAGCCACAGGCTGGCAAATGTTCCGATTTCACTCACCAGTGATTGAGTAGTACAGTGGCGAAGGAGTTAAACACTGTGATTATTTTGCTGCATGTTGAGAGTAAATATTTAATCTGACTCCTTCCTAATGTGTCCAAAGACGAGATCCATGTGATATATTTGTCATTTAATAATGTCTCTAATGTCCATTATGTACTTTATAGTCAGTTGTTGATCCAAAAAAAACAAAAACAAAAAATTTATATCTAATCACATAAAGCAGGGAAGCAGTAAAGAAGCTCTCATTAATGTGTGCTCAACTGAAAGTGGTGTTTTGGCATATTTCCTACTGAAAAACCAAGTGAGGGAACTACTCATACCATGTTTTAAAAAAGTCAATAGGCTTTAATTTACAGCAACATGCACATACCTCTTTCCACCACTCATGTCAGAGCCATGGGAAACTTGATAAGTGATTTCAATACTGGCAAGATTTTCCAAAGTCTTGGGGAAACAAACGATGATCTAACTGACATTATCCATTAACAGCCCACAAACACACACCACATTGCGATTTGTTTGTTTGCAAGTCCAATTCAGAAGAATGAAAAACAAGTGAGTAAAAGATAATATTTCCATATTTTGATAAACAATACATTAAGCAGAAATAATAGAGAACACTTTCTCAAAATTCACATCCCAAGAAACCTCCGGCTGCACACAAAATATAAATTAACTCCAGCAGCTTTCCTGGTGTCCAGCTCTCGCATTGGCGCAACCCATTCAGAAGTGATCATCCCAATGCCCTATTCCCTTAAGTCAATTACCCTCCACTATGAGAACTTCAGATGGCTTAAAGTGATAACAGTCTGTAAGAGCTCACTGTTTGGAATGACCCTACAGCATAGATTGTGTTCCCTCCGAAGTGCCCTGTGAAGGCATGATCAGTGCAAGTTAAAAGACAGAAAGACATGCTAAACCAGTTGTATTGGGAGGGTGCATTCTTTTTCTAGAACGCATTTTATTGGATTTGATTGGTTTCTCAACCTCTATGTGATGTTCCATGGATGTTCCTGTCTTACTATTTGGAAAAGAGATAATGCCGAAAACATATAGGTTACGGATGTAACCTCCATTCCCTGATGGAGGGAACAAGACGTTGTGTCAAAGAAGCGACACTAGGGGTCTCTCTTGAGCTCCGAATATACCTCTGATCTATGAAAAAAGGCCAATGAGAAGTTGGCAGACAGAGTTTGCATACGGGTTGCCCGGACATACGGGTATAAAGGCGGGGAAATGCATCTGTTTTTCATTCAGGATTTTTCTGAGGAGCCGGAAATGGTTCAGCCACAACAGTGGCTCGGCTCAGCGACATGGCCGGGAGGAAACAAAGTCTTGTTCCCTCCATCAGGGAACGGAGGTTACATCCATAACCTAGACATTCCCTGTCTGTCGCTCACTTCAACGTTGTGTCGAAAAAGCGACACTAGGGGTCCAATTTAAATCACGCCATGCGCTGAGCCATGTACATGTACTGCAGACACAGGAGCGGGCAGGTACTTGACGTGCCAAAACGACCAGCTGTATCAGACTGCACGTACCCCTCCCCAATGCCCCACAAAGTCGTCGGAATCCTTATAGTTACCCTAGACAGGGGAACAAGGCGACGCTTGCCCACCTGGGAACTTGCCGAGCCTAGCCGGGCCTCTTTTCTCTCTATGTTTCTCGCATAGAGTCAACGGCTGGGGCCCTTACACGCACCGGGGAAGTGGGTCTTAACCAGTTTCATATTCTTTCAGGGGGAAAAGACCCTGCAGAGACCACACCTGCCCAGAGAGTGGGAGGTAAGAGTGGTGAATACACCACATGGGCTTTTAGGTCACGTGTGGGAAGTGGCGTGGTGGTAGATCCTGCCTCTTTGGAGGGAGGAGTTGCTACAGACACGGTGACCGGGGGCAGTGGGAAGGAGCGTAGGAGCCCTGACCTGTGGATCATGTATTCCAGTACAGGGTATATTTGAGTACCCGCAGTGGTTTGGGTCGAATTCCTCTGCCGAATTGTGGACCCAGAGAGCTAGGGAGGAGTCATCCAGGGAGCCGATTGAATGGGATCTCCTGGGAGAAAAAGTGCACGGTATTACCTCAACCGAGGGAAAAGTGAGAGCATATGAGCGATGGGCTTTTTGACGAGTGGAGAGGGGTGCTCTCCATGCAATCGTCAGCTCATCATGCACCTCCGGGAAGAAAGGGACTGGGGGGGGGACGTGGCTGTGAGCGGCACGCAAACCCAAGGAAACAATCATCCTGCCGCGATGGCTGTGGGGAGGACGGAGGGTTCCAGTCCAACCCCACGCAGGCGGCAGCCCGGGCAAGCATGTCGGGCATCTGGGTGTCAGCCTTAGCCTGGGCGTGCTGACCCGAAGGCGGCATCTGCGTCAGATGCCGGACCACTCTCCGATCCAGCTCATCCAGCTCGGGGGGCTCCAGAGGATATGCAAGCTGGCTGTGAGGCAAGGAGCTGTTGCCTCGAGCCCAGACGGAAGTCAACAAGCGTGCCGGGGGCAGGCAGTTCACAGGGACGTACCCGGCGAAGCCGAGCCCTCTGCCATCCCCAGATTGCCTCAATTGCCAGCCGCATTGTCCTCAATCCCGTGGGAAGAAGGAACGATGCAGGGGTGGCTGGTGTGGCATTCCTTCTGTTGAAGGAAAGCTGCGACCGTAACGTTGCCATGGTCCTGAAAAGGACGTTCAACGCCACTGTGTATTGCTCTTATAGAGGAAAATACTCTTCTAGAGAAAATCACTCTTTTAATACAACTCTTAGTTGTGCTGTTGAAGCGACTAGGGGCAAACTGCACTGCTGAAGTGTGCCGTAGATCCAACAGCAGATTGCTCAGAGGTAAGAGGAACAGGTGTGTGACTTGCAGCTCACTGCATACACGACCATCGGCTCCGAAGAATATTTCTAAATGAAACAGACGCATTTCCCCGCCTTTATACCCGTATGTCCGGGGGCAGGACATGTAAATTCTGTCTGCCAACTTCTCATTGGCCTTTTTTCATAGATCAGAGGTATATTCGGCGCTCAAGAGAGACCCCTAGTGTTGCTTCTTCGACACAATGTCAAAGTGAGCGACAGACGGGGAACTAATTTTTTCAATGTTTAGAAGTACACTATCCTGGGTGTGCTGAGTGACTCCAACCAGGTCTCCTAAGCAATCAAATTGGCCTGGTTGCTAGGGTGGGAAGTGTCACATGGGGTAACCTCCTCGTGGTCACCATAATGTGATTCTCAAATGTCAGGGTTAGTTGTGTTGGACTTAATGTCTGAAAAATTATGAAAAATATGATTATCATCAATACTGTGATGTCATCATTAAGTTACTTGTTTAAACCTGGTGGGGTGTCCTCTAAGATGAGTAGGACTTTGTGAAACTCAGTGGAAGTCGTACCGTGGCTGATTGCTATTTGATTTGCCACACAGCTTGATTTGTTTTGTGCCACATCATGCTGCAGAAGTGAGTAGATGCCCTGAGGAGGTGGTTTTGAGTGTCAGGATTTCAACTGTTAGAAGCTGAGAGATGACTGCATTGACAAAGAGATGAAAGTGTTTAAAATTCGGGTGGTGCCTTTGGGAGGCACAAAGAGGAGGCAGAATATTCCAGTGGGCAAGCAAGGAGTTGTGTGCTCAACCTATGAAATGAATTATTACTGAGAGCTAATTAAAACTCATACCGACACATTCACAAGCACACTTGTGCATAGGTATGTATATTCATATACAAACTACTCTGCCTTTAGAGGGTTAGCTGTGGGCCTGTGGGCTGTCAGTGAGACTTATACAGATTAATCTTGTGCTTTAAATTCCTCAAGGTGTCAGAACTTTACACACCACATTGTAATGTGAATGGCGAGAGCGAATACAGCAGGACAAATTAACTGAATTCTGAAATTGTAATGCAATTTTTTCCTGATGACCACGTGCGCATTTGTGTCAGTTTACAGAAAATATTTCTGCCAATGGAGTGTGAAATGAATGCAGCCATTGATGTAAGTGTCTATAAATACAATGGGGTCATAGATCTGGTTGCATTTAATGACAAGAAAGTAAGTTTATGTGTGTAAGTGTTAGTGTATGAAAGTGTGTGTAAAATACATGCATACATGTCCTTATAAGTGTGAGAGTGTGTAAGGGGGTGGTGTATAGTGTGCTGATGAACAGTTTATGACAGAGAATATTTGTGTTTTCGACTAATGTATTAAGGCCTATTTGTGTAAATAGCTAAAGTTGTATAGGGTTAGGTTAAGTCAACAATAATTGCAATTAGTTAATTTCAAAGCTGCTGTGTGCATTTTTTTTTTTCAATGCAAAATTCTCAGTTTAATGTGAACAGATAACAATAATCAAGCCATTCGTTGGTTGAATTCCCAGAGTGTAAACACTGTGGCTCTGTGGCACTTTTAAAACGTCTTGGTTACTGTTGTAACCTCCATTCCCTGATGGTGAGGACGAGAAATTGTGTCGATGTAGTGATACTAGGGGTCGCTCTTGAGAGCCCCGAACACCTCCCATTCCTTGAGAAAAGGCCAATGAGAATTGGGGAGTGGAATTTGCATGCCACTCCCATGTAACGTGAACTGCTGATGCAGGTGCAAGCAGGCTGCTGCGTGCGTAATAGCAGGTGCATCAGACTGCACGTAACCTCCCCCAACACACCAAAAGACATCATGTAGATCCCCACATCCCTGGTGGGAGAGCTCTGCCAAAGGGGGACCTGGGTCTGCCCACAGGGAGAATGTATTGCAGAATATACATCACAGGGGTTACCGGAGTAATCGGCACCTGTGGAGCGCCTATCCCAGTACAGGGCATATTAGACACCGTAGTGGGGCTGGCTGCGAACTCCTCCACCGAGTTCGTGAACCATACGGCTATGGAGGAAGGAAATCCAGAGTCCATGACTTTGTGAACTCGAATGGGGGTAAAAGCACACATTTTCGCCTCAGGGGAGGGGAAAGACCCTATACACAAGCTATACACCCGGCCAGCCATTCTGTATTACCGAACTTGCCCTTACGTCCAGGGGAGTGGCATGAAAATTCCACTCGCCAATTCTCATTGGCCTTTTCTCAAAGAATGGGAAGTGTTTGGGGCTCTCAAGTGCGACCCCTAGTGTCACTACATCGACACAACATTGAGTGAGTGACAGAAGGGGAACATTGTTTTGTTTGTGTGAGAGGTCCTACATGCCACAATATGGCTCAATCTACAGCACTAGCTGTTTTCCAAAGAACGGAAAATGAAATGAGGGGTGGTGGATTGCATCTTTCAGCACATCGCAAAATAGCACATCTTGGCAATTTTAGCATGTTTCCCTGAAATTAATATGCAATTTAGAGGCATGCCTCTAAATAAAGAGATGGTGCACAAGATAAAGGGCATTGTCAATGCAAATGAATTAAATTGCACCTGCAAAGTCATTTAATCTATCAATCCTAAAAGGCATTTCAGAAACAGTAACTACAATAGCAAATTAGTATGAATGAAAGTCAGGTATTAATCTGATTTGCGCTGTGCATAATGTTGTTATTGTGGCAAAACAGAGACTTTGAGAATACATAGAATACCCATTGATGCCAAGCATTCATGAGATATTAAATTATTTATTTGGTTACTTTAGAACGCTAAATCATAACTGATAATATAAAACTCTTATACCTATAAGATAAACATAGCCTACTAACAATTAATGCCCAAATTATGTCGTATTTCAATGTTTTAAACATTGTTTTATCTGCTGAAATATTATGAAATATTTTTAATTGTTATTCAAAATATAACCAACAACAGTGGCATAATTAGCTTGGTTTCCATACAACTTTTGTATGCAAAAAAAATATTCAATCTTGTGAGGTGGAAAAAAAAATATTTGAAATGAAGACACACTAACTATAATGGAAATATATTTACCGAATCTATAATGTATATAGGAATATATATACACATAGAAAAGATAAGATTTTGCCTCAACAAGCCATGCAAACATAATTTGCTCAGAGAATATCATCAATATGAACATGATTGGCAACTATTATCTCCCAGAACTGCTAACACACTTAAGGCATAAGGCATCTGCCACTGAATGCTAGAAAACAAGTTTGTCAGAGTGTTTTGTCTCTGTGCTCTTAACCTCAAATAATTAATTACATTTAATAAAAGAGTGGCTTCAACTTCAACTGCTTTTTTCGTAAAACATTTTTTGCAATGTTTACATTTTTATCATTAATTAACTTTGTGGATGAAATTAACTTTTGGATGAAAACATGATTAATGTAATATCTGCTTATGAATTCTGAATAGTCATCTTCCTTACATCTATTTGCATACTAAATTGTAATCCAGAAGACATTCAGATATTCAAACAGCACACATGCAATCACGATGCTCATGACGCAAGACACAGAAAAAAGAACAATGGCTAAAAACATCAGAAGTCGTGTTGATACTTGAGCACAGTCAACAGAAAACAAAACCCACACTGAATGTCATAAAAATGCAAAGCGGCTCTGATGCGAAATTTCATTTACATATACCCAAAGCCTAACACCTAAATTTGTTTTAAACTTTAACATTATTCTAGCCTTGCAAGAACTGTTATGACCTTCAGGAATTGCAAATCTATTTATTATAGCAATTTTGCTTGGTATGCCCACTTCTGCAAAAATTACACTTCACCTTTTAAAACAACAGATGTTTAGGGGACGTCTCTACCAAGATACAAATACATGTTTGTGTCAGCATGTATATAATGTGGGTTGGTACACATAAAAATGAATGTGTGCATGTGTCCTGTAGGGATGGTGTTGATGAGAACTCCCTAGGCAAGCTGAAGGCACTGAAGTATAATGGCACCCCATGACCATCACATCTCTCGCACTGTTGTCAACTGTCCCATTAAGTGCTGCTCATTAACATAACCTACATAAAGGTGTGTTGCTGTTTCAACTATAAATTGCTGCTCATCTATTCGTAAAATTAACCTTGTCTTTATTGCACACATTGTTTTTATTTTTTTATTTTTTTTATCAAGCCTGACCTGGAATTAGTTTTATATTAGCTGCCTAAGGCACTTTTGGTTTTGGCCCCACAGTTTATCTGTGAACCTGAAGTGTGCCCAGAGCTGCATTCAGATGTCTTTAGTTTGACCAATGTTGGGGAGTAACTTACTTAAAGTTGTGATGCTACTAACTACATTTTTATGATGAAATAATGTAGCTTTTCCAGTAACAAGCTATTTGCTATATCTTAGTGGTACAAAACTCGGTGACTTTTCCTCAAGTTGCTATCTGAACACACACACACACACACACACACACACACACACACACACACACACACACAATAAAACAATAAAAAAAATAAATAACTTGACTTGATTACATTTACATTTATGCATTTGGCAGACGCTTTTATCCAAAGCGACTTACAGAGCCCTTATTGCAGGGACAATCCCCCCGGAGCAACCTGGAGTTAAGTGCTTTACTCAAGGACACAATGGTGGTGGCTGTGGGGATCAAACCGACAACCTGCTGCTTACCAGTTTAGTGCTTTAGCCCACTATGCCCACACCCACTCCCACTCCTACTCCTGATTAGGTGAGTTTAGGTGGTTCTATTAAGCAGCACCCAATTCATGCTGTTCAGGTAAAATTTTAACCACCATAGGAAATGAATGGGTGAGATTAAAACACAGTTTTTTTTTTTTTTGTCAAATAAAAGACATGATGCAGAACACACACACACACACACACATAAATGAAGGGGTGAGACTATAAAACATCCACAATGCAGAACACACACACACACACATGCACACACACACATATACACACACACAGACTTGTTTGTCTATATTAATGAAGACTTCTAATAGACTTTCATTGACTGATTTCATGTCAGGCTGTTGATATTTCCAATTTCAAAATTACCCCTAAACCTAAAAATCACACAAACATGTGCAAATCACTATTTGAAGCATCAACTGACCCATTTAAGTGTGTATGTGTATGTGTGTGTGTGTGTGTGTGTGTGTGTGTGTGTGTGTGTGTACATACCAAACATACAACAAAGGTCTAAGTCTGAGTTTATTGTTTACAGTATGTTCCAAGTAAGCGCTGCTTCTATTAATTTAATTATATTATATATATTTTAAAGATATAGGCCCCATATAAAGCTTCAGTGCTGTTAGGCACTATTACCTACAGCATTGTTATTTGCTTGTAGTGTTGTTAACTACTTATTATAACTAATGCTAAACTATTTAAAATTGTGGGTAGTTTAGCATGCTACTAGCTAGCTTTCTCCTGACAGTCATATGCAGATGCACTTTCTGTGGGACTCATATTACACCCATTCTAACATGATGCTTAGCTACACTCAAATTTCTCAAAAAGCATATGACTTGAAGAATAAACCCTATACCTTTATACAGCTTTATGTTATTAGCTACTGTTAGTTAGCTACTGTTGGCTACTAAATTGTAAGAAGCTTGTTGTGTAACTAACTACTTCAAGCTAATTCTAAACTTATTCTATCTTATTCTAATTCTATTTTATGAGAAGTTTGGCCGCTGCAAGCTAGCTTGCTACTGACATTCATACACAGATGCTGCTTCTGTATGTTTATGTGCTTCTGTATTCTGTATGTCTCATATTTCACCCATACATATGTGATGATGAATTATATAAGCACTTAGCTCCACTTTGAATCTCTCAAAAAGAATGAGATTGGTGGGATGGAAACCCTTTGTAGCATGAGGGTAGCTTTGGTAAATGGTATGTGTATTTGAGGGCATGTGTACAAATGTGTTTTTTTTTTTTTGTTTGTTTTTTTTACAGACATCACCTTTCCCAAACACGTTAATCCTTTTAAAGCAGAATAAATATATCCACCTGCCAGTGAAAGAGGTGCCGTGTGAGAATGAGTGCCCTTCTGTTCATCATTTTCTTTCTGACCAGCCAAATTGCAGGAGTGGTTTCCAAGCCACGATTCATCTCCCCTTACACCTCTGCTAGTCGCACTCCAAGTGTGACTCTGTTCTCCTCCTCACTCTTTCATCTATGTCTGATGCCTTTGAGAGAAATCTGCAGTTCCACTTCCCTCTGAATGTAGAGATGAAAATCACAGTTCTCTATCAAAAATGACAGGCAATTTTCCAAAAATGACAGCATCACCCAGGTCAAAAACTACACCAGGCTGTGTCTGCTTCCTGGTTTACAATGTATTGATCATTGTTTATTGTCTTCTTTCTCAGAGGAAAGTGTTATTGCTCAGAGGTTACTCTTTAATAGCTCAGGAGACTTAATTGAGCAATCAGGTGTGCTTCATTTAAGTATCAGTGTTGCTACTTAAATGGCTTAGGACTGGGGTGTCCAAAGTCAGGCCCGCGGGTCATCTGAGGCCCACCGAGACTTTAGAAATAGAACAGAATTAAACCGGGTTCACACATCCACCTTGAGCGGGGTGTGAGAGAGGCGTGAGCAGTATGTTTTTGTTTCGGCACCCATATTAACAGATGACACCGTTTACACTGCAAACGTGAGTCGTGAGGTGACGCATACCAGAAGCGTCCCAGACACGCCAGTGAGCTGATAGTTTCGGCATTGAGCCTATTTTTGCTGCTCGACTCACGAGTTCAGCAGCTTTGGGTGCTGTACAACACTAAAATAATCAGGAGATTATAGAAAAGACAAAAAAGCTAATAAAAATTATTCAAACCGAACCTATAGTACACTATAATATATATGTCTGCATGCAAGTAAACTCAATAAAATAACTAAATAAAAGAAATAATCAATAAACTACCAGACATTTTGCCATTCTGTATATATAGGTGTACAGTATAGACACAACATTAACCAATCACAAACAAGTGTGCTGATAAAGATGAAGTTCACGTGACTGCCCCCTGTTGTCCTTGAAGCGGCAATAACCTCAGCTTATTATGACTTTATTAAAAAAAAAGAATTTGGTGTAGGTCCCCATAGATAACTTTATTGTCTCCTAAGCAACCAAATTGGCCCGGTTGCTAGGGAGGGTAAAGTCACACAGGGTAACCTCCTTGTGGTCTATAATGTGGTTTGGTGGGGCACGTGGTGAGTTGTGCGTGGAGAACAGTGTGAAGCCTCCACGCGAGCTAGGTCTCCAAGGTAACGTGCTCAATAAGCCATGTGATAAAATGCACAGATTGACTGTCTCAGATGCAGAGGCAACTGAGATTCGTCCTCCGCCACCTGGATTGAGGCAAGTCACTACACCACCACGAGGACCTAGAGACCTATAAGCAAATCTGAGCAAAGTTTGAGATATTTTTGAGATGTGAGATTACTATAGTCTGTCTTTCATGAGAAAATCTGAGAATACTTTAGCAATAGACTCCATTTGCTCTCTATCTAATCTCATTACTATCTTGTAAAAAAAAAAAAATATTACAGAGATCTCATTTGTGAGTTTTCTTTCCTATGGGTTTTTCCAATCACATGGGATGATCACCTCACTGTTCAGAAATCATGGTGCTCTCTGCTCCACCTTTGTCTGTATTTATCTCTTTCTCGTTTTATTTTCTCTCTTCTCCCTGCTGGTGAATCTTAATTAGGACCTGACTAGGGCAGATGCCTGTGAGCATCAAAGAGCAAAAATCAATCCGAGATTGAGAGAGATACGCATGGAGGGCTTCTTACTGTCAGCAGCTGCCATCTGCAGACATGCTGAATCATGGTGCCTCTCGCTCCGGGATAGCGTGATTGCTTTCCCCTCCATCATTCCTCTCCACACTCCACTTCTTGCTCTGATCTCTTTCTCTGTTCTCACAACACACTGGTTGAAAATAAGATATTGTAAAAGTGTTGTGTATAGCTCACTTAATATATTTATTTAAAAATTTTTATGTATTTGGTTTTTACATAAGTCATATTTGAAATGTTATATGTTTGAATGTATATATGTTGTATATAATGCATATGTCTTTGTTCTGGAAACTTCTAACTAATAGACTGTCCATATTGGGATGACTGATTGCATGTATTGGGCCAATCCAAAGTTTGTATGTTCCCTAACAAAACCTGTGCGGGGAGGGGAGAAAGTTAGTTAGTGCAGGTGATTTGAGGGTGAGAGACATCTGAGAGCAGCTTCTTGGAAAATGAGTTGGAATTTCTTATGTATTTCTCATGAATACTACTCAAAAACAGTGGTAATGAGTTTTTCTTCCTCTTAGAATTTTCATTTCATGAGGTTACATGAGAATTGTCGCGTTTATTTGCCTAATTAACAGCGGGATGCTAAGCTGCCGTTTTCTTTGATTTTGAAGGACTGTGAGAGTTTTTAGGCATCTATGTTTTCAGAGGATTATTTGTTCCTGAACAGTCTGTGTGACATGACATCTGCGATTTCACTCATTTTATAGAGTTAGATCATGGACGCCAAATTGCTACACCTGGGAACATTTTCCGGTAATCTGATATTTTGCTCGACGGACCATGAATGGAATTTGATGTCCCTCTATCAACGTTGCTCATCAATACTTGTGAAACTCTTCATCGATCTAACGTGCGTCACTGTGTTCGTGAGATTTGTGCTAGTTAAACTGCTCTTCAGTGTGCAAGTCATTCCTGTACTACCCTTCACCAGCATTGAATGCAGATAAATCTATTGAGTGACACTTTGAATTGGTTCATTGATTTATTGTGAAGATTCTTTTCCATTCAAATGTGAATATTGATAAATTTGAGTCATTGTTTCCTCTGTGAATTGTTTTAAAGTGATTCAAAGGATAATATTTGGAGGTATAACACATACTGTCATTTGATTTTGATTTTCTTGGGGAGAAAAAAAGTAATTTGAATTAATATATTGAACTTCATAATTGAAAAGAGGGAACTTGAACACTTTAGTTGTTTCATTTAATGTGAATATATAAACAGGTATTTATTTGATTTTTTATTGATTTTTTTTATTATACCAGAATTTCTAGTGGTTTGAATCAGAGTTTTACATCCTTAGCATTTTAATATAAGGAGCACACTAGCCTAAAAGGAGAATTTAGTATTTTATTGATTTTATTTTATTATTAATAAAAAAAAGTGTAGTATAGAAATATTTTTCTAGACTAGAGGCACCATGCTAATTAAGTTGATTTTGCATATATTTTTTTTTTTCCAGAAGTGATACTGCAGAGTAAGATCCAGAGAGTTCACAATCAAGATCTGGGCACCCAGGTTTCCTTATACTGTTCTGATAGAAAAGCACAATATCCTGTAACTATAGGGTTACATGTGTAAAAGTGTTAAATAAAGAAAAATTAAAAGAAAGGATTGACACAATATGGAGAGAAAAGTTGGGGGTAGAGGATGATGTCAAACCTGTTTGGAGAATCCATTATAAACCACCAGTAGCAAAATTATCAGGGGACCTTCAATAGAGAATTCTACATGGTGCAGTTGCTGTAAATGCCTTTGTAATTATAATTAATCGAAATGTTTCTAATGTGTGTCATTTTTCTGGTATAAAGTTTAGCTTTTTTCATAGTTTTTTAGTGTGCAAGTCTGAGTTAGTTGTTTGAGGTTATTAAAGACTTTTTTTTTGCTAAATTTGGTGAGGAATTTTCATTTCAAATGTTTATATTTGGTCGTAAGTATAAAGTGTCTGTACAATTTTTTTTTACTTTTATTGTTGGGCAAGTGAAGCTCTCCATATACCCAAGTAGAAAAAAATCAGGTTAAAGAAAAATTATAAGGAGTGGTGGCAGTGTTTAAAAATTTGGTGAAAATAAGAGTTCTGAATGATTTCAGGTTCTTTAAAATTATATATATATATATACACTACCGTTCAAAAGTTTGGGGTCACCCAAACAATTTTGTGTTTTCCTGAAAAGTCACACTTATTCACCACCATACGTTGTGAAATGAATAGAAAATAGAGTCAAGACATTGACAAGGTTAGAAATAATGATTTGTATTTGAAATAAGATTTTTTTTACATCAAACTTTGCTTTCGTCAAAGAATCCTCCATTTGCAGCAATTACAGCATTGCAGACCTTTGGCATTCTAGCTGTTAATTTGTTGAGGTAATCTGGAGAAATTGCACCCCACGCTTCCAGAAGCAGCTCCCACAAGTTGGATTGGTTGGATGGGCACTTCTTGCGTACCATACGGTCAAGCTGCTCCCACAACAGCTCAATGGGGTTCAGATCTGGTGACTGCGCTGGCCACTCCATTACCGATAGAATACCAGCTGCCTGCTTCTGCTCTAAATAGTTCTTGCACAATTTGGAGGTGTGTTTAGGGTCATTGTCCTGTTGTAGGATGAAATTGGCTCCAATCAAGCGCTGTCCACTGGGTATGGCATGGCGTTGCAAAATGGAGTGATAGCCTTCCTTATTCAGAATCCCTTTTACCCTGTACAAATCTCCCACCTTACCAGCACCAAAGCAACCCCAGACCATTATATTACCTCCACCATGCTTAACAGATGGCGTCAGGCATTCTTCCAGCATCTTTTCATTTGTTCTGCGTCTCACAAACGTTCTTCTTTGTGATCCAAACACCTCAAACTTGGATTCATCTGTCCACAACACTTTTTTCCAGTCTTCCTCTGTCCAATGTCTGTGTTCTTTTGCCCATCTTAATCTTTTTCTTTTATTGGCCAGTCTCAGATATGGCTTTTTCTTTGCCACTCTGCCCTGAAGCCCAGAATCCCGCAGCCGCCTCTTCACTGTACATGTTGACACTGGTGTTTTGCGGGTACTATTTAATGAAGATGCCAGTTGGGGACCTGTGAGGCGTCTGTTTCTCAAAC
Organism: Moxostoma hubbsi; assembly: GCA_032164185.1. Taxonomy (NCBI): domain Eukaryota; kingdom Metazoa; phylum Chordata; class Actinopteri; order Cypriniformes; family Catostomidae; genus Moxostoma; species Moxostoma hubbsi. The sequence goes on from JAVLUX010000019.1 coordinate 11,388,703, forward strand.
TAGAGACTCTAATGTACTTATCTTCTTGCTCAGTTGTGCAACGCGGCCTCCCACTTCTTTTTCTACTCTGGTTAGAGCCTGTTTGTGCTGTCCTCTGAAGGGAGTAGTACACACCGTTGTAGGAAATCTTCAATTTCTTAGCAATGTCTCGCATGGAATAGCCTTCATTTCTAAGGACAAGAATAGACTGTCGAGTTTCAGATGAAAGTTCTCGTTTTCTGGCCATTTTGAGCGTTTAATTGACCCCACAAATGTGATGCTCCAGAAACTCAATCTGCTCAAAGGAAGGTCAGTTTTGTAGCTTCTGTAACGACCTAAACTGTTTTCAGATGTGTGAACATGATTGCACAAGGGTTTTCTAATCATCAATTAGCCTTCTGAGCCAATGAGCAAACACATTGTACCATTAGAACACTGGAGTGATAGTTGCTGGAAATGGGCCTCTATACACCTATGTACATATTGCACCAAAAACCAGACATTTGCAGCTAGAATAGTCATTTACCACATTAGCAATGTATAGAGTGTATTTCTTCAAAGTTAAGACTAGTTTGAAGTTGTCTTCATTGAAAAGTACAGTGCTTTTCCTTCAAAAATAAGGACATTTCAATGTGACCCCAAACTTTTGAACGGTAGTGTATATATATATATATATATATATATATATAAAGTAAATTATTTTCTCTGTGTGGGATGACATTTTTATTTTATTTTTCTCGATTGTTGGCCCCGTTTTGATGGTGTTTTATGAAGTGTGTGCTTTATTTATTAATTATGGAAAAATGTGTGTATGAAAGAGTTACTACAATAAAGGTGTTTTTAAAATTAAAATCCTCTCTCTCTCTTTTAAATTAATTTCAATTTAGCATTATTGGCAAAACATTTTTGGATTTTAAATAAATAAAAAAGATAATAAAAAGATGCAATAATACAATAAGCAAGAGTGAAAAGAGTGAAACATGTTCAGATAAATACTAATAAAGAGTCTATATACATGGTTGAGGTCCGTTGGTTACATTTTTTGATATAGCTTTTTAAATAATATTTCCAAATTTTGGTGTTTTGGAATAGTGACATTTCATTATCTGGCTGAGTTCTGCCACTGCAGGGTTTTGTGGCTGTTGAACTGCTGCTGCGTATCTCTGGTGTTGTCCTGGAGCTCTTATGGCTGTGTTTCATCTGGTCTGGACTGGAGGAGCAGGACTTCCTGGTGGCCGGGAGCTTCACTTGATTGTTGAGTTGCTGGTGTTTCTTGTATTTCAGGCTGTGCTTTTCAGTACACTTGCAAAGAGTTTCACTCCTTGTTTGTTAAGGTGTACATGATCATGCATATGATGAGGTTGTATGTCCATATGGTTGGCCAGATGGACATTTGGAAGCAGTGCACATCCTCTGAAGAGTTCACCATTGTTTTCATGAATAACATGGAATGGCACATCACTGTGTGGTAGTAGTCTGGAGTGATTGTTGTTTCTGGGAATCGTTTCATGGCTCTGATGGCCACTTCTCTAAGCACTGGAGCCACATGTCCTTACATGGCCCTTAAGTCATTCATCCCTGTGTGAATATGATGTGCTGGGTTTCATTCATATTTTTATCAGAAAGGATTTCAAAGGCACCTCTTGTGTGCAGGCACCAGATTTTCTGGACCTTCATTTTTGGAAGTAACAGTTTCTCATGTATATATTTGCTATTCAAATCTATTAGAATAAGAGCCTATGGCCTCTGTGTCTTTGGTCTGAAGTTCTGACATCCTCCTGCATTTCTTTCTTAATCTCTGTTATTTGTCTTCCTACTGTTGATCTTACTGTCTTTACATTTTCTTTAGTTTGCTGAAGTTCTTGTGTCATCTTTTCTTTGTTTCTCTGTAAGTCTCTTGTCTTAAATTCATTAAGTCAATCATAAGCTTTTGCATGTTGTTTCCTTTATGTGGGACATAATTAATTCTTACAACAGTTCCACAACTTCTATCCCCAGGAGTGAGACTTTTTCTTTCATTTTTGACATTGGAGATTGAGTCAAAGATGTTGCTGTTGTTGTCGTGTTTTGGATGTCTTTTACGTGAGAAGAGCTGATATTTGGATTTTTCTCTTGTATGAGAATTGCATTAGACAGTGCCTGTTTTTTTAACTGTTACAAAATCTCCCATAAATGCTTTGAGAGCAGCCTCTGATCCCTGAACCATGATAGTCCCATTCTAGTATAAGTTCAAAGTAAACAATCTTGTTTTCCTCCTATTCCTTTCAATGTCTTCAAATACCAGGATTGGTCTGCCTTTGCAGATGCCTCTTTTGTTGAGGAAGTTGAAGTGTTGGCAGAAAGCTGTGTGCCATAAAGAGCTGTTTTCAGTGTAAAATAACAGGTTGGCCAAGGCACTTTCATTATAGTCAGCAAACAGTGTTTCAGGGGTTTCATTCATCTGCTTCTGCTTGTGAAGCTGTTTGGAATGTTCACGAGCACATCTGAGGGTAAGCAAATGAGCGGGGCAAACATGTTGCAGTGGCCATCTGATTTTAAATGTTTCCAAAATGTTTTCTTTATATTCTTCTTTTTGGAGAAATATTGAACACCGTCTGCTCTTTATATTTGACTGTTTCTTTACCTCTCTTTTCTTTTCAGTTTTTCTTCATATGTTGTTGTCTGTCTGGATGAGTGTTGTTAAGGTGTTGGTTGTCTTTTCCTCCTTTGAAACTGCTCTATTTTCTGTATTTTGCTCTTCAGAGGTATTCAACCTGTGACTTGCATTCAGACTCCAGTCTGAGAGGGTATCAGTTAAAACAAAAACTGTTTTCTGTGTAAAATCATCTCAAAAACTGTCTCTTAGATGTTGTTTAGATGTGCTTTGCCTTCATTTACCTTGTTTGTAAATGATATCCTTATCATTTATCTGGATCTTATCTAAAGTATGACTTTAACAGTATTGCTGTAATCTCTCTCTCTCTCTCTCTCTCTCTCTCTCTCTCTCTCTCTCTCTCAATTTTCAATTCAATTCAGTTCGCTTTATTGGCATGACAAAAGTACATTTTGTATTGCCAAAGCTTTTAAAAAAACAACATATAGAATAGTTTAGAACAATTGCATTAGGATTTGATCAAGCAATATAAAAGGAAAAACATTGAAAAATATTAAAGAAAAACACAATGATAATGATTATGTTTCAAGTTAACTTTAACTAATGAACTATATAAACTGAATTAAACATTATCTACATTCATGTGTAATGAGAGGTTTGTGGTGTGAGTGGGGGATTACATTTTTAATAATGCATTTATTGAATGTTCATTCTTTAGTTGATTGTCCCTCAGGAGATGGCAGGATGCTGCAAATTTTGCTGCTATATTTGCAAATTCAGCTTTTTTGCCGAGAATAAAGTTTTCAATTAGTTTTTCAACTAGGGTGCAATTATTAAAATGGTGAAAAATTTTGATAATTTTGGGATAATAGTGTTTTCTAATTATTTCATATTTTGGGCATTCTGTGAGGAAGTGCAGCTCTGTCTCCATCATTCTCAGATTGCAGTGGGAGAAGAGTCTCTCCTCACGGGATACCCACATCTGCGCTGCCCCATCTCTACGGCCAGATTGTGCTCGCTGAGTCTGTACATCAATACTTTTCTTAAATTCACATCCGTCACTGTGCTCAGGTAGTTTGCCACGGTGTAATCTCGATTTAGTGCCGAATAACATTCCAACTTGTGTTGATTTTTAATGGTGTTTGTCCAATTTGTGATATGTTTGTCTTTTTCTGTGTTTATAATTTGGTTGGTCCGAATGATTGTGAGTTTGTCCTGAGGTCGTCTGATCTCTGCAGGAGTGAGGTCAGTAAGTCTCAGCACCAACTTGCAGAGGGGACTACTCGCCCCGCACAGCTCAGCTCTTGGAATTTTAGGGATTTATAATGGTATGTGGTGGGATCACTTACCCTTATGTGTTTCCAGAATTTGATAGCTCTTTTTTGGATGTTTAAAAGGAGAGGGAATTGGCCTAATTCTGCCATGCATCCGTTGTTTGGTGTTTTTCTTTGAAGTTTGAGTATTCTTTTGCAAAATTCTGAATGTAGAGTTTCAATGGGATGTTTTTCCCAGTTTACAAAGTCAAATTTTATAGGTGGACCCAACACTTCACTGCCATATCATGCAATTGGTTCAATTAAATTTAATTTGAATATCAATTTCAATTGACCTTTTAATGGCATAGAAAGCCCTTTGAGCTTTCTTTTTGAGTTCATTCACAGCCAAAGTACAGCTACCCATTGGAGTGATTTTCAGATCAATGTAAGTTTATGTTTTTGTGGTTTCACTGGTTCTGTGTGAGAGTGTGAATGTGTGTGTTAGTCCCTGAGATCTGGAACATTTCCCGAAAATCATGACTTTAGTTTTAGTTTTTAGTGACTCACTCTCTCTCTCTCTCTCTCTCTCTCTCTCTCTCTCTCTCTCTCTCTCTCTCTCTCTCTCTCTCTCTCTCTCAATTCAATTTAATTCAATTTTCAATTCAATGGGCTTTATTGGCATGAAAGTTAAATTATTTATTTATTTTTTTGACAAAGCATCATAAAAGCAAAATACATTTTGTCCAATAACTTGAACAGTATACAAATTAATTATTAGTAATATATAAATAACAATAATATATAAATTATTATTATTATTTATTTTACTATATCACATAACATTGTGTGTGTGTGTGTGTGTGTGTGTGTGTGTGTGTTTGTCCAGATCTTTCACTGTCCCTCATGTTGTGGCATGTTGATATTGGGCAGCAAGATGTGCCCTGTCTCCTTCTCCTTGGAGTATTTTTAATTTTGAGAGGTAATTTAGGTCTTTAAAGTCTGAAGTTTTAGAGTTAAACTTGTTTAGGTAAACATTCCTTATTTCTCTGAATGTTTCACATTTTAGGAGGAAGCGCATGTCTCGACCTCACCTGTCGAACAGTGACCACATATTCTGTTTTCTTTTGGTTGTCATGATTTGCTCTCTCTCTCCCTCTCTCTCTCTCTCTCTCTCTCTCTCTCTCACACACACACACACACACACACACACACACACACACACACACACACACACACACACACACACACTTTTCCTGTTGTTTTTTATGTGCCTGGCGACATGGAAAGACAGCCAGAAGGGATCTCTCCAGCCTGACTGTTCTGTTTAGCAGACATTCGCTCCCTGCCCTCAAACCTTCGCACATGCGCAATCACATGCCAAAACACATATTTATTCACATAACACTGCAATAAAATAGCAGCAGTCAGAAAACAACAACAACAACAACAAAAAAAAACAGGCAGGTTTCCTTACACAAAATACACAAATGCAAGCAAATATAGAAGCAGCTATACAAATATCCTCATTTGCACATGCTCCTATATTTTCCATCCATAGAGATTAAGTGGGTTAGGTTATGTTGGCTGTTTGGCACAGTACAGCAAGAGCAGATGGCCTGGACTGGATCAAGTCCCAGCAATAGTTCTTCAGGGAGTGGCACGCAGAAGGTCTGGGGATCTTCAGCCATCCGCCAGCCTGGTATCTCCCTCATTTCAGTTTATGAGCTGAAAAATATCAACCCATCTCTGTCTCTCTCTCTTTCTCACATATTTTTCTCATCTCTCTGTCTCCCACTGTCTCTCTCCCAGGGTGCTTCTTTCCCACCTGCTCTCTACATTTAATCTACTGTCCTCCTAAATCTTAATTTCAAACCCTCTTCCAAAAAGATGGATATGATTTAACTAATTAATAGATCAAGGTATGCAGAATGTTTGATGAGGCTCTGATCGAAGAGGGGTGGGGGGGGCTTCGGTTCCCTCCTAATGAATTTCTCATTTCAAGCTTATTTGTTACGTTAACTATTATTCAATGCGGCATGTTGATTGTTGCAATTGTTCAATTTAATCCGTGTGAGATATCTTCAATCATCTAATCAAGACTGACATAAATAAAAACGTTCCTTTTTAAGCAATATTCAGTTGTAGATTTTTGCATTGAGAATAATGGACATTATGTTGCAAAGCTCTAAATTGTGCCATCTCTGGAGACTTTTTTGGGTTGGCTGAATTGGAGTCTAATGTTTTATTTTCCATGTTGCTGTATAGGGTTGTGTGACGGGAATAGCTCTTTTGTCCTGTCACAGGCAGGACTGTAAGTATGACCTTCATTGTGTCTCCGCACAACCTACAGTATATATTTTAATAATGTAATTATGCTGGCCGAAAACAACCTGAACTAAGTATTCATGTACTGACTCAAACAATGACTGAAAATTAAATGGGGAAGGGATGAGCCATGCCTGGCCAATGCAATCAAACCACAGGGACTCCAAACCAAAGCTAATACAAACAAATCTTCCCATAAATAGGTCCTACAGGCTGCCAAGCACAAACATTCCTATAGTCTCACACCCACGGATTACCCTCAGTCCGTTCACTGACCATCTGATGCATATCACACACAAAAATGACAAGCTCTGGATAAAGTTACAGTTTAATTGGCTGACTTTATGCAATTTCCAGAGAAACCTTTTTTTTAAGGAATGCCAGTGGCATCAAGCCTACCTCCCTACCCAAAACCTAAATGATACTGTCAGACAAAGCAAATGTGACATAAAAACTATGCTGAGATATATTCCCACACCATTTTGTGGTGCTTCTATGGCACATTTGAGTCATGGGTTGACTTGCATGCTTTTCAGGAATCGTATCCCGGCCTTTTGCAGCACAACTGCAACGCAGGAGATCATTTGAGCAATTTGTGCAATTTGATCACACTGGAGCAGACTTATACATGTTGGTTATGTAATGCAAACATTTGAAAACCTCACAAGTTATGCACTATGTGTATGTTATGTAGTGTTTTGATGTCATACGATAGCATTGTGTGAGAAACAGGGTGAAAAGTAAGTGTTTATGAACTTTTAATCTGCCATTTTATTCATTATATCTGTGAATTAATAAAACAAAACTCATTCTTGTTTTGCACCTCTAGAGTTCATTTCACCAGGACATTGCTGCAATACATACAACAAGCAATGTCGAAATTATTTTGCAGAAAATATAGGCTAAGTAAAGTGTTTCTATGAGACCAGGTAGAATTTCAGTTATTTATTTATTTATTTCAGTGTATCTGCACCATTTACACAGCAATATTTGTTCCCCCTTGTCTGATTATTATTGTTGAATAATCTATTTTAGACAACCCTAATGCTAAACGGCACGTGAAAACAAAACAAACTGCAGTTTGTCACTTGGTATGTCTGTCAGGTAGTCTCTTCATGTCTAAATGGGAGGATCTTGGCCAGAATAAGCTGCAATGAGTACCCAACTTTATGCTGCAAGTCATACATTTTCGCTATGTGGGTATAACATGTCTATAAAAATAAACAAGTAGTTTAAAACTTAACTATGTCTGTACTTTAATGACAGCTACTGTCAAGAAAAAAAATGGCACCATAACCTATTATTGGACTGAATTCATCATGTCACTCTGATCAGTGAGAAGGAAGTCAGACAGGTGTAAATTAAAAACATGGTGAAATCTCTCAACCTAGCAAGGACACATCATCAATTCCAGTAAATGGATAGAGAGCCGGCATTGGTGAGTGAAGTCATCATTACCTCCTTAATAGACTTGGTGTAATGGTCACTCTCATTCTTTGTGCTGTTTATTTGACCCTTTCTCCCTTTTTCTGATGACAGTGCCCTAATAAAGACTAAGCTGGATCATTCCCCATATCCTTAAAACACAGCCTGCTACACTCTTATATTCAATAGCTATTTTCACCTATTCCTTCTGGGGCACTGCTCATGGTGTTTACTTCCTTTGAAGCAGACAGTGATAGCAGAACAAAAAGAAAGCATGCAATTTTCACCAGTCACTTCAAAAAGCCATTTTGAGCATCAATCTTGTTTTCATTTTCTCTTTTTTCAACAGACAAGAGTCATGGTCAATAGAGCCCGGTAGCAGTGTCAAACTCTCAGCGTCAGGCGAGGTGTTTGGTAAAAGATAAACTGGCAGGGATATGTTCTCCCTTGGCAGGTTATACATCATGTGGATGCATTTCCTCTTAAAGTTGGATGAACACAGCGACACAGAGACAGCTAAATACATAAGTAAATATAGCCAATAAATTCCCCCACTAGATGTGAATTTAAACCACACAGCTAGATCCTCATTGATGTGTTTCTCTTAAATATGATGGGGAGATTCAGTTTTAGTTAATTTAACAAACAATATACAACTGATAGAATTATTGTTTACAAACAGACATTTGGTGACGACACTTCCAAGCTTATGGGACACCCTGGAAAAGAGCTATTTTTGATAAGCACTTCATTAAAATTAAGTTAAATGTGACCAAAATGTGCTATGTGCTGGGTTGAAACATCCCGTTTCCAAAACACTGATGAAGATTTGTGTTTCTGTAGATTCCCATCATTACAGCTGGATCAGTACAAACCCAGGATTTTACACAAATATGAATTCACGGATCCAAGTCAAAAAAATTGCCTCTGCTCTAATATGACCTGACTACTGCACAGCTGGTGTTGGTAGATTTGCATTTCACTGAGGCATCGCACAAACCCTAAAGTCACAAACAGCTGATTTTAACTTCCATACCACTGTGGCACATATAAGGCCAAATATAACCGCTGATAATCTAACAGGATCCAGTCTCACCACTATGTACAGATATGCAAATAAAAAAACATTCAATACTGAAAAAAAAATTTTGTTGCATGGTTTTTTTTAAAGTAGTAACTTTCAATTTTCATTAACACAACACATCAGAAAGCTTTAATTTTACTGATTGCAATGCTGCTTCTCTCAACCGTAACTCAGTATTTTTTTTACTGTATTACAATACAAAAAATACAATTATTTAATTATTGTAATCTTTATATTTATATTTCTGTAATGTGAATTTCATAATGACCATCTATTTCCACGTTGGGCTAATGGGAATGGGATGAGTAAAATGTGTGTAACTGTCATGAAAATTTTGTCTGATGTTTAAAATTATCTTACACATATTTCTTAAATATAAACCTCAGGTATCTTTGTAATATATTTTATTAAAATTAATACATATTATTACATTAATTAATGCTAGATAATTCGGACTCTAGTTGCTTGCCTGAATCATGGAAGTGTGGTTGCTTGATGTATGACACAATAATTGAAACTTTACAGACCACTGACCAATTATGTGCTGTTGATATTTCCCTTATGACCATGCACACACCAATGCTTTGCAAAAAAAATCAACTCCTCAAACAATTACCAGACATTTAAACATTACAGCACACACAGAAGCCCTATACAGAGAACATGTGCATACACAAACAGTCCTTCAGACTTAAAAAAACAAAACAAAAAAAAACTGGAGAAACCTTACAATTTTTAGAAGTGAGATGGAAGAGGCAGTACAGTTCAGGTGAAGCAGCCTGAGCAACACCTCAGGATTATCACCTCACTTTTAAAGTTATTTGTCAAATAGAAGATTGAAAGTGACAAATAGAGAGAGAGATAGATGTGTGTGTGTGTGTGTGTGTGTGTGTGTGTGTGTGTGTGTGTGTGTGAGAGAGAGAGAAGAGAAAGCCCTCTAATGTGAGACTTTAGCACATACGTACTCTGGTGCCATATAGTCAGCTAATATAAGGCCTAAGAATAATTTTATATGTTGAAACTCATTCTCCTCCCTCTTTCTCTGTTTCATAATGTCACCATGTGAAAAATGGCAGGATTATGCAGAATCAATATTTTCCTTTATGTAACATTACCTAAAAAGTCAGTAATATATAAAATATTCACTAGTAAGAATGTAATTATTTATCAGCGTGCCTTTAGAGATTAAAAAAAAAAAAAAATCACTTTGTGCATTGATTAACTTATAGATTTTTGTAGATGCCTCAAACTTTCCTCAGAAGGTAGTTCACAGGCAGCTATTGGCAAAGACAATACTAACATACATTTCCATATGCTGACTTAATTTACACACAAATGTTTAAAGTTTAAATTACTTCAGTCTCTGGAGTGCAATGTGTTTCAGTTATTCAGAGTACTGCGGAAACACTGCTGGCTGCTATTAGGGCTGCAAAGTTAACGTGTTAACTTTTTACATTAATTATCTATGATTGACATGATCATTTATTTATTTGACGCAGTAAACACATTTACCTTACTTGATTCGCCTAATTTAAGTTAAACACTTCATTCTTCTCTTTCTAATGACCTGTTGAAAAATTCTGAAGACACAAGACCATCACCACAGGGGTTGTATTTCAATACTAAAAAAAGAAAGAAAAATCCAATATCTGGACTTCTGTTTAAAAGTAAGTGGAGAATGTTTATCTGAGAAAGACATTCTTAACATCTAATAAATGAAATCCAGATGGGACTGATTTGCAATTTTTGCATGGCAGAATGTGATTATCACTGAAGCTCAACGAGTGTGAAATACCTATCATTTCACAGTTAATGAGAATGCAGCGAATTGCTTCAGACTAGTGGAACGATCTATGTACATTATTTTGTTTTCATTCCATAAAACAAGAACAAAAGGCATTAAAACTAAATGCACACTGAATACATTTTAAAAGTATATTTAGAAGCAAGTTTCAGCAAATTTACAACTCAAAATTAATCATATTAAATCAAAATAAATTATGAGAATAAATGCTATTATTACATACATAAATTAATATTTAATTACTATTAATGTGTCAAACTTTTTTAATTATTTGCATGGTTAACGAGTTAATTCTGACAGCTCTAATATATATGTATACACACACACACACACACACACACACACACACACACACACAGTATATTAATTGCTACTCAGCCTGTTAATCGCTGTGGGTGCACATTAAAACTCTCAAACAGAACATATCATTTAAAAAAACTCTTTATGGTTGAAGCTCATTGAAATAATTAAGTCATAAAGTGTTGTATTTTCACTGCTGGTGTCTAATGGCCCAAAAAGACCTCTTAACAAAATTATTAAAGAACATTTTCTTGTTTTCTTGGCCCATTTGACATGTGGAGTATTTTGCCTGTAGTTATGCAGGCTTGTGCAGAAGAACATGCTTTTTTGAAATAAATACTGCAAGTTTGTCTCTCTTTGAAAAATACACGCTAATATCCAGAGGTGGGAGCAAGTCACACATGTTCAAGTCACAAGCAAGTCTCAAGTCTTAACCATCAAGTCTCGAGTCAAGTTTCAAGTGGTGTGCAGACAAATCAAGTCAAGTCAAGTCGAGTCCTGATGAGTTTCAAGTAAAGTCAAGTCAGTGACTCACCTCAAACAAGTCAAGTCGAGATCTGATGAGTTTCAAGTAAAGTCAAGTCAGTGACTCACCTCAAGCAAGTCAAGTCGAGATCTGATGAGTTTCAAGTCAAGTCAAGCCACAGTACTAAAATAAATAGAGGTTAATTTTTGAAATAAATATTTTTGCTTTGAAAAGATGAACTTATATACATATCTTAACATTATTTTTTTTTATATGAATTGTATAACAGTAATTTGTAATACCATATAGTAAATTATATTAATGAACATGCTATTTTTATCATGGGCACTTAAAAAATTGGTGAATACTTCTAGATACCTTATTATCCGAATTGTTTTAAATTTATAACACTGCGTGTATGCAATGAGGCTCAACCCAGTTCTCGAGCTCCTCGTCCAAATGAATTTAATGCATGAGTAATTTTGCTCATCTACCCGCAACAGGTGGGTGACATGTAAGAGGTCTCGGAGTGACACATGACAAGAAATGCTGATAGTCAAAAAGACGCGGTTGAAGAAACACACTTTATTATATTTTTAAAAACAGACAAAAGAAAAGGTGTCAGTGCTCGTGTCTGATTCGATGTTTGTTCAGAGGCGTGCAACGGGACCCTGTCTCGTGAAACAAGAGCATGTAAAGAGTTTTCACTCCTTTTTCTCTGGTTCATTTGACTGAAAACAGTTTGCAAGAATAATGTAATCTATCAGAATGCTGCACATGATCTCCGATCATCTCGTGAAGTACTGCGAGTTTAGTTCACTCTTACACATTGTAAATGAAACAGCAGGTACAGTAATATATACAGGTATTTTTGTATTAAAGAAACAAAGACTAAAATTATTAAATCATAAAGTAAGACACGTTCACCTTGAAGCTCAAATTTATTTCTATTTTATTTTCTTTAGGCAGCATTAACTGTATTACCAAAATGCAATACAAACAGATTCCATAATAACACATTTGGCAGCATTATTTTGGGAACACAAGGGAATTTGAATTTAGAAATGTCTTTTGTTTAATTTTTCATGTTTCAATAAATGTATTTCATTTTTAAAGCAAAATCAATCAAGCAAAAATATTCACCATATAATTGGATATAACAATATTTTAAATGCAATATTTTTTACATATCATTTTGCCCAAAAGCGAAATTACATTGCAAAATTGCAAATCTGCCTGTTATGTTTTTATATTACCAACAAATGGTTATAGTATATTGTTGACTGTTGAGGTTGTTTAGAAAAGGCACACACACATTTAGAGGGTAATTGTCGGGTCATTTCAAACTTGCTACAAAACATGAGATTAATCTTGAATCGTTTTAATTTACTGACAACCCTCTAACATTTGAACAGTAATTTTACATATGAATCTTTCTGGATAATGAAATGATTTACTTACCTTTCCTTGTGGTTTTTGAAATGTCTGATGAAATTCGAGGTTGTGCTGTTTACCGGATATTTTTGCATACATATTTTCATACTTTTTTATTCACAGGGTTCGATTCGAAATCTTTATATCCAAAGGAGATTATTTTGTGAACTGGACAATCATCTGTCATTTTGGCACGTTGTGAGCACAGCGTTAACTGTGCAGATGCAGATCAGTGGTGCTGGCGGGCTTTAAACACATTTCATTACTGTTTATAATACCTTTTTGAAAATAATAAAAGAAAATAAAAAACATTCAAGTCATTGTTGAGTCATGCAGTTCAAGTCAAAGTCAAGTCAAGTAATTTTCTTCTTTTATTCAAGCAATTCACAAGTCCTTAAATGTGCAAAATCTTTGTCAGACTTGAGTTAAGTCATGTAACTCGAGTCCCCCACCTCTGCTAAAATCACAACAACGGTCTCAGTGAGAATTGACCAGGTCAAGGTGTGGGGGGGGAGTGGATGACATCCCCCTTGTTGTACGAAATAGGGGGAAAAAAATATCCACCTTGTAAAGCTGCTATCCCCCCTTACCATCCCCTTTAAATCAATCCTGTAATGTATTACTTAGAACTAAACATGCAAATAAAACATTTTAATTCTCTACATATGATAAATAACAGATTTTATATTACAGCGCTTAACGAATCAATTGAAAATGTCAAAGAGCCACGAGGCAATAGACGTAGATTTAGACCTGCTTGGGGTTGCCAGATTTCAAGAGATTCAATCCCCCAATCAGATCTTTACACTTACACAATTTGGAAATATTCTTCCCAGTGTTTAGCTTAATTTGCTAAATCTGGCAACCATGAGCGCACAAACTTTCTTTCCACGGCGGAAAGGGGACAGTTTTAAAATCACTGGCAAAAACAGGAATGTCAGAGATTAGCAATGGGTTGATGTGATATTTCCAGGGTTCAAATAAAACTTGTACCACTGGAGGTAATGCAAGTTTTTGAAAGTTTTGTATGCCTTCAAAAAGGCCAAGAGAACAGATCAAGGAAATCTTTTGGCCTTCTTTAAAAAGAAGAGAAATGAAGATATTGCTAGTGCTAGTGTTTTGGACCTTTCCAGTGACTTTTGTGTGTGGAACTACTTTCTTACGCCACTGTTTAAATAAACAAAAGACAATCCATCAATATTGCTCTGAATGTGCACATTTTTGGACTAAACGTTAAATTGGATGTTGTTCACAGAAGCCTGCTAGATACAAATCAATGGGAGTATACACGACAGAATATGTGCATCTTTTCTCTCGATAATGGATTCACCCCCTGGCCATAATTAGTGAATATTTTGATTATGATACCATAGACTTTAGGTTATGGATTTTTTAGATTCTATTCCATCATTGGAAACAAAAACCTTACAGTATGAGTAATTTTATATAAAGTAAATGGTATTTATCACAATATAGTTAAGCAGGAAATTGAACCCTAACATTTTCTCTAGTTTTTTAAGGTTTTAAATAACCTCAGTATATATGACAGTACTGCCCAGCACTTGTGGATACAAAGCTCATGTAGGGTCATCCATAACCCTCAAATACTTAGCAGCAGATGAGCTTTGAACCCTCATCAGGAGAATGGTTCTGAACACGCCAGTGGCAGATGAATACTCATGGATCTAGCCTAAATTTACCCCAGTGTTTGTGTGTGTGTGTTTGTGTGTGTGTGTGTGTTTGTGTGTGATGAGCACTAATCTAAACAGTCTTGGCTGCGTTTATGGATAATCATGCTCGATCAGCATCTGTGAGTATACGAGTTTTAAACAGTTATTGTGGTGCTTTTGTGATAGTTTGGCTGTCTCTTTCTGAAAACAAACATATTATATGCCTGAAAAGACTGTCTGAGTTGCTGTTTGTGTGAATGCACCTAAAAAGCAAATGAAGCTGCGTGCATGGGAGGATCGCTTTCAGATGTGATGGCTGTGCATATACAAGCTGTGAATTGTAATATTTGTACTTTTGTGACAATTTGGCTGTTTGTTTCATAAAATAAACATATTACATGCTTGAAAAGACTTTTTGAGTAGCTGTTTGTTTGATGAATGACAACCGCTACTAATGTAAACAAATGGCAGCACGCATCAGAGGAAGATCGCGTTTGATGTATTGACTGAGTATAAGAGCTGTAAACTTTTTATCATGGTACTTTGGTGATAAGTTGTATGAATTTATATAAAATAATCTTATTCTGTGGTTTAAAAGACAGTATGAATAACTGTTTGAGGGGATATAAATAACAAACGCTTGACCAGCATAGCCTGTGTCAGCACGAAAGCATACTTGAATCTGGCAGCTTGTAACGCAACTGGCTGTTGCAGAAACACCTATGTGTGATGATACGTATAAAAGTGTTAACCATGTCTGAGACAACAGAGTCATGACTCACATTTTTCTGCTGATTTGGGACATTATCCAAGCCCCAAGAGAGAGGAAGGAGCCCATGGACCAAATTTGGAACAAGGTGTAAATTCATAGCAGCACTGGTATTTCTAGTGTGTCATCTGTGCAGTTAACTGGTGTTTTTAGCGTGTTGTAATAGCAGAAGTGGAGGGCTGTTAAGCAGCTAATGAGAACATCAGCAGTCATGGGTTGTCTTTTGTCTATGGGTGATTTTTCTCCGCCTTTATTGCTGGATAGTGTTGACTGTTTATGAATTTGTAGAATTAAGAAATGCTAGATGAATTGTCATATGTGTAAGGTGAGAAGCTGTGAACATATTTTCTTCCATGCTCATTCATCACTGGAGCTCTCCAAGAATCTGTATTGGTGGTTGGTACCACATTGTATCACTCATTACTTGCATAACTTTTTTAATGTTAAAATACTTCCTCCTATTCCAGCTTAATATGCAGAGACAACTATAAGTAAGCCATACATAAGTTGATGTCCTTAAAAACTGTAAACACTGTCTTAGTGGTGCTATAAAAACTGTTCTGTTTGACTGTCCCGACTGCCCAATAGTGTGAGTTTGGGGTGGGGCAATTTAATTTTTGTATTTATTTTTTATCAGTGGCTGATAGGATATTCTGGAAAGATGTTTTTTTATTTTATTTGTGCCACTAGTGTCACAGAAATTTCACTCTTAGAAAAAAAAAGACCTCTGCTGAACTTTGCAGATTCGCCAGTGATCTCTATAGCTCAGGTCGTCAGAAACTGTTAAAGGAATGTTCTTGGTTCAATACAAGTTGAGCTCAATTGACAGCATTTGTGGCATAACATTGATTACCACAAAAATTTATTTTGACTCGTTCCACCTTTTCTTTAAAAAAAAGCAAAAATCTTGGTTCCAGTGAGGCACTAATGAAAGTGAATGGGGCCAATTTGTTTAACATTAAAATACTCTCGGTTCCAAAAGTATAGCCACAAGACATAAAGGATATGTTTGCAAACATGATTTAGTGTGATAGCATCACCTACTAACCATTTATGTGTAAAGTTATAGTCAATTTTACAACTTAGTTACAATGAAGATGTAATGTCAATAAACCCTAAAATCATAACGCGACTATAAATATGACAATTCAAACAACTTTACATCTCAAATAATACACAAATTTTAACAGAACAATTATGGTCCATGACAGAATTACCGTATTACGAGAATCTTCTTCGTTGTGCTCATAATTACAAGTTACATTTTGAATTCTGTAAAAGCTCTGACTTCACAGTCGTGACGTCATTTGAAAAGATCACATATGGCAATGCCCTCTACAGTTGAAGGTAGTGAACATATTTCTCTATAATATGCTATTTTATTCTGCCATTGATGGATGGAGCATTTCTTTTTGTTCTTAAACATTTAGCAAAAATATATAGAGGTGAATTACTGAAGTGATGAACATTTTGCTGTTATCAACAAAAAAGTCATTTTGGCATTATAAGTGTTGCCATAAAAAATTATAACTTACGAGGTCTGAGGATGTGAATGACTCAGAGTAGAACTTCCGAGTTGCCATCTCGTAATTACAGTTATTCCGACATGACGTGAATGCACCATTACTACAAGTGCTTCAATAAAATTACAAGCTTCACATTTCTGTTTAAACCCTCCAAATATTGGCCACATTTACTTTCATTGACCTCAAACACTTCCATTGTAAGTGCCTCACTGAAACACATATTTGTGCTTTTTTTTTAAAGAAAAAAAAAACATTCCTTTAAATCCTTCTGAAAATGAACAACTTGTGGTCGCTTTGTCACTGCAAAATTCTGTCAGTGTGCATGCCCATTCATACATACACTCGTGGCCAAAAGTTTGGAATAATATACAGATTTTGCTCTTATTGAAAGAAATTGGTACTTTTATTCACCAAATTCAGCTGATCACAATGTATAGTCAGGACATTAATAACATGAACAATTTCTTAAACTAATTCAAAGAGTTCTCATCAAAAATCCTCCACGTGCAGTAATGACATCTTTGCAGATCCTGTAGCTCTTGCCATAGATGTGGCTGTCTTGTATGACACTTCCTATGCACCATACAGTCTAGCTGATAGCCATTGAAAAGTTCAATGGGATTAAGATCCAAATTTTCAATTATCTGTTGTCCAATGTCTGTGTTTCTTTGCTCACTCTAACCTTTTCTTTTTGTTTTTTGTTTCAAAAGTGGCTTTTTCTTTGCAGCTCTTCCCATAAGGCCTGCACCCATAAGTCTTCTCTTTACTGTTGTACATGGAACTGGTGTTGAGTGGGTAGAATTCAATGAAGCTGTCAGCTCAGGACATGTGAGGTGTCCATTTATCAAACTAGAGACTAGAGAGATGTACTTATCCTCTTGTTGCCCTTTGTCTTTGAAGACTGTAGTGTACACCTTTGTATGAAATATTCTGTTTTTTGGCAATATCAAGCATTGTATAGCCTTCATTCCTCAAAAATAATTATTGGCTGATGAGTTTCTAGAGAAAGAGGTTTTATTTATTTACCATAAGACATGCAAGCCTATTGCATACTGTGGCAACATAGTATGCAATAAACAAACATAGCGTTAATCTTCATTTAATGAACCAAATAGCTTTCAGCTGTGTTTGATATATAATGGTACATTATTTTATAGTACCAAATTAGCAATTTAGCATGATTACTCAAGGAAAAGGTGTTGTTGTGATGGCTGCTGGAAATGGGGCTGGTCTAGATTTGATCAAAAATGACTTTTTTCAAATAGTGATGGTGCTGTATTTTTACATCAGTAATGACCCGACTATATTTTGTGATCAGTCGAATACCACTTTGGTGAATTAAATTACCAATTTCCTTTGGAAACAACAAAATTCTGTACATTATTCCAAACTTTTGGCCACTAGTGTATATACAGTGCATCCAGAAATTATTCACAGCGCTTCACGTTTTCCACATTTTGTTACAGCATTATTCCAAAATTGATTAAATTCAATTTTTTTCCTCAAAAGACTACAAACAATACCCCATAATGACAATGTGAAAGAAGTTTGTTTGGAATCTTTGCAAATTTATATTAAAAAAAAAGAATCATAACAGAACAGGTGAAAAGTGGCACGAGACACACTGGTGCGCGCACTAATGATGTATTCAGTAACTCACAAGATGATATCTGATGAAACTGCATGTGAATGCATACACACTGACTGTCGCCAATGGCGACTAGATTTTGAATTATTGTTGCAATAAATTATTTTTGGTCACATTTGCGACCATTTTAGTCGCAGTCTGGAACCCTGCATATGGGTACATATGAGTGGCAGTTTGACAGTATAAAGGATCTTATACAGTCAACAGGAATGCATATTATATTAACTCTACCCCCTGTAAATAAAACCCAACCCTAGACCTAACCATGTACATTGTGAATGAAATCGCAAACTCCAAATCATGCTCACCATTGTTAACGTGTTTACTTCCTGGTTTCCAAGGGACCAGAACCCATGTATTGGTGTTTGCTTGAACAACACGATACTAGTGTTGATTTGATGCCAAAATCAAATCTATGCTATTTTCATTATCATGCTATTTTGTGGAGGAGGGTGTTTGTCAGTGATCATGATCATGTGATCATGATCATATGAATGTAGTGTGATTTGTTTGAGGCAGAGCTGTACAATGTACTATAGAAATACCCTACTTCAGAGTACTCTACTGTCTAGTACAGATAATTCTATGGATCTTTATGTTAAGATACACAAAGATCACAAAGAGTTTCAACTTTAGAATCAAACAAAATTTAATCTGAAGGCAAAAGCTGGAGAACCTCAGGCTTTAGGACTACGGGTTTTTTGGATGAGAGCATTTGTCTCTACATCCCACCTATCCAAGCAGAGTGGGTAGAGGGAGAAATTCACACTAGCTCTCTACAGTTTAAACAGATGGGCCCTCCAGCTCCAAGAGATGCACACACTTTCTCTGTCTTACACAGATACACATGCACACACCACCAAACAAGAGCAGTGGCAGGGATGAGAAGAGGAAGCCCTAACAAAAACATGAGACATACTGGCAGAAGAGATAAATCGAGAGGGAAAGAGGGCAAGAGAGAGAGAGAATGAGTGTGTTTGTGTACGTGAGATAGGGAGAAATAGAGAGTTAGAAACAGACTCTCTCAGGCAGGGATGCAGGGGGTGAGGATGTAGAGGAAGTGGATGGAGACTAGAGCACTGGAGCAGCTCCAGCTGCTTTTTACATTAAGTTCAGTGTTGTAGGATAATGCAGTTGGGTAAACATGATGTCCCTAGGCAATAACATATCCATGCAATCAGAGAGTTAAGCAAATTCAATACTTCATGTCGCTTAAAGGGATAGTTCATTCAAAGATTAAAATTCTGTCATCATTTAAACTTTTTTTTTTTTTTAAATCTCATTTAGAATTACCCTGGTTGTTGTTCAAAACCTGTATTATTTAATTTTCGTGGAGCACAAAAGATGTCTTGAAGAATGTTCATACTGCTCTCTATTTGGCCGAATATTGACTAGGACTGGGTATTGATACAGCTCTCGATTTGATTCGATACAATTACGATCTCAGTTCGATTAGATTCTATATCGATTCATATGGGTACATTTCTGTTACAATGTTAATTTTGCTTGCATATGAAATCAAATCTCTCTCAGCGAATTATCTCAATTATAAATGAACCTTCTAAGCAAACCTTCTATGTACAATTAGTATTTTACCAATTATATTTTGTCATTGGTTTTTCATCAGTGGTCACATTTTATATATTTTTTTAAATGTTAACATTCAGTCCATTCCATCAATTAATATCTTGAAATTGCATATATTATGTTGCATATATATTTTTGTAATTTTTTTATAGTTTACTTGCATAATTTGTACTTTTTTACAAGTATTTACATTGATATGTAGAACACATACTAAATCAGTACTGTATGTGACTACTGGCATCAGCCAGTGAGCGCATATAACGAGATAAGACGTGCGTGGTTTCTTTAGCGTATCCATATGTGATCAGAATTAAATGTTTATTTTTTTGTTGCTTTTAATCAACAACTGTGTAAAAACAGAAAGGGTATTAAAAGAGACATTATTCAATAACATATGGTTCCGTGGATCTCATCATTGGACACACAAAACAAGTTTGGAGTAAAACCAAACTTTTACTCTCAACACGCGGTGAACCTGCTAATAGCTTCTTTTCCACTACACTACTCAATCACTGGTCAAAGAAATCTGTTTAATAGGCAGTGGCTACTCATAGACATTTTTAGGTGCATAGAGCGAGATTTGGTCACACATGTGAGTGATTAAATTGCATTATAGAGGGTTGCCGCATGAAGTGAAAGATCAATCTTTAGATTTAAGAATCGATATTGCGATCGTTCAAACGAAGATTGCGATGTATTGGAAAATCAATATTTTTACCTAGCCCTAGTATTGACAAGCAACTTGCGAGGCACAAGACTGAAAAACGCCAGTTGTGCATGAATTTAGATGATCTACATTACTTAACTGTAGGGCTCTAGATTTATGATATGAATGCACAAATTAATAAATAAGTAATACTGATACAACGATCAAATGTGTTAATCCAATATCATTAGAACAAGTATTGTGATACAATAAAAGTGGACGATTACCAAGGGCTGTCAGCAGGAGTGGACTGGGAAGAGAAATCGGCTCAGGATTTTACATGGCAACTGGCCCAAAAGTTGTTGAGTGGGGGTGGGGGATGGGGGTTGTCCTTTTCTGAATATCGGGGTGTCGTTTTGTGGGCTGTTCAGCATAACGTATAATCATTATGCATAATCATTTTAGATTATCTTTCGCGGCCCATTCGGCCCATTTCGTGGCCCGCCCACCGGCCCGCTCAGTTATAAGATGCTATATACTGTACAAGTTTCAATGCAGCAGAAATACTGTTAAAAATGTGTGGGGGGGAATAAAAGATGGAGATGAGATGGAGGGAGAGAGAGAGTGAGAGAGAGAGAGAGAGAGAGAGAGAGAGAGAGAGAGAAAGTGGAATACCACACAGTCGGTGTGTTCAGTGTATAGATTAGGAGGAGGATCTAAAACTCTGGCTTGACAGTTTGCTGTAGAACATCAGCTGTGTTTATTCAGCACTAACCACACCTGAATAATTATGGCAAGGTTGCTTAAAACCCTCTCACGCATACGGATACACACAACAGTATTATTTCTCTTCTCTCTGCCAAAAACAGAACCATTCAGTCTGCATACAAATCACTGCAGTTGTCTTAAAAGCACAATGCATGTAGTTAGAAATTCATATAGATAAACTTTATACTGGAAAGAAGTTTTAGTCAAATAGACACTGAAACAAAGTAAACAGAGCTTACTAAATAATATCAATTCCATATAGTGTAATTCAGCATTTGGACAGTTAATCCACAATGAATGATTATTAATGCATTTAGATAACCAAATGTAAAACAAAGCCATCACAATCTCACAGAGAAATCATACAAATGTATATGAGTTGGCTAAATCATATCAAATCGTACAGGTTGGGTCATATAAATTCGTCCAAGTTTTACAACAGCCAATCAGGTGACTCTTCCTAATTTCCTTCTAAATCGCCACAATTACTGTCTTCCGTCATACATAACATACTCTTCCTGCTTCAAACAATGATTTGGGACTCTACTCTATGGTTAAGTTTAGATATTGTGTTTGGGTAAGGGCATCAAATTAAGAAGCATGTACACCGCCTGAAGCGCTGAACTTTTGCTTACGCATTCACATCCAGGGATTTGCACGTAATTCATATGATTTAGTCATCTCGTACAAATTTGTACGAATACTCATGAGATTGGGATTATTATTATTTTTTAATTATTTTAAAGAAATATACTTTTCAAGTAAAAAAAAAAAAAAAAAAAAAAAAAAAAAAAAAAAAAAAAAAAAAACTTCACAATGAGAACCAAAAGTATTTGAACATCTTCTAGGTCTCAACCTTAGCATGTAACTGTGAGAACTACACCTGTATTATGTTAGGAAACCTGTGTGAAATTGAGGTGAAGCAACTTAATACATCTACTAAAATTATCTTTTGGGACTTTATGGTTAAAAGTAGTAGTAGCAAAAATGACAAGGAATGTTAGCATCTGTTGTTTGCAAAGCAATGACACTCATACAGTTTAAAGTGTGACTTAAGTGTCCAAATACTTTTTGGACCACTGTATAAATAAAAAAGAGTACAGAATAAGGGACAGAATAATACATTATCTTAATTAATATCATCCTAATGCACTTTGTACCTTAATCTTTGCTATGTTTTATTACTGGAACAGAAGTAACATGTAAGTAAGAGTGTATGTTCAGCCATATCACCTTGTAGTTCTAGACTGGTTAACAACTGTAGCTAAGCAGGGTTGAGCCTGGTCAGTACCTGGATGGAAGACCTCCTGGGAAAACTAAGGTTGCTGCTGGAAGAGGTGTTAGTGAGGCCAGCAGGGAGTGATCACCCTGCAGTCTGTGTGGGTCCTTACACCCCAGTATAGTAATGGGGATATTATACTGTAAAAAGGCACTGTCTTTTGGATGAGACGTTAAACTGAGGTCATGACTCTCAGTGCTCATAAAAATCCCAGGGCACTTCTCATAATGAGAAGTTCTGGCAAAATTCCCCACATTGACCCTTATCCATCATGGCCTCCTAATAATCCCCATCCATGAATTGGCTCCATTTCTCTACTCTCTCCTCTCCATCAACAGCTGGTGTGTGGTGAGCATACTGGCACACTATGGATGCTGTCACAGCATCCATATGGATGCTGCACACTGGTGGTGATTGAGGAGAGTCCCCTGTTCACTGTGTAATGTGCTTTGAGTGTAGTGTCCGAAAAGTGCTATATAAATGCAACATTCATTCATTCATTTGTTCATTCATTTATGTTGTGTCTTTCTAACATACACTTACTGATCAGGTGCCTTGGTGGTCACATGTGAATTATTTTAACAAATTTAATTACACGGGTCAGTAGTTGTGTAATAGGCGGGATAATGAGCAGGCAAACTGTCATTTTCACAATGTAAACACAATCAGAATTCCGACACAAACCTGAAATGGAATTCAGTTTTTTTTTAATTCTCATGTTTCTTTTCATAATAATGTAATTTCAACACAAAACAATATTGCATGACTATGTCTTTAATTATTTGGTAAGTATCCATGTAATAAGTGGGACAATCTACAGTTAGCCAGTCATTATAAAAAAAAAAAATGGGTTCATTCAGTGTTATACAAGATCCCTCTGCTCTGTGTCAGGGTCCTGATCCTCCTGTCTGGGTTTATTTTGTAATACTGACTGGCTGACTTTATATTATCCCTTTCATATCACACTGTAGTTGTAAGTAGTGCAGTGAATGAAGAACACATCATGATGCCAGTTGTGGAGTAGTGCAACAATGAAAAACCAGTGAAAGGCTGAATGATTGACTGTAAGATTAACACTACGTTAGCTTCTCTGTGCTATGAAAGAAAAATCATAGTGGCCTGTAGAGAGTTAAATGTGTCGAGAGTGAAGTGCCTCTCTCAAGTCTCTCCAACAGAAATGTGCATTAGGTGAGTGGGTGAGGTAAATGTGTGCTGTGCATGTCAGACAGAACAGAAACACAAAATAACTAAAATCACATCAAAGGTGTCTTTAATGTAGAATGTCTGTAAAGGAGTACTGCTGTCAGAATGGGTTGAACAATGAGGAGCCCTCCTACTCAATCCAGTAGACTGTGATTTTTAGTGTTGTTGTCATGGCAAGGCTCAGCCACTCTCATCAGAAGATTCCATGACATCACTATGTCATCCTGCGGTATTGGCCAATGAGAAGCTGGATTGTGGAAATGTAGGCTGCTGAGAAGCCCACCAGCGGGATCGTAGAGTACCAGATGGTTGAGTCGTCTGGAAGCCGATAGAAATCTCTCTTTTTTAATGTTTTTCAATCTGTCTTTCTGTCTTTCTTTCTCTCTCTTTAAGCTAGTTTACATCATAAGATTCAACTCTTTTGATAAACACATGGACATGCTATTCTTACTAAATGTGTAGCACCAGCTAACAACTGGTTTGAGCCCCTTTAGCCACATAAAACCAGTGTTGGCTGAGCAATTGATAGCTAAAATAAAGCTTTCAACTCTGTCAGACCGGAGCCACCAGACCTCTCAAGTCTCAATCTGGCACATCACATTCAGTTACAACAAATAGCAACAATGATGTCACACCTACCGTGACACATTGATATGCCATTTTTTAAAAATCTGAATGCAATTTTAGAGCTACGGTGAAGAGAAAGCTAATCAGTGAATAATGACTTGGGATGTGCTGATACCGATACTCTCATTTACTCGTAAAAATGCTCTGATACCAAAAACTGATACCATTTGGTGTATGAATGTCCTTATATAAACATTCCGTGCACAAATTAAAATCAAGTTATGTCCTTGGGATATTATTTTACAGCAAAAGCTGCGATTTAATTATATAAATATATAGTTTGCATGAGCAGAGCGCTGAAAATGTGAGCACTTGTGAAAGTGTGGAGACAGTGTTGTGCTGACGCCAGCTGCACGTACATTTTAAAGCTTCTCCATGGCTCATACAGGGAACACCGTCATGAGCATCAAGCAAAATGTTTGTAATAGATGACAGTGAACAGAGAGCAAATTCACTTAGTAGCACGAGACACTAACAGATTACATATTTATTATTTAAAGAGTAGCCTTTTGTGGTTTGATAATCACTTTTGAGTCACATAGCAACCGGCTTTTCCGGAGTGGGAAGCTGACATCTTACGTGAGAGCTCCGTGGTAATAACAACACAGAAATATTTCAAAATAAAAGCGCTGTAAAAATAAAAGATTAATTTAAATGAAAAGAGTATGACATAAATGTAATAGTTACTGCTATACTACTAATTCTACTTCTACTACTACTACTACTACTACTACTACTACTAATAATAATAATAATAAATCAATAGTAATTGTGTTATATTTAAGCAAATTCTTACATCTGTGAAAATCTGTTATGAAGCACTTGATTTGACAAAAATAACTGTGCTGTGAGGTTCTAAATAAAAGCATTTTATTTGAATAATAATAATAATAATAATAATAATAATAATAATACAATATCATGTTGAAAATTAATTGTTATACTTTAATTAAATTTAAAGAATGTTTTTTTTTATATACACCATTTTGATGATAAAATTTAAATAAACTGTTGATATGTATTTCAGAAAAAAAGAAAAAGAAAAACAGATATCGGACTGTATCGGCAAGTACCACAAAAAAAAAAAAAGGATCTGTACTTGGTCTCAAAAAAATTGTATCGGGACATCCCTGATAATGACTTAAATGTTGTATATAAAGTATATAGAAAGAAAGAAAGAAAGAAAGAAAGATGATAAAATGACTTAAAAGATTAGAATGTTTTCTCTGTAGATGTAACAGAAGGATGAGGGAAAGCAAAGGGGAAGAGAGTATGAACGATAGGAAAAGATTCCATGTCCTTTAATAAACCTTCTGGGAGTAAGAGTTCTTCTTAACAAGGATGGCTCACTGCTCACAGAATGGAGGGAAATGAATGGAGTGATATATTTAAAAACAAACTGGATCAGGGTGGAGAGAGCAGACTAAACCAGCTTGTTTACTTTACAGCAAATGACCATATCAGTCAGTATAAAAAGTCAGTATTTATGATTTTCTAGATAGCTCAAGTTTTATCTGCACTTGTTCAAGATCATTAATCATTATTACATTTGCAAACCGCATCAACTTAAAGGGCACAGGCCATTCTCTATTCTTGCTAACATACACATAAACACATTTCAAGATACTGGACATAGCTCAATCTATACTCATACATTTCTAAAGACCCATCTTTAAATTTTGTAATCGATTCTGTCATCGTCTGTCTGTCATTAGCTTGAATAAACACTCAAAGAAATAGCTACAGCAAATTATCTGGTGCTCTGAAAAAGTAAGTGAGCTTTACAGGTCCAGAACAGTGGGCTGGGCCACAATGGTTACTGAGGACCCTCCCACCCCGGGCACTGCTTGTTCCAAAACCAAACATGGTCACACAGGATATCGACATGCTGCTTCTGAATGTTCAAGTATCCTGAAATTGACCATCTTTTGCCAAATTACTGACAAGTGGTATCCCCCATCAGACATGTTTTACCTGTTCCTGTGGCGCAACTGATATTGTGTTGACTCTAAGTTCATGGTCCCTTAAAAACCATAAGTAATCGCATTCACTTAAACAATGATGAGCATTATTCTGAGGTTGTATTTTTGCTCTAAAATTAAAATTTTACTCCAATCACAGTTAGGTGTAGAGTTGGGGTTTGGGTCAGGGAGTATAGTTAATAAAATAAACGTTCTTGTTGACTGTATTAGGCTATATCATTTACAACTAAAATACAACTTGATTTTGGTTCCAACTTGTGGACATTTCACCAGGAAACTGGTCAACAATATTTGCCCATTAGGGGAAGTGATTTGAATTTCAGGTAAGCAGAGACCAATTTCAACAGCAGAACAGTCAAACTACAGTAGCCAAATTCACAGTGTGATCAAAAAATACATTTCAAACCACTCCAAACCAAGACCAAGAGACATCTGCACAGCTTTCACAATCCTGTTGATCGGCTCAACCAAGATCTCAATTCTAAAGTAGCGGGTCCCTAAGCTCT
Source organism: Moxostoma hubbsi (assembly GCA_032164185.1). Classification (NCBI taxonomy): domain Eukaryota; kingdom Metazoa; phylum Chordata; class Actinopteri; order Cypriniformes; family Catostomidae; genus Moxostoma; species Moxostoma hubbsi. Next base: position 11,415,580 of record JAVLUX010000019.1, read on the forward strand.
GAAAATTCTGTTTTTTGGTCATAAAATAATTAGCAAAATTACATTTAAAACAGTTTTTGATGGAATGTAGAATGTGACATCGCAAGACAACTACCCATCCATTGTTGCCAGTTGAGTAGGTTTCAATGTGGCCAAGGTAAAATGTGGTATATCATTCACATCAAGTGAAAGCTAGCGTGTTTGTCTGCCGCTGCATTCACTCCATTCACCATAGACCATTCACTCATCTACTGCAAATATTTTTTCAGAATATTATCTTTCGCATTTCACAGATGATGTATAAGCTGCTATCGACATGGAATCATTGGGCTTTCAATAAATCTTGAACTTTTACATTTGAGAATGTCGCTCTGCTTAAGCCAAGGAGAGTTAAGGGTGCTTCACAGCCTTGGCTAAATGATGTCACCCACACTCGCAGACAAGAGTGTAGAAAAGCAGAGCGCAAGTGGAAAAAAGACAAGCTTCAGGTCTCTTTTGACATTTTAAAAGTGTGTTTAACAAACTATCCAAAAGCAGTAAATTGTATCATACAAAGTTTTTACCTCTCCTACCAACCACCAGAGGGAGCCCTCACCCGAATACTAACTCTGTACCGTTTCTTCATTGGTTACTTCCTGATTGAACTATATAAATACCACGCTCTTTCTACTGTCATGTTGCAAAGTTTTGCTAGCTGATTGTTTATTTGTTTTGAAAATTGCCTGTTTTCCTGATTTACTGCTTTTTGGATGCCCCTTTGTTTTGTTTGCCCTGTTGGACTGTCTTTTTGGTTTATTGGATTATACCACCTGCATAATGACTACCCCTATTTACCTCCCAATTTGGATCGTTTGCTTGTGTTCTAATAAACTTCCAGCACATGGATCCTAACACTGTCTCCACGGCCAGCTCATTACATAAAGGGAGCAAAGTTTTTCTCAGTTAGCAGATGTACTCTCCGAGATTAAGTGTTCCAGTTAAAAGTTGGATATTCTTTCTACGCACTTCCTTAAAGAGGTTTTCATGATTATCAGTTCCAGTGTGACAGCTATAATTAACAGCTCCTTTTAAACATTTTTTTATCTTTATTTATTTTATTTTTTTTTAGGGTCCAGAAATACACAACAATTATACACCAATCTCCGAATTGCCTTTTTATTTCCAATATTTTGGAGAGAGTTGATTATTTGCAACTCTGCTCCTATGTAAATGCATTTAACATTTTAAATACATTTCAGTCTAGGCTCAAAAACTTGTATCGCACCAAATCTGCATTGCTGAATGTCACTAATGATATTTTTCTCTCCATGGATTCAGGTTCACCTGTTGTGAATTGTCTGTTTGTTTTATTAGTTTTTGACACAATCAACCATAATATTCTTCTCAATCGTCTTGAGTATATGGTTGGCATCCAGGATACGGTCCTCCAATGGTTTGCCTGCTATCTACAAGAAAGAAGGTCTTCTGTAAATTTAGGGAATTTTTCCTCTATGTTGGCTCAATTACCGTGTGGTGTCCCTCAAGGGTTTGTTTTAGGACCCTTACTATTTCCCCTGTATATGCTTCCTCTGAGCTCTATTTTCCATAAGTACAGCATATCTTATCACTGTTTTGCTGACGATTCTTAATTTAATTTCCCAGTGAGTGTAGACAAGAAGTATTCATTTGATAATGCCATAAATTGCTTCAAAGATATTAAAGATTGGCTGGGAAACATTTTTTATTTTTTTTATTTAATGAAAGCAAAACTGAAGTTCTGATTTTAGGTTCCTCCATGTCCTCCTTACCTGGTCTGGCCTGGCCTGGTTGTCCAGTTAGGTCCTCGGTCATCAAATGTACAAGATCATGTAAGGAGTCTTTTCAATAGCAGATCATTGCTGTTGTCAAGGGTAGCTTTTTCCACCTGAGATCTAACGCTTGTCACGGATCCACCGGGCTCTCTCGCTCTCTTTCCCTCACTGCCGGCACAGCGCTAACTTTCCCCTGAGTTTTAATTACCCGCACATGCACGTCATCAGTATGCCAATCATGGACTGCATTTAAACACCGCTCACATTCTCATTCACTGTCTATTCTCGTCAATGTTCTCACAAAGACTACGGACTCCCTAGCCCTTCTCTACTTACCTGTTTAAATACTTACTTGTCGTTTGTTTCCTGTTCCTGATATTACTGCGTGTTTCTTCCTCTGTGTATTCCTCCAGCGACATATTCTGTCAATCAAATCAAAATCAAATCAAATCACTTTATTGTCACACTACTGTGTACACGAGTGCAACAGTAGGTGAAAGTCTTGTGTGCAGTTCCGAGCAACATTGCAGTAATGACAGTGACGAGACATAAACCACTTTACAATAAACAACACTGTTCGTCAGTGTTGCAACATTTCCTACAAAGACCAAAAGACTGAGTGTTCTGATCATCTGTTTATTGTTACAATACCCTGTTTGAAGTTTACTCACCTGCTGTTTGTGCCATACCAGTGTTTGCATAACCTCACCAGTTTGTTTCACCTCTCACCCATTCCCTTCATCATTAATCCCAGGATTGAGTCCAATCCTCTCACCATGACATCGCTAAAGTAAAAAAAATTCTCTAACTTTGTATATTTATTTGTTTGAACTTTTGTTGTTTTTAAATCTGCTCTATAAATAAAGATTAACTCGACTTGGTACCACACACATACTAGCGAATGAAACAGATTAAAATCCTCTCAGGCAAGCAATGCTGTGTTTGTTGTCATGTCTGGGGAATTTTTACATTTTCAAAACACACACATTATGTTAAACCCAGCAATATTAACACTGCATGGTGAGATTTAATAATTGTTCCCACAAGTTTCATTCAGTTTTAAAAAAGTCAAAGGAAAAGAAAGTCTGCTTGCATTATTCCTCTGACTGCAATTACCTTTGATGGCACCCAGTAAGATATATGGATGTGTGCATTATCTAATGGTCTGACACCATTAGATAATGGTCACATCCATGTATCCTACTGGGTGCCATTAGTGTTTGGCATAAAGACACAGACCAATAACATGCAATAAGGAATTGGATTGGGGATTGGGCGTATAGATTGGGGTAGGATGGGGGATGTTATCTGCACACTCACATGCTTTGTCTCATTACGTCAAAAGGGCAGACACAAAAACAAATAATTAAAAAAAGAAAATCTTAACCAAGTGTCATCTAATATGAAAGTGTGACATGCTGAGCTTGACATGTTTGTGACAGCTTGCCGTGGAGATGGATCAAAGTGTTGACTGCGATTGACTTGTTCCAATTCTCTCAATGTTAAATCCAGTCAAAAAAGCTTGTGCAAGGTCTTTGAGACAAACACACAACAGACTACAGCTGCAAAATAACCTCCCTTATTGTAATCAGTGTTTCATTCTGTGATCCTGCATGTTGAATACGACTGACAAATATTGATTACATTTTAGATAAGTTTCGGACATTAAAGTCTTGCACCTAAAGTACCCAATAAAGACACTGACGCACAAACGCAGATATGTTCTACATGTCCAAAGTAAATAAGAAGAGATTAATGAATTTACCAGAAACTATGATTCATCTTATAACAATTTAAAATATAATCTGCATGCACAATAAACAATAGTACAATTCATTTACATCTCTCAAATGAAAACTTTTTGCATGTTTCAATTTAAATGTAAATGAATAAAACTAGTCATAAGCATATTTCCAGTAGGTTTTGTTTGACATTAAAGAAACCTACAGTTCACCAAAGGCTCGTTCATGTCCTCGGTACACACATGCTCATACCAGCAGTTGATTCATCAGACTCCTCAGTAATCCTCTGCAAACTTCGACAGTTCGTGGTACTGGCTCATTCGGTTCTTTTTTAATTGGACATGACCGAAGAGCTGAATTTCGATTCTGCCTGTAGGTTTAATTCCTTAATTTCAAATGGGTTCTTTGGTTTAATAACCAGTCTAGTAACTCGTAAGTTACTGCATTTAGTTAATGAAATTCAGTTTCTTGAAAAAGTCCATTACAGTTAGCTACACAATTTATCATGTCTAATTAAAAATTGCAAATACAACTAGAAAACACATTTTTGGGGGATTTCTTTACACACTGTATATGTATGCAGTGAGTTATGCTGACAACCTCTGAAAAAATACTGTTTGCAGTAAGTGTTCGTATGGTGATTCTCACACTTTAAAGACATATTTATTGTTTAACAAATCTTTCCACCTATATACTGGTTTAAATAATATTATAGACTATCACACAAAGTGAAATGGCTTGTAATTCATTAAATTATATTTGGCTTTTAAATTAAATTAATATAAAAGTTTAACATTTTACATAAATATATGTATGCCTGTATATTCTTATTGTCAGTCTATATCAGTTCAAGTATACATTATATTCAGTTATTTTTTTCTACTCCCTTTATAATATTGTATAACCCAATAACCCGATTCTAAACCGGTTTGGCTCTATCTGCTTTTGTAAACCTAAAACCTACTCATAAACTCAGAGATTATTCACCTAGCATCATGCAACAGGCCTCTGTCATTTTGTTTTTGTCATTCCGTTGGAAAAAAAAAAAATGTGTTTAATATATGCAAGGGCACATCCTGTGTGAACAACCCCTTTATCTCTTTGGATAAAAGCATCTGCCAGATGCATAAATGTAAATGTAAAAACAAGCAATTATTTGAACCCTTATGAGATCCGTATCCCACCGAGGCAAGACTAGTGAAACCTCTGAATCAACCACTTTGTGTCTAATCACCAAAACCATAATGGTGAGACTCAACCAACCAAACTCTAGGCATTACGCAGTCTTCGTGGTGTTGCATGCATAAAGAGAATGAATGTGTACAAACCCTAAAGACACACAGAGGTTATCTTCCTCTTCCAGACACTAACAGCTAATTCATTGAATTATCCTACTTACTCAGTAACTGAGGCTGCCCACCCAGTTTGATCCCCAACTTTCTTTGCTACTGAATAAATGAAATTGATTGATAAATGTGGAAGAGATGGAGAGAAAGAGAGAGAAAGAAAAAGAGAGAGAGAGAGGGAGAGAAAGAGTGAGAGAGAGAGAGAGTGAACAAGAAAGGTAATAATCCAATGTATATGGAGACTATTGCCATTGGCAGGGGCAACAGAAACAGAGATACCACTAGAAAAGGAAAAAGGAAGGATGGAAGCATGAAAGCATGAAAACATGGACCCAATCAACATGAGAGAGCAACAGGATTCATTAGGATCCTATCTGAATGCATTTATCTCTGTGTGTCCAACTCCTAATGACCGCTGAGGCTGTTGCCTGTTCCCATCCTTGCTCCCTTGCACACAGCTGGCACCTCTGGAGCCCCTGTGGATCCTGCTGGCTGTCAGTAAGGGCATGCAGCCACATGATGGAGTTACCAAATGCCATCTGCCCGACTGACCAAAGTTTAAACATCCACCACAAGTCTCCTTCAGAACTGCCCCCTATAGTCCAAACATTGATCTCAAATCCAGCTAAATGTTGCTTTAGCCAACAAAACAACAATTATAGAAGAGTTTTTGTGAATTTATAATCCTAATATGTGAAACATAGTAATAACAATAACTTAATAATTACAGAATTACACACTAAGGTGTTTTCAAAACTTTTACAAAGCCACATTTACATGTTACTACATTATGACACATGCTCTCCGTTTCTAATGCCGACAAACTAATTAATGCGTTCATGACCTTAAGACTAGGTTATTGTTATGCATTACTGGGAGGATGTCCTGCATGTTCCATAAATAAACTTCAATTACTTCTAAATTCAGCAGCCAGAATGCTGATGAGAACCAAGAAATATGATCATATCAGTCCGAATTGTAGAGTCGCAACATTGGCTATATGCTAAATTGTAAGGTCATCATCAAAAAAAATTCATTTTAAAATACTTCTAACTACTTACAAAGCTTTGAATAGTCTAGCTCCACAGTAATTATGTGACCTTCTTTCGTGTAATATTCCATCACATCCAATAAGATTGCAAAATTCTGACCTCTTAATAATACCTAGAATACCAAAATCCACAAAAGGAGGTAGAGCCTTTTCCTATTTGACTCCTAAACTATGGAACAGTCTTCCGAAATGGTTCAGGATTCAGACACACTTACTCAGTTTAAGTCTAGACTAAAGACTCATCTTTTCAGCCAGGCATACACCTAATTTCTCTATCAACTCATAGTTATGCTGCAGTAGTTAGGTCTACTGGAACCGGAAACACTTCTCATACGAATCCTGTTTTAAAGTGAATGGCATCTACGCTAATATTATTCTATTTGTTTCCCTGTCTTAACCTCGAGATCCATATCCTGAGTTAACCAGAGCCTGCCAGATCCAGCTCCGGTCCTGCCAATATCCGACTCTGGTCCTGCCTGATGTCCGACTCCCACTGCTACGTGTTGCTGAGTGATAATGACTAACTGCTGCCTGTGCCAGCAAGATATCACTTAAGTCTACTACGATGGACTTCACAGAGGATGAACTGAAGCAAGCACCGGCCATCAGACATGAGATACTTCACTTGACACATGCCTGAAACTTGCACTTAAGATATACTCCACTGGAAATTAATCTGCCACAAGCTTACAATCGAACTGCAGTGCACCTTACTGACCTCTGCCTGCATCACCTTGGTCAATTGATGGATTGCACCCTTAAAATGGAATACGAAGACAATAAATGAATTGCAGACTTCATCAGCCAAATAACATACAGTAAGACAATGCATCTGTTTGCACTTCTGCAGTTAATTAAGAATGTAAATTATAAGACTTTAGTCAAAATTTTACAGTTAATACAAAAACTTTTTGTTTAAACATTGGCCTCTAAACTTACTTAGTTGACTAATTTTAAAAATGGACTTGTACTACACATAAATAACTAATATTGACATTATATTCATGGTGTTTAGCCAGAGAAGAACTGATCCCCACAGCGACCCTGGTTTCCCTCAAAGCTATTTTTCTCCTTTAACCAACATTTTATGGAGTTTTATGTTTCTTGCTACAGTCAACTTAAACTTGCATACTGGAATATAAATCTAATTATATTCTATTAAGGCGCAATTTACAATCATGTTTTTTTAAACTGCACTATTATGAATTGAAAATTACAGCTTTTTCTGTTAAAGCACAATTTTCTCTAAAGCTGCTTTGAAATTACATGTGTTGTGAAAAGCGCTATACAAATAAAATTACTTTACTTGACTTAAACACATAAAAAATAAATTTAGGTCCAAAACAATAAAACATTATAAATGGCTCATTGACATGGTAATATGGTTGCAATATCCAGTTCTAATCAAAGCTAGTTGATTGGTAGAGTGCAGATGTTCTGATGTGTTATTACCACTACAACCCCCCCCCCCCCACCCCCATCCCAAAAAAAAAATTCATAAATATACACACACACTCACACACACATATTTGTCTCCCAGCAACAGAACTATTTTACATTTTAAATTAGATGGGGTGTAAGTCATAACCCTCTCATTTTCATTCTAATACTGTGAAAATGTTTATTCCACACCAGCAGTAACACACAAGTGTGATTTAGATTTTACAAACAATTATTTTACACATACTGAAAATGAGGCAGAATACCCTGCATAAAATGTCTGTTTCTCACTTTTAAAGTACTGTAAAAAGCTCCATTAAATCATATATATTTTTTTAGTGTTCAGACTACACACAATTGGAGTCAGATATGACAAAAAAACAACATTAAATAAAAAATAAATAATACTAATAATTAAAATATGAATACAAAATAAAAATTATAATACATCTTGCACTTCAAGGCATATCCAAAATTTTGTCTAATGAAATGGTCTCTAGAAAGAAAATTTCCCCTTACCACCAACTGACTAGTAAGAGCAAATAGTGGTTCAAGAATGACATATAATAAAGGCTATTGGCTTTATTAAAAAAAAAAAATAATAAATAAAAGGAACAAGCTTTTCGATACATCCCGCCTAAACTTCCTTTTTTAATAGAAAATACGTCAACACAGGTACGAGAGCTGCACTTGTTAAGTTATTCCATGAAGTCTTTAAAGGCAACATTCTAAAGCATTTCCCTGCATTCCTGTACTCCATGATCTCAAATTGACTATCCATTCATAGAATACAGAAATAAATCTCCTAAATTAGAAATTTCTGTTTATTCTTTGTCTTGATGAGAATTTGGAAAGTTTATCTGATCCAAGATCAGGGCTATTCAACTCAGGTGTAGTTCAAGTGTTTGATTCAGGCTGGAGCTGTTCTTTGCACGATAACCATGTCCTAGATCCTAGGTATAAAGACACAGTATTTCACAAAACTTCACTTTGCAAGAACCCTCCCACATTTAGGGTTCAAGATCAGTGTCCCTTTGTGAATGAGGATCTTTAGGGATTCTAAATTTAGAGAGAAGGGTCTCTCTCCCTGTCATCAATAGATCGATTTGAACCACCACAGATATGGTACGAAGTCAAAAGGGTCACAGGTTTCCCTGCGGTATGGCCATTTAACACTTTTAAAAATCATTTCCCATTTCCACCGAGACTAAACAGGGTCTCCTCAGAAATAAGAACCAGACAGAGAAAAATAGACTGCAAACCACCAGAGGCCAGACTTTTAAAATCATTTTAGACAATAATTGTACATTTCAGACTGGATCTGTTCAGTGAAGGCGATCATTTTTGGATGTGAAAGAGATGCTGGTTGACACATTGCTTGAAGCAACAATTTTGTGTGGTTCATTTTTTATTCAATATTATTGCTTGTTTATTTATTTTTTGTTCTTGCTTTATGTAGCACATGGCTATTACATTTTTGTCAATACTTTTCCTCAGTGGTAAAGTGAGAACATCTGGCAGCACTGTCCAGGTAGAGACATCTAAATGAGACTGACAGGCAGATCAAATCAGATTTTTAAAAAAAAAAAATTCATACGTGACTAAACTTTGTTTATTTTTAGAAGGGCTGGGTAATTTTAGGCACTGACCGAATTACCTCTAAACAATCGATAATCAAAAAATTTCTTGAGGTTTGGTATCAAATTTAGATACCTAAGGGGTTAATCTCGTCAACGTCCGTGATAAGCATGTAGCATGCGCCCAAATCTAAAAGGCGATTGGCTGAGTTTAGGCATCAAGTAAAAACAGTAGTATATGCCGGATACACCCAGAGACAAGGCTCACACGTGAGGCTGTAGTGTGTATGCTTCCCAACCCCCATAGATGTAAAAGATGTGGAAAAGATCAAACGTGTGGCTACATTTCAACAGGCTCAATGCCAACAGCACGCAATGCAATATTTGCGACAAGATAATAGCTACCAAGACCAGAAACGCAACAAATCTGATGAAGCACTTGACAGTGCACAGAATAAACTTAAGAGAAGAAAATTGCTCCATCTTCGACTGCAGTCATCCTATCAGCATCCACCTGCCACAGAGCCTCCTTCAACATACCCACCACACAAATCCTCCTCCAAAACTACTGATGAATGCAGCGGCGCTATGACTGGGACACCAACAGGTAAGGTTAACATTTAGCAAACAAACCAACAAACAAAATTGGCTAACTTGTTGTGGTACATGCCTTTGTACTTATTCAATTAACGTTTCTGTGCGCGCTGACATTGTCCTATAAACTGGGACCTACAGTTAGATATTATTTGGATGTATGGCTGTAGATAGCTAGCTAAATCGATGCTAAAAATGCTTAAGGTTGACAGTAACTGATCAAGTTTAAATCACATTAAACTAGTTATCTTGATAAACCGTGCTTAACCTTAGGGTTGGCTGAATTAACAATTTAACATTCAGATTACAAAAAAATTGTATAGTATACATCGGTATCGATATCGAACATTTTTGAATGATACCCAGCCCTAATATTTAGTCTGAATAGCCAAAAAAATAACAAATAAATAAATAAATAAAACATTACAGTGCATACAATCAAATCACATTTCAGTCATGTTGTGTCCTGAATGAAGACATCGTTGTATTTCTGTCTGAACAGTGAAATTGGATTTCAATAGTAGGCATTCTGGAAGAGATGTGACTATAATGTCATACACAATGTACAATGTGTCTACAGCTTTAATAAAAAAGTAGTGAACTGTCTGAATGTGTAAATATGATTGTGTAATGACTCTGCCAAGATGTTCACAAGTCTCTGACAAGAGTCCAAGCAGTGTTAATCTCGTCAGTGATAATTACTGATGGAAACGTTCATTGGTTCAATATTTTTTTATTTATTTTATTTTGACAATGATAACAAAGAAGAGATGAAATATATATATATATATATATATATATATATATATATAATTTTTTTTTTTTATTATTTTTTTTTATTATTAAAAAATACTGTTGACTAAAATATTGTATAACGAGAATAAGATGATACTGTAAGATATTAACAGTGCACAAACAGAAGAAGAAACATTTGTTTTAGAAGAAGAAACCTCTAGAAATAATTGATTAATCTAATCCTATAATCCTGTATGTTGGGTATTTCGCTGCTTAATCTGCGTGGTTTGAAAGAGTTTAACACCGTCAGAATAAACCACTTTACAAAGTGTTTATTACCTCACTCAAACGCATCCTATTAATCAATATATACACAACATACTGTATATGCAATATGACAACTTACATCTGCACAGACAATGAAGCGAATGAACAGGTGAACTTGAACTAAATTGTGTCAGAATAGGTAACTTGCGTTGTGAATATGCTGTTTTCATGAAAAACCTTAAACTGGCTAAAATACTGCAAATTAAAACACATCTATAAAGCATGAAGAATCCAAAATACAGTAACTTACAGGGGCTAATACTTGTGTATTCATTTTATGCCATTATTCAGGAGTATAGGTTTTCACAATAATACGAGTTGTATTTATTCTATTTTTTATATTGTAAACATCTTTAAATTAATAAATGCTTATAAACTTTTCAAAATGTTTGCATTTTTGTATTATTTTTTGGTCTGTTATAGTTTGGCATAATTTATTTTTTCATTTTGTACTAAAATAAAATAAAAAATATTGAATATAACATGATGAACTATTGACTAAGTTTAAAGGATGTTTTCGTCAAAAGACGAAAAAGAAAAAGGCTTTTCAAAAGACTTGAGAATGACTATGAGGCTAAGTTTCCATTTCTGTGACTCAGATGACTATACACCTTATGAGTTCAGCATAACTTTCTCATTTTACAATGACAACTACTCTTTTATGTCTCTTGGCATATGTGTTGATGCTTAACTATGGAAACCAATGTAGATATACCAAATATAAACTACCCTGTTTGAACAAATGAATCTGATTTCATTACTTGCAAACTGACAGTGCAGACAGTTAGTCCAAAAGTTTAAATTTTAAAAACCAAACTGGATTAATGTGCAGTGTGAAAAAAGCCTTAGGACATCAGCAGGACATCACAACAGCACAATATGCCGTCACCCTTCACTGACCTTCCAAAAGTTCGACACCACATCCTGAAATGTTGGTTCATTCTCTCCTCTCTTCAGATCCGAGGGTGGGATGACTCCGCACTACTGAGCCAGATACAAGAGCTCCACTGCAGTCATTGACTCATTCACTATTATACACCAATCTATCTGTGGAAAAGAGAGAGAGAGAGAGAGAGAGAGAGAGAGAGAGAGAGAGAGAGAGAGAGAGAGAAAATACAGATGAAGACAAAATGACTGTCAAGTCACTTGAACAGTGGTTCACATTGTCTAATATTTACACAGCTAAGGATAATTGATTACATTCAAGACAAAAACACTGACTGAGTGCAGAAACACTCTGTCTTACTGCTGAGTAGAGCCCAAATAGTGATTGTTCTTTATTCATCAGCTTTTGAGAGTTGAGATACAATAGATAGATAGATAAACAGACAAACAGGCATTAGACAGACAGATAGATAGATAGATAGATAGATAGATAGATAGATAGATAGATAGATAGATAGATAGATAGATAGATAGATAGATAGATAGATAGATAGATAGATAGACAGATAGATAGATAGATAGATAGATAGATAGATAGATAGATAGACATGCATGTCTCAATCAATATAATGTCAAATACAATTGTCCTCAGAACTGTCCAAACTTAGTGTGTTTCATTAAAGGGATATGAATCTATTTGGCTAGCCTGTTTCTCACCTTATAGTATCAAAAGATAAAGGGAACTCATTTGATGTCAACGAAGGGATACTTAAGCCCTGCTGATGGTGTTGTGGGGGTACGTAAGACAAAAAGTTTGGAAAACACTGTTCATATCTATACTCATAACAATGCGTTGAGCTCTGTTCAACCAGAACAATGCTTGTAACATGTTTTAGTACTAATTTCATCATGACACAGATAAGGTAGCTTTCAATTTCACTCCTAAAACTCTGTACTTCTAAAAGGCGTGAGTTAGTTTTCATAAATGTGTTAGCAAGGGGCAATTCTAAAGATAGATATGTAGTCAGTCCAAAGGCAATGCAAATATTTCAAGTCTATACATGACATAAATCTGTGGCAAGCACTAAATTAAAATGTGCATTTGAATATTCCCTATAGAGGTTTTATTATTTCATTATTATTATTATTTTAAGAAATATGCTTTCACACATTGACAAATCTGAAGTACTTGACTGCAATTAAGCCTTCTTGTATCAGTTGAAAAAAATCATTTTGGGCACTTAATGATTGAAGCTAAAGAAAAAGGGAACTTTCAAATTTTATGATATTTCATGATTTTATTTGCCATTTATATCAGTCATTGAATTCCTGACCTTTGAATACTAATATTGCAAGAACACACCCATTTAGCCAATTGTCTAATGAATGCTGAGTTAATGTATTGCCATCAAACAACTATGTACCCTTCAGAGAACATAAAAGTAATAAATGAGACATGCAGTTTAATTTCAAAGGAGTAATACCAGCATGCCGTTTTATGTTGAGTAATCATATACTGTTTCTGCATATATTCTGTATAGGGATGGGCGATAACAGTTATTTTCTTTTCGATCCGATACCAATAATTTAAATTCCAATATCACCGATACAATGACCGATACTTCTGTAAAATATTTTTTTTGCGATTACTTGGGATAAAATGGATAATTGAAAATAATATTTTTAGTCATTATTCAAGTCATTATTTTGTTTAACCTAAACAGAAAATTATTAGACATCTATTTTGTTTACCATTACAAAAATTAACCATTTCACTAAAGTAACTATAGTTTAACCATAGTATGTAGTTAAACCATAGTTACCACACAATTAACCATAGTTACTACTACAATATTACTGTAGTAAAACAATGGTTAACAATTTTTTTTAAATGACTTATTAACAACAATTACACACCGCCCCTTACTGAAACGGAAAATATGATTAGTTAGCAAATATCCAATCGCTTCTGAAATGAACTTTCTGATTGGTGGATCAGCTTAGTCGAACTGTCTGTCTTGCAGTGCTCCCCAGTGCATCTCTGCACATGTTTAGAGAGAATCTCTGAACATTTTTTTAACTAATAATAATAAAACACAATTCACTCACCGGTGCTGCGGCATCGTGTTAATAGACTGAAAAAGTTCCGGGTCAAAAGTCTACTCGTTGTTCTAGTGGCCATACATATCATCACTTAATTCAGGTAAATCCTAAAACAGATGTGTATGCCCTAGACTCTACGACCAGAAGCTGTTCCTCTGATTTTCTATCATTACCTCTACAAGGCACTGATCCCTTTTGTTTGAACGAGTCTTGTGATGGCGCAAGCGCTTGTCTGCTTGTGTCTTTCAGCATTCATGCATGTTAAGATGAGCGGAAAAATAGTTCCCATCCTGCACAAGTATTTGCTAATATAACCTAATCCATTTTATTTCACTTTGAAGTTTATGATTATTGTTCGTGGTAACCAAATAATAATATCCCTAGTTAAAATATAAATAAATAATTTAGAATCAATATTTTTGTGTGAGGATATTTTTGATACAGCAGCAATTTCGGAAGTATTGATACTTTTAGGATCAATCTGCCCATCCCTAGTATATGCTGTACAAGAGATAGAAGCTTTAATAAGCATAAAATAACACATTTACCCATAACAAATGCAGCTGACAAGGACTTGGTGAATACACGCCTTTGCTTTTCTGGTTGTTAGACAAATCATGCATTTGTATTTTTTCCATCAAACATCCTTGTTTTTCTTTCCTTCACTAGGTCTAGAGAGTGCAAATGAGTCACATGTTAGAAAATGCCACACTTTCATCAGACACAGCTACTGAGCTGAGGACCAACACTTTATAATGATAAACACGCACTCCAGTGTACATACACACTAGCATAAGCACACACATACACACTTCTTCATGGCATTGCTTAACTTCTCAGGCATGACATCAAGGCATCACTTCATCTAAAATTGTTCCACTCTGATAAAAGCTAGATGGTTGCCCAAATAATTCCAATTTGGCAACCTGAGTGAAAGAGACAAGGGTAAAAAAGGGGAGAGACAGGCATGATCAGCATCAGTGCATTTCTCCATTTAAAACAGGCCTGCAGTCTACTGTTTTTATAACAAGGATGTGTAGGATATCTGCTAAAACATGCTGTTAGCAGTCTAATGTCTTCTGTATTTCTCATATTTAAAAGCATAACATGTAAGAACACACTGTATATTTAAATATAAAGTATTTTTATCCAAATCAACAAGCAATTCATCACAAGGGTACAGAAACATAAGAAGTGCAACAATAGATAATTACTTTTTAAATTAATATTAATATTGATTCATTTAATTAAATGGCACTCACACACACACACACACACACACACACACACAAACACACACACAACAACAACAATAACACCAACAACCGCCATTCGCCACTAAGTGGCGGTGTTGACACTTGTGCCAGGCTATGTGCACGTTAAGGCCACGTGAAGTGTCGAACGCCCACTGGCAGGAGGTCACGGGACAGATCCAACAGGTGACACAGGTCGACTGACTGAGATGACTGGCTGATGCACCACCTGTGCTCACTACTGTGCCAACTTGCTGTGCTTTAGCCACTCGGCGCTCTGCTCTTTGTTGTGAGCGTCGCTCATCTGCCCTCCGTTGTTGTTGGAGGGCGACTGCCTCGTAGCGTCCTTCACAAACCTCCTCCAAAGAGGCCGATCTTGACACCGTTGGTACAGTCATCGGCAAGTCCACTCAGCTCCACATCCTCCTGTGCCACATCACTCCATCTCTTCTCCAGCCCGTGCCACGCCCGCTTAGCCCCCTCTATCCGGCCGAACAGAAGCTGTTTAGGCATGCGGTGTCCGGGCATGCGGGCTACATGACCCAGCCAACGCAACCTTGCCTGCCGGAGGAGCTCATCGATGGGACTTTGTCCACATATTTCAAAGATTTGTGAGCTCCTCACACAATCCAGCCTGGTTAAACCCAGGATGGATCTTAGGCAGGCCAGCCTAAATTTTTCTAACCAGCGAAGATGTTCCATTAGCGGGGTCCACGTTTCGCAAGCATAGAGAAGGGAGGGAATGACCGTGGCCGAGAATACCTGAAGCTTTGTGCGGAGCGACAAACCGTGTACCTTCCACACAGCGTTACGCAACCGATGAAAAGATAATGCCGCTCGACTGATTCGGAGTGAGACCTCTGCTGTCAAACCAGAGCTCATCATAAGCACAAACAAAAGGGATCAGTGCCTTGTAGAGATAATGATAGAAAATCAGAGGAACAGCTTCTGGTCGTAGAGTCTAGGGCATAAGCATCTGTTTTAGGATTTACCTATATTAAGTGATGAGACGCACACACATACACACACACACACACACATGCACTCACACACACACTCACACACAATGTGGTTGGTTGGTTGGTTGGTTGCTTTGCATGTCAGTTAGACAGTGTGGACCAGACTTTAAGCCATTGGTCAAAAGCCTGGCTTTGCGAGACTACACACACACTAACACCATTCTCAATTTTCAAATGACCCATTATCACAGCAGTCCAGTTCATTCCATATCACGTCATGTCATCTCCATTCTCTGAACATTTATCTGCTGCTAATGAGGCTGTAATAATGGATGTTTAAATGTGTTGGGGAGATGTCTTATCTGTGGTGTCAGCCATTATCCTTTGTCTCTTTTAAAAAATCTATTGATTGCATAGGCAAACACTTGAAGATTCTAATGTTTAACTAGCATGACAACAGTAGTATCTTTGGTTACATGAGGGCCATTGGAGAGACATGGTTCACATGCTAATAAAGCCATAATCAGGCAAAGGGTTGTGGGCTTTGTGACCTGAGACATTGAAGCAGCTGTCTGGTCAACAGTCACAATTCCCAAGAGAGAGGTGAGAAAATAGAAATAATGAGCAAAAGTGATGAAACTGAAAGGCATAATTGAGTGAGAGAAAAGCTTTGTTTAAAAACCTAGTGAGCTACCTCGATGCCTGGTCCTTAGATAGGCATTTACCTTCTAAGGGAACATCCTAAATATCAAGAGACCTTATAAGCCACCGAATATGAACACTCAGAAATAGGCAGCAGCTCATGGTACAGAGCTAGCACTCAGAATGAGACTTTTACACAAGGTTAGCATGTTGCTAAACTAATGGTGCAACACATAAAATTACACTCACTGGGCACTTTATTAGGAATTTTTGTTTTGTTTTTGACACCATTCTGAGTAAACTCTAGAGACTGATGTGCGTGAAAATCCCAGGAGATTGGCAGTTTCAGAAATACTTAAACCTACCCATCTGGCACCAACAATCATGCTGTAAGATGTTTATTTCAATCTACAGTGGTTCAAGCTGTAGGAATGCAGAGGTGACAAAAGAAAGGTTAACAGCAAGATGGAATAAAACTGTACCTATCTTTTCAAATACCACCTCTTGCTACTTATAACAATGAAAGAAACACACATAATGATAAACACACATCATTCCCCAAAATATGAGTCTGAATTCCTTAGTGCAATTAGCTCCAAAGAAATGTCCACCCTAATCAATAGATTTCAAACAACATGGTTTATGGCTAACAAGATCGACGTAAATTCCGCAGTACAACAAATAAATGACATTTATCAAAGGTGCTCCATCTAAGCAAATATAAATTGCATAAAAGAGTCAATTGGAATCTAAAATAAAAATTAACCAAAACCCTTTAGACTATCAGATTAGCAGAGAAGAATTGGCAGATGCACTTAAGAAACTAAAACCCAGAAAGACATGTGGTTTAGACAACATTAAAACAGAAATGCTGAAGCACAGTCCAGCAGTAATGCAGGAGGCCTTGTTAAAACTCTTCAATCTGGTTCTACAATCTGGCTATTTTCCTAACACTTGGAGTATGGGCTTAATACACCCATTATATAAGAGTGGAGACAAATTCGACCCCAATAACTACCGAGGCATTTGTGTGAGCAGCAATCTAGGGAAGACTTTCTGCTGTATCCTTAACGCCCGGATACAGGCCTTCCTTACCAAGCACAATGTCTTGAGTAACAGTCAGATTGGATTCCTACAAAACCAATGCACCACGACCACATTCACACGCTATACACAATAGTCAACCAGCACGTTCATCAAAAAAAGCAAAGGCAAAATTTATGCATGCTTTTTTGATTTTAAAAAAGCATTTGATTCCATTTGGCATGATGGTCTATATTATAAAATTCTACAATCCGGCATTGGGGGTAAAATGTACGACACTATCAAATCTATGTATTCAGACAACAGGTGCACAGTTAAAATTGGCAATAAAAGAACAGAATTCTTCACTCAAGGGCGAAGAGTGAGACAGGGCTGCAGTTTGAATCCAACTCTGTTCAACATTTACATTAATGAGTTTCAGACCAGCACTGCTGAACTAAACCAAATCAGAATAAACCAAATCATAAAAGAAAGCAAAAATTCATATTTGGACCATTGGGAAAATGAATGTAAAAACCAAAGCAAATTGGAATGTTATCGGGCCCTAAGAAGAACATATAATCTGGCAGAATATCTCCACACTGTAAGAGATCCAAAACAGTGACGGATCCTCACCAAATACAGACTCAGTGATCACAGTATGGCCATAGAAAAAGGCAGACACAGACAAACATGGCTTCCAAAGGAAGAACGAGTCTGTGCTCACTGTGACACGGGTGAGGTCAAGACAGAGACACACTTTCTCCTTCACTGTGAGAAATTTACAGAGGTGAGAGAGAAATACCTCCACAAACTCTCAAACCTCATGCCACAGTTTCCCAGTTCAGCAGAAACAGATCAGATGCTGGTGTTACTGGGGGAGGACCATCATGCATCAGTTGTAGCAAAATTCATTTTTGAGATTTTCTTATGTTCACAATGTCCTGTTAAATGTTATTTTATTTTATATTGTATAGTGTATATTGTTATTATAGTTTTTATTTGATTTGATTCATTACCTGGCACCTTATTTTAATTCTATCTTTATTGTTATTTGTTACTATTTTATTATTATTATTTGTCTTGTCATTATCTGTTTTGTGTATTAATGCTTTGGCAATATTGTATGTAGACACAATCATGCCAATAAATTGAAAATTGAAAAATTGAAAATCGCAGTTAAAAAAGCTAATAATGTGGGAGACCAATGTTTAGAACCATACTATGAACATATTGTTATACAATATAGAGCACTTAAAAGTATATAGTTTACCCAGTGAGAGGAATTAATCACAGATTAAAAGGAAATGTTTAATAACAGTTTAGCCTTACAGTGTTACAGTAGATGCTTAAAATTTTGATATAATATTTACAAATTGGGTGTATGAAATATGTATATAAAACCAGTATGCCTACTACCTGAGTGAGAGAGAATGAAGGATATAAAGTGTGAGAGAGGGTAGAGAGAGATGCCATTGAGAGCTAGAGTCTAGGCCTCTGGTCACCAAGAGCAGAGCCAAGAGAGAACAGCTTGAGAAAAGAGTGAGATGAAAAGGCGGTGAGTGAGATGTAAGTACGGTTAAACACATGCAATACATCCAAACTGTCTGAACTGAAGTGAAAACGACATTGCAAGCACATTGCTACATTGATATTTCATTTATGAGACTGCACTATCTGACCACAATCAAAAGCCAACTTTGTGTGGGCTGAGCTCTGTATAAATCACAGTAAATTATAATAAACATACACACTCTACAAACCTTTATAAAGCAACCACCCCTCAGTGATAGCTTTTTAATTGCTTAAGTCAATAAACACAAAGAGAGCTCCAAAACATATTCACTGATTTGCTCTCTCAAAGCTACTTGTCCTTTGGAAATAAAACGACACTGTAGTGTTCTAGAGTTTTCAGAGACTGCCCAGCCTTTGAGTAATCATATTTTAGAAACATATTCCTCCACTGTATTCCTCTATATGTGGCCTGCTTTAAAGAGCAATGCACAAAATCAATTATCAAGCTACTTAATGTCTGTGTACAGCTCATTGATTGTGACATATTGTGCACCATGCCAGGAAGCATATTCACACAGGTAAGTGTTGTAAACAGAATCATTCAGTACCAGGCTTTGTCAACTATGGCTTTTAATGATTAAGATATGCTTGGGATTTTAGTTGGTATAAAGATGAAACACAGAGCTGCAAGTGAAGGTATCCATTAGAGTTGGACACTCTATCTTCCACTATTACACTCTTATCTCTCTCTCTCTCTCTCTCTCTCTCTCTCTCTCTCTCTCTCTCTCTCTGCTTTGGAGAGACACATCTTTTGTACATTCTTTCCATCTCCAAGATATACCTCTTCAGCAGGCCTTTCATTTGCATTACATTACAGAAACAGAATATACTAGACAAAAGAATAGAGAGAGAGAGAGAGAGAGAGAGAGAGAGAGAGAGAGAGAGAGAGAGAGAGAGAGATCAGAGATAAAGAACATGTAAATTGTCTGATGAGGTTGGGTCTAGTATATTATAATTGTAGAATTGTGTACTGTCCATGCTGAGAATCCAGTGTTGCTGTCCGTTTAACATTTGATAGCAGTCACGGATATCCTTCCAAAGAGAAGGCAGACGTTATTAGACTGTTGCCAAATAAACTGCTACCAACAAAGAGACCAATAATCAAATACAATAGATCAGTGTGTGTACATAAAACTCAGTTAGTCCCACAAAATTTGCACCATCTGAATATATGTACTTGTAGCAAGGAGCAAGGACGGGAAGAAGGATACGGGAACCGGATTCTCCTCTCAAAGGTATGCTTTAATTGGGTTAAAGCCTCAGTACAGTGCGTCATCAACACATACAGTCTTATTATTTAAATGTTAGTTCAGCGTCGGTCTCTCTCTCTCAACTGGAGGTACTGTGGCTCTCTTATGCCGCACTCCCCGTACTCACTAAAATTAGAGACAGGTTATTAGACATAATTTAGCTCCGGTGCAAGCGCCCTTACCACTTTCTCCGCTCGGACAGACGCTTGACCACGCCCCCGCTGCCACAGTACTGTACTTCTATGCTGTTGCTTTAGCATAAGCCAACATTAAATGTTATACTATTATTTTAATCTGGGGCATACACAAATCATCTTTAAGAAGAAAAGCATTAATAAAAGGTAAGGACTCATTTTATATACATATAAATTCTCACTTTCAACTGCTTTAATTTTCAGCAAACTTAACATGTATAAATATTTATATGAACATAAATCAATGGGATTGAGATCCGGGCTCTTTCCTGGCCATGGCAGAACACTGACATTCATGTCTTGCAAGAAATCACACAGAGAACGAGCAGTATGGCTGGAGGCATTGTCATTGTCATTTGCAAATCATTCCCACTCCAGCGTACAGGCCTCGGTGTAACGCTCATTCCTTCAATGATAAATGCGAGTCCGGCCATCACCCCTGGTGAGTCAAAACCGTGACTCATCTGTGAAGAGCACTTTTGGCCAGTCCTGTCTGGTCCAGCAAAGGTGGGTTTGTGCCCATAGGTGACGTTGTTGCCGGTGATGTCTGGTAAGGACCTGTCTTACAACAGGCCTACAAGCCCACAGTCCAGCCTCTCTCAGCCAAGTTGTTGTTGTGATCTTCAGATGTACTGATCCTGTGCAGGTGTTGTTACACGTGGTCTGCCACTGAGATACCAAACTGCGAATCATGAACAAAGCAGTTTGGTGAATGCATGTTTACATATTAGCTTCCACACAGCTCACAATGTATGAAAGTAGCAACGTGGTTAGCTAGTTAGCTATAAAGAGTAAAAGATGGACATTGTTTATTTACTTTCCAGCATTGTGTCTCACCAACTAGGTAACAACATAGTGTGAAATCAATACGCAACAGACACAATCCACCACCGCACTGTTATCTGCTGAGCTGCAAAAAGATGCTCTGATGTTTACCTTTCAATCAGCTACATTACTGACTGCATTGACTATAAACTATATATTTATACATATCAAACAGATATGATAAACATGACATGGTTTTCAGGGACAGGGTTAACATTATATTAGATACACTCACCTAAAGGATTATTAGGAACACCATACTAATACTGTGTTTGACCCCCTTTCGCCTTCAGAACTGCCTTAATTCTACGTGGCATTGATTCAACAAGGTGCTGAAAGCATTCTTTAGAAATGTTGGCCCATATTGATAGGATAGCATCTTGCAGTTGATGGAGATTTGTGGGATGCACATCCAGGGCACGAAGCTCCCATTCCACCACATCCCAAAGATGCTCTATTGGGTTGAGATCTGGTTACTGTGGGGGCCATTTTAGTACAGTGAACTCATTGTCATGTTCAAGAAACCAATTTGAAATGATTCGAGCTTTGTGACATGGTGCATTATCCTGCTGGAAGTAGCCATCAGAGGATGGGTACATGGTGGCCATAAAGGGATGGACATGGTCAGAAACAATGCTCAGGTAGGCCGTGGCATTTAAACGATGCCCAATTGGCACTAAAGGGCCTAAAGTGTGCCAAGAAAACATCCCCCACACCATTACACCACCACCACCAGCCTGCACAGTGGTAACAAGGCATGATGGATCCATGTTCTCATTCTGTTTACGCCAAATTCTGACTCTACCATCTGAATGTCTCAACAGAAATCGAGACTCATCAGACCAGGCAACATTTTTCCAGTGAGCTCTTGCAAATTGTAGCCTCTTTTTCCTATTTGTAGTGGAGATGAGTGGTACCCGGTGGGGTCTTCTGCTGTTGTAGCCCATCCGCCTCAAGGTTGTGCGTGTTGTGGCTTCACAAATACTTTGCTGCATACCTCGGTTGTAACGAGTGGTTATTTCAGTCAAAGTTGCTCTTCTATCAGCTTGAATTAGTCGGCCCATTCTCCTCTGACCTCTAGCATCAACAAGGCATTTTCGCCCACAGGACTGCCACATACTGGGTGTTTTTCCCTTTTCACACCATTCTTTGTAAACCCTAGAAATGGTTGTGCGTGAAAATCCCAGTAACTGAGCAGATTGTGAAATACTCAGACCGGCCCGTCTGGCAGCAACAACCATGCCACGCTCAAAATTGCTTAAATCACCTTTCTTTCCCATTCTGACATTCAGTTTGGAGTTCAGGAGATTGTCTTGACCAGGACCACACCCCTAAATGCATTGAAGCAACTGCCATGTGATTGGTTGATTAGATAATTGCATTAATGAGAAATTGAACAGGTGTTCCTAATAATCCTTTAGGTGAGTGTATATTGAAAAGGGAAAATGATGGGGTCATGGTTTATTAACTATCCAGTATGTATTTCACAAACTAGTTAGCAACTTACCGTGAAGACGTTGCTTAAATCCACATTGTCTGCAGAACCCCCTTCAGCTCAGCTTTGATAACAATGGAGTCGGAGTGTGCTCTGCTGGACAAACTATGTTATGACACCGATTCTATATCTAATCACCCTAAGCATTATTTTCTGCATTATATGTTCTGAAATTAAGTTTTCATATCATATCATATTTTGTATTTTTTATTTACTTGTTCACTGAACTGTTTTGTGTTATGTTGTTGTGTTGAGTGCAGGGGTCTAGGTGCGAGCGTTACTCTTCGGTAATGTCATGGTCCTGTCACTCTGTCAGGTTGTGTTTTTGTCTGAGAGGACCGTGACATCATCATCCCATGTCTTGTGTTTCGCGTGTGTTCTTTGTGTGAGTGGACGGGTCCAGTCGTGAATTACCACCGTGCGCTCTTCGATCGGAGTTGTTAATATCTGGAGCATGGTGTCTGGATCCTGAATTCCTGTCTGGTTTGGTTTTCGGTCTGTGTCAGGATCTGGACACTCATGCTCCATGTTCTGTTTGATTTGATCTAATTGTGTTGACGTTTTCCCTCATGTGTTTCAGGTGTTTCTGGCATGCAGAATCAGCATTTCCATGTGAACCCCAACTTTCAGCTTGCGAACGGCAACTGTCCCTTGCTTGTTATTGCTTATTTTAATCCCCTCATGTGTCGTGTCCTTTGCTGTATCCACGCCAAAGGGAGTTACTCTCTTCCACAGAAAACACAATGAAATGCCTGGTTTGCAGTCCAGCCATTTGTTCTGTGACATACCTACGTCACTATGGAACACATTTGCATAATACCCGCCTCAGGAATGCGCTGCTCAGGAAGCCTCAGGAGCTGAAACTCTGTTATGGTAAGGGCCATTACATTTCCGACACACGCTTTATTGCAGTTGACCAATCACAACAGACTGGGCCAGCTGACCAATCAGAGCAGACTGAGCATTTCAGAAAGGGGGGATTTAAAGAGACAGGAGCTACAAAGCATTTCATACAAAAGAGTGAATAGAGTTGCTGCAGCAATGCACAGAATTAGATAAATTATGTGTTTTTTATCTCGCCAATTTGGAATGCCCAATTCCCAATGAGCTCTTAGTTCTTATGGTGGTGTAGTTACCTCCGCATCTGAGACCATCAATCTGCGCATCTTATCACGTGGTTTGTTGAGCGCATTACTGCGGAGACATAGTGGGTGTGGTGGCTTCACGCTATTATCTATGGCATCCACGCATAATTCACCACACGCCCCACCGAGAGCGATAACCACATTATAGTGACCATGGGGAGGTGACTTAATAATTTTTGGGCAACTGTATTTGAAAAAAATATTAAGAAATTCCTGTGAAACTCCTCAGTTAATCTATCTTTACTCTTGAACAAATAAACATATAATTAAATAATTAAATTACATACATTTAATGAGTTACCAATGATATTCTGAACTCATTTGATTTGTAAATTAGAAATTGGCCTATATGGTCCAAAACATTCAAATTCAGCCAGCAGTATTGGGTAAGTTACTTTTAAAAAAATACTAACTACTAATTACATCTTCTACAGTGTAATTATATTAATGGACTAATTACTCTCTCTGAAAAGTAATCGCATTACTTATTACTAATTACTTTCTTACTTAAACACTTATCAACCTTGACAGATGAAAAATATAAGGATATATATGAAATTGTTCTTTTAATTCTTTCAAATAAATCATAGAAAATTAAATAAATTATTCATGAACTGGTCAAAGAATTTAAGGGGGGTGCATTAAATTAGAAAGCATACATTTTAACATTAGAAGTTACATTTAGATTTGAAATTCACTGTTTCATATAAAATTGTTCTATAGTTTATACAGTATTTTACACAATTGCCTCATTAGTAAATGTAATAAAATTACTGAAAAATTAAGATTAATTCTTTACTTTTTTCAATGAATAAGTAATTTAATTACAGTAATTCATTACTGAGTAATGCATTACACCCAAGACTGCCAGGCAGGCACTAAGTTAAGTTGTTCAGTCTAATTAAATAAGCTTGTTCCTGGAAGACATTCTATGTCAGGCATTTGTGTGAACCAATACAAGCTATTGTATTCTCAATGTCCAGATCATATTTAATGATCATAAGGAATTTATCCATCAACCAGACAACACATAATGAAATATACACTCACTGAGCACTTTATTAGGAACACTATGGTCCTAATAAAATGCCAAATGTGGTCTTCTGCTGTTGAATCCCATCCGCCTCAAGTTTCGAAATGAGTTGCATTTTGAGATGCTATTCTGCTCAATACAATTGTGCATAGTTGTTATCTGAGTTGATACCATCGCTTTTCTGTCAGCTTGGACCAGTCTGGCTATTATCCGTTGACCCCTCTCTTCAACAAGGCATTTCTGTCTGCAGAACTGCTGCTCACTGTATTTGTAAAAAAATTTAGCACCATTTTGAATACACTAGATAGTTGTGTGGGAAAATCCAAGGAGATCAGCAGTTAAAGAAATACTCAAACCAGCCTGTCTGGCACCAACAATTATGCCATGGTCGAAATCACTGAGATCACATTTTTTTCCCCATTCTGATGGTTTATGTGAACATCAACTGAAGTTTCTGAACCATATATGCATGGTTTTATTCATTGCACTGTTGCCACACAATTGACTGATTATATAATTACACTAATAAGTAGGTGTAGGCCTACAGGTGTTCCTTATAAAGTGCCAAGAGAGTGTAATGTCATTCTACCAATAGAAGGGCAGTGGTAGTGGAGCTTTATTTGTATCAGATTATTATTACAGAGAGCATGATACAATGTACACCAGTGTATTAATCTCCTGGAGTGACCCTGTCTGCTTGCAGAATCAAGAGTCAATAATCTTCAAAAGGAGAGCAGAGGTATTGAAAACTGCACACCTTTTACTGGCAAACATGCCCCAAAGCCTTTTTTATGTTATCAGTATCCTGAAGTAAAAAATCGGTTTGCCAGGCAACTTTGATCTAAGTATGAATACACTAAAGTGGAAAACCATCAAAGCAATTTGTTGCTATTTAAAGTTTTAACATAAAATAAACATATCATTTCAACTTGATGCTAAATGTTTATATTTCCTGTTCATGCTCTCCATGAAAATCATACAGTTCTCTTAGTGATACTACATAGGAAGGAAAAAGCTTTGAATGCAATTACTGAATCCTGTAGAACTACTCTAAAAGTTTGAAAAAATTAAGCAATTCATGCAGAGCAAAATTAGACCAATTCCCATTTAACAAATCAAGACAAAATCTTCGAAATCCTGTATGCTTTGATAAATAAGTCTTCAGATGTTCTGATGTTTGAAGCTATAAAGCTCCAAAATGGTCCTAAAATCAATCTTGTGTGTCAGTGCAAATCCAATCGCAGACTATGTATGCATGGCTTTAGAAATTATGAATCTTTATAAATATAGAGACAGAATGCTGGATGACTCAGGGCTTGGGTATTCAAATGTATTCCTTTCACTGTGCGCTTCAACATGACACTTTGACTTTACGTGCTCATAAAGTCCCACCATGTGATATTATTCTTTTCCCTTAATCCATGCAATGTACTATGTAAAGATGTTCAGCACAAATGAGGACTGATTTAGAAATATCTTCTGGTTGAATGGAAAGGACGGAGGAAGAAAAATCATGCTGCATGAATGTCAGTGATGGGAAGGGTAAGAAAAGGTGACAATGTTAGGCTGGGATACACCGATGGACAGATCATAAATTGAAGACTTTTGACTTTGAAGCATTAGGGAAGGGGATTGTAAGGAGTTTAAAGATTCTGGATCTGATTCAACTTAAGGCTTCTGGTTCGATGTACAATTATTTTAGTACTTCGAGAACAAATGGTCCTAAATATATGCTTGATAATAAGATTTAAAAATAATAATAATTCTAACGTATTTTAATTCTTAAAATCCATTTATTTAGTTCTAAAAGTACTTGTGATGCAGTATTTTTGTTGTTTTGTACAACCAGCAAGGACATAGCTGTTACGAACTCCGTTGAAGGCGCGCCCACAGCCGATCACCGGAGATCCAGCTCACCTGAGTTCTAACCTGCTTTGATTGCCCTACAGCTGTTTCTCATCACTTTCCCTCTACTTAAACCTCACTTTCCCGTGCCTTCACTGCGAAGTCTTGTTTGCCCCGGCTGCATCACTGAGCGCTCTCTAAAACTCAATACCTGATCTCGATCCTTGTGAAACCGACCTTGCCCGAACCTGACCATTCTCCAGTCCGCTGCCTTTCCGACCGAACCGCCTGCCTGATTACGACCCCTGCTGCCTGCCCCGACCAAAGCCTGCTTGACCATGAACTTTGTCGCCTGCTACATTCCTGTCTGCCCCAACCTGACCAAGCCCATCCCTGACCTGATTTTGTTCTTTCAATAAAAGACTGCAAATGGATCCTAATCTGTCTGAGCCCTCGTTACAATAGCATTTTAAAGATTTGTCGAATTATTTTCTTTGTATTATGATTGTAACATTTGTATCTCATCATATTCAATTCAGACAAAAAGCAACTAAAAACAACTCACAACATCATTTATTTTGTACATTCAATAGCGGTGCACACCTCTGGATAATGGTTCAGGAAACACTGTTGTAGCAGTGTTCAGTCCACATTGGTGGACTAATGCAGAGCCACTTACAGAATGAAATGTAAGTCCACATTGGTGGAACAATGCCGAGCCATTAACAGAACTAAATGTCATGAAAATCATTCAGTATTTTGTAAAAAATGGAACCAGTTCTGAATAAGAATGACTTCTCTGTTCCCAACCAAGTGTTGGAGAGTAGCTAACTAAAAGTAGCGATTCTACAAACTTAAATACATTTTTCAGTAGCTTGACAGTGCTTTTAAAACAGTTTAGCTTTTCCAGTAGCAAACTACATTTTCCAGAAGTAGCGGTGTAGCTCGACCAAACACAACATCATGTTTTGGTCAGATTATAACTAATAGCATAAGTTATTGTGTAGAAGCCAAAACCCTACCAACAAAACATCTGACGAACTTCATAGAATCAGGCAGAATCTGACTTCTTCTTTTGTCATGGCAGATCACAATCTAAAATAGTAAATGAATGCCATCCAGGGGCGTCATTATGTCGAGCCCTGAATGATTTTGGTCTAACCCTGAATGATTTTGTTTGGAATGGCAGGTTTTTGAGTGGAAATTAAGTTTTAGTTTAGTAAATGTTGGTTATTGCAGCGTTTTTCCTGCAAATGTAATGATATTGATCTGCTGTTCAGATCTTTATACATGCTAAATATGTATCCTCATCTGAAACACATGCGACTGAAGCCTGGTTTTCGTGCGAGTGTTGTGCAAGCATCACAAAAACACTTGCGTGATGTGCTCTGCTCTATCCTACTGTATCTCTGGAGCGCGAGCGTCATCCTGGGCTTCACTTGTTATCTTGGTGCCGGTGCTTACCACAAAACTATTTCTACTCAGAATTGTCTAGTTTAAAACTCTAACCAAAGTAATAAGGAGCCATCCATGGTCATACCTATGCATATGGTATTGTACTGTAAATGTAAGGCAAGTAAATAAGGGCTTTAAAGTCTAGCTCTACAAGTATGGAAAAATGATTGAAAAAGTTTTCCTCCTGTTTAATGTTCTGTATGAGCGATGTTTAATAAATAAATTGGCCTAATCCTAAAAATTACTTAAATCATTAAGAGCCTAATGAAATGAAAACAATATCTGTTATATATATACACAGTCCCAACTCAGTAAATTGGTCTACTCATGGGTACAATCAGAAAAAATTATCTGGTCTCATAACTAGCCTTATTTAAATAGAAATAAGCTGTTAATTAAATTGAGGTTTATTTATATAGCACCTTAGAGTAAAATACAAATCTGTGTCTCTGTCAGTACTGGAGTGGTGGTGGCGTAGTTGGCTAAAGCACATAACTGGTAATCAGAAGGTCGCTGGTTTGAGCCCCACAGCCAACACCATTGTGTCCTTGAGAAAGGCACTTAACTCCAGGTTGCTCCAGGGGAATTGCCCCTGTATTAAGTGCACTGTAAGTCGCTTTGGATAAAATGCCAAATGCGTAAATGTGTCAAATTCAAAATGTTACAGATGCTTAGATTGAAAATGACTAAAATACTTCAGATACCTTAGAGTATCATTTAACATAGTTTAAACCAATATACCATGGTACTGCCACAGCCAGCTACAAGAAAATTTAGAAATGCTGCTTCAAGCACAAATTTAAAGACACACATACAGGTGAGAAATGCTAGTCATCATTTGATGCCTGCTATATTGCACACTAAATCAAATGTCAATTCTTGTTTTAAGTATAATGATTGATTAATTTTGCTATTATTATTGGTTTGATAAAAACATTGTGAAAAATATTGCCTCACTATATAACTTCAGTGTAACTAGCTTCTTTTTTATAGTAATTTGTAAGGTAGCCAACTGCAGTTTAAAAAGCGAAGCTTGACTGCAGCTTAACTACTTTAAATTATGAGTAGCTCCCAACCCTACCCAGCCAACTCGTTACTATCCATGGAATGACTTAATGCTCCATATATAATTTTAAGAGATATCAAAAAGAACATCTGAGCAGCAATTAGAGGGAGGGAGAGGTAGAGCTCTTACGGTGTAGTCAAAAATGCACTTCCTCGACTTTAGAGCCTTTATGTTCAAAGCACATTTTATCACTGTCAAAAAGATGATGGGTGAGGCCTGAGGACAAACAATGTGCATCAAATGTTGAGATGCCTCAGACAGAGAATTTCACAGTATGACCTGCACTCTATAAAAGCAGCCTTCTGCAATCACACACAGAGTCTGGGGATTCAGAGAGAGAGAGAGAGAAAGGGAGTTAAGCAGAGAGATGGATAGATAAATCGTAAAAGGGTGAAAAAAGGTTCAGGGTCAAAAAAAAATGATTTTGTTGTCAGGGTCAGTTTACAGAATATGAGCTATGAACTATGCCACTATGAAAACATTTAATGCATGCTAAGTGTTTGCTGGAATGAATGTGGGCTATTGCAAAACAAAAACAACAATATCTACATTCTTGGAATGAGTAATAACATTTGATGTGTTTAACTGATGCAACCACTTATTTTCATCCTTTACCGCTGATATTTGGTCTCAACTACCAAACTAGTGTCAGGGGCATAATGTCTGTAATCATGTGCCCATCCAGTCATGTTGTCTGTTGTCTGTTTCCAATGACCTCCAAAAAAAAAATAAGAACGAGAGTGTTCGCCTTTACAGACAGGAGTTCAATCAATCTTTTATCAGCAGCCAAACACAGTTCACTTTTCATTCCAATAAGCATGACTGCCATAGCCCAGCACTGCCCTTCTGAGAGAGACCCTGCTGGAAAATCCAGCTAGAACTAGCTTCTGATAGTAGCTGGTTTTTAGAGTTTTCTAACTGATCAATACTCAGTGGCGGTTTTAGCTTTCTTGGTGCCCTAGGCGAGATCCGACGTGACGCCCCCCCTTAATATCAACAACAACAACAACAGATCAATATTTAAGTCCTTTTTGTACTCTAAATCTCCACTTTCACATCTGAAAGTCACATTTAATGCCTGTTTAGTTTCACTTTCACGTCTGAAAGTGTATGTGGAGATTTAGAGTAAAAAGGGACTTAAATATTGATCTGTTTGTCACCTACATCTATCATGTCGCTTCTGAAGACATAGATTTAACAACTGGAGTCTTATGGGTTACTTTTATGCTTTATGTGCTTTTTGGAGCTTCAAAGTTCTGGCCAACATTCACATGCATTTTATGGACCTACAGAGCTGAAATATTCTTCTAAAAATATTCATTTGTATTCAGCAAAAGAAATAAAGCCATATTTCTGAAATGGCATGAGGGTGAGTAAATGATGAGAGAATTTTCACTATAATTTTCAGTATCCCTTTAAATAAAAATAACTAGACAATGAATATATAAATGAACTATATATATATATATATATATATATATATATATATATATATATATATATATATATATATATATATATAAGGCCAAGTTATCTTCTTTAAGGCCAAGTAGCCTGTCAGAAAAACTCAGGAACAACCTTTGCCCCATTCTCTCTGCGGAGGCGGACGTGGCTCAATTTGGGGCACCTTTCACACATCGCAATCTTCCGGGTGGCGGGGTGGCATGATCTGAGACACCTTTCTTCTATAGCGAGCCAGGGGCGGGGCGGCACAGTTCGGGGCACCTTTTCCCATAACAATCTTGTAAGCTCTGTGAGGGGGGGCGGCTGATCAGCAACCCTGTTTTGCCGCCACAGAGAGTGTGGCCGCCCTAGGCGGCTGCCTATATTGCCTATGCCAGTATCTGCTACTGTCAATACTGGTTATTAGCTTACTTAAACCTCATTGAATGGTTTGGTAAGCACAGTTTTCTTTTCTATGTTGAGATATTTCCAACTAAAACAGTTAGTGTGGGACATATTGACAGGCTTGTTCCTTTTTTAAATAACCAATAACCTTTAGTTAACGTTACAGATGAGAACTAGATGAATTATTCACAATGTGTTGCTGAAAGTTAGTTAAATGTTCACCCAAACAGATGAGGTTTTTAGCTTGATGCTGTTTCAAGTTTTGAATCAAGCAAACCTATCTTACAACCCTCAACCTTTAACCTAACCGATAGTAGCATAAAAAGCAAATGTAAGATGAAAAATGAAATTGCTGAAGCAACTACCCCTGTCATTTGCACAGCAAATGCATAGTTCTTTCAGTTGAGCAAATGCTCAATTCGAGCACATAAGAACAAGCTTGTAAATGTAGCTGATTATGTATTGCAACTCATGCGCAATAGTAAAAGTGTTTAGGTGTCATAAGATACAGTAGCATTTTGTGAGGAACAGGGCAAAAAGTGTTTATGAACTGATAATCTGCCATTTTACTCATGATTTGTGAGAAAGGGAATAAAAGTAACAGTTGGAGTAGCGCCAGTTGACACAGTTGAGCTAGTTGACCATGCTCCAAGAATGCAGCTTGAACTGGAATAACCAGATTTTTTTTTCAGGAAGGGATGAACCCACATTTGATGGAGCTTTGTAATTCTGTACTGTGCAGGACGTTGTCCTTCATGTAGAACATAAAAGTCGTATTGCAGGATGGCTCAAATAGCTCTATTGACCCTTCTAGCATTTATTTTACGTGGATCAAACATGACACATTCACACAGTTATTACTGCGAATGTCCTTGTTGTAGAGGAAATGAGAAAGTGCTATTAAAGAATACAGGGGGGTGGTGTACATTCCGCATCATGTTGCCTAATATGTGGGAGCGAGGCCTGGAGTCGCAAGTTTAATCAATTCTCATAACTGTGCTGGCTGCAGCCAATTAGCCGAACAGCCCTTATACAATTTGACCAACCAGGCCATGGCGCCAACAACACTCACACCATTCTAACCTCCTCCTGCATGACCTTAGCAAGCAAAAAGACGTGTGTCTAAAGGTAAAGAGAGAAAGAGAGAGAAAATTTTGTGAGAACGGTGATGCATAGGAGACAGAATGTTAGCTAAATCGGGAGAGTGGAAGACAGAGGAGAGAAGAGAAAAAGGGGGTGTAAGGATGAAAATGATGGAGAGAGAGTGGCAACAGTGCGAGAAAATGCGAGAGAGGGAGTGAGAGTAAACAGAATATGGCTAGAGAGAGACAGAGCAGCTTGGCTCTCATTCCAACACATCCAGTGTGTTGGAGACTAACACTGAAAATCCTCACTGGAATGAGTCTTTTTGAGATGCTACTGGTCCTATTTTTAGTGAGAGGATGTTTTTAGAGTATGGGTATGTGTGTGTGAGAGGGGGGTTGTCTGTTGTCTGCTCACCAGCTATGCCTGGGATGATTGTGAAAAGAGGGGTTATGGACCAATTACTCTGAAAGAGCAGGTAGCAGAGAGAGAGAGAGAGAGAGAACCTCTTAAAGACAGTATCACACTCCCATGCAGAGGCTGCTGCTAGGAGACAGAGAGGCTCTGATCTCTGTTGTCCATATGTTGTTTGAATATTGCAACAGCAGGATTGTCAGGCAGTTATGAAATATTCATCAAAGTATATTTTTATATTTCTGCTCAGGTATGCATATATATTGCCTAAAATATTAATAAAAATGTTGGACAAACTCATTATTTAGAATGATAGTAAAGTCATAAAAACTATGAAATTACATGAATGGAAGTATGAGAATTATGTAATAATACAAAAAAAAAAGAAGAAAGAACTCTATTTCCCAGCTCCAGAGCTCATCTTCGACTTTAAATAATTTCTGTTCTAATAGTGGTGATATTTATTATGACACTTCACTGTTTGTAATGTTCTGCTTGTCTGATTTTGTGGCATTCCAGACAGGATGTTGGTTTGTGCTGACACAACACGGTTTATCCTCTATTGGCTTTGTTTGGAACTATTTTTGTTAGCAGAGCAAAAATTGACAAAATATTATGTCTAAACATTAAGGTTCCTCTATATTGACCAATTTGTCTTAGGAGACAGCAGGAGTACTGTTGAACTGGATATCCAACATGATCATATGGGAAATCATTAACGTTCATGTACATTTTTACATCAACTTAAGCATGACCACGTTTCCCTCTAATGCTACTGATAAACCTCAGAGACATGGGTTCAGGTCCGATGGGAACCTGGATGTAAATCTGTTCACATAGACAATAGAGAGCGCGATTCTGAGGTTGCATTTTCGCTCAAAAATTAAGTTTGTACTCCTCTTATGGTTCGGTTTAGAGTTGGGATTTGTGTTAGGGTGTAGAGTTAATAAAATAATACATCACTTACATTTCACCCAAAAACTGGAGCTCGCACATTTGAAGTTTTAAAGGAGATTCCATTTATGCTAGGCACTTATTGACTGCTATTACTTCATTATCTCCACTAACTGGTCAATTTCAAACATATGCAGAAGCAGGCACGTGCACACATAGAGATCAAAGGGGGCTTGGGCACCTGTCCTTTTTCTTCCTCAAGAGAAAGTGCCCTTTTTTCTGGGGGGATTTTTTTTTTTTATTATAAAGGAATATATATATATATATATATATATATATATATATATATATATATATATATATATCAGGTAAAATAAAAGAGATGAGATTTTGTCGAGTTCCGATTCCCTCCCTCTCCCTCCGCGTATCCACTCAGCTGTGCAGCACACATCGGCACATTAGACACACCGATAGGCAGAGAGGCAGTCAGCAGCCCCTCCCTGCTCCTATCCCAGTATTGTTTTTCTTAGTTTGTGTGGAGGTGAGTGGTGATGAACAAAAGACTAAGCTACCAGTGCCTCAACTTTACATCTAACTAGCCAAAACCCAAAAGACAAATATAGTTAACATGTGTCTTGCCATACAGGCTAATGTACTGTACTTAATGGAGTCCCTACAGGTGAATACAGTAAAATTTGTGTCTAATAATGTCATCACAATCGCCACATTGATATGCAAATTAGGTGTTAACTAATTAAATTCGCTAATTTGCATACATCAAAGTGCTATGTATTCCATTAACACCAAAATAATTTAAACGATGTACTGCCTTGTGCAAAATAAACAAATTATTAGTGAAACTATGTCCCTCTTCTTGGTGCAGTCATTTATTCTAAATGTATACTTGAAACTAGTAGCATAAAAAACATTCACATTGTGGCATAGTTTCCTTTGCTGTTGCCTGCTCTTGTGATAAACCTAGTGAATACTAAAGAAGACCATGGTCTCTGTGTGAACTGATTATTTTGTAGAAATGTGTTGAGTATGAAACAATTGCGTGAGCTTGAGGGAATTAAAACAAATTGGTAAGGAAGTCAGATTTGTGTTAATATATTTAACATTTTGTTTACATTTCTTTTATACATAATGAATTATGAGAAGTGCCCTTTTATTCCACTTGAGCCCCTCCCCCAAAATGTCTGTGCACGTCCCTATGCAGAATCATAAAAAGTATAAGTTCTTAGATCGAAAGGTTGTTAAGATCCAAGCACACATGATGTGAGGTGTGTACAAACTTTTGACTGGTACTGTATATGCTTCTTATGTCAATTTTAAATAAATCATAAAAACTGCCATTTTGGCTAGCAGTTGACACACATGGTCTGTCAGATGCAGATTTGATTCTGAGCTCTGGTGTGTCCTAATACAATTCCACCTCTCTCTCCCCAATAATATCCTATGTCTTCACTTTTGTCTCTATCAATAGAAAGGGGCTAAGTTCACTTCTTTATCTGTAAGAGCAGAGACTATAGTAAAGCCATATTTGTAATGAACAGGCAGAGCCCTAGTGTCTATGTATTTGGTCTCCAAAATTGATTTTAGGTCCTGAAAGTCTTTAGTCAATCAAATCAAATTGTAATTTAACAAGCCATTTAAATCACTCTGTTATGGCATACACTCTAAATGACATTGACTAGGCTCAGTTATAAACAAGGCTCAGACCATCAATAATGCAATACATATTTCAGACAGTACTGAAAAACACTGACCTGACACCATCAAACTCTCAACCATCAAACCCTCTGCACTCAATCTTCCTCCCTCTCTCTCTCTCCACCAGACTCACTCATGCCAGTGCTCAATGTCACTCATAAAATGATTCCCCATTGTGTCGACAGAATGTTGCACCAGCACAACGTATGTCAATTTCTGAAAAACACCACTGATAAATGCAGAATGGGTTGTCATAGATGCAGTTCATATAATATTACAGATAAATATGTATCCAATGGAAATGAGGGTGAGCAGTTTGAATAGATATAAATAGTGTCAAAGATTCTTAGTTAGAGTAATTATCCTTAAATAGAATTAGAGTGGCTTACATTTGAATGTGTGTGTGAGTGCAAACTGCATAAATGTTTTTTAGTAAGAGAAAGAGCATGAAAAATGCTTTCACCTGTCAGGCCTGAATGTGTTTTAGTGTAAGATATAGATGGGATGCTCACTGATTCACAGGGAGTGTCTGTCTGGTAATGATTTCAGCTGGTGCCATTGGTTGAACAGACAGAGGCAAACAGCATTTTTTTCCCATTTCGCTAGAAAGTCGACATGCCATTTTGGGAGGAAGAGCAGAGAAAGAGACAGAAAGAGTAAAAGTTGTATTGGT
This sequence comes from Moxostoma hubbsi, assembly GCA_032164185.1. Lineage (NCBI taxonomy): Eukaryota > Metazoa > Chordata > Actinopteri > Cypriniformes > Catostomidae > Moxostoma > Moxostoma hubbsi. The sequence goes on from JAVLUX010000019.1 coordinate 11,451,534, forward strand.
TTTCCTTGAAAGCACAATTTCTATTCTTCTGCTCTATCTAACTATTGCTTTTAAAAAGGCAGTTTAAGTGTCAACTGTTGTAACTGTTGAAAAAAAATGCATATTCTTCATCTGTTCTGCCTCTGTCTGCTACAACATCTGTGATACTTTTCTGTCACCTGCTATTTTGCTTTTTGGATCCTTCCAAATTGCACTCCGTGATTTAATTATGTATTCTGCACAAGCTGTTCTAAAACACATGGAAGGAATGTCACCTGCTTTTCTTGTCAGTATTTCAGAATTGCACAGCTTTCACATATCCAAAAATACATAATCCTCTTGAAAGTTTATGATACTCACTATAAACCATTATAAACAGTCATTATTTTGCAATTCGATTTGTTTGAAATAATTGCAAAGAAATTGCACACTTCACATATAACAACCTTTTACAGTCACCCAGACAACAACATGCAGGCTGAAACAATTTCACACCTCATAATTAATAGGTGTAGCATACAGCAAACAGACAAAGGCATTTCAAATCCTTTTCATACATCACAGGAGATGAAACTTGTTGATGTAATCAGGTTTCTGATGCAATCAGGTCTAAAGACCCAGGAACCTTTTGGGAGACAAAAGGCCCCTTCCCACTGCAGGACCCACTGCAGGAACTAAAACCTGTTTTAGGTACTTTTACTAGGAACTACTACTTTTCATCGCTTTTGCACATGAGGAAATATAGTTCCCCTTAACATTAGGGTTTTTCACACTTGGTTTGATTGCTTGAACCTAACCTGAGTTAGTTTCCTGCAACTTCTCCTGCCCCTCTGTTCAAATCATATTAGTTGGGTCCAAACCGAACATCAATGTGAGTACAAGCGGCAGTTGTTTACCACTGTAACTAGGTAACAACTCAAGAAAACATTAGATTCAATGTGTTTTTAAAGTATTCATCTCTTTGGATTTACCACTAAAACTTTACATGCTCAGAAGTACTCTTACATTTGTCTGCCACGGATGCACTGAATGTGCAATGATGAGATGAATTTAGCTGTTTGTCTGCCTAAAGCCAGTGGATGCATTGCAAGAGATGGGAAGAATATGAGCTGCTCTCTTAAAGGAGGAGTTAGACATTTCAATCCAATACACTTGAATATCTCTTCAAGGTCCACTAGCTGTCCATTCTGTGTGTGCTTAAAAAAATCTGGTTAATCCAACATTAGTTTTGCCATGTTTCCCAGAACCAAGATATGCTGTTGTTGAGATGTTAGCTATAGTAGTAGGCTAGTTGTGAGTGTTGCTGTCTGGAGCTGGTGGGCTGGATCTGGGAAACCATCTCATACTCTCTGCATGTTATCTTTGCAACAGCAACTGTACAAACAGTTTGCTAACCAACTACCTTGCTAACATTATTTACATGACTTGTTGAGTTGTTGTTAGCTCTATATCATGGTATTTGTCCATTCAACGTTTTCGAAGCAAGCCCAGATGTTAGTGTCGTTACTTTGGCAATGTGTGTGCATGCATTTGGGGGGTAGAGCTTCTGAAGGAGTACTAAAGGGGGGAGTGTGTTTGTTTGGCTGTTGAGTTCAAATATCAACAGCCTTTCTCAGGAATCACTTACTCCATCATTAAGTGGACTTATTTTGAGACAAAGAGGCATGAAACATTAATTTATCATTATCGTTGTGATCAGGAGCATGCAAAGACGTGAATTATATGTCATCAATAGTGGTTCACTTCTACGATTTGTACAATTACATTCATATCAGAAGCAAACTCTATAAGAGTTCACATGCAACATACCCCAGACCACTCCAATCCTGTTCTGAGTCGCCATTCCAGTGTGACTATAACAGGCACAACCAGCAGAAAAGTTAAACTCTCACGGGCAAACCTTCTCTTCAAATTTCCTGTATCCACATGTCCTAGATAAAGGAACTCCTGCGTCGAAATCAAGAGCTTCATCTGTATGTTTTACAGATAGTTTTTATCTGAGAATTACGCCCACCCTCCTCCACTCTCCACTCTATGTTATTCACTTTATTAGTTTACAACAGAAACATCCAACTCCACCACTTTCATATGTCAATTATATGCACTTTATTTTCTTCTCTATTCGTAGTGTCTTTAGCATATTTCTACCATGTTCTAGTTTTGTTAGGTTATCTTGATTATCTTCTGTAAATTAAATTAGTTTTATTATAACTGTGTCTTCCTAGAGTAGGAGGCTCTAAAGCTTAAAAAGAATTTCACAAATCTTTCAGATTATTTAGATGACAAACTCCCTCAATGTACATATTTCAAATTCATTCAATTGTCCATTTGGATCATTCCTATACTGTTAAGGTGAAATTCCTAAGCTGGTGCTGCGAGGTAAATGGAGGGAGGGGCCATCTGACATTCATACACCGCACCTTCTTCCTACGGGATTAAGGCCAGCGCGGCCGGCGATTAAGGCAATTTGGGGAGAGCAACGGGCTCGGTTTTGCTGAGTAAATCCCCAAACACCACCGGTGTTTGAACCTTTATTTGCCCACTCGGACTTGGTTCTCGGATCTCATGCTCCTCGCGACAGCACCTCCCTGGCAAATTCCCCTGAGGAAGGACCTTCTTTCCCAGGGACAGGGCACCCTCTGGTATCCGCACCCAGACCTCTGGAACCTCCATGTCTGGCATGGAGATCTGAGATCTAAGATCTGAGTGACCTAACATCTGTGGTTGTAGACACGATCAACAAAGCCAGAGCTCCCTCTACCAGGCAGCTTTACGCCCTAAAGTGGCGCTTGTTCGTCTCCTTGAAGACGGCCTTCCTGATAGCGCTAGCTTCCATCAAGAAGGTTGGGGACCTGCAAGCGTTCTCTGTCAGCGATACTTGCCTGGAGCTCAGTCCAGAAGATACTCACGTCATCCTAAGACCGCGACCGGGCTACGTGCCCAAGGTTCCTATGACCTCCTTTAGGGACCAGGTCATGAACCTGAGAGCAAGCTGCCCTCGGAGGAGGCAGACCCAGCCTTTGTTGCTGTGTCTGGAACGTGCTTTGCGTATCTATTTGGAACGCACACAGAGCTCTAGATGTTCTGAGCGGCTCTTGTCCGCTATGGTGGACAGCGGAAAGGTAACGCTGTCTCCAAACTGAGGCTACCCTCTTGGAGGGATCTGATTATTTTACTTACTTGGATCACTGAATCTCATTCAGCAAAATTAACAAATATTTATTAATTTCTCACGTGACCACTACTAGACTACTGGTCTTTCGTTACTGTCTTCTCTTTACAGCCTACAATTCAGTTTGTTGCAGTTTGTATTGTGATTAATTAATGTCAGTGTGACAATAAATTACATTTTAATCTGAACTGTCATAATTAATTATTTTCATGTATTTACTAAAGTGTTTACAAGATATTTTCTGCCAAGTGTGGATTTAAAGAAAAATGGTCTTTGTTGACTATCAGTAAATTCAAAGGGAAATCCTGTGAGGCATACTTGATTTAGGTATACAGCTCCCACCAAGGACATAATGACATAAATCATGCAACAAGGGGATGCATCATGAAGGAAAAATAAATTAAATTTTATTCAAAATAAATTTAATAGTCAATTAAATAATGTGGTGTATCTTCATATTACTCTGAAGTGAAGATGGAAATTGTAAATTCATTATAAACAGTTTAGGATGGGTTTGAATTTAATACATCTTGCTTTATGAATGTGAATTTTCCCCTTAAACATATATGTTTAAAGCATTAACTAACTTGCTACAAGATTCAATGTTATGGAAAAGAACCATCATGACAGAAATATTCACAAAGTTATTAGCTAAATTGCAAGAAATAAAGAAACTAAAATTTGAGACCAGAAACGCTTCGTCTAACTGTAAGGGTCAAGTCAAGTTATTTTTATTTGTATAGCACCTTTCACAACACACATCTTTTCAAAGCATCTGTACAGAAATAACATTACATTAACAGCAAATGAAACTGTAATATCTATAATTTCTTAAGAGTCATCATTGTGTAGTTTGATAATATACAATTGTGAATTGTGTTTATAAAGAAGTAATTAAATAATAATTGTATTTAGAAACCTAGTGAGCAAGCCGAAGGCGACTATGGCAAGGAACACAAATCTCTATACGATGTTGGTTAATGGAGAAAAATAACCTTGGGAGAAACCAGGCTCTGTAAAATGCACGCAGTTGAATAATGATAAGAGAAAATTGCGAGGGAAATCCGATTGTGCACTGAAAAATGGCAGATGTTAAGGATTAAAAGCTGGAAACAGATAGAAACGCAATGCTAAGAAAGCTAGCAGGCTACAAACACAGACTCAAGCTAGGTGCCAGCAAGCAAAGGTAAAATACACATAGATGAAACAGTAGAAAAGTGGAAAAACCCGGAACACACTGTAAAATGACAAAGGATAAAATTATGAACATATGCGAAAAAGAATAAGCAATGCTTAGCAGGCTAGCAGGCTATAAACACTTGTGGAGCATCAGCAACAGGAACAGTAAGTCCAGTGATGAGAGCTGAAATAATGGCAAAAATAAAACCTAACTAACCGCTTGTATTTTATGCAAGGTTGGGAGTATAGCTAATTTCTGTTTCCAATACAAAGCCTATGCAGCTGTCACGTGTCAACTGAATGAAAGACTCACACCCAAAGACTTGGGAGGTGAACTAATAATTTCTGTACCCCTTTAGTCACTCACTCGATGTTGTATCGCTCCTGGGAGCCCCAGACATCTCTGATCTTTGAGAAAAGGCCAATGAAAATTGGCGAGTGGAATTTGCATGCGCTCCCCCAGACATATGGGTATATAAGGAGCTGGAATGCACCAAATCATTCAGAATTCTTCTTCGGAGCCGAGCGGTTGTATTATTCGGCTGATCCATTCATATCTGAGTCCAGTGAAGCTTCTCCCCCTCTTGCACCGGTAGAGTGCAGATAACGCCCCTGTGTGATTCAGCAGCCTAAAAGAGTATATTCTTCCTCTAAAAGAGTTTATTTCCCTTCTAAAAGAGTGGCACTCATGGAGAGTGTCTTTTTAAGGATGCCTTTTCCGATTTCAATGGGAGCCGCTCCGCTGAGAAAACCCCCACGGACATCCCATTTCCCAGCACGCTCATTTGCCCCAGCGAGTTCTGCGATGGGACCGCTGGCTTGTCTTAGGGTGAGTCCATGATCTGCCCCAGGAGGAGGCAGACCCAGCCTTGGCATTGCTGTGTCCATTGCGTGTTTTGCGCATCTACTTGGATTGTAGGCAGAGCTTTAGAAGCTCTGAGCAGCTCTTTGTCTGCTTTGGTGGACAGCGGAAAGGAAGCTCTTCTTCGCTATGTATATCACGCCCAGGATGTCCGCATTCTACCAGAGGTGTTGCGGCCTCCTGGGCTCTGACCAACAGCACCTCTCTAGCCGACGTCTGTAGAGCAGCGGGCTGGGCAACACCTAACACCTTTGCGAGGTTCTACAACCTCCAGGTTTAGCCGGTTTGGTCCCATGTGTTTTCAGGTTCAAACAGGTATGTCTCGGGACAGCTGGCCGGGTGTACCGCTTGTGTTTAGCGCCTTTCCCCTCCCTTGAGGCGAAGATGTGCACTCCTTCTCTCAGTCGCGTTTACAAAAGTGAGGACCCTGGATGACCTTCCTCCTTAGCCCTGTGGCTGGTGAGTTTTCAGAGAAACTCGCCACTGGCCCAGTACGTGTGTCAATAAGGCCCTGTACTGGGGTAGGTGCTCCACATACGTGTTGAATGAAACACAAACTATAAATTTTGCGCATGCATTGGCCATGACAAAATGAAAGAATCACTCTCTGAGACTACTGTTATTCTGAATGTCATAGGTCAAAAGTAATTGTGCTTTTATGACTCTGATACAACGAGCAAAGTATTGCATAATTCATCATGAATCTCAAGAGCAGCCAAACAGTTAGAGAGTCCTCAACATGTTAAAGATCTGATAATACAAGAGCGCTTGCTCTGTCAAAGACATTCTGAGAAGATAAAAATCTCCTCAGATCTTTTTCAGACCGATAACTGAACAACATGACCCTCATTCAGGGCTCCCCTCTTTGAAATCGGCTGAAGAAACACGCAATCACCCAAGAGGAGCTTCTCGCCTCAGGGCTCTGCACCCTGATGGTCCTATTGTGCTGGATTTCTTTACAGTGTGATAGCTATGCACTTTTATGCTTCAGAATTTATGGTCAAGCACACATACCCACAAATATTTGATGATATAGCAAAATATATACAGTATATATTAGTGTTTTTCACTAAAATGAGCACAATATTAACAATACATAATAATAAACATAAAAAATTACCTACATATAGATTTACTTAAACATTTTGATATATGACATATTCCACACAAAGACTTCAGTGGGAATTTTTAAAAGTGATAATGCAAACAAAGCATATAATAAAAGCTTAGAATCGATTAATTGACATGAAAAGTTTAAACTGAGACAAGGAAATGACGCAGCTTTTAGGAAATGCAATGGTCAAATAAAACAAATTATATTCTCAAAATTGATTGGTTACTGAACATTCAGCAATATTATTGTGAATATATCAGACATATTCAATCCTGTATTTCACCCAGCCCTAAAACACAAACATGCACATAAACAAACCAATAGATGCCTCTCTTATGATAATCAGTGCCTACTTCTGAAACAGGGGTGTGGTTTTCAAAGCTGGATATTACTGTTGGATGCCAGAGGCTCTCCTGTTATTCTTTAATTATTAATGTATTGTTTTCTTTATTTATTTATTAATTCTTCCCTTTGTAGCTCTGGCTAGTCAAACCTTAACATACACATGGTGACTGCCAGACCTTATTAAAGGAGACATTGTTTAAGAATCCTTCATAATTGTTGGTACTCATCAGCAGAGTGTTGCAACTGCAAATACAGTCTGTTAAACATATGAAACGTCCCTGTTATTCTGTACAAACTGACCTCTGTTAGCACGTTAATGTAACAATATGTACAGCAATTTATGTATACTATCTCTTCTATTCTTTTCTTTTGAAGCATAGAAAATACTTTTTCTACAACTGTAGAAATTGAATTAATTAGGATACAAATAATGAAAGAATATACATAGGGGCTACTATTATTCCTCATTGCAATATTTAAATTGCAAATCAACCCTTTCTTGCTATTTTTATAATTAGTGTTGTTGTTTTTGACAGTGTTGGTACAGATACTAATACATTTCACTGGAAAAACTAAATGGGCTGACAAGATATCTAGCACATTTTATATTTATTCTGGAAAGAGAGATAAATCTTGTTTAATTCTCTCATTTAGTGGGCTTATTTATGTAAACAGGTTTTTAATAAACATAATATTAATATGAAATTTAACATGTAAAAAGCATAATGTTTCTGGTCCCATACTAAGGATTTTAATGTTTAGATTTATGTTGAACGATAGTGGGCACAGGTAGCATATTTGTATGCAGGGTTGGGGAGTAACAGAATACAAGTAACAGGATTACATATTTAAAATACAAAATGTAAGTAATTATATTCCACTACAGTTACAATTTATATAATTGGAAATCAGAATACAATTATGCATTTAATACTTTCAAAAAGTATTTTGGTAATTTAAGAGATTACTTTGCATTTATTTATAAATGATTATTGTCATTTGTTTTATTTTATATTTAGTCTATTTCTGCTTTAAAATTAATTAAGCTGAGGAACATTTGGACAGTACACTTTCCATATTATGTGTTACATTTCTACGAGCAGACATACTGTTCATGAGTGAAAAGCTGGCTCTCATGCCATTTAATCTATTCATTATCAACCTTGAATGTGGACCATTTCCGGCATAAGCCACTTCCAACTATTTTAGCTATACAAAAATACTACATTATGCTGCTTTACATTACAGGCTGTCAATAAATGTTGACATATTATTATCATTAATTCCGATTTTCCTAAACTCATATATTTTTACTATTTATCGCATTTTGCCATTGTTTCATCACACACTGTTGCACAGGCAGAATTAATGAAATCAGGCTCTGAAAGGACAGTCCTCCACACCATCTGACGCACCTCCACAAACTTTACATTAACCAGCAGAGAGAAGAAAGATGCCGGGAAAATTATACGTCAACTTTCTTTGCACCAAAACAGCATCTTGTTTCATCTTGGCAAAATAATAAACGCCTTTTACTCTCCGCTCTTGTCAGAGAGCATCCTCTGCAGTGCATAGTAAACATAAATCTCACATTCAGCATGGCTTATGAAACATTACCTTTAGGAAATAAATAAATGAATAAAGGTCATCAGAGGTTATGCAGGTATGTACATATAAACTGAGACTTTCATGCAGAGAAGAAACATTGTTTCATCACGATCTCTGTAAAGTAAGAAGCAGATTTTATTACCGTCTCTTCAATACAACAACACACAGCAACATGGGAATGATTCACTTACTCTTTTACCATGCTGACATTAAAAATACATCCGACATTTGCACATAATTCTGCTGTACATCCTGTGGTTGTGTAATAGTTTATAAGCCCATATCACTAAATTCTGGTAGTATAACCATCTAGTTATTTATACTGCGGTAAATGCCAGTGGAAATTTGGTTTAGAAGTATGTTTGAGTATGAGCATCTTTAAAAGTTCCTGTTGTAAACTGAAATTTAACATTAAAGGTAAAATTTTATTTTTAGCTATTAGATGCACACGTTACCATTCGCAATTATATTTTATAATGAGTTTTATCAAGAAAATCCATGTTAGATAATTTTTTATTTTAGTAAGATATTGGTACAAAGATGTACTGCATAAATATTACTCGTAATAGGATTGTTTTTTTGTTTTTTTTACTGTAAAATAATCCAATAAATCCTTAAAATAAATGTACTTGAGTAGCTACACTGCAAAATATATTTAGGCTTTTTCAGAGTGTGTATTTTGAAGAGCAAGTGTATTTTGTTTTACAATACTGGCAGATTTGTTTTTTACGTTGTTCATGTTTATTATCAAAAACAAGTGAAAAAATCTGCCACTGCTGGAAGTAATCCAAAGTATTTAGATTACGATGAGTAATCTATCAGAATACTTTACAAATGACATGTTACAGCATGTATTCTGTAATCTGTAGTGGAATATATTTTAAATGCAACCCTCCCAACCCTGTTTGTATGTGAATGTGTGTATTTGTTTGGCTATGAATAATGGTCAGAGTGTTAGAGTGAATGTGTTATGGTTCCGAATGTAGCCAGTGAGGTGGTTACCAGTAGAGGGCGTGGCCAGTTAGGCAATGAGAGGGTTTTTAAGCAGGCGCCCGAAAGGAGACATTGAGATGGGGTCCGTTTTTATTCAGTGAAGCGTGCTGTCGATAGCACTTCACTGTTTGCTGGTGCATGAACGTGATCGGAGTGAATATCTATTGTTTTATTTCTGGTTTCACAGTATGTAGCTTTGGTTCACTAAATTAAGGTATTGTGCTTTAAATGCAGATGCAAACATTGTGGGTGGTCTGGTAGGCCATTGGTCACACCCGATCTCATTTCATCTTGGCAGTTAAATACGGAGATAGCTGTGTTTCAGGTAATCGTAGAGTTTTTTTATATAACTAATATGTGTGAGTGTTTTTTAGTATTTTAATGGAATTAGAATAAAATAGAGTTGTGGTTATGTATGAAGTGTATGGTTAATTGTGTTTTTTGTTGGTGTTTTTTCTTTTTAGGTTTAAGTTGATTGCTGTTCTTCTTGTGTTTTTTGTTTCATTTCCTTGCTGGCCCGTCCTTGTATGTGCGCGCTGTGTGCCTCCAGCGCTAGTATCTTTAATAGTTGTTGTTAACGGGACTGGCTCGTGGGGCGCTTGATGTGTTTGTTTGTTTGTTAGTCTATACCTTCCCAACCTCCATACTCACGAGGCTTCCAAACACATGAACTTTTCATTTGTATGGGGTTTATGTTTGCTGTGGAATTCATTTGGTCTGGGAGTAGGTTTTCTGGTAAACCTGTGTTATATATTTAATGTGATTTTTTTTTTTTTTTTTTTTTATGTTGTTTCTTTCATTTGTATGATTCTGCATGAAGAAGCTGGGGTTTATGGAGTGTTGGTTGGCTATTCATATTTGAGTGGGAATTCATTTTTGTTGTATGTTTGTTTGTTCATTACATTTGTTTATTGGTATATTAGGTTTATTTATTTGTATTAATAAATAATAATTTTTGTGATAAACCTGAGTGTCAAGTCAGATATTTTTGTTTTGTTGGGTCACCTTGGCTTAAGGAAGAAATCCTTAAGTTACACATTCTCTGTCAAATTTGTCTCAAGCACATTTGCATCTGGCTGTCAGCTGTGTAGTTAGCAGTGAAGAGATGGCCAAACCTCTCCAAACATCTACAACACAAGAGAATATCTAAATCAATAATGAATGCTAGCAGCGCACCTGGCACTTATCAACAATTACATTGATCCTATCCAAGCACCAAATTCAATAATAATCTTGATTAAACATTCATAAAGGATAGCATAAGAAGGGAGAAGGTGAGAAAATTAAGGTCAAACAGAGGAGCATTGCTTCATCACACAAACTCTCAGACATTTCCACTCCCTCTAAATCACACACTCATGCATCACAGAGAGGGCACATGTTCTCTATAAAGCGTGTGAGCGTTCACTCTCAGCTGCAGTGTGTCAGCCTGTAAATTGGAGTGAGTCTATAAACAGCAGTGTAGGAAGCGGTCGGGGCCAGTCTGAGATCTCCCAGGACTATGGTACACTGCACAAATAAAACAATGCAACATCAAAAAAAAGTTATACATCAGACGACACAACACGACTCTTCACAACATAGTAGAATTGTATTATGATTAATGACTGGGTCATAACACAACCCATCCAAAGTAAAGTTGTGTATCCTTAAAATACATAATTGAATGTTCCATTATAAAACAAATGTTGCTAATTGGAAACTGCACTACAAGATTATATAATTGCCTGACAATCAGTAAAATTATAAATTAGCCAATTACACACCATCGTTAAGTTTCAATATTTTGATTGCATGCTTTAAAATTGTATGTACAGTGAACTCACAAGATGCTGAACACCACTTGTACACAGTTTCTTACAATTCCAGCATGAAATCGAAGTAGACCCCATTTCCTTTATGAAAACAATAATTGCTACACGTTAAAGGTGCTGTAAGTGATTTTAGCTGTTCTAGAATTTCCATAAACTGAGATGTTAGATTAGCCACGCCCCCTGTTTCCAAAACCTCACACTCTAAAGATACCAAATGAGCTTTATTGACACAGACATCGAGCAGATGTCAAAAACAACAGCAGCCAAACAGCACCCTCAAATTACAAATGTTATGAGCAACATGTCATAAAAATGGCATTACACCTCAAAAACTCGCAGAAACTAAATTACTATGAGCATTCAAAAATGATTGTCTGGCAGAAAGTGTCAGAGACCGTGGACACATATTTGTTTGCATGTCCCTCTGTGGACATTTCACATGTTGACTTTACAGAAATATAGGTCAAGACCACATGAATTCTTGGCCTCTTTTGACTGGCTTCTCCTTAAGTAGCTGTAATTCTGCCATATGTCTTGCATAGCAGGCACAATCAGGCTGCAATGACTCATGAGGTTTTACTGAAGTCTTGCTGATTTCATTTTCCCAAACTAATTTCCCAAGCTAGAGATAGCAGAGAAATGTCATCCTCTTAAAACACAATGGTGCATTACCTGTTCACCATTAGACATGCCTGATCCGAATCTCTCACTGAAGGCAATCACAGAGCCAAAGGTTCTTATTAAACACAAAGAGGCTGGCAGAGGGGGTGGCAGAGATTACAATGTCATACTTCGGTGAACATTTCACAGAAACAGAGTTAGATACTGCAGCCCTCTAAAATGTACACTGTTTGTAATGTTTTGGATATTGCTAGAGGACAAGAGCTCCAGTTTTAATGATAGCTTTTTTAAACCCCTCTAGAAATACCAATTTAATTGCCTGCAATCCAATCTGTCTACACCAAACATGGAGACCATGGTAAATTTTTTTTTTTTGTTTGTTTGTTTGTTTTTTTACATTGTCCTTCATAACTCACAGAATACTACAAATATATATGATCCTTCTTTTTATGTAAGCGTGAGTGCCAACAGTAATACTACTACTAAAACATTTACAATGAGAATAACAATTATGCATTTAATACAAGATGTCAGAATGGCACTAATGCTCATGTCCTCCCCTATATTTTATAAGTCCTCTGTGCTTTTCAGCCATGCAAAACCTTCTTTGTGATATCACCAGCTATCTAAATATTTAAAGATTTAAAGGAGTAGTTCACCAAAAATTATTTAGCAGAACAAAAACAAAGATTTTTAGAAGAATATCTCAGATCTGTTGGTCAGTAAAATGCAAGTAAATGGGTGCTAAATTTTTGAAGCTCCAAAAAGAACATATAGCCATCATAAAAGTAATCCTTACGGCTCCAGTGGATTAATTAACGAAAATGCTTGGTGCGTACAAGGAATAGATCATATATAAAACATATAAGGAAAAGAGAAAAGCAATATCAACTAGATGACTTGAACTTAAATCGTTTCTGCATGCCAAGTCCCCAACTAAACATTGATAAAATAATAACATAGCACTATTTATCTTATAAAAAATAAAGGCTAAGTTTCACTATATTGGCTGCAATTGAAAACGTACGAAAACGTAGGTAGCTGACTTGCTAATCGACAGAGTTTTGGAATGAATGGAACTCTTAAAGAAACTAGCCTCAGTACAGATTGAAAATGTAAATATTACCTCCGTATACTGTTGGGGTGTGCAGCAAAGCCATTATCTGCATTTGTATCTGTATCTGTTTGTATGGCAAAATTATCTGTGTCTGTCTCTGTATTCGGATAGAACCGGGTGTGGGCGGGGCTTAAACTGGAAGTGCATCAAAACTAAATGAAATGTCCATTTTTATATGTTACTTTTACAGTTATAGTTTTTATTAATAAAATATGCCTTGCATATGCCTTTTTCATAATAATAGCCTAATATTATTAATAATAATAATTATTATTATTTTATTATTACTATACAACTATTATTGAAAAATATTATTTATTCTGTTTTTTTTTTTAATCTTACCAGATGCTGTGGAATATGTTGTTAGCTATGGTTTCTCGTGGTATTTCTGATATTAATATCTTAATGAATTTTTTTTTTTGTTTGTCTGTGCATGTATAACAACATTATTCTGGATGCAGGAGGTGTCATGTATTATAATTTTGCAGTGAATAATAAATACAAATTCAACATTAAATTAAATGAAAATAAAACCAATATAGCATACATACAGCTGAAAGTACTGTAAATCTATCAGGATTTTTTTACAAGACACCAGTATTTTGTTAAATAATGATAATAATAATGATAATTTAAAATGTATATAGTGCCTTACCAGATGTAGCACAGTTGAAAGAAGAAGAAGAAAAAGATGAAACATGTTTCAGTTTATTCGTTTTACATAAGGAGGAATATTCATAATAGATGAATACTCTATGTAGCATTTAAACCTTTATAGAGCACTTTTTTTCAGAAAAAAGTCTTAACATGCGAATTTCTATGATCACTGATGTGGACATAATTGTGATCAACTTTAAAAGACGGATAGATGAGCTCCGACGTGAAATCATCACTTCAGGTCGGGAATTTAACATCACACTCATGTTTAGGCTATAAATAAATACATGCAAATCACGTGTGAATCGTGAGCATTTTCATTCATAAGGTTTACACTTTAGAAAATTTGTCTGCACAGATTCATAAATTCTTTGTAATTTTGTATATGTTTATTTAAAATGTCGTTTTATCCTTGTGCCTCTTGTATAATCATTCATATGAATATTTGTTTATAGTATTCGATAAATCCATTAATCTTTTCGAAGTAATTATTCGTGACCTTCTGAATAAGGTATTTGCTTTGGGCACATCCCTAGTATACAGCCTCCGAAGCCAGCATTTTCCAGTTTTAAGATGCAGCCAATGAGTTGGCAGCTGTACATTGCTTAGAGCATTTTTCACTCAAAACAAGAGCGCAAGCTGTCAATTGCTCATGTGATAATCAGTGGCCGTCCTGAGGAAAGAACAGACACATGGTGCTCGATAGCTGTTACGGACGGAACTGAGAGCGGGCGTGATCCTGTAAAAGGCGACAGAAGAGTGCTGTGCATCTGTGAGGGGAGAGCTATGAGGGTGCTCGCTCCAAGGCACACTAGAGAACGATGAGACACACATGTCTCCAATAAATCAAACATGTAATTAATAAAATACATATGTATTTTTACATAATGTACACAGATTTGTCGAATTGTGGTTTTTTAGAATTTTAGCATTTTAAGTCAATCTTTGAACAACTCAACACATCTCGATTCAAATATAATATTTCAAGACAGATTCATATAGATCAGCAAGATAAGTAATCGATGAATTTAGAAAATGAGTGAATCAATACACTCCTATTCAACAGCATTATCACATGAGATAACAAGCTGTAATGTATGCTAATGAGTAGCAAATGTTACATGTCTCTCCACTTAGAGAGACCCCCCTTTGGTTCGAAATCTGACAGCAAGTCCTCCATACCATTAGGCATCCCGAGCATCCTCTGTCTGTTCTCTTGCCCAAATCATTTAAAAACTAGACAGGTAATATGCAAACGTGAAGAAGAATGATGCATCTTCTGCATCAGGAAGCGGTCATTTAATATCATCTTGTTGATCATCAGTCACATAAATTATATATATATATATATATATATATATATATATATATATATATATTTATATATTAGGGCTGTCGATTTAACGCATTAATTCAGTGCGATAAATTTGACAAAATATAATGCGTTAAAAATATTAACGCCATTAATCGCAATGCCCCCGGAACGTAATATGGAAGATTCCTGAGAAATGCAAGCTTGTAGTACCACCTGTTTACTCCAGAGGGCACTAAGTGAATCTTCAGCTGCGTTGCAATGCTCAGTTTATGTAGTGAAGAAAAACACCCTTGAACAGCAGAACAACACAAACATGTGTTATGTACTTGCATTCTAAAAACTTGATGGAGTGCAAATCCGAATAAGGGATCTCAAGATGTGTTCTAAGTATTAAACTATATTTAACTTGACACAGTGACCTAAAAATTTTCTTTATGATGTGACGCACCCGAGACGCTACACAAGCATGTCTGACGCAGGTGTAAATTGACTCCTTAAACAAGCATCATGATAAATCTCCAACTGACTGACAAATTCTCTTGTGAAATGGATTGCTGTGAACTGTATGCCAATGATTGGATTATGATCAATAATATGGTAGTAAACAATACATTGTATTCTAAAGCCGCTTTTTGTATTGTCTTATCAATGATTAACTCTTCTGCCACAAGAATGTAATGCATTTAAATTATCTGAATATTATATATATATATATATATATATATATATATATATATATAATTTTTAAATATTTAAAGATAACTATGTATCATTATTTCATAATTATATGTTGAATTATATTTATATGAGGGGCTTTCTCAGCAAATATTTGTATATGCGATTAATCGCGATTAATTAATCGGGACGCCATGTAATTAATTAGATTAAACATTTTAATCTATTGACAGCCCTAATATTTTGTGTAGTAACGCTCACGGCGATCTGGGAAAGCATAGCGGACATCTGTGCGTCTGGCTCACACTGGACGAGAAGAACCGGAGGTGGCAGCCCAGTTGAGTCATCAGAATCAGACGCCGCTGTGACACTCTCCGATGCAGCGGCGAAATCATCATCCAGTTGGCGGGATCTGAGGGAGTAAACAGACTGGCCGTGAGGTGAGCTGCTCTCACCTCGAGCCCGGACGAAAGCAAAACGAGCGTGCTGGGGAGCGGGTGGTTCGTGGGGATTTACCCGGTGAAACCGAGCCCGCTGTATGTCCCAAATCGCCTTCATCGCCATCTGCGCCGGCCCCAATCCCGTAGGTAGGAGGCGAGGTGTGGGGGGTGGCTGAAGAGGGTCATAGATCCAACAGCATACGCTCATAGAGATGAAGTGAACAGCCTTGTGAATAGCAGCTCGCTGATCACACAACTGGTCGGCTCCGAAGAAAATTTCTGAATGGACAGACGCATTTCCCTCCCTTTGTACCCGTATGTCAGGGGGCGGGACATGCAAACTCTGTCTGCCAATTTCTCATTGGCCTTTTATCAAGTTCAAGAGATGCGTGAGGCTCTCAAGAGAGACCCCTAGTGTCACTTCTTCGACACAACGTCGATGTGAGCGACAGACGGGGAACTTAAATGACACTCTGTTCATCATACAAAGTGATTGTATGTCTTCAGAAAACTCACATGGACTACTTTTATGACACGTTTTGGTGTGTTTTTTAAGCTTTACAGTGAGTCGCCATCAACTGCTGTTGTATGGAAATCAACGAATATGACATTCTTTAAAATATATCCTTTTTTGTTTTACAAAAGAACGAAAGTCATAGGGAACTGGAATGAGTAAATTATGACAGAATTGATATTTTTGGGTAAACTATTCCTTTAAAACTTTAACTTAGATAGCCCTTAAATACTAAAAGTAGAATACAAACTAAATATACTGAAAAACTAAAACCAAACGGCAACAAAAAAAGAACAAAGTGAAAAAAAAATAAAAAATGAAACTACAATAATCCTGGTACAAGATTACATGGTGGTTTCCAGGTGAGACTGCTAAAGAACCAAATCGTATAATATTGGTATTAGAAAGTACTGAACAAGAACTCCTGCAGCGTTTACAAAAATATTCAATGTCATTATTCAGACAAGATAATGTTCATTGTTGCCTCAGAATATTCTGGGTCATGCAAATTAACTCTGTTTGAACCAATAGGGGAAAATATATAATGACATCCTTTTTCGAATGAACAGTCCACTCATTTGTTCTCCTGCCTTAGTGAATCCCATGGCGTCTTGATGACAGACGGACAGATCTAGAGACAAGGCCTGAGCCACGGAGACCAAATTGGACAGATGGGAGTTGATTTATTGGCAATTATTCCAAATGTGTTGGCAAGGGCATAAAAATTTGCATCGGGAAATACACTCAGTCGGCTCCCATCCTAACACTGTAAAGAGGCAAATAACAGCTATGTAAAACTGGATAAAGCAATTTATGTAAGCTTTTTAGCTATGCATTCAATAAAATAAAGCACGTGGCTTGACGTTGTGTATTTTAACCCTTCTGGTTTTAATGGCATCATGTTTGAATGGGCAGTTTCACAGTACAAAAAGAAATTGTTTATATTGTATTTTTGCAATCATCGTTGCTATTTTTAAATAATTTTTGTATGTAAACATGCGCTAAACAGACGCTTTTGAGAGTTGCGCTATTTTGCTCACTAATCGCTATTTTTTCAGGGTCACAAATAGGAATGCCAGGTTTTTCAGACACAATGTCAAGTAAAAAAAAGAATTAAAAATGTGTCTTGAGACTTGTGTGCTTTGTTGTATCCGTTATGTTGGATCTAGCTTGTTTTAGCACATTCTGCCTCAACAGCCCCTAAGAAGGTTAATTGATATTTCCTGTAGACAGAAATAAAATCTTAGATGCTATAATGCTTAGACCGAAGAACATAGTGATGCCAACTAGGTCCAACTCTGCTAATAAGGACAAAAACATGAAATGATAAGCTTCCCTTGTAAGTTCACCACCCCCAAATGATAATTTTTGTATATATACATATTTTTGCTTGCCTTCTTGACAGCCATTAGTTAGCTTCTTGAAACAAGTTGACTGGTTAGCCAATTATGTCTAGAACAAGAGATGACTTATAAACCTTTACATTTAACGTTATACATGGGCTTTATCCTGACTGTTTTCTCCACTGTTTGCGACGAGCATAACAAATAGCGTTTAACAGATATAGATTAACTCATCAACACTGTAAAGCATTGTGCAGCTATTGTTCAATTTAGATCATTAGTTTTGCTGTAACAGAGCTTGTGTGCTGTATCTGAAATAGCTTGCACAACTTGTTGTCGGAGTAATTGGAGTTGCAAGTATTTTAACTCACAGGGAAACGTACTTTATATTGGCAAGCACAGCTTCTAACCGTTCACGTAATGGACTAATGACTGCTTGTTAGGTACTGCCACTGTATAGAGCCCTGCAATTAACTATCGTAAAACATTTCCCGAGCATGTGTGCATATTTATTTGAACTTTCAACACGGCTGCCTGTTTCAGACCATCCTCTAATACACAACAGGCAGCAGCCATCTGTTTTGAACGGACATGTCTGGATGTGGAAGTGGGCTGGGCTGCACTGCAAAGAAAGCTTCATGTATTATTTTCTGTGCAATTAAAATTACACTGTAAAATCATCGACTGTGCAGTCCAGTTAAGAGATCACATCTGTATTATGTCTAATAGGTTCATAGTGCTCCGTGCATTAGCAATCATGCATTGACAGGTGTCAGTTCCCATTGGTAGGATACATCTGAGCCATGTGTTGACTGAGCATGTGCAGGTGCTCCACTGGCACAGGAAGAGCAGGTGTCACACTGCCAGAAAGGGACAGATGTTGTCTTTTCATCCAAGAAACTACAGAAATTAAGATATAACAGTGTGAAGCACAATATTGATGCTTGTCTGTCTGTGAATGTATGGATCTGTTTGCTTTCAGTCCATCTCTGCATCACAGCAGTAGAATCTTTCAGATTTAAATTACTTTCTTCTTTATTTACCAGGTATTACTTAACTATTGTCATTATATCTCTTTTAGAATAATTTGTCACAAAAGCAAGAGTTGCCAAATCCTCCTCCGTCTGGCTTCCGCACTGTTAATATTGGATTCAAGCCTGATCCTCCATACATGATTTTATTAAACAGATGTTCCTCTGGACTCTGATGAGCTGAATCAGGTGTATATGGAGTAAAAAAAAAAAAAAGATTTATCCAGATTTGGAACTAATATTATTATATTTAGAAAATGTTGGGTTAAAGCATTTTGAGAGTATAGGTTGAGCCATCTATAACATGATTTTCTCCCCTTGTTCTCCCCAATTTGGAATGCCCAATTCCCAATGCACTCTAAGCCCTCATGGTGGTGTAGTGGAGAGTCAGTCCTGGAGGACAAATCTGTTTCCTCCATGTCTGAGACCGTCAACCCGCACATCTTATCACATGGCTTGTTGAGCATGTTACCGCAGAGAGGATTACACGCAATCACAATTCACGCAATCCACAGTGGCATCCATGCACAACTCACAACACGCCCCACTGAGAGCAAACCTCATTATGACCCATGTGACTCTACACTAAACTCCCTAGAAACTGGGCCAATTTGGTTTCTTAGGAGACTTGGCTGGAGTCACTCAGCACGCCCTGGGATTCGAACTCACGAACTCCAGGGGTGGTAGTCAGCATCTAAACTCACTGAGCTACCCAGGCCCCACCACAGACAAATCTTAATGCTACAGCATACAATGACATTCTAGGTAATTTTGTGCTTCCAATATTGTAGCAAAAGTTTGGGGAGGGCCCTGTCATGTTCCAGCATGATGATGCCCTTGTGCACTAAACGTCCATATAAAAATGGTTTTACATTGGTTTAATCTATTTATGACCCCTTATTGTTCGATGAAACTGCATATTTGTTTTAAAGATTTCCAAAACAACAATTTAAAGCTGTATATCATGCTGAAAGGCCAAAGGTAAAAGGCCAACTCAAGTATGCGTCAAATTTGACCTGTAAAAGGTCAAACAATTGGAACACATTTTTTAATAGTCTAAAATCAAATACTAGCCTGCACAAAACCCAGACCTGAACCCCATTAAACACCTTTGGGATGAAGTGTAAAACTAACTGCGAGCCAGGCCCAATTGCAAATCAGTTCCTTACCTCACTGATACTCTTTCTTCAGGATCAACTCCCAGCTACCAGCAGATTTATTACTGTTTTTTCTTTATTTTTGTCTGCGAGTGTGTTTGCAAAGAATATTGTCTTCTATATTGACATGTGATGACTTGTAATGTGTCAAAAAAAATAAAAAAAAATAAAAGTTCCAACAGCAATGCTCCAACATCTAGTGGAAAACATTCCCAGATCAGTGGGAGAAAATTCCCAGAAAAGATTTTAGGGGGAACAAACTTATTAACAATGCCAGTGGATATTAAGTTAAATGTACGATAAGCACAAATAGGTGTGGTGTTTGGGTGTTCACAACATAAACTGTTGTGAAATGCATGTGAAATAAACCAAGATGTACAGGGCCAGATCTTTTACAATTCAAACAGTATTACCAGATTTCTCACATTTCCACAACAAAACCAGCAGGACATCATGATGTCATTATCACCACAGACTGATGAGAAGCTGGTAACTAATAGGGGAGGAGTCCAGCTCACAGATTGCATCCGGGTTTAGCTGTAGCTCAATAATGTAAAGCTTGCTGCTGTTTCATATCTTAATTAACAAATTTTCTGCTGTCATTATGGAGGGAAAGATGCTCATCATTTGTTTATCCGAAAGCATCAAGCACACTGGGGAGCTGCATATGAAATCTTCCATGCACGATTCACGCGTATGGATCTCTTCAGAAAAAAAAAAAACTATCATGCTGCGTCTCTAGAGGTTCATGAACAAACCAATTCAATCAGCATGGAGACAAATAGAGTGTAATAATTAAACTGCCAAAAAGTTTGATTTATTTAATCAAAAGTCTGGCTGTCACTAAACAGGAAGAAGACTATGTATTCATTTACTTAAATGTATTATTAATTTTCTCAACAGCAAGCAAATGTTAAAAATGTCATTATATTTTCATTGCATTGCCAAGGTCACTGAACTTTGTCTGTGTAGGACTGCGTGACTAATTATCAAATATGTCCTGCTGCTTAAAATAATGAGGTTTTGAATTGACAGCAGCCTGAAAGTTTGCTCTGTATTGTGTCGTTATGGACTGATGATTTTTATCGTTATCCGGGTAATTAACTCCAGAGTATGAGGATTCAAAATGTGGCAACATACAGTCTGTATGTTTAGTCATTATCATATCATATCTACTGACTCAAAACTAAAAAGAAAAAATCGAAAAACTTGGTAACAACATTACATCTTTTTATGCTCATGTGTGTGTAACTTTTGCACCACTAGCACAGGTGGAATTGCTAAAATAAGAATTTCAAACAACTTTCCCATCTCCTCTCGTCTGTCATTGATCAGTCACACAGATCATCCAGACCCAAACTCATGCCATTGGTTGAGATTATGAGGCTATGTTGGGCTGTTCGGGATTCTTAAAAAACAGAGCAATAGTGTTTTCTGGAAATCAGTTAACAATCTGCTTACTTATATTCACTATTAAATGAATGCTCTGGGTTCAATACAATGTAAGCTCCATCAACAGCATTTGTGGAAAAATTTTGATTACCACAAAATATTTTTTTTCAACTCTTCCCTCATTTATTAATAAAAAAATAAAAAAAGGCAAATTGTGGTTATGTTCAGTGGCAGTTCTAGACCAGTTTAACTGAGTGTGGCCAGTCTGGGTTTGGTTATTGCTTTTAGGGGGGCAACTGCAGTATACCTTAAAAGTCCTCCGCACAAGTATAACACCATTTGCTATTTTTAATATTTGTTAATAAAATTTATTTTTTTACTATAAACCTCCATTTTCTGTTTCACTATCACTTTCAGTCTTTTTTAAAAGACTTAAGTATCGATCTGTTTCTCACCCACACCTATCATATGGCTTCTGATGATATGGATTTAGGCACTGGAGTCGTATGAATTACTTTTATGATGCCGTTCTATGCTTTATTGACCTTCAAAGTTCTGGCCACCATTCACTTGCATTGCGTGGACCAACTGAGCTGATATATTCTTCACAAAATCTTAGTTTGAGGGTGAGAACATGATGAGAGTATTTTCATTTTTGGGTGAACTATCCCTTTAGAGTTCCACCAGTGTTTCCAGAGTGGTAAAACAGTCTTACATTTGGTAGTTCCTACCCTTGAACCTCCAAAGATATCATTAGCACAATTAGGTTAAATAGTAGGTAACTATACTGTATGGCCAAAAACATTGTACATGAAACAATCAATGCTTGTAGCTGCAGAATTATGCCTGAAAATGTTCAGATGCACTTTCAATGTCTAGTGTACGTAAGAGACCGTCTGAAAATTTCACCCACAGCACTAAAATATTGAAATGTCCAAACATTCATTGAAGTGATTTGTAAGTTATACTTTAAACACTACACACTTTAGAATATGGAAATGTATGTTTAAGATAACAGTATGTGTTAAGATTCAATTAATGCAAGTCATATAGATGAAAGCTTGTATACCAGCAACGTTTTAGCACAGTGTGTGGAATTTTTCAGACGGTCCCTTACGAACAATAGGCGGAAATATACATCGAACTAAAAACTAATTTTACCCTGCTTCTGTACACACTGCTCCCCAAACAGTATACATGTTGATTATACAAAAACAGGGATGAGTCTAAATATTTTTTGTACTAATTAACATCATGCTATAGATAAGCTTGTATATACTGTAACCTGGAAAATTAATTTAAGCTGATACAGGAGAAAGTGTATTCAAATATAAAAAAAATTACACACTTCAGGTGTAAGCATGGCAACACGGTTTGAGGTGTTTTGCTATTAACTGATTATCAGCTATGGCTTTGAAAGCACACAATCTTTAAGCTCCACAGAGACTTAACAGATAAAAGGCTAATATTTAATTTGTAACTTCCACAATACTGAATATGTTCTATAAATAAATGTTTTAGCCATGCTCTGCAATGCCCTTCCCCTCCCCTTGTTCACCCACACTCTCAGAATCTATCATGCGCAAAAAAGCATAAACACACACTGTACGTCACTTGAGAAAATATATTAACACACATGCATAAACAGTTATAGTATGCCCAAATGCACATATCAAGCTTACAAATCATGTATGCCCAAATGTGCATGTGATATGGACTGCGCGGCTGTTCAGAGTTCATTTTGGGTCCGCCAGAGGCATGGCAAAATGGCTCTAACAAGCAGACTTGTTTGGAAACAAATTCAAAAGCAAGCCAAAGCGACAGCTTTCAAAGGTTAAACAAATGATTTGTGCTTGGGATTTAATTGCCTCCCCATAGCATATAATCAAAAAGCCAGGACATAATTACATTAGGTTTAATTAAATGGGCCCAACTCTGATAGGAATACCTTCCACTGACCCTTCTTGATCTTACCAAATCTTTTGACAGGACCTGATGTGCAAATAATTATGAAAAAAAAAAACAAAAAAAAAACTACAGAATATGATAAGAAGGAAAACAGTCACCAGGATTTGTATTATTGTTGTAGGCTATTTCTTTATTGCTAAATAGACACTAACATGGTATTTCTTTGTTTTTTTTTTAACAACCAATTGCTGACTAATCCAATATTAGATGATTTAATTGCAGATGACACATTATATTAGACCTCAAGGCCTGCAAAAGAAAATTACATGGCCATTTTTTCATGTCTGGCCTGCAGCTGAAATGACAACAGTAGTCATTACCGCAGCGCTGAACCTTAAAGTCTACAGGCTATAAATGCTCTTCTGGGTGCATATTTGCTCATTTGTGATCCATGTATTAAATGTACATTAGAATTGAGCTGCGTTTTCATGCAACTAAAATCTGTCAGAATTCGATGGCTTTGGAAATCCATTTAGAAGGGAAGTGTTATGAATATTCCTGTTTTTCAAAATGATTCGCTTATTTCCTGTGCTTTTGAGCACATATAGAGCATGTGCTTATTAGCAGAAGAAAAGAAGACTTCGCCCACACATCTGACTTGCTCAGTGTCTTTGATGTAGTCCTTATTGGGGGTTTTACAACAGCCAAAAGGAACATTTTTGTTCTTTTCACAACATTCACATAATGAATACAAGGGATTTTGCCATATCTTACTTTGTCTATGTATCTGTTATGTTCCCCTATCCTGAACACATCTGGTCCAATTTAAAGAAGTCACAAACAAACAAAATTCCAACAAATTTATAGCAAGTGAGAGTAGGTATACTGGTAGTTGTAACCCTCTTTGGCTTTTGATCATTTAATCAGATAATTTAAGATCAAAACTTTAGCAGTTACATTAGCAACACATTAGCAGTTGTTATCCGTGCTAATTAAATGTATAACTTAATCATTTCAGATACAATTAAACTAGAAGAACACAAAGGCAGGTGTTACATTCATAACACCAATGTTGTATAATAGTAACTGTGGTATGTGTAAAAGCTTGTTAATGTGAATAATTATATTTTAACTGTACTTACTAAGGTTATGGAATCAATAAACAAGCCATCCTAAAACACTAGCCATATTTAAGAACAGGCTTTAATAGTGATATCAGACACAGCAAACCAGACAAATAAATTGATATGGAAAATACATATTTTAGTAAACTTTTAACCCCAAAGATAAACATTTTAAATGGATAATAACATCAGTGAAATACAAAAGTAGCTTTAAATCTACTCATCATCAGCTCTTTATTTTTAACAATCACAGCAAATGTATGCTCATTATGTAATGAAAGATGAATTCTTCATGTGCTGAACATTTATTTTCACTGGCCTAGAGGCATATGATACATTCATACACATCACAACAATGCAGAATACAATACAATTTATCTGATTTATAATTATCAAAATGGATGGCTACTTTTGAATGGTTGACAAACTGAGAAAGCTGTTTTTTTTCCCCCAAATCTCTTGAGCACAAACCACCACCTGCAATCATGACTAAACCCTCAGGAATGTTTTCATTGGTCATCTTAGTTATGCAGTCACCTGCGAATGGTTCAAATTCCAGAAGTTTGTGAATGGATCCGATACCAACCAACGGTAAGATAAGCCTGCTGGTAGTTTTCAATAAGGGTGTGACTAGTGCTCAAGTGGTTTGAAAATAAATAAATATATAAATAAATAAATAAATCACGCAAATAATAATGCAGTTAAGGCATCTACCAGCAGGGGCTAACTGATAAAGCTAACCAGCCAATCATGACCCTCTGCAGGCTCTTAATCTCTGATGACCTTACAATTGTGAACTGATATATAGAACCCAAAAAAGAATTAGGTTTTATTATTTAAACACAGAGTGGATAACAAGTGACTGTAACACGACTACAGTGCTTTTAAATTCTCAGTCGTTGAGTTTGTGAAAATTCTGAATTAGAGTTAAAGTGGCTATCACGACTTTCACTGACAAGCGGTCTACACCTACTGATTTTTCCTGGATGTACACAGGTAATGTAACCCTGTTATCATTGAGGAAACTCTAGTGAGTGTTTGTCGTGCACAATCATAATTTTGTTTTAAGACTATTTGCATTGATAAAAAGGCTTAAAACTGAAGCATAGTTGTTGCACTCTCTGTGTTTGCAATTTTGACGGCCACTGGGTAGTTGTTTTCTGCTCCTTGCACATTTGATAAAGAGCAATAAGGAACTGTCTGAGTGAATAAACACAGGGTTTTTTTTTTTTGGCCAACCTAGCGTTTGATATACTTTTCCTGAGAATACCCTCAGTGTTATTTGTTTCCTTCCTCTAGGCTGCTCCCACACCTCAACAAGCACACCAACATGCTGTGTTGGTTTTATTAGATAGGAGCTTCAAAGTAAATTTTTAGGAACTCGCAATAAATCTCGAGGTTATTTTTTGAGATTTCCCTAGTGAGGCACTTTAAAGGTGAAGTGTGTAATTTCTGCGCCACTAGCGTCACCAACAGGGCCGTAGCAAGGTATTCTGGGCCCCCTGAATGTATATTGCTCAGGGCCCTTTTCCTATTAAAAGAATACAGTTTAGAATTTGTTGTGGGGCCCCCTGGACCTGTGGGCCCCTAGAATGGGTACCACCTTTCTTCCCATTAGCTATGGCCTTGTCCACCAAATATATTATTAACATAAATTAGAAGCTGGGGAAAGAAACAGATTTTAATATTAATAAGATTACACACATCACCCCTGTAAAGGTGTACAATTTAGTAGTGTGAGTGGGAAAGGTATAATTTTTGTTAATCTGTTCACTGATTGAAGGGTCAACATATAAGTGTTCATACAAATGAGTGATTGTGTTATTTGAGATTTTTCTGAGTATAAATAAATTTTATTATTTAAAATAAAAAAGAATTTGCAATTGTATTGCACATAGTCTTTTCCCTGTTATCTTAAAGGATTTCAGTAAACTCGTGCACGAAGATTGTGTTAAAGTAAGACTGACTACAACCCCCCATACCCCCCCCCCCCCCCCCCCCGCCTGGACAGTGTGGCCAATATTGTATTTGGGAACATATGTCTGTGGAACATTTAAATGCCACACACAAGCGTTGAGTCATTCAAGTTGGAGGCAGGCACCAACAATTTAAATGAGAAGTATAGTCATAGGTAACCCTTTGGGCTACACCATCTGCCACATTAATGAACCTCAGATTGCAGCTATTGTAGCTACTTCACTTCCCATAGGAGTCCATCTATAAATTTGTAATACCTCTCAGGCAGGGCTGGATTGGTAGTCTGGCATACCGGGCATTTTCCCGGTGGGCCGACGCACTTTGGGGCCGATCAGGGCCATCCGGAGAACCGAGCGGACTGGTGGGTTGGCTGTGAAACGGGCCAAATGGGCCGCGATAAGATAAAATGAGCCGGCGTGTTATGCATAACGGACCACAAAACAGAGCCGCAATATCCATAAAATGACAGCGAACACCGATTTCTCTTCCCAGTCTAGCCCTGCTCTCAGGTAACACCATGTCCTAACCATGCTCAACCACAACAATGGGCAGAATTGTTGATTGATTTTTAATCAATTCATGTGGCATCATGATGGGTAGCCCGCCCACTGTGAAATCTAACTGGTCCAAATTCTGACAAAAAAAATAAAGATTCTGTCATTATTTACAATATTATTTATTCTTCACAGGGTTTATTTGCTAAATAATTTATGTGAATAGTGACTCCAGTCTGTCAACGGAATTTAATTTATTATTCACTCTCAAATCAAATCAAAATATTACAATATTATATATGATGCTTAGGTCAATAACATTCAATTTCA
This sequence comes from Moxostoma hubbsi, assembly GCA_032164185.1. Taxonomy (NCBI): domain Eukaryota; kingdom Metazoa; phylum Chordata; class Actinopteri; order Cypriniformes; family Catostomidae; genus Moxostoma; species Moxostoma hubbsi. The sequence continues at coordinate 11,478,695 of JAVLUX010000019.1, forward strand.
CTGGTTCTTGCGACATGAAATCATTACATTTGTTCATGAGATGCGATGAGAGAGTTTTATGTTATTAATGTTGTTCTGTTCATCACACAATGTGATCGTATCGCTTCAGAAGACTTTGAATATAATGCACAAGTCAAATCAATTATATTTACAGTGGGTTTTTGTGTGTGTGTGTGTGTGTTTTGTTTTGGTGTTTAGTTCTTGGATTTTGTCTTGTCATGCATTATATGGCAAATAAACCCTGTGGAGAAAAAAGACATTCATGCAGGTTTCGAACAACATGAGAGTGCGCAAATTCATTTCATTTCATTTTTGTGTGAACTGTTCCTTTAAGACACAGTGTAAGGGTCAAATGAGTTTCCACCCTCTCATCTATATTCTATCAAATAGAAGACTGTGTTTTTCGTACCTTGGATGCACCTCACTGCTGTAACTTTCTCTGATTATTCATCACAAGCCTTTGATGGTAGTCCATGGAGTCTAACACGAGAGCACTGGGTCTGAGTGAGCTCGGTTTTCATAAGAAAACTGTATTGGTCCTTATGCTCATGAGAAAGTAAAGATGTATTCATGGGTTCTCTGACAAACTAGAGATAGAGAATAAAGCAGGAGGCACAGAAAAGTAGGTCCGATCAAGGCCTAGATAGTGAAAAAGCCATATGCTGAAATAAAGCATCCATCAAAATGCAAGCAGGACCCATCAGGGGCAATCAGCACAAAAAGGACAAAACTGCAATGCCAGTTAGTCAGGCTGAAGAGAGAGCACATCCCTCCCCCTGATCATTTTACCTCTCGTTGCTCTGAAAGCGCCGAGCCCTGGGCAAGAAAGTGCTATGATTCATTCTTTTCAGGTAAGAGAGTGTTTTTTCCAGAAGGTTTGTTTGATGCAGTAACATACTCACAGTGTGACAGCAATTTTGTTGACAATATTTGTACAACAGCATACAATTTGAGCAGAGTGCTGCCATGATGAGTGTGTTTAAAGTAGTTTGCCTGAGTTTTTGTTGGAGGAATTTCTCTTTAAAGTGCTGATATTTAAGTTGCAAGTTGTTGTTTTTCTAGATGCACGTACTAGACTAACTGAAGTCATCATTGAAAATGTATTCCTGTTGATGATTATAACTTTGTAAGCTGAATCAGTTACTTGCCAGTTGAAGGAAACTATCGGCAACCCAGACCCAATGGCAGAAAAGCCTTCCACTTCTACCGTGAACTAATCCTTTTAGGTTTCTCCTTATAAAGGCCCTACACCATTTAACTGAGGACTGCTTTACTCTTTGAAGCAGTTCTCCCCTCAGAGAACTACAAAAACCATGTGTTATGTAGGCTGACCTAATATAAGAAAAAAAAAAACACCTGCCCTCCTCAACCAACTTTGACACTTATCTTTTTCCCTACTGCTGTTCCTGCATGGTCAGCTCAGACATCACTATGAATCTGAAGTGCTTTTCACACTTGAAATCGTTAACCACGGGCCATTCTAAAACCCTGGATAAATGGAACCCTGGGTTATCCTGTTTCATGTCCCACAATGTTCATACCTTACCCTGGGTTAATAATTAATCCTGAGTATTCATGTTCCAATGTTTCACACTGTACAAATGTTCTTATTTGCATATTTGTGGTGCCAATAATGATTGGACGACTATTGTTTGTGACATACACACAATAGCCTTTAACTGCTTATCAATGGAGCATCCATTGACTCATGACTCTTTAGCGGTTTCCCACAGAACAGTAACAGTGCATGAAAGTTGAGGAAAGTTGAGGAAAGTACAAAGCTCATGAATATTAAATGATTTGTGAAGCAGCAATGTCTTTTAGACATTGATGTAGAATCTAAAGTAGCATTTCAATCTTCTTTATCACAGTATTTATTTAGCTGATTAGTTTAGCATAAGTTAGGTTATTAAATATAAGCATTATGGGTCATTTATTTATAGGAGATGCATATGCAGGGCTAGGCTAGCTACTACAGAATAAATAGTACATAAAGTTTTCACAAGGCTAAATCCTATGATAAGTTGTTTGTGTTTCCTTGATGTTTACATACTGCATCTTCAGGCTCTGCATCTAATGATAGTGCCACACAATGAACTTTAGGTAAAAAAAAAAGGCATCCAAGAGAGCCTCCGTGCTTAAAACAACATAAACATACTGTGAAAATATACTCCTTTCTCACAGAATATTCAGTAATTCAGTAAAAACCCTTATATCAGTCTGCATGGGATAAGTATTACCTAGGGTTATTTTTACCGGGTGTTTTATAGAAGGTAAAAAACATGGTAATTTTTACATGCACTGGAACATGCAGTCTGTATGCACTCACTAGTTTATTTTGCATACAAACCATTTTTGCATACTAACAATGTCCAACAATAGATATACATGGAAAATTCACAGGAAAATTATGTCATGTATTTATTTATTTATCATTCATCTGAACTTGTAAGTTGTTTTATAAAAAATAAACAAAATAAATTAAAAATGATTAAATTAAAAACATCTCCAATTATGTATTTTGTTTGATACAGTGTATGGTAGACTTTATATTTTTTTGTATTTTTTTATTAAATTATATTAAAGCTAAAATGGCATTTTATGTATCCTAAATGCACAAAATGAAATAAATAATTTTTCTTTTGTTATTCCATTTAATTTTGGAATAACAAACAATAAAATATTCTGTTCATAAGTGATTTGTTTTCTTCACACATCACATCATAACTCATATTCATCTCAAGGATGCTCCTCATAGCCATTTTTATTTTTTCTCCTTGGCAACCACTTACTTTAGAAGAAACATGCTTAAATATCTCGAATCTTAACATTCTAGTTCAATTTTGCTGCACTTTCAGAATGGTTGGAAGCCAGTGCCTATAAGTTTCTCACATTCATCTTTCTGTCAGTATACAGAAACACATTTTATTGCATTATTGTATTGAACACCACTTGAGACAAATGTGTCTGACTTATGAGACACCCAACCCAAAGCCTAGCCCTAAGTTTATGAAACATATTTGTTTAGAAATATGCATGTCATCTTACTACAAAAAGACAAATGCTCTGTGTAGACTTATGCCATGTGATCTGGTTTATCCTTTATCATATTGCATTGGGAAATAAATTCTAATGAAAAAATACGTTTTTGGAATTCAAGTTAAATAGGATGTTATATTGAAACAGGGTCTGACATCTTTCACTGACAGAGCACATTTGGTTTTGGAACATTTTTGTGTCATCTTGCATTCCATGGCTTGGAAGAGGAACCGTTCCACACTGCTACAGTATGTCTTTGTCTATCCACTCTCTACAGATGTGCCAATCTGATGGATGGTCCCTCAGTTTGATTCTGTCAAACACTTGGGGGATAAGGGCACTTGTCACCCACTGTCAGCTAAAGTTGCATTTGCTATCACATATAACATGACAACAAGTCCTACTGAGAAACTGAGAAAAAGAATCAGAAGAAGGTGTAATTCATGGATTTGTCAACAAATGCAAACAGAGTACAATTTCAAGTAGTTCATCCAAAAATTTAAATTCTGACTCATCCTCATGTTCCAAACCCATATAACTTAATTCACATTTTAAGTCAGAAGTTTACATACACTTATGTTGTTAATAACATAAGTCATTTATGACTTAAGTCATTAAAAGTAATTATTTTAACCACTCCACAGATTTCATATTAGCAATCTATAGTTTTGGTAAAATGTTTAGGACATCTACTTTGTGTTTGTAATTTTTCCAACAATTGTTTAAATACATATTGTTTCACATTTTGTAAAGGATCTCCTCTGCGGGTTGCTGTTCCCCTCCAGACCAGCGGGGGTGATTTCCTTGAGCCTTCCATGCCATTTTCTCTCCACTCCTGCAGATGGTACCAACACCCCTAAACCTGTTCAACTCTCTGCACGTTAACCCTCATTCCCTTCACCTGTGTCTAGGCCTTTATAAGTCTGTTTGTTCCCTGCCTTTGAGTTCAGTCTTTAGCCTATGTAACCTGTGCCTCCAGTGACCAGTTCGCCTTAAAGTGTTTTCCTTATTATACCCTTTTTGAACCTTGTGTCTATTTTTGTTTCTCTTCTGCTCTTAGGTTCAACTATCGGGGAGTTATCGCAGTGGTAAAACACCTAAAACTTGAGCGCTGCAGACCTGGGTTCAATCCCTGCCTACAGCAGCCTCATTATACATTTAATTGACTATCACAATTCCAGTGGGTCATAAATTTACATACATTTAGTTAACTGTGCCTTCAAGCAGCTTAAATATTCCAGAAAATGATGTCAAGCCTTTAGACAATTAGCCTCTGATAGGCTAATTGGAGTCAACTGGAGGTGTACCTGTGGATGTTTTTTAAGGCCTACCTTCAAACTCTGTGCTTCTTTGCTTGATATCATGGGAAAATCAAAAGAAATCAAACAAAACCTCAGAAAAAAATTGTGGACCTCCACAAGTATGGTTCATCCTTGGGAGCAATTTAAAAATGCCTGAAGGTACCATGTGCATCTGTATAAACAATAGCATGCAAGTATATAAACCATGGGACCATGCAGCCATCATACTGCTTAGGAAGGAGATGCATTCTGTCTCCAATAGATTAATCTAGTTTGGTGCGTTACGTGCAAATCAATCCCAGAACTACAGGGCTTGTGAAGATGCTGTAGGAAACAGATAGACTAGTATCTATATCCACAGTAAAACAAGTCCTATATCAACATAACCTGAAAGGCTGCTCAGCAAGGAAGAAGTCACTGAAAAAGCCAGACTACAGTTTGCAAGTGCACATGGGGACAAATATCTTACTGTTTTGAGAATTTAGCAAGCCGAAGAATATTATCCCAACCGTGAAGCATCGGGGTGGCATCATCATGTTGTGGGGGTGCATTGCTGCAGGAGGGACTGGTGCACTTCACAAAATAGATGGCATCATGAGGAAGGAAAATTATGTGGATATATTGAAGCAACATCTCAGGACATCAGCCAGGAAGTTAAAGCTCCAAATGGATAATGACCCCGAGCATACCTCCAAAGTTGTGGCAAAATGATTTAAGGACAACAAAGTCAAGGTGGCCATCACAAAGCCCTGACCTCAATCCGATACAAAATTTGTGGGCAGAACTGAAAAAGCATGTGCAAGCAAGGAGGCCTACAAACCTGATAAGATCTGTCTGGAGGAATGGGCAAAAATTCCAGCAACTTATTGTGAGAAGCTTGTGGAAGGCTACCTAAACGTTTGATCCAAGTTAAACAATTTAAAGCAATGCTACCAAATACAAAGTGTATGTAAACTTTTGACCCACTGGGAATGTAATGAAATAAATCATTATCTCTACTGTTATTCTGACATTTCACATTCTTAAAATAAAGTACTCATCCTAACTGACCAGTAACTAAATGACTGAGGGAATATTTCTAGGATTAAATGCCAGGAATTGTGAAAAACTGAGTTTAAATGTATTTTCCTAAGGTGTTTGTACAGTTCTGACTTCAGCTGTATTTTACAGAACACAAAAGGAGATAATTCTTAATAAAGCACCAAAAGTGTAATAAAATATTGGATTCAGCACTGTTTACATGCAGTACTTTATCAAAGATTTGATTTGATTTGATATGAGAGTGAATAGCAACTTAAATTTCCTTCTGTTCATTATAAAAAGTGATTGTATGTATGCAGACGTCTTGGAATACGATGCACAAGTCACAAAGATACATTTTTATGACACTTTTGGGTGTTTTATTAAGCATTAAACCCTATGTTCTGCCATCATGCTGAATTCAGTAATTTAACCCATTTTGTGATCTGCAGATGAAAGTCATGCAAGTTTTGGAATTAAATTAGGAGAGTAAAATATGTCATTATTTCATAGTTTTGAATCTCAATACACTAAATATAAAGAATAAAGAACATTAACTTGTGCTGTACTTCCCAAGATACCTCTGAAAATTGACTGAATTTATGACATTTTGATTAAACATTACAGGTAAAAAAAAAGGTTACAAAAAATTATATATATATATATATATATATATATATATACTTGTATTCTTTAATCAATATGTCATAAATGTACATATAAATAAATAAATAAATAAAAATAACTTCACAATAAAACAACTAACATGCATTAAGATATTAAATAGGGTACATTTTAATTCCATGCAGACTTTAAGTCCAAAGGGTGCACAGTTTTGAGAAGGTCCTGAGAGAGATTTTCAGTGCACCTGTCATAGTCTTACCTAGCAAATAAACATGTTTGATGTTGACATGAAAATCTATTTACACCTTACTAAAGCCAATCTCAAGCTCACAAAGCAAGACGCCAATCCTAATAAAGGTTGAGATTTCAAATCCAATGTATTGTGGTATCCCATCAGATATCCCATCAAAGCTTGCAATCACAAGTCTGGGCTTGTTTGCATTTTTTGCAATTCTGGTGTTCCCATAAGAATTGTAAAGACATGTCAGTTTGACTAAAAATAATAATAATAATAATAATAATAAAATAAAATATATAAATAAATAAATAAATAAATAGGAAATGCAGCTACATATTCAACCGCTACTGTGGAGAAATACATGTGGAGAAATAAATTTAGTGGAAAGTGCTGCTTGCTCATCCTCCACTGAGTATAGATAACATTTGAGAACATCTTCCTGAGACTCTATAAAATGCACAGGTGGAATCAGTTACAGAGAGATAAGCCATGGTCTGCGTATTCAGTAAGATGATCTATAACTTCACTGCAGTAGTTTAGTAATCATAACTACATAGAATTTCAGGGAAGCATTAAATTGAAATCCATGATATGGATTCCTATTTGCCATAAAATACTACTACTACTACTAATAATAATAATATAATGACAATTGCACTACTTTTACAAACTAACAGTATTTAGTCCTCACTATGTTTTTGACTTAGTTATATAAATTAGGCAGCTTTCAAGTTTAATTGGTGGCATGTTTTCAAAAGGGCAGCTTGGCTATAGTAGCTTACAGCTTACAGTTTCAAAGTAGCTTCCCCAACACAAATCAGCATTTTTCATTTAATATCCAACTTTAATCTGAACACACCATTATTTCAAATAAATACTGTATATAAATCTGACGCATCTGAATATGACTTGACATGCATGCAATGCTAAATTTTCTTGTTTTTTAGAAGTACCAGGATTGTTAGCATCCCTTATACCCCATACTGTGCCGCCTTTGTGATTTTAGTTGTTGCCTACTGACATAAATCTTCACTTGTTTCGTTCCACTTCTTTAGTTTTCCCTTCATTCTCTTTAGCTAAATATCAGATGTGCATGAATGTGTCTGTCAAGCAAAACAACTAACAAGCAGCTTTCACTGAAGATGATTTGATGTTACTTTAAAAGACATTGTGGTTGACTTTCGAATTTGGGTTAGATGCAATAAAATGCATTATTTTAAATGTTTCTCATATGCTCTTGATCGTTTGCGCATACATTATCTCATGCCAAACTAACACTTTTGAATGCATCCTTGCAAATTTGTGTGTAGGCCTACTACTTTATAAACCACTTAAGAATGGCTGAATGGAAGCATGCTCTAACTAGTAAAAATTCAGAAGTGTCTCATTAATGTGATCGAAAGTTAAAGTGTTGCATCTTTATGTATCTGACGTTTGACAAGCTGCAATTAATCCTTAACACAGATTTGGCATATTACAAGGTTAATGATCTCCGTCAGCCCTGCTCAAAACTTTACTTTGATACTTAGGTATATACAGAGAGTGCTATATTTATCCATAATGCAATTGTTGCAAGCACATCTGCAAACATGCCTTCATCTATCTCCCTCTGAGAACTAAAGCTAAAAAAGAACAACATAGATGTCATAACAGGACTGTGAGATTGGGAGAAATAATAATGAGCTTGTCTACTTTTAACAATCCCCCCCTTTTCAGAACCCTGCAGCAGAATTCTTAGATTGTCATTTTTCAGGGGACGGTCAAACTGTCAAGCAGCTCATATATTTCTGTAGTGGCCTTTATCTTTTTACCAGCCCTGCTTCACTGACTGTGTAATCTTTATTTTAAAGAAAAAAGTCACCATTGGAAGTACTAAAATGATCTTACTAAATGCCCCATTACAGTGAGCCACTGTGAGCGAGTTTGGGATTCAGCAGAGAGCTTGCCCCAAGTAGAATAAACAACACATTCTGCCTGAGAAAGTTTCTGTTAGTTCATATTATATCTTGAACAGCTGTGTTTGAAAGAATCAGGGAGAGATCCTGTGCTAAAAAAAATAATAATAATGTAAATCAATAAATGACACTCTAGATTAGAGAACAAAGTGAACCACTTATGCAATCAAGCATCTCATACATTACACTGGGGGAGAATGAGGAAAAACAAAAGACTATTTTGGCAGGTATGTGACATAATATCCAACAATAACATCAATTTATTTTGTGAGACCAAATATCTAAGCAACTATCCACTCTGCTCTTACATCAACATTAGCTCTCTGCAGCCCTTTGCTACAATGCATCAAATATTTAAAAGGGTCAAATGAGCCATCTTCATTAATTGAGACTAATTTAGTGAAAAAGGATTACAGAATTTCAGAAATTTCTATAGCACTACACAATGCCTGTCAGGATCTAGGAGTCAAAGGTTTGGTTGGTTAGCACAGCCCAGGTAGCTCCTGCTGGTAGACTGTTACAACACCATCTGGGGGCAAAAAGCATCTTTCTCCACTAATGTTAGTTCAAAAGTAGCCGTGTTTTATGACAAGATAAAAATCAAAAACTGGTTGTTTTGGATGGCTCTAAAAATTGGACTGGCCAATGGGAGAACCAACCAGGCTGGTGGGTCGGCCGCAAAAAGTAGGTAATGGGCCGCAATAAGCCAAAACGAGCCGCCGCGTTATGCAGAAATGTAATGTCAATTCCTGGGCTGATTTCTCTTCCCAGTCCAGCTCTGACTTCACTGTTTAGGATAGTTGCTAGAGAAGGACTTGGGACTTGTGCAAGTCCTTGTAGTGCCATCATTCCTGCAGCTCCAGAGTAATTAGACATATGGCATTTTGGCTCAGGTGAAAAAACTATATGCATAAAAAAAAAATAATAATTATGTACTTCCAGGGGTCATGCACCAGCCGAGCAACTGCCCCATTACATGCACAGTTATAAACAAGCTAAAGTAGATTTTTGCTTAATTAAGGTACAGTCTTTATTTGTTTGTCCAAGTATACATGACACAATGCATAATTTATTATTTGAAGGAATGACATCAGCTGAGAAAATGCTGGTAAGACACATTGTGCATCACCTCTGCCTTTCATAGCATGATCACAATGCCAAGGCAAGATGCGATCCGATAAAGGTGTATGCATGCTGGAAGAAGCCTTTCTTTATTCTTTATCTATGTCTTTTAGTCCCATTTTTTCAAAGTAAGACTAATGGACCTACTTAGATAATGTTATTGTACATTGGCTTACAAAGCTTTTATATGACATGGAAAAAAAGTTCAAATGAAAGCTAACACATAAATGCACTGACTGAGATGAATGAGAATACTAAAGGATAGATTTCTTCATGGTAAGAAAAAAAACCACACAAAAATAAAATCGATCATTATAGAAAGCTTTATCTTGCATTGCCAGGTATTCAAGTAAGGAATAAACCATATACATTAATTAACTTAGTCAATTTGATGTTAGCACAAGTTATGATGTTCAGTCTTCAAAGATTCCTGAAAGAAAATCTTGAGGTTGGATGTACTTATTTTAGCCTGCCAGACATCAGCATGTAATAGCATTGATTTGTAACAAGAGCAAGGCATGAAGGGGAAGATTAAACCCAAATTGTTTTGCTCTTTTACTCACATATAAATGGCAAACAAGTATTTGCTATCTGGCTGCTGTCTTGGCAGGTGCCCACAAAGGCCAAATAAGACATATGAAACCCAAAGGGTATCATCTTCTTTGTAAAAAATTTTTTTCCCATAGACAACATTTATATTTTTAGATTAGAGACTAGAAAAAACATCAACCTAACATCAAGCATCGCTTGCCTAAACCTTGGACTTTCGATATACCTCACCGAAATGACCTGCCGGTTGAACTGCGATGCACCTCACTGATCTCTGCCTGCATCACCTTGGTCTAATGCTGGACTACTCTCTTGAAATGGAATACATAGACTATCAATTCATTGCCAACAAAAACCTTCTAACACCCAACTAACAAAGGACAATGGATCTATGTGAACTTCTGCAGTTAATCCAGAATGAACTTTAAAGATATTAGGCATTAATCTTACAGTTCATACAAAATCTTTGTTTAAACACTGACCCTTAACACTTACGTAGCACAAGGATAAAGCAACATATTAAATAAACATATAAAAAATTACAAAGAATGTATTAATCTGTGCAGCCAATATTTCTAAAGTGTAAACCTTATGAATGAAAATGCAATGTTGTGATTTCAAATTGGATGGTGCAGTCTTAACTTGCATTCTCTGTTAATTGTGCGCATCTGGAGCTTAGCAAGTGTAACATTAATGAAGATACGACATCATATACACTTTTCACTTCTTGAATTTTCTTTGTTAATGTATCACATGATTCACACGGGATTCCCTAAACCTGAGCGTGATGTTAAATTCCTGACCTGAAGTGATGATTTCACATCAGAGCCCATCTATCAGTCTTTTAAAGTTGACCACATTTATATCTACATCAGCAAATAAGAACTATATAATGGTGTCATATCATAGAAATGTCTGATATATTTAAGGGACTTTCACCTGTTTGTAGGTTATAATGATTTTATTTGTATTTATTATTGACTGCAAAATGTGTGCTTGACATTTCACATTTTGCTTGACACATCCTGCCTTCAGAATAATGTTGTTATACATGCACAGACAAACAAAAATTCTGTTTCATGCAGATATTAATATCAGAAATACCAGGAGAAATCACAGTTAACAACATATTCCACTGTTAATGTAGCCTACAAATTCAGCTTCATCTGGTAAGAAAAAAATAATAATATTTTTTTTAAAATAATTGTAATAGAATTATTATTATTATTATTGTTATTATTATTATTAGGCTATTATTATGAAAAGGCATATACAAGGCTTATGTTATTAATTCAAAATATAAATGTTAGAGTGACATTTAAAAATGGGCATTTCATTTAGTTTTGACGCACTTCCAGTTTAGGCCCCGCCCACACCCAGTTCTATTCGAATACAGAGAATTTCGTCATATAAACAGATATAGATGCAAATACAGACAATAGCTTCATGGCACACCCCAACTAAATACAATTATTATTTAATTATTCATCAATCATAATAACAATCAATACAATCATATTTAATCAAATTACGCAATGACAACTCTAAGACATTAGAGATTTTACAGTTTAGTTTTCTGTTAATGCGTGATTTTCTGTAAAGCTGTTTTGAAACGATGTGTGTTGTGAAAAGTGCAATACAAATAAAAATGACTTGACTAACCACAATAGTTGTCAATTTAAAGTTTTAGTGGCTGCATGCGGCATTGGCTGACCTTTTAAAAACAAGTTGTGAGAACACAGCGGTGACTACTGTTTTTGTAGTTGTTCTTTGACATGACACAATTCTAGGTGAACATCTATAAAGGTCAAACATGAAAGCGCAGGTTAATATCATTCAGTCTGAAGCACTCTCTGATTTTGAGTCACATTGTTTGTAAAGCTGTTCTGTGACTGGAGTGTTAAATGCATAGGTAACGGGGGTGTCACCTCAGCAGGATGCAGGAAAGCGGCAAATCCAATTGGGTGGTGCATAATTAAGTTGGCAGAGGGCTTCCTGCGGCAAAGCCTCTAACAACAGCAACACCCCCGGCTCTCTGCTGGAAGCACATAGAGAGCAAAACCATAAAATTATTAAAGTCAAATATCACCTTAAATAGTATTAAGTAAAGCTTACTGAGAGCAAATCGGGTGATTTGGTGGCCTAGTTTGAATGCTGCCGCCGAAACAGACTTTCCCTAAGGCTTGTAGTGCAATGCAGTGGAGCTACATAACTTTGGACAATGCAGCAGCAAGGTTTGTGATATTTATTTTTGGGGCAATTAAAAAAAAATTAGCTCTTTTAACTTTAATGCAAACACAAGCAGAAATGCAGAATAATCATGCATGCCCCCCGAGGCACCCAGAGTTAAATTTGTGATGAATCAATCTTGATCAGTGCTTCCATTTATATATCCATGAATGAACTGAACTTCTGTAAAGCTGCTTTGAAACGATGTGTGTTGTGAAAGGCGCTATACAAATAAAATTGACTTGACTTGACTTGAATGACAAATTAATTTATTGATTGAGGAGAGTAAAACCAAGTAAGTCAAATACAACTGTGTGAAATTAATAGATGACAATGAGAAGATGTATAGACTGCCACAGTCACCTTGTTTATAAGATATAGGCTATTATTTTTTCTCACTGTAATATTTTGCTTGTTTTCTGTAGTTTAGCAGTTAGAACAATGCTCACCACATTAATAACAGAATTTTAAATGTAAAACATTGTTTATTTGATCTGCATTGAGAAGCTATATAGTAATATGTTTGACTGAGAGCTAGATACTGTAAATAATGTTATGTTCTCTCAACATGATAAGTGTATAAAGCACAGAGAGAACAGTTTTCTCTCCAGTAAATCTAACATTTGCTTGGAACACAGTGGTTGTTGACAACTTAGATCAACTTAGAAAGTTGGAATGAGCATCTTCAAGCTACACCAGTCAGCCACAGCATTAAAACCACCTCCCAAATATTGTGTAGGTCCCCCTCGTGCTGCCAAAACTATTACAACCCACTTCTCAGAATATCATTCTGAGAGGTTATTTTTCTCACCACAATTGTACAGAGCGGTTATCTGATTTATTATACTTTGTCATTTCGAACCAGTCTGCCCATTCTCTGTTGACCTCTCTCATCAACAAGGCATTTCTGTCCACAGAACTTCCCCTTACTGGATGTTTATTTAAAAAAGATTTTGGCACCATTCTGAGTGAATTCAAGTGACTTTTGCGCATGCAATTCCCAGGAGATCAGCAGTTTCAGAAATACTCAAACCAGCACATCTATGAAGTACATCGATTCATTGCATAATCCCCCTTTGCGTGACTAACAATATGTCCTGTGAACCCCAGCCGAGCTCCTCCAACCACTGCAGGTCCCTTCGAGACCCTCATCGCACATGGCCATGGATTTTGTAACTGGTCCCCTACCCCTCCCGTGGCAACACAGTCATTTTGACTGTAGTGGACCGGTTCACGAAGGCGGCTCTCCAAATTACCTTCAGTGAGGGAGACAGCGATTTGTCATTAATAACATCTTTGGTATTCATGGCCTCCCGGTTGATGTGGTTTCTGACAGAGGCCCAAAATTTGTGTCACATTTTTGGGCAGAGTTCTGCCGACAGCTGGGTGCTACAGTGAGTTTGTCCTCTTGGTTCCATCCCCAAACAAATGGGCAAATGAGTGTGGCCTCCCATATTTTTTCTTCTTGAAGCGATCATTTAGTCTGGGTCAAGAATGCACATAACTCCTTGCAGTCATTATCTACGGGGTTATCACCTTTCCAGTGGAGCCTCGGTTACATGCCCTTTCTGTTCCCCACAAAAGAACCCAACGTCAAGGTTCCATCCGTTCACACCTTTTTGCAGAGTTGGCAATGGCACCTGGAAAGCCACTAGGGAAGCCCTCATGCAGAATGATGCTCGCATTAAGAGGTCGGCGGACAAGCACCGGTTAAGGCCCCAACTTACATGTGTGGGCAGAAGGTTTCGTTGTCCTCTAAGGACATCCCTCTCTGACTCCTCCCATAAGCTGGGTCCCAGGTTTATTGGACCGTTTCCCATTGCCAAGGTCATGAATCTGGTAAGTCCACAGTTCTGTTTTGTTTGTTTTGTCATTTTCTCTCCCTCATGTTTAGGCGCGCTTGACCTGGTATGATCGGAATTTCCGTGGGAACGTTCATTGTTTTCAGGGCAGTGCCGATCAAGCCACTGATTGCTTGTCGAGTAACAACTGTTCCAGCCTGATTGCTCTCCCTATATATGGCCTCATGTTTCTGTTTCTTTTCCAAATTATTATGCTAAGTTGAGTACTAACCTCTCCTTGTCTATTTGGTCCTGTCTTATCACTCTGTTGGTTTGCCCGCATTGTTTGGGTTGTGGTTTGCCTTCCAATATTTACTGAGTTCAGCCTGGCAATCCACAAAGGAATTCTGCTCTACTGATGAACACACAATTCTCTACTCTTCGTGGTGGCACATTACTGACTTTATTAATAAATATTTTTGGAACTGTTACCTCTACTCCCTGGTCATTCTGTCCAGCACCTATATGTTACAGGCTTGCTGACAGAGTTCTAATATAATAATGATAAGTCATATGGCATTTACACCTAAGATGTTTGGCTCAAAAAGTAAAGCAAAGATTTCAATATCCAGCTTGTGTAATTCCAGGGATGAATGTGGCAGCGAGCAACTGCCATTGAAATAAATTTGGAATGCTAACGGATTGTTCTCTCTGGTGTATTAGACCAACATGATCACATGAGATATTGACATATTTGTTCTGAATGTTCACGATGCCATCCCCATCAGACAGTTTTATGCGTTCTGGAGCTCACATGTGCCAATACGTTAATCAACACAACGTTTCGGGCAGCAGTTAAAATTTTGGTAAACAGATCGATTTCAGCAGCAAAACTTTGACCAGTTGCCAAATTCACGGTGAGGTCAGTTAAATTATACCTACTTGTATATTACATTACTGTTACCAAATTGTTTAGACAACTACAACATCATAGACTACAAGACTAGGACTTTTCAAAAACTAAAACTATTGACATCTAATATTAATTAACTGACATTAAGAAAAGATTCTTCCATTAAATGACTCTACATTGCTAGCTCATACGTTGGCACTCCAAATACAAAGGTCGCTAAATCTCTTTAACTAATTTCTCTTTCATAATGGCCAATAAAAGCCAATATGTAGGTAATGATAATCAGGTAATGATGGCATCAAGTGGAAACGACACATCTAGCCTGTGTAAGTGTGGGAGTCACTCATATGGAAATGGGTGTATGGAGCTCTGGAAAAATGTCTAATCCGAACTGACTCGGAGACAGAGCCCTCAACAGTAAACAATAAACTTCTAAACAACCTCACCTTGTCTACAGGCGTGAGGGTCTGAGTCTGTGTTCATCCACAATGAAGCAAAGAAAGGTTCTCACTGGCACCAGTAATTTCACAGATTGACCATACTTGCAGGCACAGAGGAATTCCCATTGGACATACAAATCAGACATGAGATATCTTTGCAATTGTTTCTCCTAGACAGCAATGAGATTACATGGAGATCAAATTAAGATTTTTGAGAAAAGATCCCAGTTATTTTCATGTTTATCCATAGTTTAAGAATAATTTTGTAACAATGTCTCAAACTATGATTATTTATAATCAGTTTCTTCCAAGAACATAGAGTGCATTCAGAATTTATTCAGACCCCTTAATTTTCTTTCACATTTTATGTTGCAGCCTTATGCTAAAATGTTTTAAATTATTTATTTTTTTCACATCAATCTAAACTCCATACACCATAATGACAAAGCAAAAAACAGATTTAATACTAACTTTGCAAATTTATTAAAAAGATAAAAAAAAAAACTGAAATATCACATTGATATAAGTATTCAGACCCATAACTCAGTACACCTTTGGCAGTTATAACAGCCTTTTAAAGTCTTTTTTGGGTATGACGTGGCAAGCTTTGCACACCTAAATTTGGGGATTTCTGCCATTCTTCTCTGCAGATCCTGTCAGGTTGGATGGGGACTGTCAGTGGACAGCAATTTTCAGATCTCTCCGGAGATGTTCGATTAAAAAAAAAGAAAAAAAAAATGTAAATTCTGCAACAAAGTTGATGCTTAAATCAAATATTTAAGCTAAGATTTCCATTAAGTCATCTAAGAGCAACCTCTTGAGCAATAAAATTGTCCTCTGGGCTTATACTAAGAGGCAACTGTGGAGTACAAGTTGTTTTCTATTGCAGAGGTTTGTAAGCCTTTTTATTATATTTTATTGGATCACTCATAGCAAATGTTCACAACTATACATGACAGCTTATTGTACTGCTGGCTCTTCCAAGATTATGGGATTTGAAGCATGTCACTACTGCTAATTTTTTTTTTAAACCCTCACCGCAGCAAAATTCGATATGTTTGTTGACTTTCTAAATAATGAAATATCATGCAAAGCAAAAAATGCAGCACATCGCATACTGTTTATTTAAGAATAATGCTTAACAAAATGAAACCAGCGTTCCCATCAAATTGATTAATTATGTAAATAAACTATGAGGCATCCAGAGTCATTAACTTATCAACAAGTAATCATTCTCACTCTGAAAGGCCCTAAATATTGCACCCTTCACATTTAGGCATTAGGTAGAAGATTAATTACCTGCAAACAAACACCTGACCATCTGAGACGTCTCCAGTGAAAACTTATCTCTTCCATCTCTTCTGTGTCTAATTATGCCCTGTGTCTTTCAATTAGCAAAGCATTTGTGAGCTGTCAGTCTTAATCGCAGTCTTACAGTCATTGTTACACATGTCATGCTTATCTTTGACACTGGTTAAATGCAGGAGGAAGCCTTCCCAAAGGATGATTTTTATGGCTTGGTGGTTGCTCTTTCACAGCTGTGGAGGCTTCAGTATGTCTCATGTTTGTATCAAATTTGTCTCTGATGTTTCTCCTTATTTAGGAGAAATCAAAATAGAAATACATTTGAGCGGTTCACCTGTCCTCTAGGGGGTGTAGGGGGGCACTGCACCACTACCTTAGAAGAGCTGGTGGTCCATAAGAACTGCTGGTACTATGGCATCATTTTCACATCTTTGCTGGTATCAAATCAAATCACTTTATTGTCACACTACCATGTACACAAGAGCAACATTAGGTGAAATTCTCATGTGCAGTTCCGAGCAACATAGCAGTCACGACAGTGACGAGACATATACAACACAATTTACATATCAAATGTACACATACTTACACAACACAGTAATAATATACAATGTACAGTAAACAATACACACAATATAGAATACACATACCAAAAAAAAAATAAATAAAGAGTAAATAAAAAATATATATACAGTAGTTGTATTGTGGAGAATATAATCATGACAGTCAAGTGTGAGATATAAGATTAATAAAGTGCAGTGCTGATTATCGATCGTGAGAGATCAAGTGTTCAGAAGTCTGATTGCTTGAGGGAAGAAGCTGTTATGTAGTCGGCTGGTATGGGTCCTGATGCTGCGATACCGCCTGCCTGATTTAGCAGTGAGAGCAGCCCATGACTCAGGTGGCTGGAGTCTCTGATGATCCTCCAAGCTTCTTTCACACACCACCTGTTATATATGTCCTGGAGGAAGGGAAGCTCACCTCCGATGATGTGTATGGCAGTTCGCACCACCCTTTGCAGGGCTTTGCAGTTGTGGGCAGTGCTATTGCCATACCAGGCGGTGATGCAGCCAGTCAGGATGCTCTCTACAGTACTGGAGTAGAACCGTGTGAGGATGTGGTGGTTCATTCCAAACTTCCTCAGCCATCTCAGGAACAAGAGGCGTTGGTGAGCCTTCTTCACAACGGCCTCAGTGTGGAAAGACCATGTGAGTTCCTCAGTAATGTGGACACAGAGGAACTTGAAGCTGCTGACACTCTCCATTAATGGTGCTGGGGCTGTGTTCTCTATCTTTCTTCCTGAAGTCCACTACAAGCTCCTTGGTTTTACTGACATTGAGGGAGAGGTTGTGCTCCTAACACCAGCGTGTCAGAGTGTGCACCTCATCTCTGTAGGCTGTTTCATCATTGTCAGTGATCAGACCTACCACCATCTTATCATCAGCCAACTTAATGATGGCATTGGAGCTATGTGTTGCCACAAAGTCATGTGTGTGTAAGGAATACAGGAGTGGGCTGAGAACAAAGCCCTGCAGTGCTCCAGTGTTGAGGGTCGGTGATGAGGAGATGTTGCTGCCCATTCTTACCACCTGACGTCTGCCTGACAGGAAGTCCAGGATCCAACTGCACAGTGAGCTGTTTAAGCCCAGAGCCCAGAGTTTCTCATCAAGCTTGGAGGGCACTATGGTATTGAATGCTGAGCTGTAGTCTACAAACAGCATTCTCACATATGTGTTCCTTTTTTCCAGGTGGGAGAGAGCAGTGTGTATTGTAGGCGGTCAGAGAAACAGGAGTCCAGTCATTTAAACAAGTGATTTTTTTTATTGCTTTTGTACAGGCACAATGGTGGACGTTTTGAAGCATGTGTGGACTACAGACAGGAAGAGGGACAGGTTGAAAATGTCTGTAAAAACACCAGCCAGTTGGTTCGCCCACACTCTGATGACGCGGCCCGGAATGCCGTCTGGACCCGTGGCTTTACGGATGTTCACCTGTCGGAAGGATCGGGTTACCTCTGCAACAGAGACGGAGAGTGAACCAACCTCTGTAGCCTCGGCCGTGAGTGCTCTCTCCACGAGGGCGGTGTTATTGTCCTCGAAACGAGCATAGAATGTATTAAGCTCATCCGGGAGAGAGGCAGTGGTGTTCTGAGTTTTTATTCCCTTTGTATTCCGTGATGATGTTAATTCCCTGCCACATACTTCTAGAGTCGGTGGTGTTGAACTGTCCTTCAATTTTGTGCCTGCTCTGATAGAGTTACAGAGGGCATTTCGAGCACTGAAATCAAGTAAGCCATTCATAATTTAATTTCCCTGATATGTGTTAACACTATGGTTCTGGAGCACTTTCAAACCTAAAGAGTTTGACCATCCTATCCAGCCTGACGCTATTGTCAAACTAATAGCAAACAATAGCAAACTAATGCTGTGAGTTTGAGGCGGAACTGTTTGACCAACAATCAACAAGATCACAAAGGAAATTGAGATGCAACTTTTACATGTTCATGTACCCTGAAATCGAGCCCATTCTGATGATTTACTGACAAATTACTTCCATCAGACATTTTTGCGTCAATTCAAACATGTTCACCTCTCCTAGTGGTGTCACTGATAGCGCCTTGCACAAGCAATCTCTGAGATACAGTTTGTGTCCCATTTAAACCAGCAAGCAATTTCAATCACTCTTGGGTCCTGAGGAAACCAGGAAGTAATCGTGTTTACATAAACAATGGTGAACACAATATTGATGGTTTGACATATTTAAAAAAAAAAAAATGCAACTCACTTTTGGCGTCACCCTGTGGAAATTTCACCTCAACAACACTTCCAGCTTCAGCCACTGAGGACAGTTTTTCAAATTTTGATTAGCACAGAATGATTTCAGCGGCAGAATTTTCTGCCTACAATACCAAACTCACAATGTGATCAGTCTGTAGGGTCGGGATTCTTCTTTGCAATTCTATTTGTTGATGTTAGTTGTGTAGAAATTACAAACTTTACCTTAAATTAAGTATGCAGTACTACAAAATGAAAGCATATAACAAAGTTCAGAGAATGTAGTCTTTTCTGATGAGAAATGTTAAGAGTTTATATTGAAATCTCTGAGTACAGTATGAGACATTGTTGAGACATTTGTGAGATTACTAGGGCCTTGTTCTTAGGGTAAAAAAGCATAATGTTTTGTTTATAATAAAATAACATGTTATTTCCATTAAATAGCAATGCTGCATAGGAGAAACAACTGAGATGTTAAGTGATTTTTATTTAATATTAGTTTGTGCACCCCACTAAAAAAGAAAAGGAAGTGAGGATTGCAGTGAATATTTGTACTCTTCCACCAAATTCACCTCTTCGCATTACCTCTCTTACAGACAAACACATTTTCTGTCACAGGATCCAGTCAGTCATCAAATATGATTTCCCCACATAAATATTTGTGTCAACTGAGCAATGCATTGCCCTGTCATAGTGGAATAAAATACATCCCTTTCCCTGTTTGAATTATACCAATTTTTGGATTCATGTCTCAAGTGTGTGTGAAGCTTATTTTATCCCTGTCACATCTGAGGTTCCCTCTAATGGTTCCTGTGTTCAATGGGGAGATGATTTGAGATGATGGGCACAAGTAATAACAGAGCCACTGGGCTATGCAAGGGAAAGGATCAGTCTGGGAGAGGGTAGTCTGTGAGGAGACCAGAGCCGAGAAGGGAATTGTCAGGTTTTATCAGCTCGATATCAGCACCACTATCAGCGACATGGCTGGAGAAATGAGCCCTCATAAATTATGAAGGATGTATTATCACACAAATGGAATGGGTGACAGTGATGGAAATTAGAAATGGGGTTCAGCTCTTCTGCCATGCCTGGTAATTATACAGCAACAATATATTACGGGACCTCCACCACCCAATGCCAGACGCTTATACCTGGGTGCAGACGTGCATGAGTGCCAACACACACACTTACTGGCACACACTTATATCACTCATGAATCTCTATACTGGAATCTGCAGTTGCCTGGTTTGGAATTTAACAATCTCTCTGAGCCTGATTCACAGTGAATAAATTGGGTTTATCTCATTGAATTATATATATATATATATATATATATATATATATATATATATATATATATATGTATATGTTTTTTTTCTTTTTTAAATCCTGTCTACTAAAAAGCGATATACTTTTTGGTATCACAGAATTCAATTTTCAGGCAGTATCAAGGTCATTTCGCTGCAATGGGCTATGAATTGTAATGATTAATTAGTTAGATGATAATCACTGGTGTGCATTTCAACTTTGAGACTAGATGTGTGTGTGTATGTGTGTATGCATGTGTGTGTGTGTGTGTGTGTGTGTGTGTGTGTGTGTGTGTGTGATTACAGAGCTAAAAATTATTTTCTCAGAGGTTTCAAAGAAGAACGTTGTGCATTAAATCACTAGGTGCGAAGATCTAATTTCTTGCTGTAATTTCATTTCTTTTGTGTTGTGTGCAACACGGCTGTTCTAGATTGGATATCTTCGGTGTTTCCTGCCATCAGGGTTGTGTACCATTTAAAAGTTAATTGAGAATGGCTTCCTGAATTTGAAATGAATCTGAATTGTGGTTACAAACATGATGCAGACTTGTAATTTGAATTTAAACTGATGGAAGAATTCAGATGGAATGAAATTCAATGAAATGCATAGAACTGTTAGTGTACTATTTTAATAAAGCATATTGTCTTTCTGTGTGTGTGTCTGTCTGTCGCTCTGCCCAGATGCCACTCGGCCCCGCCCTGCTCGCCACACTTTGACTAATTAAATTCCTCTGTTGTGTAAATCCCTCTTCCTGCCATTTCAATTCAACATCCTCTGGGGTGTGGCAAATGCAATTCAAATCATAACTCATGAAAGGGAGACAAGTTCTTCTTAAGTTCTGAATTTTGCGCCAACCCTGTCTGGCACAAGGAAGTACAGTACATCTTATGAAATAAAGTTAAGTTACAGTTCACTTGCACTACAGTAAGTCTCTGTTGAGGTGATGCTACCAGGAGACTCTTTGCTCCAGGAGGAAAGCTGGCTGAAGGTCAGTTGTAAAGCTTCATTAGACTCAGCTATATCTGCCTTGGATTTTATTGCTGTTTAGATGAGTGGGTTTTTAGAAAGAGGCTATTTTTGGTTTGTGTTATTAAATGACCTCTATGTATTTTATTGTTAGACATACCATAATTTAAAGGTGAAGTGTGTAATTGGTTTGATGTTCAATTATTTATTTATTTTTTCCAAAAGCAGCCTTTATAATATACAGAATAAAACTATAAGTCATTCATATGTCTTTCTTCACAAAAGAAGTGTGAACACTGGGACTCTGTTGTAGTTACATTTTTGAAGCAAATGTGGAGGGTGGTTTAACATGAAGAGAGACACATTCTGTTAAAAATGCTAAAGAAGGTGTAGGCTATTCTTATGCTTTTCCTCTTTAATATTGTGTTGTGTAATTTATATTTTGTATTTCAAGGTCATTTTGTAATGGTCTCAAATTGTTTTTAATATTAATTTAAAATGAATATCAAAATCTTGGCACTTCACAATTCCAGAGGACCTAAGAGATGTGCATTTAAAAAAACAAGTCGGCCATTTCTAGGTCTGTCCCAATCGCAAAATCGTTTCAGTGCACTGAAACCTACGCTTCCTAAACATTCCCAGAATGCACCGTAAAAACAAGGGAGCATCGTTGCTCACTATGGTCCCTTACCATAAACGTCTTTTAAGTCATTACAAGACAAGCACAAGAGTAAAACTTAGAAGTCAAACCCTTATTTTCTCTTTAAAAGAGATGTTGTTTGTAATGTCTTTCATCCATAATGATCATCAAAAGGAAACACTCTTTTAAATATTAGAGTTGTTTGAAGGTTAGAAATACATTATTTCTTAATTTATGTATTTTATCTTTTATTATAACACTGTACGTTTGAATATCTATAACGTAAATGCACAGTCAATTATACATCAATGTGGTTGATTAATGCCAGCTGTGTTTTAGTGTAAGAGCTTGTAATCGTGTCACAGGTGATTTAGTCACAAGGGTCCCAATGTTCAGTGGATGTCCAAACTGCCATAAGATTTGGATAGAAGGAAACAATTCACAAAAAACAATGGTCTGTCAAGCTGTGTTGAAATCAGAGTAGGGCTTAATGTTTCTCTACTGCTGTTTTCTCTTTCTCTCTCTTTTATTTTTTTTCCCTCTGGTAAGCTGGTTACACTAGTCAAAAAGCCTTGTTGGAACACCAGCCCACCAACATTCAGTGCTGTGGACAAGCATTCAAAACAAAGCATTTTTTTTTCAGCAGGGTATGTTTAGTAGTTATCTTCGCAGAATGTTGTCGGCAGATTGCAGATTGCTTGAATGACCTCTTTTTGTCGATAACAGTTAAAGAGATTCAGGAGAGAGAGAGAGAGAGAGAGAGAGAGAGAGAAAGAGAGAGAGATAGAGAGCGAGAGAGAGAGAGAGAGCGAGAGAGAGAAAGAGATATTTGACGTTTTATACCTCTTTATTTAAGCAATTTTTTTCCTCTAAAACATTATTTTGCAATTAACAACCATCATCACATACAAAACTATATAAATATACAAATAAATAAAATAACAATAAAATAACAACAATTTAAAATAGGGATAGTGAGAGAGAGAGACAAAAGAGAGCCTAGGATCTGAGTGCAGGCTTAGCCGCATATAGCACCCCCCTGGATCAGGCTGGATCACATGTCTTGCTAAAGGGCATTGGACTAGAGCTGGACTACTGACAGCAGTAAGCCCTCAGTAGCTGGGTCTCTTCTGGCTTTAACTTTATGTCCATCCAATGCACATGTTAGATGTTTCCAGTCTCACTGATGTTCATATTCTCTTTTTAAAAAGAGGTTGTATTTCCCAGAACAAAGGTTAAAGAAGCAACCTTCCTTTAAAACCTTTGGCTTGCTATGATGTTTTTTTTTTTTTTTACTCTTATGCCTTGGGATCACAAGGTCTGCTGAATTTAAATGCAAATTGCCTAAATAAATTATTGATTCCCTCAAAGCTGCAGCAATACGAAAACATGTGGCACAACTCCGGTTTTAGATCCCTCTGGACCGGCTACTACGATATGTACTTTTGTAGACTTTCATACAAATGATGCTGAAACAAACTTGCACACTATTACAATGCATGTAAAAGCTAATGTATGCTGAAAGTATACATAATTAATTATATAAGCTAATACTATAAAGGCATAATAAAATATTCATAAATATGCAGTGATAGCACTTCAGTTTGACATGCATCAACTAAATGTATCATTTAACAATGGGAATATGGTGCCTTTGCTTTGGAAGACACATGCAAATGTTAACCCATACTTATCTGACAGTTCACAGCCTTATAGTCTGTTCTCCACATTACTATATTTAACCAGCATTTGGGGATGGCAGGGGTACAGATCAGGTGGTGGAAGGCATACACTAGTTAAAGGCAGTCCCTAAAAATCCTACCATGAGAATAGACATGGAAGGCTAATGAGACGTGAAGATTTTTGAAATTAGTTTGATTAGAGAAATACTGTGTTCAATTAACATGATAAGTTAAGTTGTCAGATAAAATAGCTAATGTGAAAATGAAACATGAAATGTTTCTAAAATGAAAAATGAATGAAAATCTGTCACTTCCCTTTGTGTCAGTTTGTGTGTGTGTTGTGACAGGTTAGATGAGGTTTTAATAAAATCATTTTGTGATGTCAATTACTGAAAGCACCAATGCCAACTCCCAGTGTCCCGTTAATATATGCCTTTAGGCATCACATGATGAGCAACAGTTATGATTATGGGAAAATAAAATGTTTTTTAAATATTTATTTTTATATTTGGGGTTTTAAAACTATGAGGAAACGTAAACGTAAGATTACAGTTAAGGCTGGATTACAACACACAACTTTCAAAATCTAAACAGATTGTTGAAATACTTGGTATCATACACTGACTTTGTAAACGCATAAAAACTGTCCATCACACACCAAGTGACCGAGGATTAACTTGACAGTCATGTAGTGACTGTCACAACAAATTCACACAGAAAAACATGCCTCCAGTTCTAGGATCTGCATGGCAGAAGTAAAGAAACATGTATGGGAGTGTTGCTGTTATTGTTGCTGCTACTTTTTGTTCAGTTAAAAAAGACATGTGTCAAACACATTTAGGTGTGGTCTCTGAGGGAAATAAGATGCCAGTAAAGCCTATACAGACTACAACATGATTTGGAAGTGAGAGGCGTTAAAAATGTAGCTCCTTTTTGAGTGCTTGGTTGCATCTCCATTTCTTGAGCTTCATTATCCTGCATGCATGATTTCCACTGGCAGCTCAAGGTATGGCTTCAAATATTTGTCTTAGAGCAGCATACACTATGAGATTTCTTCTGTATACAGTATATATGTGTGTTTCAAATGTGGCTTTTTCATTGCAATTCTTCCCAAAAGGCCTGTATCCCTGAATCTTTTCTTTACTGTTGTACATGAAACTGGTGTTGAGTGGGTAGAATTAAATGAAGCTGTCAGCTGAGGAAATATGAGGCGTCTATTTCACAAACTAGAGACTCTGATGTACTTATCCGCTTGTTTAGTGGTACATCTGACCTTCCTCATCTCTTTCTGTCCTTGGTAGAGCCAGTTGTCCTTTGTCTTTGAAGACTGTAGTGATCACCTTTGTATGAAATCTTTTTTTTTTTTTTTGGCAATTTCAAGCATTGGATAGCCTTCATTACTCAAAACAAAGATTGATTGATGAGTGTCAGCAGAAAGCTGTTTCTTTTTTGCCATATTTGACCTAATATTGACCTTAAGACATACCAGTCTATTGCATACTGTGGCAACTCAAAAACAAACACAAAGACAATGTTAAGCTTCATTTAACAAACCAAAAAGCTTTCAACTGTGTTTGATATAATGGCAAGTGATTTTCTAGTACCAAATTAGCAATTTATCATGATTACTCAAGGATAAGGTGTTGGAGTGGTGGTTGCTGGAAATGAGGCCTGTCTAAAATTGATCAAAAAAATTACTATAGTAATATTGTAGTAACCACGACTGTAATGACAATGACTGCTGTTACCATGGTTTTCTTAGCAGAAATCATGGTTATGATACAATTAGCCATGGATTTACAACCATAATACTGTAGTTTCCATATATAACCGCTGCTACGAGCGGCACCCGCCCCTTGTCTGTTCATGCCTATATTAATCGCTTTGTGTGTCATTTCTTTTGCTGGATTGTTAAATGTAGTTAGATGTTGAATGTTTAATGTTGCTCAGGGTTGACTAAGTTTTTGAGCATTGTGTACTAACCTCACTCTCTCTGCCTAGTTGGTCCTGTCTCGTGTATCTGTTGGTTGCCCACATGTTAGGTGTTTGTTTGCTTTCCAGTGTTGCGTGTCAGCTGGTCTTCCATGGAGGATATCTCATCTCTGCCCACATGTTGGGAGTTAAGTTCACTCATCTCTGCTGGGCGTTGTTCTGCATCTCGCTAAGCTTCAATGGAGGATACTACAAATCTGTTCCTGACTTCCATAATGCATACACTCATCCTACGAACACACTCTTCATGGATTGCCCCTTGCACGACTACGATGCGCATGCCATTGGAGATCGCTTACCGCTGCTGCAGCCGGTGATGGGATTTTTTACATTCCTCAACCCAGAGACTGCTCATTATTACTGTTAAAATCATTTGAACTGTTCCTCTGCTCTTGGGTTTATTTGTCTCACTATCGTTTGATACAAAACCTGTTGAAGTGTTTACCAAATAGAGTAGACATTCAAACAGAATATGGTTGTCAGTCCTGTTTTGAGTGCTTAATATGGTTACGTTCACACACAGGTCAGTAATTTAAGGTCCTGTCAACCACATTCTATAACCAAACTGACACATGGAAATTTTCAGGACTCACAATAGCATTTTCGGGAGACCTGTGCTGTGTGAACGGATCTGAAATGGAACACAAATCTCCATGAGATGTTGGTTAATGGAGAAACCAATGGGAGAAACCAGTCTCACTGTGGGGGCCAGTTCCCCTCTGGGGACTCATGAATATAATGCAAATATTACTTATGTATAGTGCAAGTCATGTTTTAAAATTATTTAACTAAGTAAGTGTTAAGGATCAGTGTTTAAACAAAGATTTTGTATGAACGGTAAGATTAATGACTAATATCTTTGAAATCCACTCTGGGTTAACTACAGAAATTCACATAGATTACATTTTCCTTGTTAGTTGGCTGTTGAAGTGTGTCGTTGGCAATTAATTGATAGTCTATGTATTCCATTTCAAGAGTGTAGTCATCATTAGAATGAGGTGATGTAGGCAGAAATCAGTTAGGTGCATCGCAGTTCAACCAGGCCGGTAACTTTGTTAAGGTCTATCCTAAATCCAAGGTTCAGGCCATGGCATATGAAGTATCCCATGTACCAAAACAAATTGCACCACGAAAATGACCTAGAAATTGAGAGAGGAGAATCAAAGCCATTTTCAAATTTACGTTGCCTAAATAAGCACCACTGCCACTAAGCCACAACTCCGACAATTATTTTTTCACAGCAACTTCTGTGACTCTCAATGGATAAAACGCAATAACCAATAACCAGTTGACGGGCAAAAATGTGATTTAGAATGTTACCTTGAGTATTGATCCATGGGCTACATGAGTTTCTCTCCCTTCCAGTTAGTTCAAAGAGATAGAGCAGGAGCGTTGCTTGAGAGATCAGACACAGCTTCAGATTAAGAGCCAATGCTTCTCCATTTCTAAAACGCCCGCCTTTGAAATTCCAAATACAGTTCTCTGTTTATTTGACTTCAAATATGAGAATGATGACATCACATGTCTCTATTAACCACATCTTGAGATCCTACACACACGCTCAATTATTAAGGTTAAATTGCCTTGTACCCCTTCAAAATACATTTTCAGAAATCACAGTTGGAGTATGTTGGCCCAAGGCTCATGAGTTAGGAAATAGGCATGCATGCTCAGAATATCATGTCATCTTCCTCCATTCAATGCAATCTTTGCCTCCAACAGAACAGAAGCGACACGGAAAATGCATTAATGGAGAACTGCACCTGAGGGGTTTGTGATCCCCTTGCACAAGCAACCAAGCGTTGTCTGACGGGCCCTTGCACTGATGCAGACTTGATTTTCTCTCCAAATCTTTCTGTCTTTCTCTTTGGCTCCCTCCAGATGAGAGTTCTACAGATTGCTCTAGGTGGCACATGCCACATTGGGTTGCAGTGGGTTGTACGACTGCCTGTGTGAGTGCTGGGCATTCAGCCGGGCAGAAAATCCATCTGAAGTAATGACAATCCATGTTATTTTCAGAGAAAGAGCTCTATCTGATTGCTATAAAGGAGCAGTTTCGATTGGCTGGGGCTGAATGCCTAATAAGAGTGATTTACTCAAGGCTGAGGCTTGGTGATGAGCATAAGAAAAATTAATGGATGATATTTCTGAAAGGATGACTAGGAAGAATAACAAGATTATTTTTGTTTATTCCCAGAGGCACCATCAAGCCCGAGGCATTTGTCCCAATCTTTCCTGAATTTAGTCCAACGCTTATTCCAAAGTATTAATTCTAATCCTGATCAGGCACACTGAAATATTCTATAATTACCCAAAGTGGCAAGGAATATTTAATCATACCTTGAAAAAGTTGTTAAGGATACACGCTGTAAAACTTTAAAGCAGTAATTCACAAGAGGTCATGGAATATATGGATTTTACCACTCAACTGCTTAAAACCCCCTTGATAAAATCGCTGACATGCACAGACTCCTGTGACATATTGCTTTTATAATATGGGGAAATTATTAGAATACACAGTTCTTCTGTCAAGTAATAGAGTTTAATATCCTAAATGCAAGATTTTTTTTTATTTTTAGTTTTTTTACGGTTACCAGACAACATAGCAACTTAGTGACACTGATACTACTCGACCCACCCTGAGCGGGATTCGCACCAGCTATTCCCGGCATGGGAGTCGGATGCACTAGCAAGGAGACTATAAAAGCCATGGCATCTAGCTTCGGTCACTAGTGTGTCTCTTAAGGACAGTAGAGTGAGGTTCACACACTGCACAACTATCACATACCAGCTAGCTACGTTACACTCACCCCCTATTCCTCACTCCCATCAGGGTCACGGCACCAGTTTCACCGGTCCTACTCGATGTGCTCCGAGCAGGATTTGAAACGGCGATCCCCGGTATGGGATTCAGACGTGCTAGCAAGTTGCTTATAAAAGTCATGGCCTCTAGCCTCGGTTACTAGTGTGTCTCTTAAGGCCAGGAAAGTGAGGTTTACACACTGCACAGCTATCACGTACCAGCTGGCTGCTGTTACATTAGCATATTAAAGGAATGTTCCAAGTTCAACACAAGTTAAGCTCAATCGAAACAGTTTGTGGCATAATGCTGATTCCCACAAAAAACAATTTCTCATTATCTCATTATTATTTCTCAAATCCCTCATTAATTTAACAAAAAGCTAAAATAGCAGTAACAGTAAGGCACTTACAATGAAAGTGAATAGGGTCTGTCCATATTCCTTTATACAGAATGTATGGTTACAGGTGTGTGTTTATCAGCATTTACAATGTCTTAAAATTAGGCTCATCCAATCAGAATTTAGAGTCTAAACTAATTTTGTAATGAGAACTGTAGCATTGCAGATACTGTGGATATCCACATTAGATTGTGCCAGCTGTTGTTGTACATGCGTTATCATAATTAATTTTTTTCACCTGCTCTTTTTTTTCAGCATGAACGCTTGCTATTTTCAACCCTGACAACTCTGTATGCAATCATTCAAACGTCACGTGTGTGTTTGTGTGTGGGCAGGTTTGAGTGGATTATGAGGATTTTTTTTGGGTTACAAACTGTCAATTACAAAGGTATTATGCTATAAATCTGGTTAATGAGGACATTTCTAGTGCCCTTATAATTCAAATCGCTTACAAAACATACTAAACTATGTTTTTTTAAAAAGTTTTTGTGATGTTAGGTTTAGCGGTAGGGTTAGGGGATAGAATCTGTAGTTCATTCAGTATAAAAATTATCATGTTTATGGTGAGTCCTAGTAAGGATAACCGCACTCACATATATGTGTGTGTGTGTGTGTGTGTGTGTGTGTGTGTGTGTGTGCAGGATGAAGGATGTTGTGCACCAAAACAAAATACAAAAATTTTAAATAACTCCTGACAAACATTTAGAAATGTCTGTCAGGCTGCAATATCATGGCATCACTCAATGATCACAGTGAATGCCTCATTTTAGATCTGACAGAAATGAAAGTCCAGTACTCAGGCAAAGACAGGAATAAGATGCAAGACATTTTCCTGAAAGGGAAGATACTTTTATCACCTTTATTAGTTAACAGAAATGGCCATATTGAAAACTAACTAAACAGTTTTTTTCATGTTACTCATTTCATCTTATTCACTAACCACACTAAATGCATTGAAATAACAATAAACCGTGAGTATTTAAATTACATATGTCATTTTCATAATTTTCAGAAACCCTCCTTCCTATGCCAGTTCAGCTTATTATAGGCCGCACCTTATTTACCTGGGACATTAAATGTCACAATTTCTGTATTTGTGCCTGAATCACAGTGGAGTAGCATGATTTGCATATTGCATTTTCACTGTTTGTATTTTAACATTTACAAACTTTTAATTTCATTTTCCTTTCAAATTGAATTAAAATATCATCACCTATATGAGTATCTGTTTTAGAACAAATCTCCACTCACCCTTCATCCCATACAAATGGGAGACTGATCAAAACACAACTGTGGCAATAAAGACTTTTTTCTTTTTTTTATATCACAGGGTATGGTGAAATTGATTTTCAAGTGTGAAAAATGCTCAGCTGAGCCCTTGGCCGAAGGGAAGTATGATGGGGGTTTAGGTGTCTGCCAAGGCGTGGATCGAACAGTGAATTGTTAAGCATTTGAAAATGGCCTCTTCCTGTAGGTGGGGAATGAATGGCAAGCTGTTGATTCTTTTGTAAATACGCTATTGTTTCCCTTGAAGGGTTCAGATAGCTTTACCCCATAAAAATAGACAATAAACATTAAGTTTTATATCCTCTTTTGCTATGCTAGATAAAATCAATTATGAAAGTAATATCAAGGAATATATTTTTAATAGAATAAAAAATGAAATAGATCTCCAAAAAAGGTAATTTTGCCTCAAAGTTATACTTGCCTATATCCAATGAATATGTGTCAGCTGTACCAGCTACACTATGAAGATATGTATGTATACAGGCCTTAGGAAAAAACAACATGCAGATATATGCTTAAAGATAAACACTTAATGTTGATCTTACTGTCCTGGAACATCAGGCTCCCTTGAGAGCATGTTCAAGTTTACCTTTTATATTAATTGGATAGAACTGCAGCAGTGTTGCTTTGAGATAGAGAAAAACTGTCAGTAAGAATATTTAGCCTGCACCCACATGTGTAGAGTGGCAAGCCCAGGGGTACATTAGTGTCACTTCTCTCTGTGTGGCAGAACATGAGGTGGGCCCAACAGCAGTCTAATCACTAGAGCAATGCTGCAATCTCACCTCCACAGCCCAGCGCCTGCAATCTCACCTCCACAGCCCAGTGCTTACTGTGGTACACCTGATTGATTAGGCCAGTGTGTGTATGTGTGTGTTTGTGTGTCTTCTCTAAAGTGCAAACTGCTCACACGTGAGTTTGAAAAATGTCATGAGGACTATGTGTGTGCTAGTGTTTATTTCTATATATCTATATTTGGATGTGCTTGTTTGGGACTGCTTGTGTGCAAGAATATGTGTGTGTGTGTGCTTCAGTGTCAAGCACCAATTAAATGTAATACGTATTGAGGGCATAGCATGGTAGCTCCACTATGATAATGTGATGATCTGAAAAGGTGCTGGAGAAAGGGCACATTAAGTTACTTGAGCTTTGAGGACTCTAAATATATAAGCAATAATGGATCAATGCTTTGATCAATTATAGCAATTACAGTTTAAAGAAGATTTAGCTGTGCCACACTAGTACTTTGCCTAGCATCATCACCCAGCATGCCACATTGCATCCTGAATGAAAAATTCATGAGGAACCCTTTTATAGGGGATATATCAAGTGCCAAATTACAGAGGCACGGGATGACACACAAACACAAACACATACACCCATGTTTTTGTGGCTATCCTTATGAGGACTCACCATAGACATAATGATTTTTATGCTCTATGAACTATAGATTCTATCCCCTAACCCTCACAAAAAACTTTCTGCATTTTGACATAAAAAAAAAAAAAAAAAAACATTGTTTAGTATGTTTTTTAAGCGATTTGAGCTGTGGAGACACTAAATATGTCATCATAAACCACATTCATAGCATAAAAACATTAAAATTACCAGATTGTAACATAAAAAAATGTCCTCGTAAACCAAACAACCCCCCAACCTCCCCCCCCCCCCACACACATATGCTTAAATACACCCAGGCTATCTTTCTCTTTCTGTTCAAAAACCTTGTGTGCCACTTCACTACCTGCTGCCTTCAAAGGTAGCATATTGACTGAAATGGAACCTCAAACGTTACTGATATGGAAAGCTCTACTTAAGCAGCATGTACATACAGTATATGTCCAACCCGGTATCACGCCGAGGCGTGAAATAGACACGCCGGTCCACTCGCGGATGCGTGTCTATTTCACGCTTTGCCTCCTCCAGGCGTGTACATGACACGCGCGCGTCTACGTAGAATACCGGCAGGGGGCGATCGTTTCCTCGACGCCAACAACTGTCCGCGCACCAAAGAGGAAGCGATACATCGCGTTCTCCAGTTCCGGTTAGCGGGATATATATTTTTGTACATAAATACACTTTTTAAATAAATATATATATATATATATATATATATATATATATATATATATATATATATATATATATATATATTTATGTATTTATTTACATCAGCACAAGATACTCGACAGCCCACACACACACACACACACACATATAACAACGTTAGGCTACAGCAACGTTAGGATTTCTTCATGAAAGCAGCACTGTAATGAACCTTTATTTGTCACATATGGTCACAAGTGAAAGTAACCGGCGAAATTGGCCGGCATCCCGCCCGCACGAACGTGCAACGCGACGACAACGGTATCGCTTCCTCTTTGGTGCGCGGAGAGTTGTTGGCGTCGAGGAAACGATCGCCCCCTGACGGTATTCTACGTAGACGCGCGCGTGTCATGTACACGCCTGGAGGAGGCAAAGCGTGACACCGACACGCATCCGCGAGTGGACCGGCGTGTCTATTTCACGCCTCGGCGTGATATCGGGTTGCAACGTCATACAGATGTCTTTGGCTGCTATATTGCATTTCGTTGTTCCAGTGTCTTGCATTCTAATTGTTATAATGTAGTCTGTTACAAAATGTACACATGATGGCATAAACAAAATATAACGCATCATACTGTATTTTATAGGCTTGGGATTGATGCCTTTCTCACGCATCAAAAATAGGAACATTTTCCCGATTGTTATTGATATATATCTGCATTTAATTTTTTTTTCCAGATATACTGTATCTAGGGCTGCTTGTTTCCCAGTTGTATTTGTCTCTGTCTCTTCAAACATATTTCTCAACACAACTTTGGTAAAGTGTGAGCTGCAGGATGATATGGCGTGTTCTAAAATATTTTGTCAAAATTACAAAATATTCTAAAATTACAAAAATTCTACAAATGAACATACACTCACCGCCGCTCTCTATCTCCGGAGGCTGCTCAAAATTCTAAAATCACATCTTGCATAGTTTTCCATTACATTTTGTGTTTGACAGTTTGAATTAAATCTATTCAAGGCTACATACAGATAAACTGCAAACTAATTTCTCATTGTTCAGTTTGCGCAGTTACAATAGCTTCATACACTTACCTGCAAACTCATTGTCACTTTTTCATTCTTGAAGAAGTACAAAAACCTTTGTAACATTTGTGTGTATAGTGACTATATCTACAACTTAGTTTGGACTTTGCCTTGTGCCGCTGTTCCCGTGATCTTCAGTAAATGTTATATCACCCTCTTGTAGTCTACCAATGCTATTACACCAGACTACATTAAACAGTAGGCCAACTGACAGTGAATTGGAAAGCACGCAAATTAGACTTCTAATTGAAATGTTAGCTAATATAAATATATGTTGGCACCTCGAAAACGTATCAATAAAATATTGAGCCGATCAATTATCGATATATCAATATTTTATGACATGCCTAACATTTTGTTATTATGTGAAGACTCGCTGACCAACTCAATGAAGAATGCTAAGGATGCTCTCTCTACTATTCCTTTAGGTTACCATAGTTATCTTAATAAGTACACATCATTGTTTTTATGGTTGCTGACTGAACCGTGTGTTTGCAAAGTGAGTATGGCTTGACTGGAGACGCCATAATCATCACATTTTTAATACGCTGCATTAAGTTTAAAGTTGTTTTGAAGTTGCTTTTCCATTCAGCTGCACTCCATCTAGCTTTATGAATGGAAGAACTCTCCTATGTGAGCTTCTTCAGCCCTGTCTGTATGCCGTCACAGGCCTGGTGTGTGTGCACACCTCTAGAGTGTTGAGCGCTACCTCTGCTCCGGACAGAAAGTCACTGTGTGCTGTTTTGGAGCTTGACAATTCAGTAAAGGTACCGCCGAAAACCATGACATAATCCATTTCAAAATTGAAAATGAGGCCCCTCTTTGACACGTTTGTAATAGTTGTCACTGAATTTCAAATTGAGTGAAAAATCATGTCCCGAACATTATTGGTCATCGTTTTCATGATCGATCATTGCTGTCAATTCAATACATACACACAAACATTGGGTAAAATAGCCTATTTAGAATATATTAAACTTTTATTTAATGGTAAATGGTCTGTACTTATATAGCTCCTTTTTAACCTTAGCGGTATTCAACTGCGTCTCATTCACCCATTCACACACACACACACACCAATGGTGGCAGAGCTGACATGCAAGGCGTTAGCCTGCCATTGGGAGCAACTTGGGGTTCAGTGTCTTCCCAAGGACACTTCGGCACTTTGCTCTACCACCTAAGCCACAGCTGCCCCATAATGTAATATTTATTTCTGTATTGAATGAATTGTAAGTATGTTTGCAATTGACCTTTCTTATCCTCCATCTTGTTTTTCACTGAGCTTTTACAGTATTTAGGGATTGCCTTGTGCCTCTCCACAAAGGATACAACAAAAATGCGTCCCAAAACAAGATATTCTAGCAAACATACTCATTATGTGCAAAAACAAGAGCATAATAATGCTGTCTACACTTTGAAACAGCCTTCACAGAGCACCTATCTCATGATTGCCCACACAAACATTCTGAGACCTTCCCATGCTCTTTCCAAGTTAATTTCTATCTTCCTCCCCGTATATCCATTTGTCTCTCTCTCTCTTTCTTTCTTTCCTTCTTTTAATGTTGTCCTGAGGCAACATGTCTGATTGCCTTGTGTTCTTTTGCACACAGATTAATCTTTGCACTCATAATGCTGTGAACAATAAGTGCGGGCACCACACTATTCAGAGAGCAACTTTTGATCAGACCGAAGAGGCAGTAAAAAGCCATTCTTAATTATTTTCGGAATATCACTCAGGACAGTCATTTTGAGGAGTATTAAAATTCTTCACAGATATTAGTTAATACGCAAATTGATACAGAAGATAATGAAAGCAGTAATAATTCACTACTGGGTGCATTCAAGGTTTAATAACTGTATAATTACACTGCTAAATTAAAAGTAATTGTATGTGTAAAGGATACTGGCTAAATTACTGCACATGCTTTCATAAGATTGAAGAAAGGACTTCAATTGAAGTTCAAAGATGCAAATGTGCAATTCTAAAGTACATTTTGCAGAATGTTTACATAGCTTTTCTCCATAGGATGATGGTTCATACATAGTAAGGGTGTGCTAGTGTGGTCTACTAATCGACTAGTCATCCATCAACTGACCAGTCTCTTATTGGGGTAAATTACTACCATTAATATTTTTTGGTTGTGGTGGTTTTAATGGAATATGCATTTTCAAATTAATTAAGAGACTTTTTAGAGAGTGTTTTTGCATGAATAACTGTCAGCATTGTAAAAACCCCCTGCAAAAGTTCTGTCTCTTTAATGCTTTTGGTTTAGTCCTTTTATGTGCTGCTTTTACAGCAGTCAAAGTGGCAAACCAACAGTATATTTCAAGATGATTACTGATGTTAAATCCTCTGCTGTGAGTAATTCTCCTGTTTTTGTGAGGTGCTGTGGAGAGATTAAAATGTTTTGATTATTTTGTCTGACACTGCTAAAACAAATAGTTTCAGTAAAAAATAAATAAATAAAAAAAAAACGCTTGATGTCGTGAAGAAGATTTGTACCCGCAATATTATCTTGCAGTTCTGCGCTTTTGAATGTGCTGTGAGGATCACCATAAATCACTCCGGTAAAATTAAAGCACATCATTCTGCATTCAGGATGCGCAAAAGCATTTTGTGCTGCTCTGTATTGGAGCCACAGCGTTTCTTAATTTGATAGTTTTGTGCAATAAGATGTTATAGTTATGTAGCCAATTTATTTGTGTCCATATATATCCCTCTGCATTGTGTCTAATGGGGGTCACGATAACATAACGGAGCCTAATTAAACATTATTTTTAACACTGACTACTCAACTAGTCATTCAAACAACCAACCGACTAGACAGTTAGGAAAATTGATAGATTTACACATCCCTCAAGCTTAAAAAAAAAGCATAATGAAACTAGCCCATTTGACTGGTGCTCCATACAATAGTTTTGCAGGTTTATGTTTATTTATTTATTTTAAAACATTTATTTACTGAATATTTCCCCTACCTCCAAACATATGCAGGATTGAGAGAAACATTTGAGAGCTGCATTGCAGGGCAAGATTTTCAGCAAATAACAAACAAAAATAAACTCAGAAGACTAGTAATATTGCGCATATGAATATGGGATGATATAGACTACTTTTACTATACTTTTATAGTGTTCGTCCTTTTTGGACCTTGACAGAAATATTTACTATGAACTACTGAAAACGGACAAACGGAATGACATGCAATGACATTTGGAATGACACGAGGGTGGGAAAATAATTACATCATTTTCATTATTAGTTCAGGTATTCCTTTAGGAATGAAAGCCAAGCTATGCAGGGGAAGAGAAGAGTAATAAATCAAATGAGCCATGTGAAATATCTTAGTGGAGAATGACAAGAGTCGGTACCAGAAAGTCTGTCAGAAGTCATCTTCCTACAGTTTTGTGTCAGAGCGGTATCACAAAGAAAATGAAAGAGCAGTCCGTTAGACTCTTCAGTCACTAAGCTCATAGTAAATTAGTACCTTGTTCTATATTTGAGGTGAACTTTTAGGGCTTTTGAATTCTTTAAAAAGTGTCTGAAAGACTGATGTTACAGCAATTCATGGCAGATCTATTGCACAACAGGGATAGTTCACTTAAAATGAAAATTCTGTCATTATTTACTCTTGGGGGTTAGTTCCAAACCCATATGACTTTCTTTCTTCTGTGGAACGTTTTTAACAATTTGACTGGGTGAGTTAGTTAAACATGTCTAGTTCAGCCATCCAAATAAACAGAAAGGAACTTGGTGTCTTTCAAGCTTGACGCTAATGTCACTGAATATAATTATATCTGTCAAGATTTTTACAGATTTGTTCCATTGCCAGAGATCATCAGGTTTGCAACTGAGACGAAAGTGCAGCACAATCATGTAACATTTAAACTGTCCAGCTGGTAATAATGAATGCTGTTAATGCAATAGCCATTCATGACATGCTCGAAATAAGAAGGCCGTCATGGATGAGCAATACCATAAGCAACAGCGTTTACTTTTCTTTAATAACCAAGAGCTGATGTAAGCTCTTTAAAGAATTAAATGTGTTATTCATTTGCACAATCAAACTATAAATAATACATATTTCTCATTGTATAATTCTTGTAATCTTTAAGCTTAAAATATCAAAATTATAGTCCCCAGGGTAAGCAAATAGCCTACTATTCTAACTATACTAATACTGTAACAATACAATACTGTAACAATACATGTCTCCAACACTTTTTGGCATAGATGATAGAAAATC
This sequence comes from Moxostoma hubbsi, assembly GCA_032164185.1. Lineage (NCBI taxonomy): Eukaryota > Metazoa > Chordata > Actinopteri > Cypriniformes > Catostomidae > Moxostoma > Moxostoma hubbsi. The sequence continues at coordinate 11,516,442 of JAVLUX010000019.1, forward strand.
CGCTTTTGACAGGGTTGTATCTAATACAGAGGCATTGCCAGGCACGAGTTTTTTATTTAGTTTCTCTGCTGCTGATCCACACATCTACTAACTCACAATATCCCAGGACTGATAGTGACGACGTAAGGATGATGCCATTAAAGGTGCTATAAACGATTTTATCCGTTCTAGAATTTCCACAAGAAGAGCCGTTGGATTGGCCACACCCCGCCTTTCCAAAACTCACACTCCAAAGATACCAAAACTGTTATGAACAAAATGGCATAAAAATGACATTGAGCCTCAATAATTCGACTGAAACTGCAATCCAGTGAGAACGCGCAAAATGATTTACAGGCAGAAAGCATCAGAGACCGCGGCTAGCACAGTCAATGAGACTGGTGAGATTTATCAGGACACTTATTACTTTAATATCTTTCAAGGAGTAGAAACATTTATTGCATACCTTTCCATGAAAAAAATCACTCACAGCACCTTATGTCAAATGAAGTATTTGACATATTTGACATTTATTAAATTAAAACATGGAGAACAAGACTAGTTATCACACAAGGATGTTGCCGCAAGGGTTGTATCTCAGAAAAAATAAGATTTGGAGTCAAAATTCCAATGTGTGTTTTCTCTAGCAATGGTTTTGTTTGTTGGTTTCAAACATACAATTCTACCCAATGATTTCACTATCATTATAATTTTGTTATAACTCCTGGGCAAACAATCGATTGTAATCAAACCACGCTGGCATGTATTAAGGCAAAGATCAGCAATAAAAATGTTTGATTTTTACCAAAAGGTTCAAATGTGTTTTCACATTTTTATCGAGGCAGGTTTTCATATGTGTTTTAAATGTCATATATGTATACAATTTGTACAATTTAAATATATGCTGGTCAAAATAATGTTATTAGATTTTTGTATGTTACCTTTTAAATTTTTGTTGTTACATGCCCCACCACCCCCCATTGAAAAATGAGAAAACGATTGTTAAAATAAATTAATTTATGTAACATTACATGATATATTATGATTTACATGATGTGAAAACCAGTCCACCTGTAACAACTCAACACACACAATTCAATATGGCTTCCATATGGCACATTACTTAGTTGCAACTTCACAATAATTTTAGTATTGGTTCAACTATACAATTCCCCAACTTTCACTCTCTCTAAATAAAAAATGTTAAATCAATAAACAGCTTTTAATTTACTTGAGCAAGACAACAATGGGAGATGTTTTAGCTCTGGTCTGTCACTTTCTACACTTTCTAGTAGAATGTCCTTGATCAAACTAGTAATTCTAGATGTATGGAGCTATATCTTGATGCTGCACAGTGGGAATGCTGCCCTCTGCACACAAGGCTGCTCAAACATGGCCAGGTTAAGTAGGTCCATTAACTCAACCCAGCAATGACAAGGCACTTTGACCTTGGCTGGAGAGGTTTCTAAGAGCAATGAAGCCAAGAACAGCATGCAATTACTTTTAATGAGCTGAAACAATATCTATTGATTCATTAGATACATACATACATACATACATACATACAGTAAACAAGTCAAAACTGTTTAATGTGTATTTAAACATTTGTACTTAACTGCACATGTCCACATCAGATTCTACAAATTGCTTTCTCATCTATTGACTATTTCTGTAACCTAATGGATTTAATAACGGAATGGCTGTAATGTCACCTAAAAATTATCCATAACACTCCACCCTGTTCCATTGTAATGTAAATCGGTTTTCAATAGTTTGTGTACATTGTGCAATAATTTTTATTTCATAAAACAACTTCCATTTGGAGAGAAAAATCCACTTTAATTCTAAGGCTTTCCCTCATTCTTAAGGCTTATTATTAAAGTCTATTAAAGGCTGGAAATGCGTACTGATTCTTTGATAATATGGTATGTGAGTATAAGCTATTCTTAAGATTATAATTAAGTATTCTCAGGCTCCCTTTCAAATAACAGCTCAACCAAGATTTCTGACTCATAATAGCCATTATAATACTCTGCTAAAGACATTTACGACATTGACAGACACTTTTATCCAAAGCAACTTGCAATGCATTTAAGCTATATATTTAATCAGTACATGCATAACATGGGGATCAAGCCTTGACCTCGGCTTTGGCATCATACCCTACAAGTTGTCATAGTTACCTTTCACATCATCATAAATTAACGTTGTCATCATTATAATCATCTTACAAGCCATTTCATTGCATCTGACATCATTACACTTGTAAAGCCCATGCTCTCTGCTCGACAGTCTACCCTGCTAAATTTTTATGAATTTGGAAATATGAATCATATCTAATAGAGCATGTGCAAATAAATCAAGTGGCCTTTTGCTATATGAGCTAGAGATTAAGAGAGTAAGAAAAAGAGCAATCGATAAAGGCACAGGAATCAACACTGTCTCTTAAGAGCTACCCTGTGGTATTTGGGTAACAAGTTAGTGGGACCAAAGAAAGGCACTTAACAAACCCTTACGCATTTTAAGCATTTCCACACTGAGACAGGAAGTGAGGTAATCAAATGCTGAGAAGAAGATTGATCGTCTATTTATGGCAAACGTTCCTGTGGGAAAAGGCTGTTCCGGTATGTTGTGTTTTGGTTGGAAGCACAGCCCTTCACTAGCAACCCTGTAGGGATGAGCTGAAGCTCTTTGACTAAGAAGCAATAAGAGTGATGCATACATGATGGAGGAAGTTCCAAAACCTTATGCGTTCATGCAGATAATGTTATATATGATACTGCATAAGTAAAAGCCATTAAAGAGCATGTGAAATCATAAATTATGGTTTATGTCTGTTAGATTTCAGGCCATCTATATTATATCGAGTGCATTGTTTTCCAATCCAGGTACTAGAGTACCCACAACAACAGACATTTTGGATGTCTGCCTAATCTTACACACCTGATTCAACTCAACATACAGTAGTTAGTAGGGTGTCCATGACCTTATTTGGGATTTTCAAATAAAGGAGACATCCAATACATGCATTTTTGAGTGTACTCCAGGACATGATTGGGAAACACTGTGCCAGTGTACTTCTAAAAGTTGACAAGCTAACTTTTATCAGGGATTCAAATTCTCTTCTTGGAAAACTGACCAAATATTTAGATTTTTTTACTAATCTTGCCCTCATGGGCTCATCCACATTTGTGTCTTATAAAATGCTCTCAAAAATGAGAAAGTCCTCCCCATAATACCACCTGTCTTTGACTAGTAGATCCCCTTTTTTAAATGTCCTCACATTCATACCAAAAGCCTGTTTCCTCTCGCATCGGTGGATAATGTGATTGTGGCAGGGCGGAGGGCCGTATCAGGCTAATCAAGCCTCCGAGAGGGATAAGGGCCAACTGCGGAAGACGGTGCGAGAGAGAGAGAGAGATCATTTACGGACATGTCCGTCATATGTGTGTGTGTGTCTTTGGTTTAAGTTTACTATTAAAATATTATTTATATCGTCAAGCCGGTTCTCGCCTCCTCCTTTCCCTTAACCCCCTTTGCAATGATGTTTAGTGTATTCAATTTGTAAACATTGCCCAACAGAAGCATGTGGATCCAAAGTGCCGATACTTTACAGATTTGCAATGACTGTCTTTTTATAGTGCCTCACCCATCAAAGTTTAAGGAGTAGGTAAATGACATACAGCAATGGTATATAACTATGAGTTGTTATGACAGACAACTGCAGCAGTTATGCCTAAACTCATATTAACTCCAACTAACACTATTTTAAGTTGTAGTTCTGCATCTGGATCGCTCTGTATAAATATATTTTACATTGCTTCTTTTAGAGACCAGAATCGGAAAAAAGTCCAGCGACAATCATGGCAGAGCCCAGTGGTTGATCAGGGAAACTGTTGATAGCAAGTAATATAAAATGCATAGTGCTGGTCCTGGATGCTTATTAGTCAATAGCTTTACTATACTTGTTGACATTTACTGATTTTGCAAAAAAAAAAAAAATCTTTATATTAAACAATATTTTGTGTCCTTAATATTTTTATTATGTGGTAACCGTTTTATGAAAGTAGTGTAATTTAAAGTAAATGTATGTAGTTCATGCTTTAAGGCACTAAATTAAGCATTAACTTTCAAATCACTTTTATGATTGTTAGCGAGTTAGCCAATACATCAATTTGAGTAGTAATATTTGTTTACACTAAATAAAAGATGTCCCTATTGTAACCTTGTCCTTACTAATAATCATTATACTGTAAGGCTCATTCAACATCTTCTAAGGCAGCTGATATCAACTGTCCTCTTGATTGACTATACAGCTATGTGAGAGGATGGATTCGATCTGTCTCTGCAAATAGACCTGTCTATCTTCTCAGCCACTTACTGAAGCATGATGCATTAATAAACATCTCACTTTCACCAACAATCAGTTCATGTACATCACCATGATTTTTCAACCATGATACATATCAACAGGAGGTGCAGTAAACATCATCTATAAGCACAGAGTATAACCACATGCAACCAATCACTGTACTACCAAACCAAATGTTCGGGAGTGTGAGCAGAGATCTTCATTATGTCACTTTTGTTTTGCAAAGCATGGGAAGTTTGACCCTTTATTTTCTTGTTTACCACTATCATTTCACAAACGTATTGCTTTCTGTAAACATTTATAACTCAGTATGATGTATGAATAATACACACAGTAAATCAGGCTCTACTGTGAACATAGTCTAATGTGATATTCTCTGCATTATTCAAAATGTGTTTTGTGCATTTGTTGAGCAAACTCGTATGTGACTTAAATTTCTGTGTCAAAGAGCCAATCATATTTAATCATGCAGTAATGCTCATAAAGCTAATGTAATATTGCCTTTGCCCTCTCTACGATGATTTCAGCACATTAACTTCAAACACATCATTAAATTTTAATAAAAAGACCTAAATGAGTATATCTTGTTAGAGCGTGGGCAATTCATGCATGCCTATGCTTTATGTATTCAGATCACAGAGGCGGATAGAGAATGACAAACTAAGCATGGGTTAAGCACTGCTATTTGAAGGAGAAGAGCAAAGCAATGCAAAAAAACAAACAAAAAAAACACTAGCTTAACCAATTGCTTCTAATTGTTCTTGTCACCTTTCAGAGAGAGAGAGAGAGAGAGAGAGAGAGAGAGAGCAGAAAGGAGCTTCCCCAAGGCAGAGTACATATAAGAAGTGCTGAGGTACACTGTGGTAAGAGAAAAGGAAGTTAAAACTAGAGGGGAGAGAATGAGAGAGATACTGTATTGACTATAAAGGTTTGAACGGATGGATGGGCAGATGAAAGATTGGTTGTAAGTAGCACTTACCAGATGCCAAAAGACCTTTTATTTGTTGTCAAAAATGCTGGTAATTTGGTACCAAGCTGATACAAAAACAATATCCACAGTCCCAAGTACTGAAACAGTTTGGTAGCTAAGAACTTTCTGAATGACACTCGGCTGTTTTCAACACTCACATACATATTTGCTTGTGTGCTTTGTAAAGAGTGCTCATGCCAAGCGGTAACAGTATGTGTAAATTTGGGATTAAATTGGTTAACACACACTTTCACACATATTTGCTATTTGGTGGGGAGGGGAAAGAAATAACATCCAAATGATCCAAGATTTTCAGATACCTATTATCAAATGGGCCTTAACAGCAAGTGTGGTCTAAACATCACATTTAACATTCTTTGACTTCAGGAAAACTTAGAGATGAAAGAAAAGAGAGAGATTGAAACTGACTGTAGTAATGGAGAGAATAATAACTAAAGCTTGATGAGTGTAAGACAACAAGATCAGAGTTGGGTATGGACACATGAAGAGATTAATGAACTTGAATCAGAAGCTTGAAGCAGCCATTATACTCCTGGCAAGCTGTCTCAGTTTGGCTTTTAAGGCCATGAGGTGAGAAATGAGAAGGGATGTTTGGACAAAATGACATTTCTGAGTCATGTTTCACATCTCAGGTTTAAAATACAGCTTGTGGGTGTCAAGATGAGTGATTCTGTGAAAATAGGTGCATTCACAAAGCTGAAGTCTCAGAAATGTAATAACAAAGTTGCATCATTGCTATAAACAAACTGTCTTTTTGATCCACAGCTGTATTCATATTGTAGTAACCCAGCTGCACACGACCATGCAGACACACACACACACATACATACTTATGTAGCCCTAGAGAATGCGTGGTTGCGTAAATAGGATTGCCGGACAGCACCAGGGACAACAGAGGCATGATAGTAGACATACTTTGCCTGAGGGTTGCCAGATTCAGAGTAATAGACTCCCACCATCTAATTCCCAGAGAGCTGACATAGTGGCCATGTCATGTTGAGGGAACTGATTGACTAGAGAGAAGAGAGAGAGAGAGAGAGAGAGAGAGAGAGAGAGAGAGAGCAAAATAAAAGGGGAGTGCCTAGCCTTCTATCCATTTCTCACATTCTCTCATTTATTTCTTGCTCCAAAAAACACAGGTCTTATTTTGTCAAATTAAATCTTGCAGAAATGCCAGCAAAGTCTGGCAGCAAACTATACAAAGAGGTGAAAAATAGAGGTGAATCTGTTTTGTATAGCTTTAGCTTAGCTTCTTCTCTGATCTCAAATTATGATAGACATACAGACAGACCGATAGACAGATAGATAGATAGACACTCACCGAACACTTTATTAGGAACATCTGCACAGCTACGTACTTATTCTTGCAATTATCTAATCAACCATTCATGTGGCAGGAGTGCAATGCTTAAAATTAAGCAGACACGTGTCAGAAGCTTCAATTAATGTTCACATCAACCATCAGAATGCAAAATATTTTTTATTTAAGTGATTTTGACTGTGGTAAGATTGTTGGTGCAAGATGGGTTGGTTTGAGTTTTTCTGTAACTGCTGATCTCCTGGGATTTTCACACACAACAGTCTCTAGAGCTTACTCTAGAGACCGTTAGAATTAAAGAATTAAAGTGGATTTTTCTCTCCAAATGGAAGTTGGTTTATGAAATAAAAATTATTGCACAATGTACACAAACTATTGAAAACCGATTTACATTACAATGGAACAGGGTGGAGTGTTATGGATAATTTTTAGGTGACATTACAGCCATTTCATTATTAAATCCATTAGGTTACAGAAATAGTCATTAGACAAGAAAGCAATTTGTAGAAGCTGATGTGCAGTTAAGTACAAATGTTTAAATACACATTAAACAGTTTTGACTTGTTTACTGTATGTATGTATGTATCTGAATGGTGCCAAAAACAAAAAGCATTTAGTGAATGGCAGAAAAGCCTTGTTGATGAGAGATATCAACAGAGAATAGCCAAACTGGTTCGAGCTGACAGAAAGGATGCAGAATGCACAACACGTTGAAACTTTAGGTGAATGGGTTACAACAGCAGAAGACCACGTCGGGTTCCACTTATGTCAACCAAGAACAGAAAGCTGAGACTGCAGTGGGCATAGGCTCACAAAATTTGTACAGATGAAGACTGGAAAAACGTAGCAAATCATCAGAAAATGTGTGATGCATATGTCAACATGGACCAGAATCTTGAGGGAATTTTTCCATCATCTTATGGAATCCATGCCATGAAGAATTGCTGCTGTTTTTAGAACAAAGGGAGGCTCTATCCAGTTTTAGTATAGTGTTCCTTATAAAATGCTCAGTGTATATCTGTGTATAAATCTCTGTCTATCTCTCTCCCTGTGTGTTTGTGTGTGTGTGTGTGTTTTAGTTTGTGTTGACTTTGACTACTTTTGTTACCACGTTTAAATATGAGCACATATTAGGTCAATTAAAAAAAAAAAAAAAAAAGATTTACAGTGGACATGACTAAACTGGGAATAAAATATCCTTAACTTTCCTGAACCAAAACCAAACCTAATGGGAAACAGATGAAATATTAAAGTGACTAAAATGTAATATTACTATGACTATACTGAATATTTGCTTTAACAGAGAGCTTTGAATTTGTTTTTTGTTTAATTATTTTTTTACAGATAAAATGAAAAGGTAAGACAGTTACAATCTTGCAATCACACATATACACACACAAAGGGCAATTCTACACATGTCCACAGGATCCCTAACATGCACTAGGTGTGGCATGCAGTGGCATACCAATTACTGGATATGATCAGCCAGTTATCAGCCTGCCAAAATATACTGATCAGCTCTCATATATTTTTGTTCATATCAAATAACAGTAGCAACATTTGTGATTTTCCTTGCAAGGCTATCTATTTTTGGCTGAGAAGAATAGCAGCACTGGGATGCACCCCAGCAATGCTGTCCATCACATGGCAACAGAGCGAACCAGTGCAAGTTCATGGTCATAGTTCCTAAGAATGTAACATTTCTGTCAAATTTGACCTTCACTTTAATACATGGCTTCCTTTTCTTCTCTCTTTCTCACTTTCATATATTTCTCTTTCAATCTGTGTGTGTTGGTCAAAGTGTGTGAGACTGTGAATAAAAAAAATACAGTCTAATAGATTAATTGACATTGTCTCCTTCCTGGAGCCCGTTTCAAACATTTAACATTTCCTCAAGCCTCTTGAATAGTTACCATTCTTGAAAAATGTTTGTCAGTCAGTTGACACTCTCTGAAGATACCATCGTGCATATTCTTAAACATTTCAATGAAACCATTTGGAAGAAAAAAAAAATTTCAGACCCCCAGCTGGAGGAAGACTTTCCCCTCGCCCCTCCTACGGTACAGGATGCTGTCCATGGTCCTGAATCCCGTCATTTTCATTAAACTACTCTCTTCTCGGTATTACAGTCAGAGATTTCAAAGAATTCATCAAGAGACTTAAGCGAAAACCTTTTATAAATAGAAAACTAATCCCCTTGCCGGAAATCACATTTAACATTAATATAAACAGAACGAAGAACAAAGCGTTCTAAAATAATGGCACGAGCAAAACCGCCTCATTTTCCTTATGAGCGATTCAGACACGCACCAGATCAATGATATCAATCGAATCGTATTTTTCTTCCATCCTTTCAAAAACAGACAGCTCTAGCATAGTGCTTATCCATTACCCTTTTAAAAGGTCACAAACAATCTGAACGAAAGTCTTGTTTTGAATAATACACTGTTTAGACCACGCGTACACATCCAGCCCACATTATATGCTAGATTTTGAAAGGTTTAGCCTACCTTGTGTTTGGTCACAGGATTGAACCCCCGTTGTGTTTAACTTTGCTCTTCAGACAGGTCCGATCCTATGGCACTCAGAGCGCTCGCTGGAACTCTCCGTTGAGTTGATAGCCGAAGAAGATCATCGCGCGTCTTTGTAGACACGCGCATCCGGACCAAAGACACCGAGTCTAGCACATCCACGGGTTCCTATCACGACAGCAGTGCGAGAGCGTTTTTCCCTGGACTGCTGTCGAGCTCTGATGCATTGCCTTCGTTCTCTTGAATGCCGGTTTATTACGCTGGCACGGTGTCCTTTACAAGTATCCACATAATCGATCTATCGAACAATTGAAATGGCAGTCAGTCCGCTGAAAATATAGCTATATACGCGAAATGTTTGTGCGACATATTTCTGCACAAATTGATTCACAAAGTGATTCAGTACGCACACCATTTAATCCATGCAAAAACCAGAAGTCATCGTCTTTGCTCCAATAAATCCAAACATCATCCCAAGTAATATCCTATAGTTACATGCCACCATCTGCTAATTAATTATCCCATGTGGTGAAAGTCATTCCGACCAGGGAATGTTTTTTCTCCAGACGTAAATGTCAGGTTCTTCGCCTTCTGCATATATTCTAAATGACGGACTGTCAAAGAGGACGTAGTGTGTCTCCGCGCGCCCGCTGCAGCTCAGCCGCCGGTAAATGGGAGTGGCGAGTAGAAACGAGGAGCGCGGTTCCTCTTACGGTACGTCCTATCTTTTTCAGTCCCAACGGCCCACACTGTAGACACGCCTCGCACTGACCACTGACAGTTGGGAGAGGGATCCTGTTATCTTGCCATATTATTGCAGTAAGAGATTTCAAGTGGTCTCTTGTAGCAAAGCATAAGCTGAGGCATGAAATGTGCGTGTGTGAGAGAGAGAGAGAGAGAGAGTGTGTGTGTGTGTGTGTGTGTGGGGTGGGGTGGGGGGGGGGGGGGGGTGTTAAAGGGGCGGATGGGACTGTAAAGGTGTGGGGTGTGTTCTGGAGGGGTGATCTTGCATTGAAATGAGTGCAAATGCTGTACGTGAACGGAATGAATCTTTCACTTGTGAAACGTGCTTTGAATTCTCATTCGTGTCCTTTAGAGAAGGAATATTGAAAGTTTGATGCTCAAAGGAATCTGCATCTTTCACTATGCAAGTTGGCTGCAGTAAAGGTTAATGTGTTTTTTTTTTTTTAAAAAAATCCTCTAATGTCTTTGTCTTTAAAATTGCATTGCACTTTGGTTTAAAATTATGTTTCAGACTCAATGGTCAGTCTTTTGAATTTAAAGGATTAGTTCAGACTGATCTCACAGCGAATAAGGAAACAGCATGTTGAACTGTAGTTAAACTCTGTAGGCTACTGAAAAAAAGGTTAGTTTAACTTGTGAAAAGTAGTTTCCTTGACATGAAATAAAAATGTAGGCTGTATTCATACACTCTGTGATAAATGAAACCTAAATTAATTGAGTTAAACTTACTTACATTTTATCTCTTCAAATAACTATTGAACCTTGCAGCTTGTTGCTTGCTAGCACCAAATACATTAGCATAAAAATGTATATATTGAATAATGTACAGATTTTGCTGTTTCGGAAGGAAATTGGTACTTTAATTCACCAAAGTGGCATTCAACTGATCACAAAGTATAGTCAGGACACTACTGGTGTAAAAAAAAACAGCACCATCACTTTTTGAAAAAAAGTCCTTTTTGATCAAATCTTAACAGGCCCCATTTCCAGCAGCCATTACTCCAACACCTTATCCATGCTAAATTGCTAATTTGGTACTAGAAAATCACTTACCATTATATCAAGCACAGTTGAAAGCTTTTTGGTTCATTAAATGAAGCTTAACATTGTCTTTGTGTTTGTTTTTGAGTTGCAATAGACTGGCATGTCATGTATTAGGTCAATTTTAGGTCAAAAATTGCAAAAAAAAAGAAAAAGTACATCAGAGTCTCTAGTTTGAGAAATAGACGCCTCACACTGAAGATTATTGGAAAAGAGTGTTATAGATCTTAACCCCATAGAGCATTTTTGGTTTCACCTAGACTGCAAAGTCCAGCCACATCTATGGCAAGAGCTACAGGAAGCGTGGGGTGAAATGTCATCTGAGTATCTGGACAAACTGACAGCTAGAATGCCAAGAATCTGCAAAGCTGTCATTGCTGCACGTGGAGGATTTTTTGAAAAGAACTGTTTAAAGTAGTTTAAGAATTTCTGAACATTTTAATTTTTTCCTTTCAAATTGTAATAGAAATTTTTCATGTTATTAATGTTCTGAATATGCACTGTGATCAGTTGAATGCCACTTTGGTTAATAAAAGTACCCATTTCTTTCCATAGAATCAAAAGCTGTACATTATTCCAAACTTTTGTCCGCCAGTGTGTGTATATGTGTGTGTGTGTATATATATGTATATATTCTATAGCATGTATGGTGCTGCTGAGATTTTACAGATCCCTAAATCAGTTATTATACTGATGATACCTCATTACATTATTTTCTTCATTGGAAAAGCAATACACACTGATGCACCTAAACATACTATTATATATACAGGGGAATTAGCTAAATGCTTCTCCAAAATGGTAACCTCCAAAAAAAAAAAAAATTAACATGACAGAAACATCCGTTTGATATCTTGATCCATTTGCACATTTCATAGCAATATGATCATATACTAGTGTCATTTTTTGTTAACTGTGTTGAATATCAAGTATATATATATATATATAAGTAAATATAAGTATATTCTAATCTCAAATGTAAATGCATTAATTTGATTTAAAATGTACTGGTTTAGTATTTTCAATAGAGCCGCATCTCCTTTTTTCAGTGTGTTGGTGCTTACCGATATCCGAAGCACTGCCCCAGTGGCCAAAGCAGGAAGTGTTATTAAACGTGTATGCACATGTAAACTTTAGTTTCGGGTGAAATGCCCACAGAGTGGCCCCAAAAAGTAAGTTGTAAAGTAAGTTGTTGTTAGCTGTAATGGATGTAATACAGTTTAGAGGAATGCATGTTTTATTAACGCTACCCAAACCTCATCCCTAAACCTAAACGTCAGTGGAGTAAAAATGTAATGTTTGAGGGAAAATGCAACCTCCTAATTGCGTTCACAACTGATTATGTGGAACATTTGGAAGCAACATACCATTTCAATACTTCACCCAAAATTTATAATTATCTTATCATTTTCTCACCCTCATGCCATTTCCAACTCAAATTACTTTCTTTTTTCTTTTTGAAGAATGCATGGTGTTATTGTCCATACACTATGTCAATAAAGTCAATGTGCTGCAAAACTAGGACATAAATGCAGTATAAAAGTAATGCATACAACTTGAGGTGTTTAATCCATGTCCTCTGAAGCAATACAATTGCTTTTGGTGAGAAACAGACCAAAATTGTCAATTTTTATTTTTCACTATAAATCTTGACAACTGGCCCGAGTGGAACACAGTGCAGGCTTCAAGAATTTAGTTATTTAAAGCAGCATGTGCTTGCCAGGTCAATCCCTGTCCCATTATACATCAATTATACATTTCATTTTATTTTTGAATGTTGGATCAACCTTTTGGCAACCATGGTACATAAAAGTATCCCAGAAAAAAATCAATCTCAACCCAATCATTTTAGCCCACATCGGCAGTGAAAACTGCGAACCTGGCAAAACTGTGTGTGGTTTGCTACAGTCGAGCTTGTGGAAGTGTGTGAACAAGCTTCTCCCGTGAACGCGCCAAGGAGACTGCTGATGTCAAGATTTATATTGATTAAGGACTTTTCTCTCTAAATAGACCACACTTATTCCTATAGTCCAACGGATTCATGAACTAAACCGTTTTAGTTCATGTAGGTCAGTTATTGGATTCTTGATAAAGGGGGTTGCTTGTTTACAGATAAATTCTGGTATCTGCTGCTTCATTCAAAATACTGACTATGGAGCTCAGTTGCAAGAAACCCTTAAATTTAAGCAAATCCTTTATTATAATTGTAAGGCCATCCTCACTAAGGATTTTCTTACCTTTTGTTTCTTGTAACCAACTACAGATATTTCCCTGGAAAACTGGTTCAGAGGTTTATAATAATCATTGAATTGTTTTTTTTTTTTTTTAGATCTTCTGTTTACAGTCCTTTGAACCTGTCTCTGAAAACCAATAAAAAAAAAAAAAATAAAAAAAATAATGAAACCTTTGACTGATGCAGTCTGAACAGGTGCAGATAGTGATGTTGACTTGGCTATGCATATTATGCTGTTTCATTCTCATTCCTCAATAAAATGTTCCCCCTGAAATTAAAGTATGTTGCGCAGTTAATGTTACATACAAATTGCATTTCAGGGAACAGACAAAGAGCAGAACAGATAAAGAAAATGTTACAGTTGAAGATGATGGTTAATTGCCCTGTCTATCAGCTAATCTGGTCGTATTTCCTGTTGCTTCCAGGGAGCCAGAGACTTTTCAGAGATTAGAGGAGATCTGGTTATGTCATGCACAGAGATTGCAGGTTCCTGAAATATAATACCCCGAGGAGAGAGAGAATCCCATTCCCAAACTGCTGACACTGACTGAGCTAGTCAACTCCATGCATACTGTATATCCCACACAAAATAATGCATATCAGGTTGTCTAAAGACAATTGCTGACTTTCTTTTCTTTCGAGTTCTGCTTGGTTCTCCACCTTTTTCCTCGCTACTTTTTTTAAACTGAGAACAAAATGATAATGTCAGATGAATTCATCTCCACATGAATCATTTGCGAGGAATAAATCTCCATTGAAAATATCTCCTAGTTTTAGAAGTATACAGAGCATATAGGGAAAGTGAACTCAAAGAGACACATGCTGAGTTGAAGACATGCAGAAGTAAAGTAACTTTGAGGCACAGAGATGAGGGTTCCAGAGGGTTAAATGGAGGTTAGCAGAAGGATCAACTCAGCCTGGCTGAACGCGGCTCTCACTGAGGTTTGTAATATTTGTGCCAAGTGTCTTTGTGTTGTTTGACAGATGGGTGGAAAAGGCTAGAGTTAATGGGGTCACCAGGCTCATGCTCCCTCTAAATGAGATGGTCAGAGAATAGACATGCCACAGCAGCATCTGATATACAGTTTTCAGCAAAAACTTCATGTTTCTCTTTCCCTATGACAGTGTTGCCCTGAGGCATCACAAAACAACACAAAAAAGCACAACACATACCTGAGCCATTCAGTCACAGACATACACTGTAAACCTGTTGCATAGCTTTGTTTCTCATCCCTTTTAAGTTGCTTAAAGGGATAGTTCACCCAAAAATGAAAATACGTGAATACATGTTTGGAATAATATGAGAGTTAGTAAATGATCACAGACTTTTCATTTTAGTGTAAACAATCCATTTAAAGGGAAAGTTTGCCCCAAGATGAACATTCTCTCTTAATTTTCTCACCCTCATGCCATCTATGATATGCATGACATTCTTTCTTCTGCTGAACACAAACAAAGATATTTGGTAGAATATCTCAGCTTTTGAAGGTCTTGTAGCATCTGGACCAATCAGACACACAATTCTTTATTTAATTAATAATCCAACTGACGTCTCAAGACCGTAATAAGCAAAGGTCCAAGTAGACCCAAGCAGACTCCGAGATGTCTGCTCTCCCACTGATCATTATCAGCTTTTACTCCCCCTTTTTTACTCTAGTCCAGCAACTAATGGACCTCAGATATATTCCAGGTGGCGGAAGGTAGCCACATGCAAAAGCAAAGGAATGTGAGGGTAGTAACTCGCTCTATTTCTCCAGAGGAAAGTCACATAAATCCCATACAAATTTTCTTCATTAAATTATAGACAGACTGTTCTATAAATTAACATGCATATCCCCAGGACATTGTGTGTAAGATTATTACTGTCTTGTATAGTGTCTTTTGTACTGTATATATCGTTTTATGCATGCCTTATGACAGAACCACTAGATAATGTAAAACTATTTGTATCATGATTCCTATCAAATTAATCCTTGTGTAACACCTTGGTGTATGTTACGTCCTTATAGCATGCATTGTATGCTTGTTTTATTAATCAGAGCATAAAGGGACACAAACTGCCAGCTTTCTCCAATCATGCAAATGAGTCAGCTTCCAAACAAAGGAACTTTTCCCGCTGGAGAATTGCACCTTTCTCATTGGTCAAGCCAAATTCGAGAGGAGTGACCTCACTCAGGATTTAAAGGGCACTGTCGGAGTGACCTCCCTCTCTCTTCCTTCTTCTCCTGGTTGCTGTTCGCGTGGGACCGGAAACACCATGCAAGGTCGCGGGCCGGCAGGCCTCAACACATCAAGCCATGTGTAACTTCCTCGACCATAACAGAGTCAAACTAACACCGCAAGTTCATCATTATCTCTTTATTCAACGTGGAAGAAGTTGATTGCAACTTCAACACCATTGACTAATCCATCAAGACTTTCTCCTGAGACTGCATCCGGGCACTCACTCAACAGCCAAGGCATTGCATGTATCGTACAATTAACTAACTAAACAGAGGTTTATTATAAGCTGTGAACCCCTTTGTTAACAAAATTGGCTGGAAGTAAGAAACTGATGGTTCTTTCAGATGGTTAAATTACTCTTTTCATAGCATCATTCCCCTGTTCTGTTTGGGTTTCATTCACTTTCACTTTTCCATTTCCCTTGTATGTGTTTGTTTAGATTAGTTATGTGTTCGTGATTTAGTTAAATAAAGCTTTTGTGTACATTCTTGAATTCTGGTCTGCCTGTAAATCAACATCAATTTAACGATTTGATCACAGCTACATGCTAAGAAAGTTATTTTTCTGTGGCCACGAAAACATCCTTCCTGAGAGTTGATATACTAAAATTGGATCAATACTGAGTGTTCGCTGAACGAACAGATTAATTGATTGTATTATTAATTCAGCTACATCAAGTTAATTCTATTAACTGATCCATATTTTGATCCAGATTAATTGTAATTAATTATAACGAGTTATGATTCATTATTCATATTTCCATTTTGAGCTAATTTGCTACAGTCTATTCAATGCAAGTGAATGGTGATCAGGCATTTGAAGCTCTAAAATGGAGACAACATAAAAGTAATTCATGTGACGACAGGTAATGAGAGAGGATCTAAGTGCAGCATTTTATTTAAATCAAAAGCAAGAAAACTCAGAATAATGAAAACCACGGGGAACTTGGCACAGAAACTGCAAAACATATTAAACATGAAATAACAGACAAAAAGACAAGGGGAAACAAGGGCTTAAATACACAAGGGAAAACTAGGAACACCTGGGGAAACAATCAGGGAATGGGAGACAATCAGGGGAAAACCAATCAAAAAAACAGAACTACAAAGGACTAAAAGAACCAAACAGGAAACAGGAACTAAACATGAATTTCAACATAAAAGCACAGAACAAAAGACAACAGTGAACATGACAATTCATGTATATTTTCATGACAATTCATGTCACTCTGGTGGTTTAATCAATGTCTTCTGAAGCGATCCAGTTGGTTTTGGGTGAGAACAGACCGAAGTATAACAGACCAAAATATAACTCTCTAAGCACGATCATGATTTTAAGCTTGATTACACTTCTTAGTGCTTGACACATGCGCAGAGTGCAAGGTGGTGCTATGGGAAGTATAATCAAGCTTGAAATCATGATGGCCGATGTACAATGAAAATGAGTTGTATATTTTGGCCTGTTCTCAACCAAAACCAACTGGATCACTTCAGAATACATAAAATAAAACACTAGTGTCTGATGGATTATGTTAATGCTGATGTCAGAGCCGGCCCAAGGCACAAGCAAACTAAGCGGCTGCTTAAGAGCACATGAAATGACAGCTTGATTTATTTAATTTTTTTGTGATATAATATGTCAATGGACAATGGTAATTATACAAAAACACAATAGTAAATGCAATATTATGTCACGGGCTGCAGGATGCAGACAGCAAAACAGCAATGTCACAAAAAAGGACATATCCTCTGGTGCAGAGAAAAGGAAAAAGAAGAAAACAGAGGAAGAGAAAAAGCAGCAAGACAAAGGTATGTTAAGTAGCTTGGCTATGTTACGAGCAAATATTAGATGGCTAGTTAGTTAACGTAGCCTAACTACGTTAGGCTTCTTTTTTTTAGGAAAGTTTGATTAAACATCCGTAAATAGCCTTGACATCTTAATATATTATAGTACAACATATTACTTAGCTAGTTTTAGATTAAAGTTTTTGTCTTCTGTGTAAAAATAACTTTCCTGGGTATATATTTTTGTAATAAAAATAAGCTTCTGTTCTATAAACTTGGTACTGATAACAACTTAACTTCATTTACATTAGTCTACAATTTTGCTACCTTTGCTATTATATTCCAATATCATTATGCCTCAGTTAGCTATATAGATTAAGAGTTGTTGTTAATCTTAATCAAGATGGCTTGCTGCTGTGTATAATAATTTATGTTGTTAAAATAACATTCTCTCCGTCAACTATGTACTCTTATGAAACTTCCATAGGAGCACGGTTGAAATATTTTGGAGGAGGGGCACAACCAACACCACCTGCCCCAAGTGCCAGTGCTACAGCTGATGATGATTTTTCAACAATCCCAGATCAATATATTTATATAGATAAACCATGCCTTTTGTGAGACCTTTTTTTGTTTTTCACAGACAGTTGCATTACCTTCTAATATGACATCTAACATGGCTAGCTTTTATTATTATTATTTTCATCTTTCATCAGGTCCATCCTCTGCAGGCGAGGAGCTCTTCCCAGCACGTGCATCCACTGATTCTACAGTTCCTTCCATGTCTGTTTCAACCTCAGCGGATGTGGGAAATTAATAGCACAGCAGCCTTTGTATTTGCTCAGTTTACTGTAGAATATCCTGAGATTAATATTTCTAATTATAATTACTAATGTAATTTCCTTATAGGTCCTTCTACTTCTGTGGTCATTGGGATCGATCTCACATCTACCCCCTTAGCAACTTCCAGCCTACACCATGGATCATGACCGGCAGACCGGGCTTAAAGCAGGCTCTCCCCCAGGGAAGGGGGGGGGTGGTGGGTGGTGGGTGTGTGTACGTCTGGCTGGGGGCTCCCCAGCCTGAGAGAGCAATGGGGAATGTGGCAGGGCGGAGGGCGGGGCCAAGTTGTGATTATTTACACCCAGTCCCTTATTAGGCTAATTAAGCCTCCGAGAAAGATAAAGGCCAATGGCAGACAGTGGTGCGACAAGAGAGAGATCGTTTACGGACATGTCCGTCACGTGTGTGTGTTTGTCTTTTGTTTAAGTTTATAATTAAAATATTATTTATATTGACAAGCCGGTTCTCACCTCCTCCTTTCCATTGAACTACGTTACATGTGTATTTATATATATACTTATATTCGCTTTTTATTTTAATTCTATTTTTTTGTATTATCTCTGTCTTGTTGTTGTATTGTTTGTTCACTGGAAGCTTCTGACACCAAGACATTCTTTGTACGTGTAAGCATTCTGTTTCTGATTCTGGAACTACTGAGGTGTAGGAATAAAATAGTTACAGCTGAAATTGCTTCCTTTGCCTGCTAAGTCATATCTCTCTCTCTCTCTCTCTCTCTTCAAATTAGATTTATTGACATGCCATATGCAATGTTCCAGCTCTGCCTGTGTCGGCCCGTCTCTACAGACTGTGCTCAATCAGATGACACTTTGACAGTATTTTTCTTTAATATTGATGAAATACGGTGCCAATTTATAATCAGTCTTGATTCTGTGAAAGTAGCTTAATTTATGTACTTGTGTGACTTTGTGCTGCCAATCATTAATGTATTCTTTCTGTCCGTTTCAGTTTTGCCATTCTGAACTGGATGGATGCATTTAGTTGATATTTTTTCCACTAATCAGTACCTAGGGTCACCCTCTGGGTGTCCTGCCCTGTGTGTAAAAGCACAGTGATGGTACTTATCTGGAGGTGTGTCTGACAAATGGAACCAGAACTTAGCTGCTCTCTTGTTTTCAGTGATTTAAATAATGATTTACTTATACTATAATATGTCCTATGGTCTTTGTCAGTCAGATCATTTATTGCCAAAGCAAATTGTCCTGAAACAGAGAATGTAAGACCCAAATCATTGTAGCAGTTGGCATGATGAAGGATTGTTCCCCTGATTGTAAAAATATATTTATTGTTCATAATGTTTATTGGTAAGGCCAATCACTGCTATATTTTTCTAAAATCTAGATGCTTTTGTGTAGTCCCTCTTCAGTTGGTGACAGCAGCAGTAGGTTGTCGGCGTAACAGAGGCATTTGATTTCTCTGTCATCTAAGATCAGTCCATGGCAAGGTGACTTTTGAAGGGTTGTGGCCAATTAATTTATATAAATATTAAATAGAGTTGGGCTGAGGCTGCAGCCTTGATTAACTCCCTTGGTCTGATTGAAATAATTGGTTATTTTGTCATTAATGTTAACACAGCCTGTATTGTCTTTGTACATGTCATTTATGATATCATATGTCTTTCCTCCTATTCCACTCACAGAATTGAATGCCTTTTTAGAGACAATGAAGCAGCCAAATATTTTGTCTTGTTTTGTCTGCTGAACATATTTCTGTTTATTTAAGCAAGTGTAGATATGAATAGTTGTTCTCTGTTCTGGCATGAATCCAATTTTATATTTATTTAGTGTCTTGTTTTCTTGAATGAAATTCAGTAATCTGTTATTTATAATGCAACAGAATAGTTTCCTGAGGTTGCTGCTTACTATAATGACCCTGTAGTTATTTGACTTGTACTTGTCCCCTTGTTTGAAATTTGGAGTGATTTTTCTTAATACACAAACAAATGTTTACATATCAAACATGACAAGTTTTTATGGATGTTATACATGTAGGTAATAAAACTTGAAAATCTCTGGTTACAAAATCGTATTGGTTTTACACATCATTGCATTTTATCAAGTTAAACCTTATAGTTACCATTCTTAATAGAATTAGATAAATCATACAGAATTAAAGATTATATTTATCAATTATAGGTGATTGCACATCACTACACACAATTTAAAGAGTTCCATCAGTCTGAAATCATTAATTTGTCAGGTACAAATATTACCACAGTTCAAAGTGATTTTCAGCATTATCTAGCAGGGTAGATTAAGATGAAATGTCTTAGAGTTGTGCAAATCTGATGGAACCTTAAAAAAGAGAAGTCTGCTTTAACCTCTGTGTGGGAGTTCCTGCCAAGGTCAGGCTATGGGGCCTTTCAGACCAATGAGGATGCTTGAGCAGCTTAATTTATGATGGTGAAACATTCCAATCTGAAAGGCTGGGTTTTTCCATTTCAAATCATGTTGGTGGAATTATTCTGCATATATAATCTTACACATGCCATCTCGATGAATGCACAGGCAGATATATAGATGTTCATGGGTGATGTGCTGATGGTTTGCAATGTGCATATTTGACATTGGTGCACAAACACTAGCTATCTCTGTATTAATTGTGTTAATAATTTTTTTGGAATGTCTCTGCGAGGGAGAAGGGTAGTGATGATGACCTGGGCACTGGAAGCATCCTGGAAGCTGCTTTCACAACATCAGTCTGAGATTTAGCGATATCCATCCTTCTGGTGCTGAGGTTGTTTGTGTGCAGTACGATGGGAGAGGGCGATCCCAATACACCCTCTCTCAGCAACTTCAGAGTGGAGCCGGTGGTGGAACACCAGAATTTGCTAAATTTCCTTCCTGGGAACAGTCGTCTCTGGTTGAGGTGGTTGCCGATGGAGTCACAGAGGATGACATTGTTGTCCTTTCTCCTCATTCCTTTGTTGGGTTGTGGTGTGTAGGTGGATGGCTCTGTCTGCTGCTGCTGTCTTTCCTCTTGGGGTTCAGTGAAGCCTGAGAGGTAGTAGAGGTGGAGGTGCTGTGAGTTTGTGTGCTGACACAGCGCTGATGTTGTGATGTGTTTGTAAAGTTTGCATTGTTCTTGTGTTGCTGGTTTCTCATCTCCTCCAGCTTCTCTCTAACTCCAGGCTGTGCTGTGCTGTTCTCTTCTCAACACCTCCTCTTTCACACTCCTCAACTCCTTCCACAGTTCTTGGTTGGTCTTCTCCAGCTGTCTGACAGCAGAGCAGAGCTGCTGAAGTAGTTGCATACTGGAGTGGCTGGCCTGGCTTTTGAGCTGGCAGAGGCTGCTGGTAGTTACCACTTTAAACAGGAAGTAATCCTGCTCCAGCTCAACGATGCTGTCTCTCAGGGCCTTAATTTGGGGAGAGGCAGGAGTGTCAGTGTTTTACATGGCAACTGGCCCAACTGTTCGCTGACCTTTTCTGCATAACGTGGCACCGTTTGTGGCCCGTTCTGCATAACGTGGCAGCTAATTTTTGCTTATCGCGGCCCATTCGGCACATTCCGCGGCCGACCCACCAGTCCGCTCGGCTTTCCCGATGGCCAGTCCACCCCTGATCGGCCCCAAAATGCGTCCGCACCAGGAAAATGCACGGTATGCAAGATTACCAGTCCAGCCCTGAGTGTCAGTGTGTTCTACATGTTCTCTCT
The DNA here is from genome assembly GCA_032164185.1 of Moxostoma hubbsi. Lineage (NCBI taxonomy): Eukaryota > Metazoa > Chordata > Actinopteri > Cypriniformes > Catostomidae > Moxostoma > Moxostoma hubbsi. Next base: position 11,538,175 of record JAVLUX010000019.1, read on the forward strand.
CTCTGTCACTCCAATTTCCCTCTAAAGTCAATTTGCTCTGTTATTTTGATGATGCTTTAGATCAACATGGATAATAATATATCTGTTGACAAATGTGGCGTTCTCATAGTGTGCTGTCCCTTGCTGCATATATTATTAAATAAAAAGAAAAAAAGTTAGTGGTCAGTAGATATCCGATTTAGTCTCTTAGAAATAAATGCCTCTCTGACTGTCCCTTCTCTTTGAATCTGCCTGCCTTCACTGACCTCCTGCTCAATATATCATCAACACCAGGTTACTTAAATAGACATAGTTTCACATCAACATCAAAAAGCAACCTTTTATAATAGTTTATTCCACTCTCTAAGAGAAGGAAAGATGCTATGTGCTAGATAGAAATTGCCGAGCAGACCGTGTGCTTTCAGCAGCTTAGTGTAACAGGCTTGCAGTTCTCTTTCAGAGTCCTGAAAGCTAAAAGCCTGACCAGCATGATGATTGCTTTCATTTTAAATTGAAAGTTGTTCTAAGGGCAAATATGTTTTGTGTTCAGCCCATAGAGACTCAGAGCTCACTGGGGGACTGGTAATTGGTTACACATGTTGGTGATATGTTGGATGAAGGTTTGTGTTTATTTCTTTAACATATTTTGTTTGTTTTCTGATCTTTCTAAAACAACATTCAGCAAAGATCTCCTGCGTACAGTATAGGCAGTCATCTTTAACTTCTATAAATTACATTTATTAGGCATGCCAATCAGGGGTGTTGGACCACGGGTAATGATGGACCTGATTAACAGGAACATTCCAGAGGTTTTCAATGGGGTTCAGGTCTGGATATTGGGATGGCCATGACAGGGTCTTCATCCGGTGGTCCTCCATCCACACCTTGATTGAACTGGCTGTGTGGTATGGAGTATTGTCTTTCAGGAAAAAACAATCATCAGAGTTGGGGAACATTGAGAGAGCAGAAGGAAGTAAGTTATTTTCCACGATATCCTTATATGTGGCTTGATGCATGCGTCATTCAGAAAGACGAATCAGGGTTATTCCACCAAATACTGATTTCTGAACTCTTCCTAAGTTAAAACATTAGCATTGTGTTGTTTAAAAATTAATATGAACATGTTTTCTCTGTATTATTCGAGGTCTGAAAACACTGCATCTATTTTTATTTTTGAACAGTTGTCATTATTTGCATTATATGTGTGTTTAAAATAATGTACATTCACATGAGATGAAGACTCTAATCATATCAGTCTTGGAAAAAAAAACTGCTTTATTCTACATATGGTGCACATTCATGAGAAATGCCATGGTGAAATCAAATAATCAGCTGAATATTCCTCACTTTATCTCAATAATCCAAGGAAATTATTAACTCACAAAACATATTATTCATGGTTGATTTCAACCAGCACATTCCTTCAATGGGAATACAAATGAAATTCATTTACCACCTGCTTTCCATGGCCAGTAAAAATAAAATGGTGTTAATTGTTCCAGGCAAATAGCATGGAGTTTTATGAATAAAGCATCTAATGAGTCTAATTATAATGACTCTAAAGTTGCAACTGTTTAGTGATTGTGCCCATGCTTAATGTACTCCACTTGCCTCCAAAGTCATTCTATTGCAGTTGTGTTGAAAAGACACATTCATAGCAGGAATGGGCAGCCAACAAATCAGCACCAACTGCATGATGCTATCATGTCAACTTGGACCAGAATTTCTAAGAAATGCATCCAGCCCCTTGGCTATACTGGGGTCAAAAAAGTATTAGAAAGGTACTATACACTGACAGCAGATGTGGGCAGAGTAGCTAAAAAAGAATTACTCAACTAGAAGTAAAAGTACTAACATAAATAATTACTTGAGTAAGAGTAAGAAAGTATCCAATTAAAAGACTACTGAAGTAGTGAGTAACTCGTTACTTTCACAAATGACATAATAGATATTAACTCCCCTGTATTCCATTACATAATACACATTGAACATGTACCACAGAATTATTATTATTATTAATAGAAATTCTGTCATCATTCACCATCATGTTGTTCCAAACCCGTATGACTTTTTTTCTTCCATGCAACACAATAAGGAGATATTAGACAGAATGTTTGCCTGAGTCACTATTTACTTTCAGTGAATGTTTTTTTTTTTTCTCTCCATATTTTGAAAGTGAATGGTGAGCAAGACTGTCATTCTCTAACATTCTGTCTATGCATAAAAGTAATCCATAAGACTCCAGTGGTTAAATCCATATCTTCAGAAGTGATATGATAGGTGTGGGTGAGAAACAGATCAATATTTGTCATTTATTACTAGACAGCAAGGATGATATGCAGAGAAGAATGTGAATCACCAAAAACACAAGAAGAATGTGAAAGTGATCTGTTTCTCTGTTTCTCATCCACACCTATTACATAGCTTCTGAAGATATTGATTTAACCACTAGAGTCTTATGGACTACTTTTATGCTGACTTAGTTTTGTTTGTTTAGCTTTAAAATGTTGCCACCCATTCACTTGCATTATATGGACCTGCAGAGCTGAGAAAATCAGCAGACGAAAGAAAGTCATACACATCTGGGTTGGCAAGAGGGTGAGTAAATAATGAAAATGGTAATTTTTGGGTGAACTATCCCTTTAAGGGCTCTTGTCAGATCTGGATGAATTTGTCAATAAGAAGAGAGGTTTGGAAACATTTCTAGTAATTATTACAGTGAAAACGTGAAAATGTCCCATAAGGACATTATATATAATACTGAAATATAAACCAAAGAAAGATCATGCTTTATTAATGCCTTCTTTCACTATTTCATTAGTTCTGTACAGCAGTACTGCCACTCTATAAAATGCAGAGTACACAGCTTACATAGGGCACCAACTTCGGTCGCGGAACACTCTCTGTGTCTGAATTCTGAGTGAGCCACTCGTTCCCTACTTTTGTTCACTCATTCTTACCCACAATGCACTCTAATTTCAAGTGTACATTTGATGTACACTCAACAATGGTTAATTTCCCAAAATGCACTGCTTCTAAATGACTGCTTCCTTCACTCCTGCAATGTTTTATTTCATGCTGAATGTATTAAATTACTTTTTGACAAATCATTACTTGATTAAATTAACATAATAACATATAGAGAGACAAAACATACTGATACATTTTTAAATGTACTCTTAATCTGATAAAATGTGTTTACTCTTTATATTAACACACATTATATATTAAAAATGACAAACAGGATGAAGATTTATTGTATTAATATATTATTTAATAAAAATAACAAGTAAGGCCAAAGTAATTTAAAATTTCATGTTAAAATGTCCCCAGTGCAGAGCACCTGTGTCTCGTAGTGGGTCTGGATGCAAATTGCTCCGCTGAATTCGCAGGCCAGAAAGCTAGGGAGGAGAACATCCAGGGAGCGATGCTTAGAGGCTAACCTGGGATAGAAGGTGCACTGGATCAAAAATGTTATGTTGTTTCTGCGACAGCCCCAGAGCTCCGACACTCGCGTTCAAATTCACTCATTTCATTCACTGCTGAGTTATAGAGCACTAACTGCCATTCACTATATAGGAAATAGCCACCCACTTCGCCATACGAGTGCCTCACACCCACACATCTCACATGCACGCGCCCCGCGCACCTCGCTGTGCATGTGCAGAAATGTTGTCTGTTCTCGCTCCAGTTGTTGATCACGCGAATGGCAGTGATTTACACTTAACTTGGATGTTTACATGGATTTATACAGCTAAACTGCCTGAAGTATCTGCGATAGTTTCCAGTATTCCCTCGAGTGCACAGAGTAAATGCATAAATACTGTTTATGACATGCGGAACGTGAGACAAAGCACACTGATATACTGCTGCACGGATTTAAAAATGTACACTTACTAACTGATGTCATAAGAGCCCAGTTACGTTGTCACTCTGAAAATTACCATCACATTCACACAGAAAAGCCTGCGTTAGAATTAGAGCCAAAACTTACCTGAGTGTAATGCCTTAAAATGGAGCTGTGATTTTAATCTGAAAATATCAGCTTGTCTTGGTGTTAAATAAAGGCATTGCATGACGAAAATATTGTTTTTTTCACTGTGCGGAGTGAAGAAAGAGTTTGATGCCGCTGCAGTGATTGAGTGACAGTCTGTGACACTGGCTCAGCACATGCAATGTGAACTGTGTGAACTTCCACTGTCGTAAAAGTCCCATTCAATAATCTCTCAATAAATTACACATGAATTCATATTAAACCCAGTAATGTAACAACAGTAACACCACCCATTATAAATAAATACAAAATAAAAAAGGGAGAGTAAGGGAGAGTAAAAATTACCCACTTTTAAACCTACTCTAAAAGTAAATTTTTGCCCAAAAAGTTACTTAAGTAAATATAACGGAGTAAATGTATTTGGTTACTACCCACCTCTGACTGGCAGCCAAAAGTTTGGAATAATGTACAAATTTTGCTATTTCGGAAGAAATTTGATACTTTAATTCACCAAAGTGGAATTCAACTGATCACAAAGTATAGTCAGCACATTATTGATGTAAAAAAACACCACCATCACTATTTGAAAAAAGTAATTTTTGAAAAAAACTAGACAGGCCCCATTTCCAGCAGCCATCACTCCAACACATTTTCCTTGAGTAATCATGCTAAATGATGCTTAACATTGTCTTTGTGTTTGTTTTTGAGTTGCCATATATCATACACTCATATTGAGTTGCGTATGCAATAGACTGGCATGTCTTAAGATCAATATTAGGTCAAAAATGGAAAAAAAGAAACAGCTTTCTCTAGAAACTCGTCAATCATTGAGGTGAGCCGCACTCATCCCGAGCTCGGATGGAAGCAAGTAAGCATGCCGGGGGGCGGATGGTTCGTGGGGATTTACCTGGCAAAACCGAGCCCATCGTCATCCCCAAATCGCCTTCATTGCCAGCCGGGTCGTCCTCAATCCCGTGGGAAGAAGGAATGACGTGGGGGCCGCTTAAGTGGCTTTCTCTCGTGAGAAAAGAAAGCCGCAACCGCAATGTTGCCATTGCTATGTTCTCACACTGAGAACATGAACCATTCATAAAATGCTGCCTGCATGCGATCGCATCTTAGGCACGCGAGGCAGCTTTTATGACCGTCAGAAGTGGAGAGTCAACCGCATCCAGGAACTACACAGAGGTGGAAAGACATCTTTAAAAAGACGTGTCCTGAAAAGGACGTTCAACACCTGCTGTGTATTACTCTTTTTTGAGTGGGAACTCAAACTATTTTAGAGGAAATAAACTCTTTTTAGAAGGAGAAACACTCTTTCAGACAATGAAAACGCTGTTGAAGTGCCCAGGGTGTAGACTGCACAGCGTACAGGGAGAGAGAACGCCAGCTGGAAACGCGCCGTAGATCCAACAGCAGTGCTTATCGCCAGTAGAGGTGAGTGAAACAGTGGTGAACTCTGCTTGCTGTTGCACAACCATTTGGCTACGAAGAAAACGTCTTACTCACTGCCCCGCTTCCCTTTATACACATATGTCCTGCAAATTCTGTCTACCAACTTGACATTGTCCTTTTCTCAGGTTCAGAGGTACGTTTGGCATCTTGTGTCACTTCATTTGACACAACATCGAGTGAGTGACAGAAGGGGAACAAAAAAATGGTTAGAGTGGGCAAAGAAACAGACATAGGAAAACAGATAATTGGAAAAGAGTGTTAAGGATCTTAAACCCATTGAGCTTTTGTGGGATCACCTAGACTGTAAGGTGTGCCCGACAAGACAGCCACATCTATGGCAAGTACTAAAGGAAGCATTGGGTGAAATGTCACCTGAGTATCTGGACAAACTGACAGCTAGAATGCCAAGAATCTGCAAAGCTGTCATTGCTGCTCATGGAGGATTTTTTGATGAGAATTCTTTGAAGAAGTTTAAAGTTCTGAAATATTTGTTTTTTTTCAAATTGTAATTGTACTTTTCCATGTTATTAATGAACTGACTATACATTGTGATCAGTTGAATGCCACTTTGGTGAATAAAACTTCCAAATGATTTCCATGAGAGCAAAGTCTGTACATTATTCCAAACTTTTGGCTACCAGTGTAAATAATAAGGTGTCCACTGAGTGTAGATTTATACAGTATAAAACTCATATGGCGTCCTTGTCTTAGAGAAAGGGCTGTAGAGTCTTACACATGAGTGATACCTCTGCTTAACAAAGGCCACTCATGCCCGAGAGAGGATTTGACTGGCTGATGGTGATAGGCAGCCTCTTTGACCTCCCAAGATTCAGTCAGGATTGGAAAGGGTCACACAGGGGATTACAGATGGATGAAGAACGCGACCTGAAAGTGAAGGATGATCGCTCTTTTGCTCCCTCACTCCTTCTCATTCCTTCTCGTTCCCTCTCTTTGCCCTGGAGTCAAACTTTCCATAGTTTACATTATAATAACCCCGTCCTATTGTTATTTCTTTCTCTCTCTCTCTCTCTCACACACACACACACACACACACACACACACACACACACACACACATATATATATATATATATATATATATATATATATATATATATATATATATATACACTACCGGTCAAAACTTGAAACTTGAAACTCTTTACTGAAATGTTTCTCATGATTATTATTATTTTTTTTAATTGATGACTTGGACCAAATAATAAAGAAAAGAAGAAAATAAGTGCCCAATATAGAGGTATCCCAGGGTGATACCTCAAGAAGTACCTTTAAGAGTACTGCAATTCTAGGCAAAGGGTGACTACTTTGAAGATGCTAAAATACTAAACAGTTTTGATTTATTTGGGATTTTGTTTAGTCACAAGCTAGGCTCAGTGAGAAGTCAAGTTTTGCTATGGCTACATTTCTGAGCATTTATCACATGATTACCTTCAACCTTGCTTTGTTTATCTGGATATTGTATTTGTCTGTCTGCTGAATGCCCTGACCTTCTGCCTGTTGTGACCATGATCACTGCTCTGTCTACATTGTTATTCTTGTTATTTAGACCCTCACCTGTTTTGTATTCTGAATCTGCTTTTGATTAATAAACCGCACATGGATCTTAATCCCAGTTCGTTTGAGTCATCGTTACAGAAGATTTCAGCTTTTCAGCAATTTATTAGCGATACATCAACAACAGCTACTGTGGCTAAGTATGCTAACTGAGGAGTTGGTGAAAACATTACAGAGTCTTCATCTGTCTGCACCAGATCCCGCACCATCAATATTCCAACCGAGCCAGGTACCAAATCCTTGTGTGTTCATTGCTTACCGGAAAAGCATTGGACTGGGTGACAGCGAACAAGGGCACAAGTCTCGCCTCCCTCAATGACTTCATCTAGCAGTTACGAGAAGTTTTTGAACAGCCCGAAGGAGGGAAAAGTGCCAAGGATCAGCTGCTTGCACTCAGGCAGGGGAGGAATACCCGCAGATGAGTATGCCCTATTGTTTCGCACTCTTGCCGCTCAGACTGTGGGTTGATGACACATTAAAACTCCTGTTTCGTAAAGGATTAAATATCGAGGTGCCATCTGAATCGCTCTGTTGTAACTAGGGGAGAACACTGGACCAATTCATTAACTATCTCATAACCTCACGGATTCCAAACAGATTCTCAAATCCACTTCATCAAGCAAATCTCCCCACAGATGTCACTGAACCCATGCAAATCAGACAAACTCATCTATCCACAGAGGAGCGAGAATGCAGCATAAGATAACATCTATGTCTGTATTGCGGCCAAGCGGAACATCTGTGCGAACTGCCCAAATTGCCCAACTCAATAGTATACTCCTAGGATGAGTGCATCCGTTCTTCCCAGTCAGTCCACATCATGTATTGAAGTACCTGTAAAGAAACAATATGAGATACCACTAATCCCTTGTGAATCAAGGGATTATTGGTATCTCATATTGTCTAGCTAAATCTTCATCAATAAAACTGCCCGCTGCACCAGAATCAAGCCGGGCAATAGTAATGTTGGTGTTCGTAGAGAACATTATCTTTACAGGTACTTCAATACATTATGTGGACTGACTGGGAAGAACGGATGCAGTCTTGGCAGTGGCAGTGCTAGATGGACACCCTCTGGGAACAGTTCACGTCCAATGTACCACCACAGACATCACCCTACAAGTTGGAATTCTACACATGGAGAAGACACATCTCCATATCATCCATTCCCCCCTCACAATCCATTCGTCCTTGGTCTACCTTGGCTTCAGAAACACAATCCTCATATTTTATGGCGAGAGAAACAAATCATGCGCTGGGATACCACTTGTCTGTCGAGCCCTTCTCCATTGGAACCACAGCCATCAAAGTCGATTCAAATCCAGTGCCTAATTTTCCCCCTGTATTATACTCAGACCTTGTTGAAGCCTTCAGTAAATCTAAGGCCTCTCATTTACCTCCTCACCACTGCAGTGACTGCACCATTGACCTTGTGCCAGGCACTACACTGCCCTGAGGAAGAATATTCCCACAGTCTGAACATGAAGCCAAAGATATAAAGGCATACATTGACAAGGAATTGGCAAAGGGTTTCATTCGACACTCCACATCACCGGCTGTGGCCAGAATCTCCTTTTGTGGGTAAGAATGACAGCGGTCTCCTCCCTTGCATAGATTACTGTGGTCTTAATGATATAACTGTCAAGTTTCGATACCCATTACCTCTTGTCCCAGTCGCATTAGCACAACTGAGAACAGCTAAATACATTACCAATCTTGACCTCTGCAGTGCAAATAATCTATTTTGCATCCATGAGGGGGATGAATGCAAGACAGCCTTTTCCACAAGTAGTGGACACTATAATTATCAGGTTATGCCTTTCGGATTAGATATCAGTCATTGTTTCAGTCATTCATAAACGATGTGTTCAGGGACACATGTTGAATCATTGTTAAATGTTAAATCACTGGCTGATTGTATACATTGACGATATCTTAATTTATTTGGACACCTTGGAAGAACACATTAAACAGGTCAGAGCAGTCCTGAGCATTAACTTTAAGCCAAGGCCAAAAATATAAATTTCACCAGACATCCGTCTCCTTCTTAGGTTACATCATCAGTCCTGAGGGGTAGCCATTGACAACAGTAAGATTTGGGCGGTGTTGAATTTTCCTCAATTTACCACCGTGAAGGAGCTACAATGGTTAATAGGGTTCGCTAATTTCTATAGAAGATTCATCAGGAACTTCAGCACTATCGCAGCCTCACTCAACTCCATGCTAAAAGGAGGAAACACCAAGCTTTTCTGGTCAGCCGCAGCTATTCAGTCCTTCAACGACTTAAAGAATCATTTCACTTCTGCACCAATATTCCATCAACCTGACCACAACATTCCATTCGTGGTTGAAGTAGATGCCTCAAACACAGGAATCTGCACTGTTCTTTCCCAACGTCAACATAACTCTCCAAAACTATACCCATTTGCCTATTATTGTCATAAATTGTCCCCTGACAAATATAATTATGATATGGGCAATTGTAAATTACTTGCTTTGAAAGCAGCTTTTGAAGAGTGGCGACATTGGCTTAAATGGACAAAAACACCCATTTATCGTACTGACTGATCATCGAAACCTTGAATACTTATGCTCAGCCAGAGACTATATCCAAGGCAAACTAGGTGGGCATTGTTTTTTACTTGACTCGATTTTTGATTACATACTGCCCAGGCACAACTAATATCAAGGCAGACTCACAATCAGGTCAGTACAACTCCAACCCTCAAAATCCCACTCCAGGACCCATCATCACTACTTCCCTAATCCTGGCTCCAGTTTAACCCTCTGGGGTAGACGGACGCACCGGCGCGTCCTGCTTCATATTTTCATCATTACAGAGGAAACAACTTAAAATACTTCATCATTTTGGGGCATACAGATAAATCATTTCGTTTTCATTAGCTGACATGCTCTTTTATATAAACATGTACATATTTGACTAGTGGGACTGTTTCCAGACATACCAGCCAGGATTCAGAGTATTGAAATTTGAAATAAGACTCCTAATAAGCAGGTTCCCTTTCAAAAAGCTACACTTATGATGCTGCGCTGAGAAAAGCGCTTTGGGAACAACTTTAGGTGTGACCAGCTGTGAATATGTGTGAAACATGTCAATGAACATTGACAGGAATTTATAGCCTCTGCCGGTGTAATCACTGGATGCACCTGGGGCAGGGATATAAATAGATGCATCACAGGAGCATCGTCAGAGCATTCGCGCTCGCCATGCTTACTTCCGGGAGTCAGCGCCCACACTTCATTCGTGGGGCTCTCGTATGGATCTGGCTGAGGAGCGAGAGATGGGTCCGTCCCTTTAGCTCGCTCTCTCCCCAGACACAGCTGATCCTTCCCGTGATCTTGAAGCGCGCTCCAGCGCCTCTTCGGTTCATGAGGGGGACCTTGAAGCTCTTAAGTCTGCACACTTTGAGTTACCCACCTCCGAGCATTCCGGGCATGATAGTAAATCAGCGGAGGAATTGCTCGATGTGATTACTCATGCGCTGGCCACGCCAACAAGAGACCCCCAAATGCTCCAAGTTAGAGGACAGATTTCTGTTTGGTGGCCAGGGGAAGGGAACGCCTCATCAGTCCCTTCCCTTCTTTGATTACCTCCATGATGAGCTCTCTCGTTCATGGAGGAAACCTTATACTTCCCATGTCCATGTGCCCTCAACGTCGATATATTTGACTATCGTGGGTGCTGAGACACGGGGGTATTTGATGATGCCGCCGGTTAAAGAGACACTTGCGGGTTATCTCTCGCCGGGTTCGGCATCATCGCTAAAAAGACCCTCTCTCCCCACAAAGCCATGCAGGACTACCTCCATCCTAGTAGGGAGGCTTATCAAGCAGCGGGTACCGCGCTCAACGAGGAAGCTTTCTCTGAGCCACGATCTATCTCTACGTGTGACCAAGCAGACAGCCCGTGCCATTGGCCGGTCTATGTCTGCTTTGGTCAGCACAGAGAGACACCTATGGCTCAACCTATCGGGCATCAAAAATAATGACAAAGTTTTCCTTCTTGATGCCCCGGTTTCGCCTTCTGGCCTATTCGGGGATGCTATGAATACAGTTATCTCCATGTTCCAAGAAGCGAAAAGCCAAGAGGAAGCATTTGGGCAGTTTTATCCTCATCGCACTCAGGGGGCGGGCCAACGGCCACCCAGACCTGCCCCGGTCCTGCTAGAAGGGAGGCTCAGAAACAAAGCATGGCAAGTCGTGCTCCCCCTCGTAAAGACTGGGGATAGGCTCGTCGCCCTCAACAGCCCTCAAAGCAAGACCTCAGGGAGGTAATTTCAAAGAGGAAGAAACCCTGACGGTCTTGCGCACAGCCTTATGGGGGTAGCTCCCCTCTGGACGGGGCACGTGTATCATCCACTTCGCCCCTCCCAGTACCCCCACGAAACCTCTCCATTCCTGCCACCTCTGGTGTTTCGGGAGTTAGAGGCTTCCAATGAAAAGTTGGGTGTACCGCTGTTTCCTGCCTTAGTCCACCTAGGAGAAGCGATCTATCTACAGGAGTCTGCAGTTGTATGTAAGTGTGTTTATTTCATTGTTTATATCGTCGTTAGAGTGGTATTCATTGCTAGATCAGGTGCTGTCTGTTTACTGTCTTGAACGCGGGTCGCGTGTTTATGTGTGTGAGCGCTATTTTTTGCTTTGACTTGTCCCATAGTTTTCGCTGCTAGATTTGTTTGACTTGTCCCGTAGTATTCGCTGCTAGATTTAGTATTGGTTATCCAGTGTGTCGTTTTAGTGTCTGCAAACAGTGCTTCACTTGTTTTAGAGTATTATTTATTGTTAGAGTGTTGCATAATTTATTTGCGGTGTACGGAAGCCGCGTTTGTTCCAGCACTTGTCACCTGCGTGCCCCCCAGTTTCGGTTTCGGCTGACCAAGTGACTAGCTTTGTTGTGCTAAGTAGCATTAAGGCGTGGCCAGCGCCAGGTAGGCTTTTTAAACTGTTAGATACATAGTCATTCAGGAGAAGCGATCTATCTACAGGAGTCTGCAGTTGTATGTAAGTGTGTTTATTTCATTGTTTTTATCGTCGTTAGAGTGGTATTCATTGCTAGATCAGGTGCTGTCTGTTTACTGTCTTGAACGCGGGTCGCGTGTTTATGTGTGTGAGCGCTATTTTTTGCTTTGACTTGTCCCATAGTTTTCGCTGCTAGATTTGTTTGACTTGTCCCGTAGTATTCGCTGCTAGATTTAGTATTGGTTATCCAGTGTGTCGTTTTAGTGTCTGCAAACAGTGCTTCTCTTGTTTTAGAGTATTATTTATTGTTAGAGTGTTGCATAATTTATTTGCGGTGTAAGGAAGCCGCGTTTGTTCCAGCACTTGTCACCTGCGTGCCCCTCAGTTTCGGTTTCGGCTGACCAAGTGACTAGCTTTGTTGTTTTAAGTAGCATTAAGGCGTGGCTGCTTTTCCCATTGAACGGCAAAAAAAGTGTATTTATTTGACTGAATGTTGACGCGGAAGCGGCAGCGGAAGTGGTAGCCCTCGTGTTAAGCACTCCTCGTGTGAAGACCTACTTGGGTAAAGACCAGCGAGTCTACCTGTGCGAGTCCACCGAGCAAGGACACCGACAAGGCGCCCTTCACCAAAGCACTTAAGCATTTTGTATTTTATTTATTCTCTTTTATTATTCTACTTATACATACATACTAACATGTCTAGCTCACTAATAACACATGCATTCAAGCACATCCCTGTTATCTGTTGTAGACTGTTCACAAGATACAGATGCGAGACTAAACGCAAGCCACACAACCTACGGCCACTTTGCACTTCAACTCCTGCTCCACTCTCGTTCTCAGTGGGACTCTGGAACTGCCAGTCTGCTGTGAACAAAGCTGCCTTCATTCCAGCTTTCGCCACACAGTCCACCCTCAGCATCCTGGCGCTGACGGAGACATGGATACGTCCTGAGGATACAGCAACACCTGCTACACTCTCCAATAACTTCTCCTTCTCTCACACCCCTCGACATACCGGCAGGGGTGGGGGAACAGGTTTGCTCATTAATAATAACTGGACTTTTTCTCCACAGGCTTCACTATGTAACAATACATCCTTTGAATTCCATGCCATTACTACAATGCAACCCACAAAAATACATGTTGTTGTCATCTATCGCCCTCCAGGTCAGCTGACAAGCTTTCTTGAGGAGTTGGATGTCCTGCTGTCCTCTTTGCCAGAGGATGGTAGGCCACTTGTGGTCCTTGGCGATTTCAACATACACCAAGACAAGCCCCAGGCCACTGAACTGAATACTCTTCTGGCCTCATTTGACTTGGAAAGACTACACACCACAGCAACTCACAGATCGGGCAACCAGCTGGATCTCGTTTTTACACGTAACTGTATTACCTCAAATATTCTTGTTACTCCATTACATGTCTCTGATCATTACTTTGTTCAATTTAACATGACTCTCCCATCCATTGTAAAACCAACTCCACCTTTGGTTTCCTTTTGCCGTAACCTCCGTTCCCTCTCACCCTTTCGCCTATCCAATTATGTCTCTGCCTCTCTTCCCACAATAAATGTATTTTCCACGCTCAATGTAAACACTGCCACAGACACACTTAGCTCTACCCTAACAACCTGTCTAGACAACATCTGTCCTCTCTCCTCTAGACCAGCACGTACTACACCACCCAGCCCCTGGCTGTCTGACGTAATTCGTGAACATCGGACTGATCTCAGGGCAGCCGAGAGGAGATGGCGGAAATCTAAAGATCCAGCCGATCTAGGTAAATATCAACTTATGCTTGCAACTTTATCAGATAATGTTAAAGCTGCAAAAACTTAATATTACCAGACCAAGATCAACAGCACCACAGACACTCGTAGCTTGTTTAGAACATTTAACTCGCTTCTCTGCCCTCCCCCTCCACCACCTGACACATCACTTACAGCAGATATCTTCGCCACATTTTTTACTAATAAGGTTAAAGCCATCAGCAATACATTCACAGCACCACACCCTGTCAAACACCCAACTCCTGTATGCAACTCTTCTCTCTCTATGTTCTCTCCTCTAACTGACACTGAGGTCTCTAAACTCCTCCTCTCCAACCACCCCACCACCTGTTCTCTTGACCCCATTCCATCACACCTTCTCCAGGCCATCTCTCCGTCCATCCTACCTGCACTTACACACATAATTAATGCATCTCTTCTTGAAGGTACTTTTCCCACTACATTTAAGCAGGCTAGAGTAACCCCGCTGCTGAAAAAACCTGCACTTAACCCCACTCAGATAGAACACTACAGACCAGTCTCTCTCATCCCATTCATGGCAAAAACACTTGAAAGGGCAGTTTTCAATCAGATCTCTGCCTATCTCTCACAGAACAAGCTGCTGGATGACAATCAGTCAGGCTTCAAAAGTGGTCACTCCACTGAGACTGCCCTGCTGTCTGTCACAGAGTCGCTGAGACTGGCGAAAGCTGAATCCAGATCATCCGTTCTGATTCTGCTGGACCTTTCTGCAGCCTTTGACACAGTCAACCATCAGATCCTACTTTCCACCCTCTCTAAACTGGGCATCACCGGAACTGTGCTTGACTGGTTCAACTCCTATCTCTCAGGTAGGTATTTTAAGGTAGCCTGGAGAGGTGAGGTATCCAAGCCACATCAGTTACTTACTGGGGTACCTCAGGGATCAGTGCTTGGGCCACTTCTCTTCTCCATATACACAACGTCATTAGGACCCATCATCCAGTCACATGGTTTCTCTTACCACTGCTACGCTGATGATACGCAACTTTACTTGACTTTCCAGCCCAACGACACCACAGTGACCGCTCAAATCGCTGCCTGTCTGGCTGACATCTCAGCCTGGATGAAGGAACACCACCTGAAACTCAACCCAGCCAAGACTGAACTCCTTGTCTTTCCAGCCAACCCTGATGTTGAACACAACATCACTGTGCAGCTGGGTCCAACTACAGTGTTGCCTTCCAAAACGGTCAGAAATCTAGTGGTAACCATTGATGACAAGCTAAATTTCACAGACCACATCTCAAAGACTGCAAGATCATGTAGATTTACACTCTACAATATCAGGAAGATAAGACCTTTCCTCTCTGAACATGCCACACAACTGCTTGTTCAGTCACTTGTCATAACTAGACTGGACTACTGTAATGCTCTCTTTGCAGGCCTTCCTGCATGTGCTATTAGACCTCTGCAAATGATCCAGAATGCAGCAGCACGTCAGGTCTTTAATGAACCAAAGAGAGCACATGTTACACCACTCTTTGTCTCTCTCCACTGGCTGCCGGTTCATGCACGTATTAAATTCAAGGCCCTGATGCTGGCATACAGAACAATCACTGGGTCTGCTCCAGCATACCTAAAAACATTTATGCAGAGCTACACTCCCACCAGAAGCCTGCGGTCGGCAAATGAGCGGCGCCTTGTTGTACCAAAACAAAGAGGCACCAAAACACTTTTCCGGACTTTCAGCTTTATCATACCACGTTGGTGGAATGACCTCCCCAACTCAATCCGTGAAGCTGACTCACTCTCTATATTCAAGAAACGGCTAAAAACACATCTTTTCCAAGAGTATTTAACCAGCCGCTAAATGATGATACTGAAACTTTGTAGTATGGCACTTTTCGTACCACTGTCTCCTTAACATGATTCGCTTATGTTCTTCCTCTTTTGTAAGTCGCTTTGGATAAAAGCGTCTGCCAAATGAATAAATGTAAATGTAAATGTAGTCCAGGATGCAGAACACTCGGCACCCCCTCAACAGGAAGTGTCAAAATTAATACCCATCTCAGAGAACCTGGCAGCGTGGAAACTTCTGCCAGGTATTTCTCTGTGGGTCCTAAGAACAGTAGAAAAAGGCTACAGAATTAAATTCGCTCGCCGCCCTCCATGGTCCCCACTACTGTAAACCGGAGCAGGCATGTCTACTGTGAAAAGAACTGCAAATTCTCTTGGTTAAAGGGGCCATAGAACATGTTTCCCCTTCCAGAGAAAGAGTTAGGTTATTACAGCAAATACTTCCTGGTTCCCAAGAAGGGTGGGGGGTTGTGTCCGACCTTAGATCTTCAAGGCTTGAACTGCTCAGACAGGGTGTTCAAGTTAAAGATGCTAACTATCAAGACGATCATGTCACAAGCCCAACATCAAGTTTGGCTGGTCACGATCGATCTTATGGACGCATATCTTCATATAGAAATTCCGCCAAAGCACAGGAAGTTCCTGAGGTTCGCTTTCGGGGGCGAAGCCTTTCGGTATCGGGTTCTTCCATTCAGCCTAGCCCTATTAGCCCGCACAGTCACGAAATGCATGGATGCAGCACTGGCTCCTTTGCGACTCTGGGGCATCCGCATTCTGAATTACATAGACGACTGGCTGATACTAGCGCAGTTCCAATAACTGGAAGTTCAGCACAGGGATATTCACAGCTCATCTGGTTTCTCTGGGTCTGAGACTCAAAGTCAAAAGTGTGTTCTCTCTCCCACCCAGGGAATTACTTATCTGGGGGTTATATGGAATTCAATCACGATGCAGGCACAATTGTCTCCCGCTCGAATCATTTCCTTTCAGAACACCCTGAGCAAAGTCAGGCTAGGTCAAGGTTGCACTGTTCGTCAGTATCAACGAATACTTGGTCTCATGGCGTTTGCGTCCACGGTGATCCCTTTGGGCATTCTGCACATGAGACCTTTCCAGTTGTGGCTAAATGCCAGGGGGTTTCATCCAAGGGCCAGTCCCCTAAGGCAAATAAGGGTTACGCGCCGAGGGCTTTGTTCCCTTTCTATGTGGTTCAGACCCCGGCTTCTTACCTTGGGTCCCACTCTAGGAGCGTCTTGTCATCGCAGACTGCTAACAACAGACGCCTCCCTGACGCACTGGGTAGCGGTCTTAAGTGGTCGTCCAGCTCAAGGGGAATGGGAGGGTCATCAGCTCGATTGTCACATTAACTGTCTCGAGTTGATGGCTGTATTTCTGGCCCTGAAATACTTCCTCCAGAGGCTGCCATGTCTTGGTGCGGGTGGACAAAACAGCGGTAGTCTCTTACATAAACCATCAAGGAGTTCCATGTTCACGTCAGCTGAATTTCTGGCACTTCGGATTCTCCTTAGGGCACAGGGCAAGCTCCTGTCACTCAGGGCAGTTTATATCCCTGGATGCCCATATGTGGGAGCAGATTTACTGTCCAGAGAGAAAATACCGATGGGGGAGTGGAAACTCCACCCCGAAGTAGTGGAACAAATCTGGGTGAGATTTTACAAGGCAGAAGTAGACCTCTTTGCCTCTTCTCAGACAGCGCAATGTCCCCTCTACTTCTCTCTGAGTCACCCAGCCCCCCTGTGTCTGGACGCGATGGCGCATACATGGCCTAGAATGCGTCTTTATGCGTTTCCCCCAGTTTCTCTGCTCCCGGGAGTCTTGGCCAGAGTTCGCCATCAAGGGTCTTGCCTCCTACTGATAGCGCCGCACTGGCCGAACAGGGTATGATTCTCGGAAATAATGTCTCTCCTCGACGGCTCGCCTTGGGCAATTTCGAACAGGAGTGACATTCTGTCTCAGGCATAGGGGACATTATTTCATCCCCAGCCCAAATTGTGGAACATTCATGTTTGCCCCCTGTGGGGTACCAACTGAGGGACACAGGGCTTTCACCTGAGGTTATCGAGACCATTTTAAGTGCTAGGGCTCCCTCCACTTGGAACAAATCTGGGTGAGATTTTACAGGGCAGAAGAGGACCTCTTCGACTCTATGAACAGCGCAATGTCTCCTCTACTTTTTCCTGAGTCACCGAGCCCACCCCTAGGGTTAGACGCGGTGGCGCATACATGGCCCAGAATGCGCCTGTATGCGTTTCCCTCTACTAGAAGTTACGCCAATAAATGGGGGGTCTTTGAAAAATGGTGCAGTACACATAAAGCAGATCCAGTTAACTGCCAGATTGCTTCAGTTCTGGACTTTCTGCAGGAAGAACTGTCAGCAGGGACATGCCCCGCCACTCTCAGGGTCTATATGGCCGCCATTTCGGCTTGCCACACCTTGATGGATGGGGTGCCGTTGGGGAGACTCGCTCTACTTGCTCGCTTCATTTGTGGAATTAGGCAACCTAGGCCTCCTGCTAGGACCAGGACCCCTTCATGGGACTTAGCAAAAGTCCTTGAGGGTCTGGTTGAGACCCCTTTTGAACCTCTAGAGTCAGCGTCTGACAGACTTCTGACTCTCAAGATGGGTTTTCTTATGGTGATTACCTCTCTAAAGATAATTGGGGACCTACAGGCTCTGTCTGTCTTGCCAGCCTGTTTAGAGTTTGCCCCAGGAAGGACCAAAGCAATTTTGCACCCTCATCCTGACTACCTGTCACACTCGAAGCCTTCTGCTTCCCACCGTTTACAATGCCAGAGCAGGAAAGACTTCACATACTTTGTCCAGTCCGTGCCCTTCAGACTTATGTCCACCGCACTAGCCAGTGTCGTAAGTCAGGGCAACTATTAATTTGCCATGGGGGCCGCAATAGGGGGGTGGCCTCCACCAAGCAGACTATGTCGCATTGCGTGTGGGATGCTATTGGCCTGGCATACGAGGCGCATGGTCAAGCTTAGCCTGTAGGCATCAGGGCTCACTCTACCAGAGGGGTCACCTCATCTGAAGCCTTGGCCAGAGGGGTCCCTCTGCAGCATGGTTGTGATGCGGCAGGCTGGTCCTCTCTGCACACATTCATTAGATTCTACAGTTTGGATGTTCATGCCACTCTGGGCTCTTATGTCCTTGAGTCGACATCTGAAGCTCATGTCTGAGCCCTCTCACGCTCTTGTGAGCACACTACACAACCGTAGGGGGTCTGGACAGCCACAGTGCGGCGGTGTGGGTATTCTCATTCCCAAAGCGCTTTTCTCAGCACAGCATCATAAGTGAAGCTTTTTGTAAAGGGAACGTCTCGGGTTACTTAATTTTAACCCTTGTTCCCTGAAAAAAGCGGAACGAGATGCTGCGCTTCACTGCCGCACTGGGATGCCCCGGGACTGCTCTTCAGACAAAATATCTGACGATGCTCCGGTGACGCATCTTTTTATAACCCTGCCCCAGGTGCATCCAATGATTACACCGGCAGAGGTTATAAATTCCGGTCAATGTTCATTGACATGTTGCACACATATTCACAGCTGGTCACAACTATAAGATGTTCCCAAAGTGCTTTTCTCAGCGCAGCATCTTGTTATGCTTTTTTCAGGGAACAAGGGTTAACGAGAGACGTTTTTGAGTTCTGTGGAAAAAGTGAATGAGTTGGTTGAACACGGTTTAGTGATAAATGGGAGTTTTACTGATGTGCTTCCGCTATCAATGCCATCTAAGAAATTGATTCTTTCAAATGTGCCACTCTTGTCAAGGACAATTTTTTTAAAAATAAAAATGCTGTCAAGTTATGGAAAAATAGTTTCACCAATTAAAATTTTTCCACTTGGAAATATCTCTCCACTTCTGAAACATGTTGTTTCCTTTAGGAAATATGCATTTATGGTACTAAAGGATAATGGTGATCTTGATAGTATAGTTCAATTTTCGGATGGACAATTTTGTTTATACAATCTATGCAACCACTAATAGAATGAGATGTTTTATATGTAGTAGAATTGAGCCTTCAGTTCATACATGCCTGGACCAAGTTGAAAATACTGAGGGATCTGAAGTGACTCAATCACAGGCGTCTTCAGATGTATAGGTGGAAGTGGAGCTTCCTAAAGATCACTTGAATATAACATGTGAGAAGAGAGTTTGCTTCTGAGGTAGCTGTGGATATGAATGAATCTCAGACAGTAAAAGATAATCATCCTATGTCTGAGTGAAGGGAAGGTTTAGGCATGATGGCAGATGATGTAGTAGTAGTCTAGAAGATGTCATAAAATCCCCTTAGAATGGTTCTGAAAATGTAATGGAAACAGTGGAACCACAGTCGTTTAAAGTACCCTTGAAAAGAAAGAAAACTGAGAATGATTGTAGCTTGAAGCTGATAAAAATAAGTAGACATGAATGAGTTGATGAAGATGAATGTGATGGAGATTCATCCGATCGTAGTAGTGTTCATTCTCAGTCTGAATATCATAGTCAGAGTTATGAGGTCTAAAACATTAAACAGTTTCTAAACATTAAAAAAAATAGTTGTTGAAAACCATTTCCCAGACATTCAGATGTTTTTTGAAAGATCAAGGAGGGATGTTTTACTGGCAGATAAGTGTACCACCTGAAGAAAACTGTACCTTACCAATGAAACAAGCAACAATGATGGTAGTCAAAATGTTTAAGTAAAAGTTTTTGCTGTGTATTTTTTCAAGCATAAATAACATTGCAAAGCAGTTCAACGGAAAGGTGGAGGCGAGAACCGGCATGGCAATCTAAATAATATTTTAATGAAAACCAAAAGACACAAACACACACATATGACGGACAGCTGCCAGTAAACACTCTCTCTCTGTCACACCACCGTCCGCAGTCTTGCGCACCACCATCCGAATTCCTTGATGTCCCTGGTCACATATTGCCATTAATTTTGTCACTGATCTCCCGGTCTCCCAGGGTAACACTATTATACTAACAGTCATTGTGCTGATTAATACCTCTTCCTAAGCTCCCAACAGCCTTTGAAACAGCAGAACATCTCTTCTACTATGTTTCGCTATTATGGACTACCTGAAGATATTGTCTCTGACTGGGGTTCCAGTTCACATCTCAGGTCTGGATGGCCTTCTTCCACCAGCTCAATGTAAATATAAGCCTCACCTCAAGGTATCAACCACAATTGAACAGTCAAACCGAACGCCTAAACCATGAACTCACAAGATTTCTGAGAATGTACTGTCAGCAGATTCGATTAGACTGGAGCCGTTTCCTCCCCTAGGCAGAATAAGCTAAAAATTTCCTCAGAAACCCTCCACTGGCATGACCCCTTTCAAATGTGTCCTAGAATTTCAACCCACTCTATTTCCCTGGTCAGGGGAACCCTCTGAGGTACCGGCTGTTGACGACTGGATCAGACGGAGTGAGACGGTATGGGACCAACCACACGTCCACCGCCAACATGCAGAAGATAGGTAAAAGAGACAAGCTGATTCATCCCAACACCCGATTATAAACCAAGACAGTGGGTCTGGCTTTCAACTTGGGATCTTCATCTCCTCTTGTCCTGGAAGAAGCTCAGTCCCAGGCATGTGGGCCCCCAAAATATTAAGACAAATAACTCCTGTATCATATCATGTCCAACTGCGTTCTAATTACTGTATTTCCCCCATTTTTCATGTTTTGCTGCTGAAACCTGCCAGTGTCCAGAGGGAGGAGGAAGGCAATACCCCCCCTAATAATGGATGGCGAGGAGGCATATCAAGTGCGAGATCTTCTAGACTCCAGACGTTGGGGTCACTTGCTTCAATATCTGGTAGACTGGGATGGGCATGGCCTGGAAGAGAGGTCCTGGATCAATCTCAGAGGACATCCTTGACCCCACACTCATCACAGAATTCCATAGGACCCATTCGGAGAGACCTGCCCCCCGACCTTGTGGAAGACCCCACAGTCGAGTGTATCCTCACATCAGGAGCCGATTGCAGGGGGGTCTCTTTAACGAACAACACCTCTGAAAATCCTCTCATCTGCCACTGCAGGCCTTCCACAGGCCTTCTACAGCCGCCACTCTCTTGCCTGAGTATTAGCAATTGGACTACAAATCCCAGAACCCACATACCTGGACTGATTGCACACACACCTGTTTCCCATTTAACATACTATTTAAGCACTGAGCAAGCTAGACTCAGTGCAAAGTCTTGTTTTTCTACAGCTACATGTCTGAGCTTTTAACCCATGATTACTGCCTGCCTTCTGACCCTGTTATATTTATCTGGATATTGAATTGTTCTGTCTGCTGCCTGCCTTCTGCCCCTTCTTTGTTTATCTGGATATTGTATTTGTATGTCTGCTGCCTAACTTGACTTTGTGCCTGTTGTGACCACTGTAGGATATTTTTTTATGCGAAATTTAGAAGGGAACTTTAAAGTACCCTCATTCTCACACCATTATATGTAAGGATATTTGGTATGCTAAATTTAGAAGGGAATTTAAGGTCTTGAAATATGTGAGCTATGAACTAATTTAAACTGTCCTTATTGTACCTAATTAGGTAATGAAACGAATGCAAGGTAACTAGATTATTTGTCTGAATATATTCTCCACCATTAATACAATGTCTTACAATGTCTAGTTGTATCCGCTCACAATTTCTACTGTAAGGAATTAGATTTAATAAGTGAATTATGATTAATTCTCTAATTGGAGGGATATTATTCTCATGGCTTATTGAAAATAATATCACACGTATTTAGGTACAGCTGTGAAGCGAAATCTTTTAGAAACAGGGATAAGATTATTTATCAAAATATACCACAGTCAATCATTTTTGAATACAGACAAATGTAATTGCTATTCTAAACATAAATCTAATCTAACACATATATACATGAGACAGGTTGGTGAAAAGAGTGACAGAATTTGAATAAAATAAATTATCAATACAGTGTAAATTAACTTTATGGAGTCTGTTGACAATGCCTTAAGAACCATTTATCCTTCTTTGAGATTATCGATTTGAGCCCAGCACTTTGAGCCCAATATTGGAGATGTAATTGCATGTAGTGTTGTTTTCTTTAGTTCTTTGTGTTGCTTGGATCTTTGCGCTAGGTCGAAAGTTTGTTCCGTCAATGTTTTGGACCTCTGTAAGATTGTATAGATATTGTCTGTATGAATGATGAGGTTGGCTTTGAAGCAAGGCCTTCTCATGGGTGTGAGAACCATAGAGATTGACAAGCTTACTCGGGACATCGAGTCCCAAGCTTCTTTGAACCTCATATGGTATGGACCCCGAGAAGACCACGAGGGAAGAGTCAGAATGAAGTCTGACTTCATTCTGACCATTTACTTTTGAGCTGTTGTAGAGCTGTTCTCAACCTGTTACCAAATAAAATCTCACAGACATCAAATGTTGCAGAGCAGTGTCTGTCTTGTATAGTGATTATAAGATACTCGCTAAAGCCCTTGCTATGAGACTTGCAGGGGTTTTAGTTCAGGTAATTAATTCTGATCAGACATATTGTGTCCCGGGGAGATACATTTTTGATAAAATATTTTTAATTTGTAATATGTAATTTTGTACCTATCTAAATTGAATGAGTTTGATGTTGGCCTGATTTTTTTAGACCAAGAGAAAGCCTTTGATAGGGCTGAGCACCAATATATTTTGAACAATTTAGAATCTTTTGGTTTCACAAAAGATTTTATAGAAAGAATAAGGGTTTTATATTGTGGTGTTGAAAGTGTAATTAAGGTTAACGGTGGTTTTTGTGCTCCTTTTTAAAGTACAATGGGAAGGTTGTAAGACAAGGTTGTCCTCTGTCTGGCATGCTATATACCCTTTAACCATTGAACCTCTTTTACACAAGGTTAGAGAAAATATTGAAGGTTTGTGTTTACCAGGTTTTGTTAGTACAGTTTCTATGTCTGCCTATGCTGATGATATAGTGGTATTAGTTAGTGACCAAAATTACATTAATGCTGTCTTAAATATTTTAAATGATTTTAAAGACATATCATCAGCCAAAGTAAATTGGGCTAAGAGTGAAGTGATTTTAATTGGCCATTGGTTAAGGGGTGTATCTCATCTCCAAAATGGCTTAAGCTGGTCTAAAAGAGGTTTGAAATATTACAAAAATAATATATAAAAAATAAGTGTTTTTGGAGACAAATCTGTTGAAAAAAAAAAAAAAAAAACTGGGAGGATGCCCTTGAAACAGTAAAAGGGTGATTATTTAAATGGGAGTGGTTTTATATTGTGGTATTGAAAGTATAATTAAAGTGAACTGTGGATATGTGCTCATTTTAAAGTACAAAGGGGTGTAAGACAAGGTTGTTCTCAATGTGGCATCTTGAAACAGTAAAAGGGTGATTATGTAAATGGAAGTAGTTGGTTCCAAAGATGTCATACAGGGGACAAACTTTAATTATCAACAATCTTGTTGCATCTTCTTTGTGGAACTATTTTGCATGATCCTCCTCTAAGGCTACTTTTAGACATTAAGAAGGTTTTACCAGATTTTGTCTGGGATAAACTACATTGGGTACCCCAAAGTGTGCTATTTTTACCCAAGGAAGAAGGAGGACATGGTCTTATACATGTGCAAAGTAGAATAGCAGCTACTCGTATGCATTTGTTACAAATACTTTTATATGGATCATCCAATTCAAAGTGGAAAAATGCTGCCTGCGCTATTTTACAGAGCTTAGGAAGTTTGCATCTTGATAAGACTTTTTTTTTAATGGGCCCTAATAGATATATATTGGCTGCCCCAATTATTTATCTGAACATTTTTAAAGTTTGGAACTTGTTTGATGTCACTATGGTTCAAAATCCAAGATCCATTTTTTTAGTTACTTAAGGAGCCATTGATCCATGGAACATGCTTTGATGAGGATGTAAACAGTTATTTTCCTGTATTCACTGCTCTACTAATGAAATCGGGAATTAATATGTTTGGACATGTAGGAAATATAGCAGGACCAGACTTTGAGAATATTGACTAGGCAGCTTTGAATTTGGGAATTACATCAGTCAGGTTGGTTCATCAACTGTTAAATTGGCATTCAGCCCTTAAAGAAGAGGAGATAAAAATTTTGGAAATGAAGAGGATCCTTTCCATAATTAAATTTTTTCACCCAAACTGGAAGAGAGTGAAGGACCATTTTTGGACATTAAGAAAAATGTATCTTTTTGTGCCAATTCCTTTAATGGTAAAGAGTTGCACAATAATTGTGTGAAAGTTTTAAATAGAAAGGTTTTAGATAACAGGTATAATACACCAATGCATAATGTCTGGGGGCTTGGTATGAATATTAGGCCAGAATTGAGAGCACCATATAAGCAACCATTGCCTAATAGAAGGGGTAACATACAATGGAGAATTTTACATGGTGCTCTAGCAGTTCATGCTTTTATTTTATTTTAGGTTAGCCTTTTTGCGCTCAGAGTGAAACAGTTTATCATGCATCCATGCACTGTTGCAGATTTAAATCCTTATTTATTGTTTTAGACAATTTTTCTATGCAAACTTTTATTTTGGGGTTTAAATATATTAGTAGAAGTGCTTCTGAGTGTCAGTTGTTGAATTTTGTTCTGGGCTAGTTAAAAGTGTCTATTTATCTTAAACCTTCATTTATATTTCTGGGTAAGATGCACTGATGTTTTTATTCTAAATTTATCAAAACAAAGATAATCACAGATTTAATTTTTTTTAAGGATATGAATGGTTTGACATCTTTTGAAATGAAATAGAGTAGAAGAGAGGAAATTTGCATGGTTTATATGCAGTGAATGTTTTCTGT
The DNA here is from genome assembly GCA_032164185.1 of Moxostoma hubbsi. Taxonomy (NCBI): domain Eukaryota; kingdom Metazoa; phylum Chordata; class Actinopteri; order Cypriniformes; family Catostomidae; genus Moxostoma; species Moxostoma hubbsi. The sequence goes on from JAVLUX010000019.1 coordinate 11,563,597, forward strand.
ATTTATAGGTGTATGTGTATGTGGAATATATAGTGTGATTTAAATGGTTGTATTTAAGTTGATTTAATTGTTGTTTTTTTTTATTGTAATATACAGTAATTTTGTTTCAAAGTCTCTCTCTCTCTCTCTCTCTCTCTCTCTCTCTCTCTCTCTCTCTCTCTCTCTCTGAGGGGAGGTTTGGGCATCTGAGGTTTCCCACGTGGAGAGGGTGACTTATTGGGCTTTTTCTGTCTAATACTACTAATACTATAACTTTACTTTCTTTCTTTTTTTTCGTTTTCTTAAAAAAAAATAAAAAATAATAATAATTGTGTGAGGTACTTGTGGAGTTTTGTTTGGGATCAGGATGGCATCCCTCTTTGTAGGGGTAGCGCCACCTGTTTCCCTTCGTCATGGCGTCAGGTGTGTTCCTGTGACCAGTGTGACTGTGGAGGATGTGCTAATGGCTGTTGGAGAGGAGATCGGACATGAGAATATTGCATCGGCTTCACGCATGAATAAAGCCGTGGTCGTTTTTGTGAAGGAAGAGGTTCAAGTTAGCCGCCTGATAACTAATGGAATTGTGGTAAGTGGAGAGTTTGTTGTTGTTTCGCCGCTTGTTGCGCCAACTACTAAGGTAACCGTATCTAACATACCTCCATTTATTCCGAATGATGAAATTGAGCGAGGGCTTTCACGTTACGGAAAATTTGCTAGCGCGATAAAAACACTTCCACTTGGCTGTAAAAATGAAGCGTTAAAACATGTAATGTCTTTCAGAAGACAGGTGTTCATGTTTTTGAATGAACCAAATTTAGACGTGTCTTTTAGAGTGTTGTACGAAGGAAAGGCATATATGATTTATGCTAACACGGGAAGCATGAAATGCTTTGAGTGTGGGGATGTTGGTCATAAGAGACTAGCATGCCCACATAAAGCTGGGAGTAGCGGGACTAGTGTGGCGAGCGCCGGTACTAGTGGGGCAAGCCCCGGGACTAGTGTGGCGAGCGCCGGGCCGAGTGCTGCGGTGATGGCGAAGGCCTCAGAGGATGCGCTGCCTCGAGTTGTGGAGGAGCGTGATGCTCGAGTGGTTGAACAGGCTGAAAGCGTTACTGATAACGGTCAAAATGAGAAAGTGGTTGCTGAAACAGAATCAAGTGAAAATTGTGAAATGAACGATGATTTGAGTGACCTGATTTATGATGAAGTGGCCAGTACTAATGTAGATGCATCAAGGGATGAAGAAAGTTGTAACACAGAGATAAAAGATGATGATACGCTTTCCGAGTTTTCTGATATGGGCTCACAGATAGTAGGAGAGGTGTACAGTTTACAAGAGATAAATGACCTCCTAGAGTCGACATTTGGTAAGACTGTTGATGTGACAGATTTTTTTCCGGATCCCGAGAAATTTATTGCGACAGTGTTGTTGTTGCATAGAACGGTTAGCTATGAGTGTTTGGATAAGAACAAAAGATTTAGACTTAAGAAGATGGTAACAAAACTGCGAAAAGATAAATTTGTTTCTCAAAGACATCAAGATGAATAAATCTCACGTGGTGACTTTTATACTTTGCTGTTTTTTTCTGTCTCACCCCACTCTATATTTCTTTTCTTACATGGATAGTTTGAGGGTGGGTTCTCTAAATATTAATGGGGGAAGAGACAGGGGTAAATTAGCAGTGGTTTCACAATTTCTTAAAATTAAAAAAGTTAATGTCTCTTTTTTACAAGAAACACATACGAATAAGGATAATGAAATTGAATGGGGTATGTGGTGGGAAGGCAAGTTTGTTTTGAGCCATGGGACTTTTAATAGTGCAGGAGTGGCTATTTTATTTTCTGCAAACATGAATGTTAACATTTTAAATGTGGAACAGATTGTTGAAGGTAGAGTATTGCTAACAGAAATTGAGTATGAAGGAAATATGTTTGTGTTTGTTAATGTCTATGCCCCCAATAGTGGTCCTGAACGACAAGATATTTTTTTGAAATTAAGAAATGCCATCCAGAAGTATGATGATAGTGTGTGTCTTGTAATTGGAGGGGACTGGAATTGCACAACAGATTTTACAGTGGATAGAAATGGGGAAGAGCCTCATAGTCAATCAAGTAGCACACTGTTAAAAGTTATGCATGAGTTTCAACTAACAGATGTATGGAGAACAAGAAATATCGGTGTGAAACAGTATACGTGGTTGAAAGTGTGTGACAATAGTTTTTGGGGTGCAAGATTTTATAGGTTTTATATGACAGAAATGTGGAATAATAGAGTAATTGATGCTTGTATTTTTCCAAACGGGTTTTCAGACCACCATATGATCACGTTCGTTTTAAATGTAAAGAAGACATTAAGATCTAATTATTACTGGCATTTGAATGTTAAATTATTACATGATGTTTTTTTTTTGTGAGAGTTTTAAAGTGTTTTGGAGTGAATGGAAGTTGAAGAAGCTTTTGTTTGAGAATCTTTGTCAATGGTGGGATGTGGGAAAGGCGAATATAAGATTATTTTGTCAGAATTATGCTTTTCATACATCAACTTTTGTCAAAACAACAGTAAAAACTCTACAAAAGGACATCGAGTTGTTGGAAAAAAATCTTGTAACTGATAATGAAGGTGTACATTGTGATGGTTTGAAAAAGAAAAAAACAAGAACTGAATTCTTTTCTAAAAGAGCAGGCCAAAGGAGCACTGATACGGGCAAGATTTTGCACTATCAAAGATATGGATGCTCCAAGTGCTTTCTTTTTTAATCTTGAAAAAAAATATACTAATCAAAAACAGATGTGTCATCTTCGCCGTCTGGATGGATCAGTAACATCAAATCCAGTTGAAATGAGAAAGTTATCAAGAGATTTTTATAAACAATTATACAGTGCTGAGAGCTGTGATACTGAAAGTGTTCATGATTTGCTTAAGGACTTACCTCAGCTTGGGGATGAACAGAAAAAGGCTCTGGACAATTTGATCACTTTTAAAGAACTTACAGAAGCAATGCGTCAGTTGCATATTGGCCATTCTCCTGGAATTGATGGACTACCTATAGATTTTTATCAACAGTTCTGGGAAATAATTGGATAAGATTTTTATGAAGTGTTGCTGGACTGCATTAGAAGTGAAGCCCTTCCCATAAGTTGTCGTAGAGCAGTTTTGTCGCTGCTTTCAAAGAAAGGGGACTTGGGACTTCTCAAAAATTGGAGACCAGTATCTTTATTATGTTCTGATTACAAAATATTTTCCAAATGTTTATCAAATAGACTTAAACACTGTTTAGACTTGTTGGTTCATAATGATCAAACATATTGTATAGCTGAAAGATCTATAATGGATAATCTTTTTTTATTACGGGATATAATTAATATCAATCATTTTGATCATGTTGATCTTGGAATTCTCTCACTAGATCAAGAAAAAGCTTCTGATCGGGTCGATCATCAATATCTTTTTAATGTGTTAAAGAATTTTGGGTTTGGTGATAGATTTATATCCTATATTCGGTTGTTGTATTGTAATGTTTCTGTTATGGTGAAAGCAGGTGGTGGGCTAAGTGAACCAATATCTGTGTCGAGAGGCATTAGACAAGGATGTCCACTTTCCGGGCAATTATACAGTTTGGTTATTGAACCTTTGTTGTGCAGCTTGAGGAGGAATCTTGAAGGATTTGTAATTCCTAACTCAAATGATAATTTTAAATTGTTTTTATCTGCGTATGCAGATGATATTAGTGTTTTTATCACAAGTCAAAAGGATATTACAACCTTAAATCAAATTATTGAAATATACGAAAAAGCCTCTTCTGCTAGAGTTAATTGGTCTAAAAGTGAAGAGTATATTATTGGTAGGTGGGAAGGTATTGGGTTTCCTCAACTCCCGGGTGGGTTACAGTGGAGACAGGACGGATTGAAAACACTAGGAGTTTTTTTGGGGAATGACCAATTTCAAAAGAAAAATTGGGAGGGTCTGCTGGAGAAGGTGTCTGCTAAATTGTCGAAATGGAAATGGCTATTGCCACATTTGTCCTATAGGGGGAGAGCTCTGGTTGTCAATAATCTCGCTGCGTCGATGTTGTGGCACAGGACTATAACTATGGAGCCTCCTGAAGAATTTATTTCTATGATACAAAGGACATTTGTTAATTTTTTCTGGAGTGGACAGCACTGGATCCGTGCAGCTGCACTTTATTTACCAGTTCAAGAGGGCGGACAAGGCTTGGTGGATGTGAGGAGTCGAATCCGGGCCTTTAGGATTCAAGCTGTGCAGAGACTTCTCTACAAAACGGATGTGGTGTGGGCCAAAACTGCAAGTGCATTTTTGAAGTGGGCAGGAGGACTTGGATTTGATAGACACTTGTTTTTAATTAAACTTGAGGAAGTAAACCTGTCAGAGCTTCCACCCTTTTATAAGTCTATGCTGCAGACATGGAGAACTGTTTTTAGAGTGGAGCGAGATATGGGTGACCAAGGACATTGGACTCCAGAGGAACCGTTGTTTTTCAACCCAAGGGTCCAGACTAGACTGTTGTCCTCCGTGAGCGTGAGGAGATGTTTGCTGAGGAATGGTGTTCAGAAACTTGGACATCTCCTGGATGAGAGGGGCTGGAAATCCATTGAGGCACTTCAAGAAATGACGGGGTTAAAGTCCTTGCGTCTTGTTTCAAAATTGAAAGAAGAAATCTGTAATGCACTTCCAAGCAGCTGCAGGACTTGGATAGGACTGAGACAAACACAGGACATGAGAACTGGTCAAGATTTTCCAGAATTAAAAATTTCACCTGTCATAAATGAAGAAGATGAAGGTGAAGTTGCAGACTCGATTTTATCTTTCAAGACCCCTCAGCTAGACCATTTTAAAAAGGTGTCTAAGAAAGCAATATACTGCATTACAGTTAAAGTCACACATCAAGATTCATTGAAGAGGCAAAAAGCTTCTAGATGGCCAGAAATGTTACAACCAGACTTTCTCGTGCGGGACAGGTGGCGGACCCTGTATAAACCCCCTGTAGAGAAGCGCACTGCTGATCTACAGTGGCGGATCATTCACGGGGCCATAGCTACGGACCGACATGTGGCACACCTGAATCCGGCTGTAGTTGGGGAATGTAGATTTTGTGGGGAGCAGGAGGATCTAGAACATTTGTTTTTAAGGTGTAATAGATTACAAGAGCTTTTTGGTTTGCTTAAAACTTGGTTTAGAAGTTTTGGTGAGGATTGTTCTGATAAAGTGTTTATTGGGGGAATGAAGTATAGTTTTTCAATGAGGAGGAAAATATGTTTATTAAATTATTTGATGGGAACAGCTAAACTTGCAATTTGGAAAACAAGAAAGAATAAAGGTCTACAACTTGCTACAATAGATCCTGAAATGATGTTTAGAGGGTTGGTAAAGGGAAGACTGAAAATCGAATTCGCTTATTACAGACTTACAAATAATGTGGTTTTCTTTTGTGATGTATGGTGTTTTAAAGAGGTACTATGTATAGTACAAAATGATCAGCTCATTGTGAATTTTTAATTATAAAGTAATTTATTTTTATTTTTTTTGAATTATTTTTTAATAACTGCCAGTAATGTAACGTGATGTATGTTTCAAAGAATAATAAAGTGCTTGTTAAACCTCTCTCTCTCTCTCTCTCTCTCTCTCTCTCTCTCTCTCTCTCTCTCTCAGTTCAATTCAAAATTGCTTTATTGGCATGACTGTACACAATACAATATTGCCAAAGCTTGGAATACATAGAATAATTATAAAGACATCAAAATGATAGAATATTATAACATAACTTAAATTTAAATGTACAAATTAAATTAGTTGTACAAATTAACAGTGTAGCAAATAAAATTTTTTAAATAATAATATCTATCTCTCTCTCTCTCTCTCTCTCTCTCTCTCTCTCTCTCTCTCTCTCTCTCGTTTTTTTCTCCCATTCATCTCTGCAGATCCCCTCAAACTCTGTCAGGTTGGATAGGGACTCCTCAGAGATGTTTGCTTGGTTTCAAGTCTCTTCAGAGATGTTCGTTTGGGTTCAAGTCCGAGCTCTGGCTGGGCCACTCAAGGACATTAACAGAGTTGTCCCTAACCCACTTTTGCATTGTCTTGGCAGTATGCATAGTGTCATTGGGTGAACCTTCAACACAGTCTGAGGACCTGAGCGCTCTGGACCAGGTTTTCATTAAGGAAATCTCTGTGATTTTGCTGTGTTCAGCTTTCCTTCAACCCTGATCAGTTCCCCAGTCCCTGCAGCTGAAAGATACCCCACAGCATGATACTACCACCACCATGCTTCACTGTTGGTATGGTATTGCGCAGGTGATGAACGGTGCCTGGTTTCCTCCAGACATGACTCTTGTAATTGAGGCCAAACAGTTCAATCTTCATTTCATCAGACCAGATAATCTTGTTTGTCACAGTCTGTGAGTCCTTTAGGAGTTTTTTGCTTTCTTGCACTGAGTTGAGGCTTCCGTCTGGCCACTCTGCCATAAATCCCAGATCAGTGTTGTGTTACAGTGATGGTTGTTCTTCTGCAAGTTTCTCCCATCTCCACATAAGATCTCTGGAGCTCAACCAGAGTGACCATTGTGTTCTTGTTCATCTGTCTTGTCAAGGCCCTTCTCCCCCGATTTCTCAGTTTGGCTGGGAAGCCAGCTCTAGGAAGAGTACTGGTTGTTTCAAACTTCATCTATTTAAGATTTATGAGGCCACAGTGGTCTTGGAATCCCTCATTGAAGCTGAAATTGGTTTGTAGCCTTCCCTAGATCTGTTCCTTGACAAAATCATGTCTCTGAGCTATATAGACTCATGCTCTGATATGCATTTTCAGCTGTGAAACCTTATGTAGACAGGTGTGTAGCTTTCCAAATCATGTCCAATCAACTCAATTTGCAACAGATGGACTCCAATCAAAGTGTAGAAACATCTCAAAGATGATCCAGATAAATGGCATGCACCTGAGCTAAATTTCGAGTGTCATCGAAAGGGTCTGAATACTTATGTCAATGTGATATTTCAGTATTTTTTATTTTTGATACATTTTCAATATGTTATTCTTATTTGTCATTATGGGGTATGGAGTGTAGATTAGTGTGAAAAAAAATATTTATAATTTGAAGCATCTTAGCATAAGGCTGCAACATAAAAAAATGTGACAAAATAAGGGGTCTGAATAATTTTTGAATGCACTGTATATACACTCACCAGCCACTATATTAGGTACACCTGTACATCTACTTATTCATGGGATTAGCCAATCGTGAGGTAGCAGTGTACTGCATAAAATCATGCATATGGGTCATGAGCTTCAGCAAATGTTCACATCAACCATCAGTATGGGGAAAATATGTGATCTCTTTGATTTAGACTGTGGCATGAGTATTTCTGTAACTGCTGATCTCTAGATATCTATAGTGTAAAAAGAATGGTGCGAAAAACAAAACGGCTTGTTAATGACAGAGGTCAGAGGAGAATATCCAGACTGGTCCAAGCTGACAGGAAGGTGACAGACACCCAAATAAACAGGCGTTACAATAGTCTGTGCAGAAAAGCATTTCTGAACACACAACATATCGAACATTGAGATGGATGGACAACAGCAGTAGATGATCCTTCCTGGTACCATTACTGTAAGCTTAGAATAGGAAACTGAGTATGCAGGGGCACTGGCTCACAAAAACTGGACAGTAGACTATTGGAAAAACATCGCCTGGTCTGACAAATCTGGATTCTGCTGAGGTACACAAATGGTTTGCACACTGCAGCCTCTTTTCTGATCTTGGCTGACAGAAGTGGAAGCCAACGTGGTCTTCTGCTGTTGTACCCCATCCGCCTCAATTGTGGCATGTTGTGCATTCTGAAATGCTATTCTGCCCACTACAATTTAACAGAAGTGTTATCTGAGTTACCATATCCTTTCTGTCAGCTCGAACCAGTCTGGCCGTTCTCTGTTGACCTCTCTCATCAAACATGTGTTTTCATCCACAGAACTGCTACTCAGTGGCTGTTTTTTGTTTCTCGCACCATTCTCTATGCAGTCTAGAGACTGTTGCACGTGAAAATCCCAGGAGATCAGCAGTTACAGAAATACTCAAACCAGCCATACTGGCACCAACGATCATATCACTCTCAAAATCACTGAGATCACATTTTGGTTGATGTGAACACAGGAATGCTCCTGTATACACATGATTTTATACACTGCTGCCATGCGATCGGCTGATTAGATAATTGCATGGGTGATTGTTGATGCCAGACAGGCTGGTTTGAATATTTCCGTATCTGCTGATCCACTGGGATTTTCACACACGACAGTTTCAAGAATTGACACAGAATGGTGCAAAAAACAAACAAAAAAAAACATCCAGTGAGTGGCAGTTCTGCAGACAAAAAGCCCTGTTGATGAGCGAGGTCAAAAGAGAATGACCAGACTGGTTTGAGCTGACAAAGCCCATGGTCACTCGGATAATCACACTGTACAATTGTGGTGAGAAGAATAGCATCTCAGAATGTTATTCTGAGATGCAGTTTGGTGTTGTTTTGGTGGCACGAGGGGGACCTACACAATATTAGGCAGGCGGATTTAATGTTGTGGCAGATCAATGTATTTATACAAAAATATCAATACCAATATAAATATATATATATACACTCACCTAAAGGATTATTAGGAACACCTGTTCAATTTCTCATTAATGCAATTACCTAATCAACCAATCACATGGCAGTTGCTTCAATGCATTTAGGGGTGTGGTCCTGGTCAAGACAATCTCCTGAACTCCAAACTGAATGTCAGAATGGGAAAAAAGGTGATTTAAGCTATTTTGAGCGTGGCATGGTTGTTGGTGCCAGACGGGCCGGTCTGAGTATTTCACAATCTGCTCAGTTACTGGGATTTTCACGCACAACCATTTCTAGGGTTTACAAAGAATGGTGTGAAAAGGGAAAAACATCCAGTATGCGGCAGTCCTGTGGGTGAAAATGCCTTGTTGATGCTAGAGGTCAGAGGAGAATGGGCCGACTGCTTCAAGCTGATAGAAGAGCAAATTTGACTGAAATAACCACTCGTTACAACCGAGGTATGCAGCAAAGCATTTGTGAAGCCACAACATGCACAACCTTGAGGCGGATGGGCTACAACAGTAGAAGACCCCACCGGGTACCACTCATCTCCACTACAAATAGGAAAAAGAGGCTACAATTTGCAAGAGCTCACCAAAATTGGACAGTTGAAGACTGGAAAAATATTGCCTGGTCTGATGAGTCTCGATTTCTGTTGAGACATTCAGATGGTAGAGTCAGAATTTGGCGTAAACAGAATGAGAACATGGATCCATCATGCCTTGTTACCACTGTGCAGGCTCGTGGTGGTGGTGTAATGGTGTGGGGGATGTTTTCTCACTTTAGGCCCCTTAGTGCCAATTGGGCATCGTTTAAATGCCACGGCCTACCTGAGCATTGTTTCTGACCATGTCCATCCCTTTATGGCCACCATGTACCCATCCTCTGATGGCTACTTCCAGCAGGATAATGCACCATGTCACAAAGCTCGAATCATTTCAAATTGGTTTCTTGAACATGACAATGAGTTCACTGTACTAAAATGGCCCCCACAGTCACCAGATCTCAACCCAATAGAGCATCTTTGGGATGTGGTGGAATGGGAGCTTCGTGCCCTGGATGTGCATCCCACAAATCTCCATCAACTGCAAGATGCTATCCTATCAATATGGGCCAACATTTCTAAAGAATGCTTTCAGCACCTTGTTGAATCAATGCCACGTAGAATTAAGGCAGTCTGAAGGCGAAAGGGGGTCAAACACAGTATTAGTATGGTGTTCCTAATAATCCTTTAGGTGAGTGTATATATATATATGTCACATTTGCATATATCTGTAACTACTGAGGACGATTTGAGAATGCATCAACACATTAATTGTTCATTTAAAGGCTGTGTACACTCTGGAATGATGGTTGCTCTAGGCAAAAGTTTGCATTTTAAGAGAATGTCATTAAATAGGCTTGGTGTTTCTCACGGCAGCAATGTTGTTCTGTCTTAAACCTTCATTTGTCACAGAGAAAGAAAATAACCACTTCACTCTAGATGCATTTCGCATATAATAGTTGACATTTTAAGATAAAAAAAAGAGGGAAGATGTCACCAGAGGGTCCTTTTCCAAAAAACAAATTATGACCTCTCCTTTCGTCTGACTTCAATATGTTTTCATTCAGGAGGTATTAAATCAGTGTTATTTGACCTATAGGGAAAATTTGTATTTTTTATTTTTAAGGTTCACTTTGTTCTGAGAACAGCAGACTTGATACACAAGGTTTAATTGCTGTTTGCTTAATAAATGCTTTGCTGCAGGATAAAGCAGATGTCTCTAAAGCATCTGTGGAGGTACTCTGTGGCAAATGGCATCCGTCGGGATGTATTCCTCAAAGGCAGGCCTATCTTCCATGCCATGGACTGAAATTAGGTGTCTCATTGCCTCATTTTTTTTCAAACTTCAACATCAGTGGGGACCAGATTATATACCTAGGACCAGATTATTTATACCTGCTGCCGAATAGGGCACTTCAGGCTCACACATACATTTTTAATGTCAGTAGAAGATTCACCATGTATATGCCGAATGCCAGAGTCCATAAAGCATATTTTATTAGGTTGTGCTGGTTTTAATTCCTTGAGGAAATTGTTTTATTCAACTGACCCTTTTGAAAAGATTTTCATGTTTTTAGAGAAAATCAATCTTACAAAATTTTCATAGGTTTTTAATCACTAGCTCTAAAAACTTTTATTGTATTTAGCTCTTTTTTTTTTGCCATGGAAATAGCCATGTAAGATGGCCTGGTGTTAAATCACACACAAACAAACTCGCATTTACTAATTAACTAATGTAACTAATTACTAATTTGCTACATAAAAAACAATACTACACAATTTAAAGAATATTTCAAACTGAATTGTTTTTCATGTAACAAAATACTTTGAACAAATATACAGTAGCAGTGTAACATGACATAATGTTACATTGTATTATATATATATATATATATATATATATATATATATATATATATATATATATATATATATATATATACACACGCTGCCTCTCCCAGCTTGTAATTCCTCCCTGCAGTGAATTATGGGTAATAAACCATCCATGAGTGTACATCTCTCGAAATAAGAGTGCATTTGGAGCAAACAACAGTAGGGAACAAGTTGTTCACTCAGAATTTAGACAATACTACAAAATTACAGACAACCGAAATAGTGCACTATTGGGATAGGAGGCGATTCCAGACGCAAAGAAGGTTGTTTGTTTGCCAAGATAATGCACGGAAATCTTTATAAATCTATTTCTCTGACTGATCAATGTGGCTTTACCCAGATAGGTTAACTATGCATTTCTCATTTGAGCCTTGTGGATTTGCTAAAATTACTGGAGAATGAGTGAAAAAAAAAATCTGCTTTAACAAAATTGTGAAACCTAAACAAACAATTTCCTCTTTATGAGCCCCTTTTCCCCAGAGTAGCTGTCCTGCGAATTAGCTTAGTGTGCCCTTGACAATATGTTATACCTAAGTCAGAGCCTCCCTAGACACTTCTTACAAAGACTTCAGTATTTTTTAGACAGTATCCGCCATTAAACATGATGAGATGTGCTGCATAAGCTAGCCTTAGGCATTCTAGCTAAGCAAAGTTTCTAGGGAAACCCCTAGACATTTACTTTACCTCTAAGACAGTTTCACAAGTCTTTATTTAAGCTAATTTGTGATATTAAATTAATTATTCAGAGGTGCAGCACCAGCCTGAATATCTGAACAAAAGGTGACTGAATGTGGAAAGCAATCTTTGCAAATCAGCAGTTAGGCCTTGAAGTTATTATGAAACCAATAGAATTTAAAACAACACAAGAAAGAGTTCAGATCAAGAAAGATCATGTTTTCTGGCATTTCATCATCCCTATTCTTCAGCATGTAAAATAAAATTAATGTGGAGTTACCATATTCATGTCAAGGATATCATGAGTTTAGTGCAGCAGAAAGCCCTGCACAGTTGTATGTGCATATTCATCTATTTATCCTTCCTGATGTATACTAGTACTGTAAAAAAATATTTTAATTATTATTCAAAACTAGAACTTTTTAAGAATCAAAAAATTATTCTGTAAAAAAACAAACACATTTAATCATGCCCCTGGACCAATCGTAAATTCCAAAACTTGCATCTTCCTACTGGGTTTGCGCATCAAAGCCATTATCTGTATCTGTATCTGTTACTATGACAAAATGATCTGTATCTGTCTTTGTATTCGGATAGAACTGGATGTGGGCATGGCTTAAAACGAAAGTTACTCAAAAATAATTTTAAAATGTAACATTTATAGTTTCTATGTATAACATTTTCCTTGGATAGGCCTATTTAATTATTAATTGTATTATTATTAATTATTATTATTTAATTATATTATTGATATATTCTTTATTTTTCTCACCACATGAAGTTGGTTATGTAGGCTACATTAACTATGGAATGTGTTTACAGCTTTGGTTAATTCTGGTATTTATGACTTGTGCTGAAACAGAATTTTGGTTTATGTCAGTGTAATGGGAGCCAGCTGTCGCACTAGCGTCTAACACTAGGGACTGTAGCTTTTAGCCTCCTTGTTAGGGCGCCAGCCTCCCATGCCGGAGACGCCTGTTCGAATCCCGTTCAGAGCGGGTTGTGTAGGACTGGTTACTTCAGCTACGTACAAATACGTTTAAGTTTATGTGCAGTGTGCAAGAATAACAATAGCCTAGTTTCCATCCAACTATCACACTATTTTGTTATCGACAAAGTGAAAAAGCGTTCACCAGTTGGCCCGTTTCCATTCAAATTGCCTTTTATCTCTAAAAAGGGTGTGCGTGATGACGTCATGCCTAAAAAAAACACTTTGTCGAATAAGTTTTGGTTTGGCGCAAAACAAATGTGCCCTGAAGCCGTTTCCATTCAAAAATGTGTGTTTATCACTAATTCGCCTTCCAGATGTCTCTAATTTTTGGTAAAGTGGGGAGAGTATTGAGACAATTCATTAAAATTAGTCAATTTACTGTCATTTTAATTTCACAAATAAAAGCACTCAGAAGAGGAGGAATTGCAGTCAAAAGGGAACAGTTGCCCTTCTGATCGGACTGTAATACTGGTCCTGATGTTGCACCTATCACAGGTTGGCACCGGTTCCATCCCGAAAGCGGATCGTCATGGCCCTTTTCAAGCTGGCAACCTGCACCAAGTAGTGGCGAAAACGCTCTGTCTCAGTATAAGGACCATCAATCAATGTGTATATCTGGTGTGCACAGAACGACATAGTGGCGAGGAAGACACCCCTCCTCCCAACGACTAGGTGCTCTGTCTTACCACAGTTGATGTGAGGAAAACTCTACGTAGAGTCAACCCACGGAAGGCTGTTGGACCAGACAACATTCCTGGCAGAGTGCTCAGAGGATGTGCAGACCAGCTGGCAGCATCTCTCTGAGCAGCGCCACCATACCAGCATGCTTCAAGGCCACCACCATCGTCCTCATGTCAAAGAAGTCTTCAGTGTCCTGCCTCAATGACTACCGTCCCGTCGCACTCACACCCATCATCATGAAGTGCTTCGAGAGGCTCGTCGTGAGGCACATTATGACCCAGCTTCCCCCCTCACTAGACCCACTGCAGTTTGCGTATTGTCCATACCGTTCAAAACCACCACACTCTATCTGGCCCTCACCCACCTAGATAAAAAGGACTCATACGTTCAAATGCTGTTCAAGTTAAGTCAAGTCAAGTCAAGTGGTTTTTATTGTCGTTTCAACCATATACAGTTAATACAGTACACAGTGAAATGAGACAACGTTCCTCCAGGACCATGGTGCTACATAAAACAACATAGGACAAACACAGAACCACATGAGACTACACAGACTAAATAAAAAATACCTATATAAAATACCTATATAAAGTGCACGTGCAAAAACGTGTGCAAAAGTACGGGACAGTACAATACATTTCTAACAATGAACTTTACAATAGGCACAGTGATAGACAGTGCAGCGCCGACCAGCATACAGTAGTACAAAAAGATGACAGTTACTAAAAATGCCAAATGTAAACATAACATACTATGATATAGTGTTCTATGCACATAGCAGTTATTGAGGTAGCAGACAGTTATACAGTTATAAAGTGGCAGTTATTAAAGTGCAACTCAGGACACATGTGTGTGTGTGTGTGTGTCAAACCAGTCTCTGAGTATTGAGGAGTCTGATGGCTTGGGGGAAGAAGCTGTTACACAGTCTGGTCGTGAGGGCCCGAATGCTTCGGTACCTCTTGCCAGACGGCAGGAGGGTAAAGAGTTTGTGTGAGGGGTGTGTGGGGTCGTCCACAATGCTGGTTGCTTTGCGGATACAGTGGTACTACTGGGGTAGAGCCAACAACCTGTCTCTGAATGTGGACAAAAACAAAAGAGATGGTTGTTGACATTAGGAGAGCACAGAGTGACCACTCTCTCCTGAACATCGACGGCTCCTCTCTGGAGATCGTCAAGAGCACCAAATTCCTTGGTGTTCACCTGACGGAGAACCTCACCTGGTCCCTCAACACCAGCTCTATCAGCAAGAAAGCCCAGCAGCGTCTCTACTTTATTCAAAGGCTGAGGAAAGCACATCTCCCACCCCCCATCCTCACTACATTCTATAGAGGGACTATTGAGAGCATCCTGAGCAGCTGCATCACTGCCTGGTTTGGGACTTGCACCACTTCGGACCACAAAGCCCTGCAGATGATAGTGAGAACAGCTGAGAAGATCATCAGGGTATCTCTTCCCTCCATCAAAGACATTTACAAAAAACACTGCATCCAAAAAGCAACCAGCATTGTGAATGACCCCACACACCCCTCACACAAACTCTTCACCCTCCTGCCTTCTGGCAAGAGGTACCAAAGCATTCGGGCCCTCACGGCCAGACTCTGTAACAGCTTTTTCCCACAAGCCATCAGACTCCTCAATACTCAGAGACTGGACTGACACACACACACACACACACACACACACACACACACACACACACACACACACACACACACACACACACACACACACATATATACACACACACACACACACACACACGTGTACTGAGTTGCACTTTAATTATAAAAAAAATTACAATAAATTAAATGTTTTCACAATGGCTAGATTCACAAAGAATATGGTTGTCAGTCTTTTATTCCACAGAATGTGGTTATCAGTCCTGCTTGGAATACTAAATACAGTTATGTCCTTACCCAATTCAGTTAGTTTTGAAAGTAATGAACACATTCTGTAATATTCAATTTTTTTCAGAAATCAAAGCGTAAACTGTAGATCTGTCAGGAAGACTCAGTAGTAACACTGCGTCATTCATTCAATTCAGGCATCTCACCCAATCATAATCAAGCCTCTGCTTAAAAGCTCTTAAAGACAGCTGTGCATTACTCATTATGCCGCTGTGTTTTCACCCCCACCACCCCTTCACCAACACAGAAGGCGTTAGAATATTTTCCATGTAGTCATCGTCTTTCGGCGTGATCTGATATTTGAGCGTGCATCTCAAGTACTGAACGATAGGATGGAGCTTATGCCAAGGTAAATTTTTCTATCACTATATTGATGTTAAATCGTAATTATTCCGAGTCTTTCTAGTAGAAACAGTTCAGTTGATGTGTGCAAATAGTGGAACCAAAAATAAACAGAACCAGACATTTTTTTGACTGAATACCTGAGAGAAATAGCTTAGAATGAAAATGAATTCCTTAGAGATGTCTGAACAAAGTCTGAACATTTATATAATATTTATTGCTATCTGTCGCTGCTATTACAGATGTTAGTCAAGAATATCGCAAGTTAAAGAATGGACTTGACTTTGATTACCTTTCCATACAGACATTTTTTAATCTGCTCTGGTCTGCTCTTGCATGTACAGGATAATTTGAGAGTCACATATGTTAATAAATATGGTTGTCAATACTCAACAGCCAATATTCATGTGGTGTTTTGAATAACATTACATGAATAACATCAAATCAAATGCTGGAAAAGCAGGAAAGAGTCACCATAAGAAAACGTAAATCACATTTGTCCTGAACAGTAATGATGTTTATAAAATGTTTATAATTTCCCTTCTTGTTTGTTTGCTTTTGCATTTAGATGCTTATTTGTTTTTGTGTATGTTTTATTCTGGTTTAAATTTGGAATAGTCAAAGTCTTCATTGATTAAATACTTCCTATCAGACCAAAGAGCCTTTGAAAAAAAGTGGAAAATCAAACATTAACAACAGCTCATATATGCACTTTCCAGGATGTGAGCTTCCAAATCATTATGTATAGTTTCCAGCAGAGGTAGTGCATCTTTTCATAAACCTCTATTACTTGATTTATTGATTGTATTTCTCTAAATGTATTTTCAAGCTGGGTACACATTGCAGTATTTGTTATGGATGGCTGCGTTTTCACAGTTCTCTTCCCTATATAATCTGCACATTGTTTAAATAACAAACATACAAACAAACAAAAACGTGAGAGAGAGAGAGAGAGAGAGAGAGAGAGAGAGTGTGCAAATTGTTGTGCCTTCTCTTTTCAGCTTTGAGTTCTGAAATTCAACTGAAATCAGTTTAATTTTAACACAAAAATTTAATTTGAATGAATTCTATATTGAATGACCATACAAACCTTTACGCTCATACCTGCTATCATTTCAGGCATTTGAAAAATTATGCACTTAAGGCTTTCTATAAAAAACAGTCATGCTTGTGCACATATATGTGTCTCCTATCAGAAGCTAATCTAAATACTTTTTTGGAATATTCCTAGCTGCTTAAAGGCACAGTTAACTTGTGTATGTGACCTTATGACCCACTGGAATTGTGATATGATAAATTCAGTTAAACAATATGTCTGTAAACAATTGTTGGAAACATTACTTGTGTGATGCACAAAGTAGATGTCCTAAAAGACTTGACAAAACTATAGTTTGCTAATATGAAATCTGTGGAGAGGTTAAAAAATTAAGTTTAAAAATAAAAAAGTGTATTTATACATATTGTATGAAATTTGATAGTATAAATGTACATGGAACAGATTAAAGTTCTGCAATTCTCCGCCATTGTATGTAGCAAATTTTTGTTGATGTAGACGTACGTCTCATTGGATCCTCTCATAATTTCTATTGTAAGGAATTGGCTTTAATAAGAGAATTATGATTAATTCACTTATTGGAGTAATATTATTATCATGGCTTATTGAAAATAATATCAAACATATTTAGGTATAGCTTTGAAGCCAAATCTTTGAAAAACAGGGATGAGAATATTTATCAAAATATACCACAGTCAAATTATCTTTGAATACAGACAAACGTTATTGCTATTCTAAACATATACTAATCTAGCACATACAACAATGAATCAGGTTTGTGAGTAAAGTGACAGAATGTGAAATAAATTATCAATACAGCTAAAATTAACTTTACGGAGTCTGTTGGCAATGCCTTAAAGGGGACCTATTATGCACTTGTACATGGTGTTTGTACATAAATATGAGTTGGAAGTGTGTGTACACAACCACCCTACAATGTTAAACGTCCACCCACTCCTCTTTCTTATATTTCTATTAATCAAAAACAGTGTGTCAAAATGAACTGTTTTCTTTTCTGCTCTAAAGTGACATCACATTAGAGCAGGCCTCACCCACGACTGGTGATGGACTCCATCCTACATACAGTCCACCATTTCTTTCCATGCTGGAGCAGATACAGTGAGAAGAAGAATGTCTCAGCTTCGTAAGCATCATAAGTGTTCTGTTGTTGGCAGTAAATGTGAACATAAGAGTCTTCATGTACTCCTGGCATCAGAGCCACTGAAGACGCATTGGACAATTTTGTTTTTGAAGGAAATGTGCCCCAAAACGTACAAAAATATGTGTATGTTTGTGCAAATCATTTTACACTGGACTGCTTTGTGAATGAGTGTCAATATAAAGCAGGATATTCAAAAAAAATATTCTCAAGCATGGATCAGTACTAACTGTTCCTGTTCCAGCTTTATATCCTGAAGATGTAAGTATCGCAATTTATATTTTTTTAATGTATACAAATCACCTTTCCGAATGTGCTTGTTCGCTGATTCCACGGCTAATGCAGCTAAAGTTACCATTGTCTCTGAATGTATTCACGAAGACCAGATATACATATGGCTGAACTCAGTGCTGGACTGGTAATCTGGCATACCGGGCATTTTCCCGGTGGGTTGACGAAATTTGGGGCCGATCAGGCGAGGACTGGCCATCGGGAGAACCGAGCGGGCCTGTGGGTAGCCCGTGAAATGGGCCGAAAGAGCCACGATAAGCTAAACTGAGCCATGCATTATGCAGAACGGACCACAAAATAGCGCCGCGATATGCAGAAAAGGACAGTGAACACCCCCACTCAACTTTTGGGCCAGTTGCTATGTAAAATGTATCTTCCCAGTCCAGCCCTGGCTGAACTCCAGTATTTACGCTGTCAGTCATATTGGTTCTGATTTGTTGTTGCTGTAGGGTCGAAGCACTTTCCCTCTTCTGGAAAGGGGGCAGGGAGCAGCAGCTCATTTGCATTTAAGGAGACACATGTGAAATCAGCATGTTTTGATTCCACCCAAAAAGAGGCATTTATATCATGGTATAATAAATGATCCGTGGGGTATTTTGAGCTGAAACTTCACAGACACATTCTGGGGACACCTGAGACTTATATTACAGTAAAGGGGCATAATAAGTCTCCTTTAAGAATGATTTATCCTTCTTTGAGTCTAAATCGATTTGCAATCAGATTACCCATAGCATTCAACTAATACACCAGCACTTTGATTAAAAGTCTGGAGATGTACTTGCAAGTCATTGCATTTCCCTTTGTTGTGTTTCCTTGCGTTTCTTTTCCTCATGTTGCTTGGTTCTTTGGAGTTTGTAGAAAGTTTGTTCCATCGATGTCTTGGACTCTGTTATGATCATGGATAATTATTGTCTGGATGAAGCGAACCCTTCTGCAAGGAGGTCTTGTGACTTCCGTTGGGTGTGTGAACCATAGAGTAGAGAGTGAGAGGCTTCCTCTTGACGTTGTGTGTCCCGAGTTTTCCTTGGACTCTACATGGCATGGAGGATCAGGAAGCAGCAAGATAGCCGAAAAGAAGAGACCAAGTGACAGTTCAAAGAGAGCGTTGCAAGAGAGAAATTCAGTAGAAGAGGAAGTTATTCCTTGGGTAGTTTTGAGCTGAAATTGGCCGCACCCTAAATGTGTCCTGAGCCAATCACAAGTGGCTTTTCAGAGTCACATGGTCAAACGGTCAGTCCATTTCCCAAAGTTGATTTACGATCCTTTGTGGAGGATTCTTACAAACTCCTGCTAGAAAATAGTTCATGTTTAATCATGAACTACGTTGTCATCAACATTCAAGAATTTACATACCAA
The DNA here is from genome assembly GCA_032164185.1 of Moxostoma hubbsi. Classification (NCBI taxonomy): domain Eukaryota; kingdom Metazoa; phylum Chordata; class Actinopteri; order Cypriniformes; family Catostomidae; genus Moxostoma; species Moxostoma hubbsi. Next base: position 11,583,077 of record JAVLUX010000019.1, read on the forward strand.
AAATGACATTCTTTCATAAATATTATACATGTAAGTAACAAAACATGAAAATCGCTGGTTACAAATCATACTGGTTGATTCATTGATTTTACAACATGGATAATACATTACACGTTATGAAAAACCTGATTGGCGGGGTATAATATCCAGTTGAATAGTTACCATTCTAAGTAGAATGAGATTAATCAGATTGGTATCAAATATAACACCTAAGTTCTTCGCTGTTGAAGATGATGTAACAGTACATCCATCGAGAGACAAATGATATATTAGTGGCTTATTTTTAGAGTTTTTTGGTCTGATAATTAGTACCTCTGTTTTGTCAAAATTGAGTAGAAGGAAATTTCTGGCAATCCAATCTTTTATTTCATTTATACACTGCTAATTTGGAGACTTGTGAAATCTCATCAGGTTTTGAAGAAATATAAAGTTGTGTATTGTCGGTATAGCAGTGGAAACTTATTCCACGATTCCTGATAATATTTCCCAGGGGAAGCATATATAAGGTGAAAAGCAGAGGCCCTAAAACTGATCCTTGTGGCACTCCATATTTTACTTTTGTTTGGTTTGACAATTCCACATTTACATAGACGAAGTGGTAGAATTCTGCTAAATAGGACCTAAACCATGCTAATGCAACTCCACGAATGCCAACATAATTCTCTAGTCTATTCAAGAGAATGTCATGATCTATCGTGTCGAATGCAGCACTAAGATCTAAAAGCACTAGAAGAGAAATGCAGCCGCGATCAGATGATAAGAGTAAGTCATTTGTAAATCTGATAAGTGCAGTCTCTGTACTGTGATGAGGCCTAAATCCTGACTGAAATTCTTTGTATACAGTATTTCATTAGAAATGAACCTTTTCCAGTATTTTTGACATAAACAGGAGATTTGAAATTGGTATATAATTAGCCAGTTCTCCAGGATCAACTTGTGGCTTCTTAATAAGCAGTTTGATAACTGCCATTTTAAAGTTTCTTGGGACATGTCCTAAGCATACTTAGGAGTTAATAATATTAAGAAGAGGTTCTGAAATTACAGAAGATACCTCTTTTAAGAGCTTAGTTTATATTGGATCTAACAAACATGTTGTGGCTTTTGAAATATCTGGTTATGTTGAGGCTTTATTCCTAACCAATTTAGCCACAGTACTGAATAAACATCTAGGATCGTTGTGGTTATTTTCTACGAGTTTACTAAAATATGCTGACCTGGCAGCTTTTAGTGCCTGTCTGTAGCTACAAACACTACCCTTCCATGCACCATGAAATACTTCAAATTTTGTATTCTTCAACATGCGCTCCATTTTCCGAGCTGCTCTCTTGAAAGCATGAGTGTATTCATTGTACCTTGGTGCAGGGATTATTTCTTTATTTTCTTTAATCAAAGTGGGGCAACACTATCAAGAGTGCTAGAGAGGACTGCATTTATATTTTTGGTTATTTCATCAAGTTCTTCTGGGCTTTGGGGTTTATTGAGTGTATGAAATAGATCTGGAAGATTATTAGTGAAGCTATCTTTAGTGGTCGAAAGAACTGTTTTTCCTGAGCAATAGCATGGTGCAGATTGAGTAACATTAGCTGATCGCAGCATACAAGAGATGAGGTAATGATCCGAGATGTCATCGCTCTGCTGAAGAATTTCTATATTATCAACATCAACTCCATATGATAGAATTAAATCTAACGTATGAGATGGTTACATTTTGTCTGATTTTAAGAGAGTTGAGAATATCGATAAATGCTAATCCCAATGTATAATTTTCATTATCTATGTGAATGTTGAAGTCACCATCAATTAAAACTCTATCTACAGTAACTACAAGATCTGATACAAAATTAACAAATTCACCAAGGAAATTAAAATAAGGTCCGGGTGATCTATACACTGTAGCAAGGGTAAAAGAGGACATCTTTTCTATATATATATATATATATATATATATATATATCTGACGGTGTCACATTAAGCATTATTAGTTCAAAAGACTTACATTTATATCCTGTCCTCTGAGTAAAACATGGTAAATTGTAGTAACACCTCCTCCTCGACTCTTCAGAGGAGGCTCATTTTTATAACAATAACCAGGGGGAGTAGATTGAAAGAGATCTAATATTTAGTAGCCCTATTTTTATATGATGTTTATCTTCTAATTTGTTTGTTTTGTTCAAGTTTGACCTGAATACAATTTTTTCTAAATTATTTAGTCAGGGTTTTGTGGTTGGTAGTTCAAGGAACTGACACAGTCTCTATGAGATATCTAGGTGATACTGTCTCTATGTGTTATAGTTTATGTGACCTGTGTGTCATCTCAAGGCAGCTAGCAGACTTTCGGATTAACCGGTTTGTTTTACGGTCCATACGCCAGTGCCGTGTTGGTCCTGGTGTACTTGGCACCTGTATTCCTGTCATTGATTGTGATAGGAGGAGTTTTAAATGTCTTTATGGTCTGCCTTGGGTGGATTTTGCTTGAAGTATGCTGTGAATAGCTTCAGCAGTTCTGGTGAGTTTTCTGCAAGTGGCTCATCTGATTTGTGTGCATGCTTAGTTCTGGATCCATGTGCAGGCTCAGTTCTGGAACTGCCTGCACAGTGTTGAGATGGCATTCACCATTGGTTGCCTTTAATTGCCCATCTGGGTTCCCATGCCGTCCTTTCTTTTGATCTGCTTGAGGGACGTGGTCTGTTCCACTATTTCTCCCAGTGATTGGACATGCATATTGGTCTGGCACTAATGTGGGGTCACATACTTGAATGCCATGTGGTTTACTCCACTCTATGCTGAAGAACCTGGCTTTGATGTGACACCACATGTCTTCTGATGCCAGCCCTTGGTTTTGAGAGTTAAGACTTGAGACTGACAATGCCTTGTGGACCTTTCTCGTGGCCATTCTTTGTTTATCATAAGCCTTATGTGCTAAGTCACGCCGTTGTTGAGTTGTCATTGTGCGAGGATAGGCTGTGACTCCTAGATGATATCTCACCGCGGGATGCAGGTTTTGGAGGAAAATGGTTTTGAAGTTCCTGTTTGGTGTTCAGGGTGGTAAAAGTTCTTGCTCAGACTCTGGGTCTGAAAATTATTTAATCATGGCCTCTCTCAGACGTTGACAGTCAGACTTTATGTGGTTTGATAGTCTGTCAAGAAAACTTTGTACCTCATGGCTGGATGTTATCCATATTAGGCATAAAGTGTATCTGCTTGTCATCTGTGGCCTCATATTCAGGTGGAGGTCTATGGCACGCAGGTCAGCATGGATCTTGTGAACCTCAGCAGGATTTGGTGTGAACTTGTCAATGTTCCTTGCCAGCTTGTCGAGGTCCTTAAAATCCATTCCACATGTGGCTTCAGGGTTTGTTGGGATGTTTACCCTTTCAGTGCCGTTGGAGAGGAGTTCTTGGAGAAGGGCCACTGAGGTTTTATGCTGTGGGCCCTAGTGTCTCTCATCTTTTGGAAGCTTTTGATATAGGATTCTGCTTTGTCGACCAGGGGTGCTGCTGTGGGATGCCTGTCCATCTTAAACTGTTGCCTTAACTCGTAAGAGTGTTTTAGTTCATCTCTGACCACGTCAAGCTCATCTTTGTTGAGGTCAACTTGCTGGGTCAGGATTCAATTTCAGTTCTGGACATTTCCTGATGGCCTTCTAAGGCCTTGTTTCATGAGTTTATCTTTTTCAAATCAAACATGGTCTTTCCCAGTTGTGCTTTGGTGTGCTGGAGTTTCTTTTCCAGGACCTCTTGGGTACCGCTAACTGCTAGCTTTTGGTGCTAAGGTTATAATAGGCATTCAATGAAAAATTGCTGATTTGTTAGTTTAGCTGTGCTGTGCTGTGTTAATAATCTTATATATATCTATAACCCCCATAAATGTATATTCACTCCCTTCTTTTATACACCTGCATCACCTTTAAAGTATCCAACTTAACAGGAAATCACAATTGCTGTGTGCAGTAAAACAAAAATTAAAAAAAGAAGATTAATATATTAAAAATAGATGGGCCTAGGCACAACCCTACTTAGTAAGTGGATTTCCAAGAAACCAAAAGTCTGTGAAAATAAAAGAATACAGTAAACAGATCTCAGGTAAGGATCTTTAAAACAACAGGCATAGATATAAGAACAATATAATATATTAAAACCAACAGAAAAGACCATTTAAAAATAGGTGAGAACAGAGGATATACAGTATGCATTTTTAATTAATTAACTTTTGTATATAATACTAAGCATGTAGTGAGTAATAGTAGTGCCAGGATAATGCTCTGAAGCATAGGTTTGGAAACTCATAAATACTGAGTACAAATGGATTGAACTATATGCACAAAATTTGTGGTTGGAAACACTTTATAGTAGAAAAGGTTTACTTCCTGGTGTGGCTTAAAAATTTCTATTCACAATTTGATGGAGCTGGAACATTTTTGCCAAGAAGTATGTTCAAAGATTCCAGAGAAAATATTTAATATGGATAGACACTTACTCAAATAAGTAGGCCCCGAAGGACCACGGACAGGTCCCCCCGAGGGGATGAGATGCTACCTGGGAGGATTCAACCTCCTTGCGCCTCTCAGGAAACTGATGATCAAGTCATGGTTCCCTAAATACTCACTGCATACTGCATCGTTGTATAATGATATAGCAGACATATAAACCTTCAGGGCGGAAGGGGACAGCCGCCCCTTCAGCCTCGCCTGTAGGAAGGAAAGCACTTATCCGACTATGCATCTCTGAGTGTCTTTGCATCGGAAAGAACACAATTTAGTGAACAGATGGCAGTACAAGGCATAATGGTGCCTTGTAGAGGGAGCCCTGGCCTGAGTGATAGTGGCCACTTAGGTCTTCCGCATCCTATCCAAGGGCCAGACGTGAAGATTCCAGAGCTCTGGTCTCATATGCATCAACCCGAGCAGAGAGACCGCAGTCGAGGACCTCTGTCCACCACCTGAACACCATCAGACAGGTCAGCACCAACTGCGTGCGTTCGCTCATGAGGTGTGCCATCATTGAGACTGAGTCTAACTCCATGCTGAGAAAAGAGATGCTCTGAACTGTGTAGAGCGTGCACTTTTCCCTGTTGACCCGAAGCCGCAGCAGGCTGAGGTGCCTGAGCACCAATCATCAAATACCATGAGTGAGCTAGAATCAGCCAGTTGTCGAGTTAGTTGAGTATGTGAATGCCCACTTCCCTTAATGGGGCAAGGGCTGGCTCTGTGACTTCCGTGAAGGTGTGAGGAAACAGGGACTGACCGAAGGGGAGGACCTTGTACTGGTACGCTTGGCCCATAAAAGCAAATCGTAGGAATGGTCTGTGTCAAGGTAAACCGAGATGTGGAAGTACACGTCCTTCTGGTCTACCGCCTTTTTGGAAGACTGGCTGCAACAAACCGCCTTTTTAGTAGTGAGAGTGGAGGATCCCATCAGTGCCACTCTTTTAGTAGGAAATATACTCTTTTTTTTTGGGTGGAAAGAATATACTCTTTTAGCTGCTGAAGCACCCAGGGGCGTTTTCTGCACAACGGCAGTGCAAGTGGGGAAGAAACCACTGTAATTCACCCTAAATCCAACAGCTTCCCTGTTTCAGAGGTGAATGGATCAGCAGAGGGATTCAACATGCTGAACACAACCGCTCAGCTCAAAAGAAAAAATCTGAATGAGTGGTTGCAAGCCCGCTCCTTTTATACCTGTATGTCTGGGGGAGTAGCATGAAAATTCCACTGGCCAACTCCCATTGGCTTTTTCTCAAAGATCAGAGGTGTTTGGGGTTCCTGAGGGCGACCACTAGTGTCACTATATCGACACTATGGATGTGGAAGTGGAAAGAAAGATATGTTCTTATTAAACAGATTTCTTAACAAGACATACATATGTGAGTAAAGTGACCCTGCAGTTTAAATATTAAATAAATAGACCTAATAGACCTGAGTGTACAATGAGAGACTCTCTCTCTCTTCTTCTTCCTCCAACACTTCCTCCCTCCAATGGCTGGTTCAAATAGTCCTGTAGTCTGTTTAAATGCCAGTCATAAACTGCATTTTTCACAATGGCAGTAAGGCTACAAGTACACAGTGCCTAGAACTGCAACCAGGTTATATATTCATATTTAATAGGTCTATAATGAGTAGTTCACTACTGATGGCCGTCATTATAAAACTGTTCTGTGTGTATCTGTTTAGTTTCCAGACAAAGAAACAAAACTTTAGGCCCATTAGAGCCCCTCATTATGATGCGATGCTCATTGTGTACATTCACGTTATATGCATTTCATGTATCACTTTCATTAATCTCTAAACTTAGCATCAATACATGCAAACCACATCTTTCTAAAGCCATCATTATTTATTTAATTAAATTCTATATTAATTAATAATGTGTCTTTTTTTGTGAAATGGAACCCTGGTTCACTGAGTGGGAACGAGATGTAGCGTACATGACACTTGCTAAGCTACGTAACGTAACATGCTATCTGTTTCTGATGCAGAAAAGTTAGTTCATGCATTCATGACCTCGAGACTAGATTACTGTAATGCTTTATTAGCTGGTTGCCCTGCATCCTCAATAAACAAGCTACAGTTAGTCCAAAATGCAGCCGCTAGAGTTCTTACTAGGTCAAGAAAATATGATCATATAACACCGATTTTATCATCTCTACACTGGCTACCAATTAAGTTCCGTATCAATTACAAAGTATTACTACTGACCTATAAAGCCCTAAATGGTTTATCTCCGGTGTATTTAACGGATCTTCTATCGCCATACAATCCATCGCGCTCTTTAAGATCACTAAATTCGAGGCTTCTGGTCATACCTAGGATATCTAAGTCCACTAATGGAAGGAGGGCGTTCTCACATTTAGCTCCTAAACTCTGGAATAGCCTTCCCGATATTGTTCGAGGCTCAGACTCGCTGTCCCAGTTTAAAACTAGATTAAAGACACATCTCTTTAACCAAGCATTCACATAATGCTAACTTTTTATACTACTGCTGAATCAGTTATAATGCATTAATATTATGAACATCAGCTATGCTAATTATTTCCCATCTGCTTTTCTGCTGTTATCTCGGGACGCCAGTCCCGAGGTAAATAGCGTTCGTCAGCTCCAGTTTGTATCCAGCCTCTCACGGAGACTTCAGATGCCCCATCACCATGGACAAGGATCTTAAAATGGGATACATAGACTAATTATTGCCAACAAAAGCCTTCATCAGCCAAACAAGGACAATTGCATCTAAGTGAACTTCTGGAATTTAATCAAGGATGGACTTCAAAGACACTGGTCACTAATCTTGCAGTTCAAACACATTCACTGTCTAAATACTGACCCTTAGCACTTAATAAGTTTAATAATTTTTTAAATTATGTTTTTTGACTATAAATAATTCTTATTTACATTATTCATGATGTTAGCCAGAGGGGAACTGGCCCCCACAGTGAGTCTGGTTTCTCCCAAGGTTATTTTTCTCCATTAACAATCATCTTTTGGAGTTTTGTGTTCCTTGCCACAGTCGCCTTCGGCTTGCTCACTGGGGTTATTAATACAATTATTATTTAATTATTTTTAAACACGATAAAGAATCATATCTTATCTAATTCCACAACAGGGCTCCAAACAAAAAAAAAAAAAAATCAATTAAGGAGCCAATGGCTCCTACAGGGGGAAAAACAGGCGCCAAATATTTTAAATTTTTTTAACTCCATCCATTCCTTTTCGTCCCGCAGCTCGCTAACAGTGTAGTCTGTGGAGCATTCTTCGCAATTATGTGATCACGTGCATTTTTATGCTTGTTACTGTCACCGTGTTTTCTAACAGTCTCTTTTTTGAAATTGTTAGTTCCTGCAATGAACTCCGTTTTCCCCGCTATTTCTTTGATATAAACTTTTGTTATGTATCTCGGGAAATGTAAAGCAAATTTTAAAATCAAAAGGGAGTAAACTTTTACTGTCACCAATGGCGACCTTGACAGAAATTACACTCACAAATAAATTTATTTGGTCACAAATGCGACCATTTTTAGTTGCAGTTTGGAGCCCTGCACAAGGATGATGATTTATCGACTTTATAGACATTACATTTTTATCGTCTGTTAATGCTGAACTTCTGTAAAGCTGCTTTGAAACGATGTGTGTTGTGAAAGGCGCTATACAAATAAAATTGACTTGACTTGACTTGACTTGGGACATTCCCTAAGTGTCACGTGGTCTGAAGCCCTTGTACAATCATAGCAATTTGTTGGCTGGTGGCGCTTAAGCGACACCCCTAGGGAGCTACGTTATATGCTCCATAAAAGCTCTTGCTTTGGTGCCATCGAGTCAGATTTTCTGCAAGAAGGCATGAGCCTATTCAGCTGCTAGAGAGTATGGCCAGCTGACGTAGTGTCTCATTCCCAGGTTTATGTATCACGTAACCAAGAAGTTCCCTTTCGTAGGAACTCAATCTGCGTAATCGCATTGGGAATGAAATACATTCATGCCATGTGAACAGTAGCTGCCAACAGTATATGCCCATGTGGCAAGCATATAGTGGCAAACAAGTGTGCTAAAGCTACTGAATAAATAGAAAATTATGAGGTTACTCCTGTTCCAACAGAGAGAACCTGGGAAGAAGGAGTCATCCAGATTAATAAATCTAACTAATTTATGCAGAGAGGACCACCCTGCCACCATACAAATGTCCACAACTCTCTAGCCAAAGCCCATGAGGGTGTCATCATTCACATTGAATATGCTCAATTACCCGACACATCATTGTTTCGGCCACCAAAGCACACAAACAATTGCTCTGACTTACGCCACTGGCTAGTATGGTCAACATAAACTTGCAGTGCCCGAACTGGGCAAAGCAAATACAATCTTTCATGCTCCTCTGACTCAAATGGGGGAGGATAGAAAGCCTCAAAATTATGTAGAAACTACCTTGGGAAAATAACCCAAATGAGGTCTTAACACAACTCTTGAAAACCCTTGCAAAATCCATACATAAGGGATTGATCGACAAGGCATGTAAATCACCAAACCTTTTAAACAATGCCAATGCTACTAGCAGGGCTGTTTTAAGAGTCAGAAACTTATCAGCGACTGTTACCAAGGGCTCAAACAGAGCACCCAAGAGTGCCTCTAAAACAACAGATAAATCCCTTAAGGGAACATGGCCATGACGAAAAGATCTAAGCCTGCGTACCCCACACATAAAATTAAAAATAAAAGAATGTCTACCGACAGAGACTCTATTGATAAGCGCATGCTCAGCTGCTAAAGTGGCAACAAAGACTTTAAGCATTGCCGGGGCACCCCCAGCCCCAAAAGCCCCAGTGGAAAACACTCTTGCAATAAAATCCAGCACTGTACCGACAGGGCAGTGAATTGGATTTTCACCTCAAACTGTATATCAAGAAGCAAAAATATGCCACTTGAATGTATAAGCTTCCTAGTTGATTGAGCTTTGGTATTCAGAATGGTATCAGCCACAGCCACAGACTGATTGGTGGGAACACGTAAAGAGTCATTGTCAGCTACTGATGCGCCAAAGCATCGATGCTTTGTGGTGCCGGGGGCTAGAGGGAAAACCAGAGGGGACAGTGTGATGTCTTGTTCTAAGCAAACAGGTCCACTTCTACTCTGTCGAACCTTCTCCAGATTTGTTCCATAATCTGAGGATGTAATGTCCACTCTCCGGGCAAAAAGCACTGCCTGGACAAATTCAACAGGATTCATGCATGCTTCAAATCTATTGTCACAAACCAGTTGCATGGCTGCATTTGTGACATTATTTGCTTCTGCGTCAGCATTCTGAACTGACATTTCATCAAATTGGAATTTAAACATTTCAACTCCAGAATGGGATGCAAGCCGCTGTCTTTTTTCGGGACCAGAAAATTGTGACTGTAAAAACTGCATTCTCTTTGAGAAGGGGGAATTTGGAATTTCCTGAATCAAAAAGGGGTCTTCCCTAACAGAAACATCTGTCGGAACAATCCCAATGAACACCGATGGTGTTTGCCTTAATTAAATTACATTACCATGCTTTATCATTCAAAGTACCCAGTTCAAAATCATTGTTCGAGGCATGAAAAATGGAGAACTCAACCCGATGCTGTCCGAAGGGTAAACGGCTACAACAACAATACATTTGTATGGTCCGGTTTCTTTCACCAAATGGGGCTGACCATTTCAGTGCAAGTCTGTCAGGCTGGCTTATGGTGTCCTGCCAGCCACTTAAAAGATGCCTGTCCAACATCCAAACGGATATGTGGAGGCACTCATGATGGTGGGAATGAACGAGGACCCCAATCCTATTAAGAGGGTGCAAAAGTCGTTTCCGGTGCCTTATGCAGCTCTCTGGTGGGACGTTGCAAAGAGACCGAACATGAATCCACTGGAGCTGCAGTGGAGTTTTCTCTCTCTCTCTCTGTGAGGAAGCATCTGCTGGAACATGGCAGTCTGCTGTTTCACAGCACAGAATTTTTCCACCACCAACTGGACTGCATCACCATACAGTCCAGATTGTGACACAGGGGCTTTCATTAGAAAGGCTGTGTCCTTGTCACAAATTTCACCACAGATGGCATTCCGCTGCCACAAGGCCTGCCATATTCCGACCAACCGCACAAGCGATATTTTGCCTGGCCACCGCCAAGATCCTCGAAATCCAAAGGTGCCATAGACATACCGTCGTTATCCTCAGCACGGAAGGAAACTGTTGTGCGGGCCTCTGGGCTAGGATACAAATTTCCCACGTGTAAACTCCATGGGAGGATGACACAGGAAGAGTGACAGAGAAAACAGAAGGACAGCCTGCTGCTCAGCTCCCATCTCCTTGAGTCACACGTCCACATTACACTGGCAGACATGCGGCCTGCACCAGCATGTGGCTTGACCGAATTTACGAAGGAGGCAAGCCTTTCATTAAGCGACCTAATGTTCTTTAAATTGCACTCTGGGTAATCCGAACCCTCCAACGTGGCTCCCGCTTGGCGAAACCCCAGACAGACACATATCATGAGAATCTTCACCGATGATGAAGCGGGTGTAGGAAAGTAAGCACTTCTTAAATTCCATTCTGTGGTTCCACTCAAAAAGGACATGAGTACAACAAGGGCCAAATGAGATTGTGCACTGAAGAACAGAAAATCTGACTGATGGCGCCAAAGCGAGTGCTTTTATGGAGCCCGTGATTTAGTTCCCTAGTGGTGTTGCTTAAGTGCCACCAGACAATAAATTGCCATGAATGTACAAGGGCTTCAGATCATGTGCAATTATGCACAACTCTCATGTTTGGTAGTATATACACATTGTTTTCATGTTGAGAAGACAAACTCCTGGACATATTGGCCAACGTGATCAGCATCTTTGGACTGGACAGCTCCCGTAATGAAACATTACTCCATCGTAATGTTATGAGCGACGTTATTTAAGATGATCGTAAAAGCTTAAGTTGCAATGTTATCAGGAAACCTAGCCTATAACCATTATTGTACATTGGCTTTATGTAAATTAGGTTGATCCAATCATGGTATCAGATAGTGTCTGAGATGCAAATGCTATTGCATGTGTAGCTAATAGGAGGTGTTTTTTCATGTAAAAATAAATAAATCACTCCCAAACAACTGCAAAACTTGAGACATTAAAATCTATTGTGCTTTACTGATCTAACATAGTGACTGGCCAATTATTTAAAGTGGACATGAAAAACATACTGTAAAATTCAGGACTCAAAACTTAATCCCCAATGCAATAAAAGCATTTGTTGAAACCAAGCTGCCAAACACCTCGTTCTTTACTGACAATGATCGTAAAAAAGTACATAAAAAATGTATCTTTTTCTCTCCATAACCTATCAAATCACCTCTGAAGATACAGATTTAACCACTGGAGTTTTATGGATTACTTTCATGCTGCCTTTATGTGCTTTTTGGTCCTTCATAATGTAGGAATATCCATGAATGAAGCCATCAAATGAAGACAACACCACATTCCACAGATCAGAGTGATCCCCCACCGAGCCATTTGAGAGTCATACAAACTAATCCATGTCACCTAAATTGCTCTCTCCCATCCTTGCTTAATCTCAAACTAGCGTTTGTAATGACAGAGCTGACCAATAAAGAAGATCCTTATTATCCTTACTAATTTAAACCCTCAGCTTGACCTTCTGAACTTCCACACAGAGCTAAAGCAGATTTTCTTTGAAATATTTCCTTGATAAAGCCCCTCGTGTTTGCACAATCCTAATAAGAAGACAGCTCATCTTAATCCATGAACATAAAACACAAAGTCACTGTACTTCGTTGAGTTAACCCTCTAAATGTACAGAATGCATTTAGACCCAAAATATACACCATACCTAGCCTTGCTAGATAATTCTGAAAATGACTCTATGACACGTGATCACTTGTATAACTGACAAATTAATGATTATAGCCGATGTACATTTTAAAATATGTGTAGTGATTTGTAATCACTTATAACTGACAAAATGATGATTATAATCTTTAATCTTGTATGATTAATCTTATTATACTAAGAATGGTAACTATTCAACTTGATAATATACCCTGCAATCAGGTTTCTCATAACGTGTAATATATTATCCATGTTGTAAAACCAGTTAATTAAAAGGTATGATTTGTTACCAGGGATTTTCATGTTTGATTACTCACACGTGTAATATTCATGAAAGCATGCTTGCTTGTTTACGTAGAGAATGTTGATGACAACAAATGTCATGTCTCTTGCACTGGTTTCAAGATACAAAAGTTCATTATTAAACATTCACTATTTTGAGCAGGAAGAATGTAAGGATTCTCCACACAAAGGATTGTAAATCAACTATGAAAGGACAGACCAGTCGACCATGTGACATTGAAAAGCCACTTCTGATTGGCTCAGGACTCCATTGGGGTGCAGCCAATTTCAGTTCAAAACTTTCCTAACAAGAAGGAATTCTCTCTCTTCTGCTTCTTCTCTCTTGCAATGCTCTATTGGAACTGTTGCATGGTCTCCTCTCTTCGTCCCTCTTTCTGCTTCCAGATCCTCTGTGCCATGTAGAGTCCAAGGGAAACTCGGGACTCAAAAGTCCAGAGGAAGCCTCTCACACTCTGCTCTATGGTTCACACACCCAACGGAAGTCGCGAGTCTTCCTTGCAGAAGCCCTCACTTCAAAACCCTTTTTATCAGTTTATCCATACAATAGCTATCCGAGAGTCCAAGACATCGATGAAACTTTCTACAAATGCCAAAGAACCAAGCAACACGAGGAAATGCAACATAAGGAAATGCAATGCAAGAAAACACAATGACATGCAAGTACATCTCCATATTTTGTTCAAAGTGCTGGTGTATTAGTTAAATACTATGGGTAATTTGATTGCATATCGATTTAGGCTCAAATAAGGATAAATGGTTCTTAAGGCATTGTCAACAGGAACTGTTGTTGATTGTTTTTTCACATTCTGTAATTTTACTCACAAACCTGTTTCTTTTTGTATGTGTTAGATTAGTATATGTTTAGAATAGCAATAAAGTTAGTCTGTATTGAAAGATAATTTGACTGTGGTATATTTTTGATAAATAATCTCATCCCTGTTTTTAAAATCAAAAAGCTATACCTAAATATGTGTGATATTATTTTCAATAAGCCATGAACCATGTGAATTAATCATAATTCCCTTTATTAAAGCTAATTTCTTACAATAGAAATGGTGAGAGGATACAACGAGACGTTATATTATGATTTTAATGGTGGAGAATTTTATTCAGACAAAAATCTAGTTATTTGTCATTTATCTGTCTTATAATGGTTGTTGAATGTGACTAATTCAATAATAAATTTCCATCCATCCATCCATCGTCAACCGCTTATCCTGTACAGGGTCGCGGGGATAATAAATTTCCTTACATAATAATAATGTAGAATAAGGACAGTGTAAATTAATTACTATCTCACATACTGTTTTCCTACATATAATGGTGGGAGATTTGCAGCACTTTAATCTGTACCATTGTGGCAGCGGGGGCGTGGTCAAGTGCCCGTCCAAAGGGAGAAAGCGGTAAGGGCGCTTGCACCTGAGCTAAATTATGTCTAACACCTGTCTCTAATTTCAGTGAGTATGGGGAGAGCGGCATAAAGAGAGCACCAGTGCCTCCAGGGAGGAAGAGAGAGCGCCAGTCTAGTGTTGGCGGGCCAAAGTTTAGAAAGTCTGTGTTCATTATAAGTACCCTTTTTGTTCAGTTCTGTAATTTTACTTTGGAGAGATTAAAAAGCCTTACCTTTGTGTTCCACCCTGTTTCCGCGTCCTTCCTCCTCTGAAGAAGCTAAATCTTGTTACAACCATGTACATCACTTTAACTGAAATTTGCTACATATAATGGTGGAGAATTGCAGTACTTTAATCCGTACCGTGTACATTTATACCACCAAATTTCCTACAATACCCACTTTTCACTTGCATTTTATGGACCTACAGAGCTGATGAATTCTTAAAAAATATTTGGTTTGTGTTCAACAGAAAAAGAAAAAAAAATCTGATTAATCATTACACATCTGCAATGGCATAAGGGTGAGTAAATGATGAGAGATTTTTCATTTTTGAGTGAATTATCCCTTTCATTTCTGACACTGTCGGAAAATTCTAAAATTTGTGAAAACCAGGAAGAGTGATATGAATCATACCCCCCCATTGAGAGCATCTGCGTTTACAAAAAAACTTCTCACTGTAATTTAAGGATTACACTGACAATCTGTCGTTTTGGGCAGTGGCCCGAACATACATCACCAACCATGGCTGACAGTGTAAGGATGTTGTGCAGCTTCATGTTTTACCATGATGCCTTCCTGTGTCCTCTTCACCTCATTAACAATGCTGCACCACAGTGGAAATTATTGCAATTCATTAACAGGTTAGCATAGTATCTGTGTCACTAACTCAATGTTGCCTTCTGTTGAAATGACAAACCATAATAAGAAACAAAATGTTTCTTTCAAAAATGTATGATGACTTTTAAACTCACTAGAGCTACTGATGAATTCATAGCAAGATTACTGCTCAGTGTTATAAGCTTTTGCAAACAAAAATGTGTTTTACCTATTAGTCATCACATTAGTAGTGGGATATAGCTCTATATAATTAGTTTGATAGGCAAAACTCCATGTAAAACAACAATATGTACAGAATTCTATACCTAATGAGATTTTCATTTAAACGTGTCATGAATTTGATTTTGATTTTATAATGTTCCTTGAGGTCCACTTATATTGTTAGTGTGATTGTTTTCATTAAAAGTAGTCATAATGTAGGAATAATTGTAGGAAGAAGTGCCTCTGATTCAAATGCTCAATTTATTTCAGTGTAAATGCCCACTCCTGTGATTGGGTAACATCTTTGCATGTGAATAAGTGTAAATGGCCCTGCCATTTATGCGCGTGTAGGGTTGTTTTGAAAACTTTGGAAGGTTAAAAAAATTACAACTGGAGGAATCCATCCATATATGTTTGAGCCAGAGCCTGATCCCGAATTTGAAGAAAATTAACCCCCTCCAGAAACACCACAGATACTGCAGTCAGTGACAGCGTGGTAAGTAATCACTGTAATTTACTTGTCTATTTGTGTAATGGTATTATTTTATTCTTGTTTAAACCAAGGCGTATCTTATCTTGATAAATAGTTGGGGCATTTTCCAATGGTGAAACATTTCCGTGTTTTACAAATGCTGATTAGCGCATGATTGTACCAAGTAAAGTGTAAATACATGGTGCTATCACATTTATAACTGTGAAAGGATACACTTACTGTGCAACATGAAACATATAAAGGATATATTCACCGGTGTTTGTCGTTCGTCATATAATCATCTTATATCATATATTCAGTGTAGTGACAAACGCATATGTTGTTCATTACAATGAGTCATGTTTGCATAACAAAGTATGAAAACTACAGTTAAAATTTATAATAATTGGTAATTAGAATAGTTACATTCAAAAAGTATTTTGATTACTGAAGAGATTACTTTGCACTTTATTGTCATTTGTTTAATTTAACAGTGTTGGGGGAAGGTCTCTTGAATTTAGTAATGTCTTTCACAGGCTGCTCCACACTGATGCAGGGTCGTTAGCTGACAAAATTGTTTTTGCATATTTTATAAACTGCCCCCCCCCCATCCCAAACCTTAACCCAACCATCAGTGTAATAAAAATGGAATGTTCGAGGGAAAAATTTAACCTCTGAGTCTCACTTGTCACTGATTATACCAAATTAGTTACGTTCTTGTTTCGGGATCCAAAAACGAGTCTCTCATGCTGCTGATGCAACACGCTTCCAGGTGCACCACACGGGAAGATAAACACGCAGGAGACAATGCAAAAATGTCTGATAGGAGATGCTGCTTATTAGTGAGTCGACATAATGTGACTGATCATGTTGATCATGTTGGGTCAAAAAGAGCACAAAAAAAAAACATTTTCCATAAAGAGGGGATATGGCTTCATTGTACCCTACTTGATGAAACTGTCATTTTCTATTCTTCTGTTGTTTTGAATATTGATAATATATTATGTTTTTTCTATTAAACAGTTTAATTACTTTTAGGAGAATATAGACCTGACTAAAAACACTTGGCTCTACTGGAACTAGGAAAATTATGAATGTTATATTGATGTATCCATCTTAGTGCATAAATTGGAAAAACTCTCTCTCTTTCTCAGAGTGGCATCACTGGTGTAATGCTTATTGTCTTTACTGTACAACCCTACAGCCCAGTTTGTTGTTTCAGCGCATGACAAGGGTGTTGTCCCTGGACAGGCATGGCTGCTATGTTTTAAGTGCCTTCGTTGTCTGACTCAGCAAAGGACCACTGAGCAATCTGTCCAGGCCTGATAGTGTCCTGTTCTAAATTGTCTGCTTCTCTCCAGCTGTCAAACGCAGCCATCCCTCACTTAGAACACATCTCTAGCACTAATCACCCTGTGCAGCCCATTCTGAGAGAATCCTGCTGTGTACAACAAAGACGTCTCACCCTCCAAACAAACACTGCACTTAACATATGCCAAAGAAATAAAAACAGTTGAAACAGATTGATGTGATTCTGGTTTACAAAGAGGTAAGTTAGTAGTTGGAGGCAAAACACAATAGAATTACTAAAGCAAGCACAATTAAGCTCACATATTTAAAACAATTGAAACATGAAGCATGCAAAAACACTGTATTTTAAGATGCTCATTATATAAATGCCCTGGACCACTGGGATGTTTAGAAATCAAATTAGCCCTTTCAAATGAAGAAACTAGTATCTGTTCACATTTCACTGGAAACATTTTGTTACTCCCGACAGCTATACTACATCAGAGCTGATTGACTGTTAAACTGTCAAACAGTAATTTCAGTGTTACTTCTACCCATCATTGATTAATTAAATCAGTCTAGTCCTCCCCTCCTTTCTTGGTTGATAATGTGTTTGTCTGATTGCTTGTTCTGTTCTCAGCTCAATGTGAGCAAGACTTGATTGGCACTCCTCTATATACACAGCCAAAATGGAGAGAGAATCAAATTAGTTTATTTTGTCTCCTGTTTTGCATGACAGCATTTCCATCATTTTGTTCCATTTATGAAAAAAACGACCTCTGCATAAACATTTATACATTAAACCAGATAGTTTTTTAAGACTGAACAACTGGACTTAACAGAATGATTAATCCTTAAATGCTGGCAATTGCAGTTGTAAAGGCATCTTGAGGCATATCAAGCCTCTCATACTTTTAATTATAATTCCTTATTTTTCTTCAGAATTTCTTTCAATCCCTGTTATGGGTACTTGAATTTTGCCTCTTGGACTCATTATTGTCTAGATAAAAGCCTGTCTTGCACCATCACAATTAATTGAGCTCTCATTCCAGGTTTTGTACCTGGCTTGTATTGCTGTAAACTACAGTACCCCTGCACTGAGCACAAAGCAAACAAAGAATTCGGCTGTGTCTTTGTATTGCAGGAAGAAATATACAAAAGGAGGAGATGGAGAGAAATAGCTATAAGACAGATGGGCAGATGAATGGATGGAGGAGATATGACCTCTTTGCTCTGAGGTCATTGTACGGCTGTAAATATAAAAATAAAGAAAGACAAAAAAAAGAAAAAGAAAACCTGCTTGACAGCAATATAATTCTAGCTTTGCTAACCGCTGTCAGTCATTCTGGCCTTTAAAAATTATAATGGCAGTTTTACACTCCGTTGATCACCAGGATGACACAACGTATATTTGAGAAAATAAAAGTATTACCAAAAGATGTTTAGAGAAGATTGATCGAACTGTGAATTTGACGACAGAAGTTTGAAAGTTCTGCTGATGAAATCGATCTGTGCTTACCCAAATTAAACCACTGGAAGTGTTTCTAAATGAATGGGCATGTGTGAGCTCCAGTTTCCGGTTGTATTTTAGTGAATATATTTATTTATTAAATGATGCATTACAGTCAACAGGAATGCTTATTTTTTTATTTGCATTTTTTTATTCCGTTTTCTCCACAATTTGGAATGTCCAATTACCAATGCGCTCATGGTGGTGCAGTCACTCGCCTCAATGGATGAATCTCAGTTGCCTCCATGTCTGAGACCGTCGATCCACGTATCATGTGGCTTGATGAGCGTGTTAGAGTGGAGACATGGTGCGTATGGAAGCTTCACACTATTCTCTGTGGCATCAGCGTACAACTCACCACGCGCTCCACTAAGAGAGAGAACCACATTATCGGGACCATAAGGATTTTCTCCCATGTGACTCTACCCTCCCTAGCAACTGGGCCAATTTGGTTGCTTAGGACACCTGGCTGGAGTCACAGGAATGCTTATTTTAATAAGTATACCCTCTAACCTGAACCACAACCCTAAATCTAATCATTAAATGTGTAAAACCTCCGAACCATGCTCATCATAGTTATTGTGAACACAGATTATTCATGGGACCAGAACCTGTGTCTCGGAGGTTGATTGCCCAACTTGCTATCAGTAGTGCCAGAGTATAAGGTGAACGCCTAAGAATTTATGAAAAATGTGGACGGTTGCGCTTTTCAGTATTTTTGAATGTTTAACTGTTATCAGAAACAGTAACGTGTTTACGTTGAGATAAAGTCACAAGCTGTGTGGAATTTTCAAGTTACTCATAAGCTGTTAATTATTATGTCTTCTCAGAGTAATCTGTGGAAAATATTTTCAGTTAAACAGAAAATCAGAAATACATGTTGATATGTTGCATTTGGCAGGCACTTTTATCAAAAGCAACTCACATTGCGTTCCAGATATACTGTACATTAGACATACAGCTTGTTCAGACTGGGAATCAAACCCATGACCTTGTCATTGCAAGCATTCTGCTCTACCAGTAAGGAATTAACATAATGTGACAAGGAGGAGGAAGGGGCCAGGCCGTGAATATGCACGCCCAGCCCCCAATTGGGCTAATCATCTGAGGAGATGGATAATTGCAGCGGGGTGTGGCAGTTCTTGAGAGAGAGCCACATGCAGCTGCCATGTGTACGTTTATGTTAGTGTGTCTTTTTGTTTAAGTTCTTATTAAAATATTACTTTGATTGTTCAGCCATTTTCCGCCTCCTCCTTTCCCATTTCAACCTTGTTACATTGGTGCTGAAGCCCAGGAAGGAGGAGAGATGCACTGTCATTTTTAATTTCTCTCTCTCACTGTCGCCCTGCCTTGCACTTTCCCTCTCCTCCTTTTTATTATTTTTTTTGTTTGTTTTTTTCAGGGCCAAATATGGGGTGATTTGGTGTGTGCAATGATAAGTATATTGTGGCTGATACAATAATTGATATATTAACACTGATTTGCTGATAGTGATTATCTACCGATTAGTATTTTTCAATGAGCCTCTTTTAAATTAATTAAGCCAAATGCTGGTGCAAAATACACTCTGTAACTGTTTTTTTTCCATTGGTTTTAATTTGATTACATAATTTGCAATACTTCAATGTACTTTAATCCCTCATTACATACGTTTAGGAAAAAATCTTGTAGCTTTGTACCTATTTGTCCAATCAATGTTTGTAATTTTGTGATTCACCTCAGAGCTGGTTTGTTTGGTTCACTGGTTCATGGCAAGAATTTCATGATTTACCTATGGAACAAATTAATGGCAAAGATACTTCCGGAACCAAGATGGCTAAAAAATTGACCTGCACAGTTGCACTTTACATCTATTGTTGTTTGCCAGTGTATCACAATGGTCTTTCAAAGGCATCATTATACATGAATTAGTCATGAAATTAACAATGGTACAAATTTACTGAACCTTGGGTAGCAAACTGGATGGTTCGTTGTTCTATGAGATCTGATTAACCCCTCGTTTCTTCAAACAGTTTCTAGTAAATTATTGTTTCTGCCTTACAAAGCATTTTGGCAATGGACATCTAAAACATGTTATTGTGTTCTCATCTCAGCTCTGGAATTGTCTGCTTGGCATGATTAACATCATGTCTGCTTCTCACACCAAAGCACAAAGCAAAGAAACGTTCAACTCATTTTTAATCAATGGCTGCTCTCTCAGACCTGAACTCTCCTATGCATTCAAATTGGAGTACTATTGAAAACCTGCACAAACTTCTGCAGTCCGCTTGGCGATTCTCTTAGTTCAAGGGTACGCTTGAGGACATTTAATCATTCAAAAGAGAGGAAGATATGGAGAGGAAGAAACAGCTGGAGGAGGAGGGTGTATTTGAGAATGTATATTTGTTTGTGAGAGCAAGACAGACTGAGATTGGATGTATTTGTATAAGAGTACACAGGAAAGAGAGAATATATATGAGCAAGTGAGAGAGTGGTGGAAAGAGAGAGACACTCCTGTCAGTTTGGACTTCTTCACACAATCAACTCGGAGTGGAAAGAGAGGCTCTCATGTGAAGTGGAGCCACACAGGTATTCCGCTCGGCGTGTGAATGCAGTCATTAACATATACATGGTGTCGCGTGGCCCAAATTATTGCAGTTCTGCTCAGTGTATGTGATGAGGTGAAGAGGAATGCCTGTAAAAACAACACTGCTTTCTAGAAGCAGAGAATGAAATTGTAACTTAAACAACCTGACAGCTGGGGAACCTCGGGAAGGACAAGGCAAAATCCTGAACATCTGTTTTAGTGAAAGTACATTGAAGTGCAATAATTAGTTACAGTGATGTAATTAATGAAAAACTCCTGCTCTATTTCACCCGTTCACAAGTTGGAATCTGGTTTGGAGTCATTAAAATCACAATATTAAAACACTTTCATAGCACATCACCTTCTTCA
Organism: Moxostoma hubbsi; assembly: GCA_032164185.1. Taxonomy (NCBI): domain Eukaryota; kingdom Metazoa; phylum Chordata; class Actinopteri; order Cypriniformes; family Catostomidae; genus Moxostoma; species Moxostoma hubbsi. Next base: position 11,604,351 of record JAVLUX010000019.1, read on the forward strand.
TTGTAAACATTTTCTATTTGTTTATGGTATTATACAAGAACAGTACACAAGGATAATACCTAGAAAGAGCTATCTGTTAGTACTCCTCATCTCAATGGCAGTTTCTTGAATTTGTAAGACCCAGCCAGAAGTATGTTATTTCAAATCTTCTCATGGGATCCACAGAAGTTTTGTAGTCAATTGCCTAAGCCGTGAATAGCATTTAACTATTCACTCTGTAGCCACAGGACAACATTATGGCAGTGGATCTGTAAATGATAAACAATGTATGCATTTAATTGATATTGGAATGTATTTTTATTTACAGTATTTTTTTGGTTAGATTTTTTTATTTATTTTTTCATTCTAGTTTTGAATGGCAATCAGTGGAGATGCTTTTTAGGTCCATATGGTATCTACCAGCATGAGCTAAAAGACCCATGCTAACCAGCCAAAAGTTGACAATTTAATATCACTCAGACACACGCGCATTTGTACATGCATGTACATGTTGGTGCATCTCTAATTATGAGGACTCTCCATAGACATAATGATTTCCTAACCCAATCCCTACCCCAAGCCCGAAACCTAACCCTCACAAAAAAACTTTCTGCATTTTTACATTCAATAAAACATTGTTTAGTATGTTTTTTTATTTAAGCGATTTGAATTATGGGGACACTAGAAATGTTCTCATAAACCACATTTATAGCATAACACCCTTGTAATTACCAGTTTGCAACCAAAAAAATCAGAAACGACTTAAACCTGCCCCCCCCCCCCCCCCACACACACACACATTCTTGTCTACTGCTGTATTTAAAAATGGTTTGTTAGAATTTATGTTAAAAACACATGTTCAATTGAGCTCATCACACTTTCCCAATATGCTTTGCAGGTGGCTGAATTTTTTAGATATTTGGAGCCGTCTACATCACCAAGGACTGTCTATTGACTCAACATTTCAGAGTTCTGACAAGCATGAAGGCCATAGCTAAGTGATAGATGATGCTAAAAGATTACCAGAGCTCCCAAAACAAGCTATCAGAGACAGCCAGGAGGCCGTGCACCCAAATCTATGATGGTTTTGATCCGAAATTTCAGCCTAGCTTAAAACCCCATCAATGTCTGTGACTTCAGAGGTTGCAGAAGTTAAATGGATTTGTTAAAGGGCAAGTAGAGAGAAACACATAAGAGAAGCAATTCCAAAAGATGTTTCCAGATATAGATCCTCTCTCAACTTGCCAAATAACATCCGAGGAGGAATCAATTAAGTAAACGGAAAAGCCTGAGATGGTACAGTATGTGTCTTGTTTAGAGTCCAGGCTTCGCTGGATATTGAACAAGGTACGCCTGTATAGCGTAAGACATGCCAACTTTCATCTGAGGCAGAGATGTAGGACAGATTAATTTGTTAAGACAAACAGTTTCTTTGATTTCTTACCAAATAAGGAGAGAAATTTCAATGGAATTTTTGTTCCTTGGTTTTCCACAGAATTAGGCGAGTCTCTGTAATTCATTTTTCTAAGTCATTAGTAATTAGTTTCACAAGTATTATGACCAGCTGATGGATTTAAAACTGTCAGTATGTTATTTGTACACCCATAATACAGTTAGCTCATTAAATTACAGTCATCAATATCTGACTTATTGACGTATTGCATATATTTTCCACCATTTGATTGTTATTAGCTTAAGAGAAAGTGTTTTAAACAACTCTTTTCAATAATTAAGTAATAGCACACAAAAAAGAGGTCTTTTTTACTGTTATTCTACCACAGCTGTGCAAATACACTGTTATCCACAGCACAATTTTGAGTGTAATATTCATCTGTTTCAATCCATTTATTTTTTCTCACAGATACCATGTTTATGACAATCTGAGGGTATTTTGAGCAATGGCAGTGAATGAAAAAGCACCCAAGAAAGGAATTTAAGAAAAAAGTCAATCATTGCTTTAGGTCTGAAGTTTACACAGCTATTGCCATTTGTGGACATATATATTTTCATCTAACATTTTATTTTGGTGAACCTCCTCTATAAAAAGTCTGGGGGACTGAAATATTACTGACTTAATATGAATTTAGGTAGCAATTTAGGAAGAAAAAATTATGTAGAATTACAATTAAAATAGAATGAAAATCAAATGCATTCATATTGTTCAGGATGAGTTTGTTTCTCTAATAAAATTATAAATTTGTTGATTGTTACCCTTGTCTTGTTTAATGATCCAAGTGTCGAGATCAGTGCATGCCATTTTAAAATACTTTAACCCTTGTGTGGTGTTCATATTTTTGTTATTCAGCCAGTGTTCGTGGGTCTGGTGGACCCGCTGCATTTTGGGGTTTTTAATGTAACACAATCAAACAATTTTATGTTAAAATACTCAACAGATGTTTACTTCATCATAATTACAAGCAATATAAACAGCATATATGGTTAATATTTTCTCTTTACCTTTGTTAGATCACATTTAAGAATTAAAGTGCTACTCGTTTTTTTGTTTATTTTTTACTAAAATGACATAAAAAAAGAAAATCAATTATCAATTATATTATTAAATCAAGATATGAGTGGAAAAATTCAACAAATTTTCAAATGAAGCAAGGTTTTTCATAACTATTGACTTTTATTTATTTGAACTTCATTAGAAATTGAACCCATTCAGGTCAGTTTACACAACACAAGCTGAACACATACAGTAGCCATGTCAGTCTAGATGACACATCAGCCCCATTGAACACATTGCCTTTACATACCAGTCTATACAACACATGAGGGGCAGAGTTTTACTGTGTGTGTGTTACATATGTACTTCTTGCACTTGATGCATGTATATTGTGTTTTTCTGTCCATCTTGGGTCCACACACTTCGCAGCGCTTCTTTGTGTTGCTGCTGGCCGCAACCTAGAATAATGAAAAGATCAGGAATTTTACTAACACCTCTCTCTCTCTCTCTCTCGCAAGGAGATACTATACTGCAACAGCATAACACACTTACTTCAGGCTCTGCAAATGGTAGTTCTGTAGGTCGGGTGGATGGGGCACCACCATTCTCCTCCTGAATCCTTCTCATGATGGCTGCAGACGCTGGGGTTCTTGGAACATGTTGTCTTCTCTGGATTTGAGGTTGTACCAGTGCTTTTCCCAGTTCCTCGAGAAAGAGGCGTCTCCTCTGGAGCTTCCCTCTGTTCCACTCTGGGTTCAGTCCCATCCAGATGACAAAGGCATTGTACACTGAGATGTCCAATATGTCAAAGAATATAACAAGTGGCCAGCGTAGGGTCCTCCTTTTGCAGCTGTAGGAAGTCACCAGCTTGTCCATGTTATCCACCCCTCCTTTTGTGGCATTATAATCCATGATGATCTCTGGTTTTTGATGCTCCTGGCCACAGATTCTTCCATCCCTGTGCAGTGTACTCATGAGTACCACATTCTTCCCTTTCTTTGGCACATAGGATACCAGGGTTGTGTCAGCTGTGTACACAAACTTGGAAGACTTGACAGGTCTGTTTTTTGTAGTCAGCAGTTGGGGTGGGAGCTCTGTCTTGTTTTTCCGTATCATTCCCAGCATGGTCAGCTTCCTCTTTAGGAGCTCCTGTCCCAGCTTGAGTCATGTCCAGGACAACTCTCATTCCTTGATTTTTCTCAGGGGCTCCTCCATCAGGTTTCCCTGTGTAGACTTGTAAGTTCCAAGCATATGAGGAAGTGGCATCACAGGCAGCCCAGATCTTTATACCATATTTGGCAGGTTTAGATGGTATATACTGCCTATAGGGGCAGCGGCCCCTAAATGGCATCAGCTGCTCATCAATGGTGACATTAGGCCCAGGGTTGAAAAACAGGGGGAGGCGGTTCACCCACTTGTCCCACACTTTCCTGATGGCAGCTAGCTTGTCTCTCTGCCGTCGAGCTGGTCTGTCAACTCGGTTATCAAAGCGGATAATCCTGGAAATGATGTGGAATTTTTCCAGAGACATTGTTGCACGGAAAAGTTCTCTGCCAGTTTCTGCATCCCACAGGGATTCTGTGGATTCTCCTTTGGACCTGAAAACTCCAGCAAGGATAAGAACCCCAAAGTAGGCATGCAAATGGGTTTGATCCATCTCCTTCCACCTCTCTCCAAAAACACGCATTCCTTCTAAATTAGTGCAATCCAGAACGATTTTCTGTATGGAATCTGGGATGAAAAGCTCAAAAGAAGACTTGATGTCCTGCACATGAGTAACTGCCATCCGTGTTGGCCCTGGTTGCATCCTTATCACATTGGCAGCCATGCGGGGTGGCTCATTTCTTGGGCAAGAAGACCATTCAATTTCCCCATTTTTTGACATCCATATTTCATCAGTTGTGAGCTGCTGAACGGCTGGTCCTGGAGCTGGCTGCTGACAGGCTGGTCCTGGAGCTGGCTGCTGACGGGCTGGTCCTGGAGCTGGATGCTGACAGGCTGGTCCTGGAGCTGGATGCTGACGGGCTGGTCCTGGAGCTGGATGCTGACGGGCTGGTCCTGTGGCTCGTCTTCGTTTTGGAACTAGGTGATGCTCAATCTCATCCTCTTCTTCAAAGTCACTGTCAGACTCTGAATTGTCAGAAATGTGATCTTCACATTCTGAAACCTCTTCTTGTACATCATCAAAATCTTCTGTCTCTTCCAAAATCAATTGCAAGGCCCTCTGAGCAGCGAATCTTTTGGCCATCTTGATCAGTTGTGATAAGAAACCACACTGGCAAAGCTATATTTATTGTGTCCCGCCCCCAATTTAGAGAAAATAAATATTGGTCCCCACAAGACAGAGGGTAAAATGTGCGGGAATGTGAGAGCAGACGGTGTTGGTGCTTAAATTTCGCAACAATGTTTCAACCTTGTTCGGGAACTCTTGCACTCACACTCTCTCACACTTACATACAATCTCTCTCACACGCACACACACGACACACACATAACACACACACATAGATATGTGGTTTATGGTGACTCTTCATATGCGTAATGGTTTTTCTAATGTACAAACTGTATAATCTACCCCCTACACTAACCCCACCCTAAACCTACCAATCACAGAAAGCGTTGGCATTTTTTGAATTACAAAAAACACCATGTAGTATGTTTTTTTAAGCTGTTTGTTTTATGAGGACACAGATGTCCTCATAAACCATGTTTATGTTGTAATACCCATTATACACACTTGTGTCCTCATAAACCATATAAAAGAACACACACACACACACACACAATAACAGTAGGCCCGGACAGAGTGAAGGTACACAGAACCTACAATTTTCACCACACTGGCAAAGCTTATTATTTATTATTATTTATTGTGTCCCGTGTCCAATTCGCAGCTGGGATAGAGTATGAGAAAAGAAAGATTGGTTCCCGCAAGACTGTGCGGGAATGTGAGAGCAGACGGTGGCCGTGCTTGAATTTTGCAACAATGTTGTGACCTTGTGTGGGAATGGCAGGTGCAGAAACACAAAACTCACACTCCACACACACACACACACACACACACACACACACACACACACACTGACAGGAGGAGGACAGAGTAAAGGTACACAGGATCTACAGTTTCCACACTTTTATTAGCCTCGGGTCCAGTGGACCCGAACATCCTGTGTGTAATGTAAATGTGTAGGGGGGGTGTACAGTGTGTTTTCATTGAAAATGTGTTCTGATATATATTCTTCACAGAAAATGAGCCAAGGCCAATGAGTCTGAGTGAAAAAATAATTAATCGTATCATTTTTCTTTTGATAAAAAATAAAAACGGGTCCAACAGACCCGAACATCATATAAGGGTTAAATGTTTGTTTTTTCTTATAAGTGTTAATATGATGAGTAAAACTGTGATATAATTGTTTTAAGCCAGCAAGCACAATGCTTTCCATGAAATATATGTTTATAGAAATGTACATGAGATGCTCAAAATATTGAATAGTTTAAGACCATGTAAATAAAGGAAACTATTTTCATCGGACTACTGTAAGTTGACCGAGTTTAAGAAATATTCTTAAAGTTACTTAATTTAAATATGCATTTATAAAATATGTCAAATTAATATGCAATATGTACATTTAATATGTAAAACTCATGGCAGGTTGACATTTTAAGTTCAGTTAATTTACTTAAAAAGAAGTTCAACTTAATAGAAAGCAATGCAAACATAATTTAAGTCCTACAAACATAATTTTTACAGTATTAATAGTGTATTATTAAAATACACGATTTTCATCCAAACTTCTTGCTGCTCCATTTGGATCTAAACACATTTGAGACATGTTACAAAATGAAAATGGCAAACTGTCTTGGCTGATCACTTGTGATTGAAATGATCTGTGAATACTGTAAACAGGACCAATGACAATATGTAACAACATATTAACACACTTTCCTAGAAAAACAAATAGAGAAACCATGTAGATGGAATGATTGCTCTTCAAATCTATAACAAGGCTCAAGAAATCATATTATATAACTGTATAATTAGAATAAATATAAAGACAAATTTAGAACCTATTAATAATGAATAATACATACAATAAAATTTAATAATGTATAAAACGTCTAGGTTACGGATGTAAACACCGTTCCCTGATGAAATTGGCAGACAGAATTTGCATGTCCCGCCCCCAGACATACGGGTATAATGGGAGGGAAATGTGTCTGTTTCATTCAGGATTTTTCTAAGGAGCTGACAATGAGGTTCGGCCGCAACAGTGGCTCGGTTCAGCGAGATGGCTGGGTGGACACAACGTCTCGTTTCCTCCATCAGGGAATGGAGGTTACATCCGTAACCTAGACGTTCCCCGTTTGTCGCTCACTTCGATGTTGTGTCGAAGAATTTACACTATGGGTCCAATTTAAATCACGCCATGCGCTGAGCCGTGTACGTGTACTGCTGACACAGGAGTGGGCAAGTATTTTACTTGCCAAAGCGACCAGCTGTGCACTTCCCCAATGCCCCATAAAATCATCAAAGCCTTCTGGTTCTTTACCCCTGACAGGGGAGAACAAGGTGACATGCCAAGCATGGGAGCATGCCATGCCAGCCGCGCCTTTTCTCTCTCTATGTTTCTCGCATAGAGTTAATGCGGCTTGGGCCATCTTAACGCTATCATACGCACTCGGGGAAGGCGATCTTTCCCAGTTTTCCTAGTCTTTCAGGAGGGAAAGACCCTGCGGAGACCACACCTGCCTAGACTGGGGGAGGTAAAGTGTGGTGAAATACATCACATAGGCTTTTAGGTCATATGTGGAGAATGGCGCGGTGGTAGATCCTACCTCATTGGGAGGGAGGAGTTGCTACAAACACGGCGACCCATAAGGACTGCCCAAGGGAGATGCGGGTCCGCTCGCAAAGGGACCGAACCACGGAAAATATGCAAATGGGGAAAAGTCCACAAGGGAGCCCGGCCAGTGGAGCACCTATTCGAGTAAAGGGTAAATTGAGTACCCACATTAGTCTTGGTCAGTGAATTCCTCCGCTGAATTCGCGGACCAGAGGGCTAGGGAGGAGTCATCCAGGGAGCAGAGTTTGTGGGATCTCCTGTGGTAAAGGCGCACTGTATTACCTCAGTGGAGGGAAAGGGTGCTATGTGCAATACCCGGTCAGTTTGTCAGCGTGTACCGAGTTCTACCGGCTCGGACCTGAGAAAACATGGGACGAAAACGACTCAACCCTGAGATTGTAAAATCTTGCAAAGGTATTGGGTGCTGCCCAACCCACTGCTCTGCATAAGTCTACTATGGAGGTGCCCCTGGGCAGTGCCCATGAGGATGCAACACTTCTTGTTGAGTGTGCTCGGATCCGCAATGGGGGGGTATGGCTTGGGTGCGATAGGCCAACATAATGGTGTCCATTACCCAGTGGGAAAGCCTCTGTTTGGAGACAGCGTTCCCTTTCCACTGTCCACCAAAGCAGACAAAGAGCTGCTCAGAACATCTAAAGCTCTGCGTGCAGTCCAAGTAGATACGCAAAGCACGTACCAGAAACAGCAATGAAGGAGGGACAGCCTCCCCTCCAACCTCTCCTGCAGGAATGAAAGCACTGACCTAACTGCTCACCTCTGTGGGTCTTCAGCCTGTGAAGAACACTATTGTGCGAACAAGCGCCACTTGAGGGCGTAAAGTTCCTTGGTAGAAGGGGGCTCTGGCTTGGTTGATTGTGTCTACGACAGCAGGTGGTAGATCAGCTAGATCTTCCGCATCCCGTCCAGGGTCCAGATGTGGAGGTTCCAGAGGTCTGGGTGTGGATGCCAGAGAGTGCCCCGTCCCTTAGAAAGAAGGTTTTTCCTCAGGTGAATTCGCCAGGGAGGGGCTGTCATGGGGAGTACAAGATCCGAGAACCAAGTCCGAGTGGGCCAATAGGGAGCCACTAGAATGACTTGTTCCCCGTCCTTCCTGACCTTGCACAGCACCTGTGCAAGTAGGCTCACTGGGGGGAATGCGTACTTGCGAAACTCCGCGGGCCAGGTGTGTGCCAGCACGTCTGTCCCAAGGGGAGCCTCCATTCGGGTGTACCAGAGCGCGCAGTGGGAGATTTCTCGGGAGGCGAACAGATCTACCTGGGCCTTGCCGAACTATTCCCAAAACAGCTGGACCGACTCGGGGTGAAGCCTCCACTCTCCACTGGGCAAGGGTTGTCGTGATAGCATGTTCACTAGCACATTGAGGTTGCCCGGGATGTGTGTGGCACGCAGCAACTTGAGTTGCTGCTGGCTCCAAACGAGGAGACGACGGGCGAACTGTGACATGTGACGGGAATGTGTTTGTCCTGAATTAGCAGGAGAAACCTCCGCAGGGCAAAAAATGACAGTCAACAACTCTAGGCATTGATGAACCAACACAGCGGGGCCCCTTTCCAATGGCCCGCGGCTGCGTGCCCATTACACACGGTGCCCCAACCCAATTTGGAGGCATCTATGGTGACCAGGACACGTCAGGACACCTGCTGCAAGGGGACTCCTGTCCCCTTGCAGAAAGCAGTGATCTGTCCAGGGTTTGAAAGTTTGGCGGCAGGCGGGGGTGATGAACACATGGTGTGTGCCGCGGTGCCATGCTCATCTCGGGACTCGAGGCTGGAGCCAGTGCTGAAGCGGTCTCGTATGCATCAACCCATATGCCATATGCCCCAGGAGCCTCTGGAAATGTTTTAAGGGGACCACCGTGCCCAGCCTGAACGTGGTGAGGCATTTCAGCACTGACTGCGCACGCTTGTTGGTGAGACACGCTAACATTGATTCTGAGTCTAACTCCATGCCGAGAAAAGAGATACTCTGAACCGTGAGCTTGCACTTTTCCCAGTTGACCTGAAGCCCTAAAATGCTGAGGTACCTGAGCACCTGGTCCCTGTGTGTGCATAGTAACTCTCAGGGGGTGGGCCAGAATGAGCCAGTCGTCGAGGTAATTGAGAATGCAGATGCCTGCTTCCCGAAGCCGGGCAAGGGCTGCCTCTGCGACCTTCATGAAGACCCGAGGGGATGACCTTGTACTGATACGCCTGGCCGTCGAACGCGAACCGTAGAAAGGGTCGATGTCGAGGCAATATTGAGACCTGGAAGTACGCATCCTTCAGGTCTACCACTGCGAACCAATCTAGATGCCGGAAGCAATTTAGAACGTGTCTTTGCGTGAGGATTTTGAACGGGAGTTTGTGCAAAGCCCGGATGAAAACTCGCAAGTCCAAGATCGGTCGTAAGCCGCTGCCTTTCTTGGGTACGAAGAAGTAAGGGCTGTAGAAACCCTTCTTCATCTCGGTTGGAGGGACAGGCTCTATCGTGTTCTTGAGAGTAAGGGATTTGGCATCTTCGCCAAAGATGGAGGGGGGCTGGCAAACTGAATTGCATAACCGAGTCAAATGGTCCTGGCCAGCCAGCATGATGGATTGGGAAGAGAGCCATGCGTCCAAGCTCCTTGCTAGGGGCACTAAGGGGACAATTATTTTTGACATACCTGGTGGGGCTTCGCAGTGGGGCGGAGTAGGTAATGCGGCGTCTGGAGGCAAAATCACATCCCGAGGCTCTGGTGCTGAGAGAAGACTCGAAGCACTTACCTTGCTCCGCACACCTGGCAGGGGGCGGGTTAGTGACTGAGGAGGAGGTTCTACGGTGGCGTCCTCTAGACTCGTCAGAACCGGCCAGCCAGGGGACAACAGTCGTGGGGCTGGAGGCGAGAGGTCCGCGTCCAATGTGCCGGGAATGTTGAGTTGCGGCGGCAGAGTGCTATGAGAACAGCATTTGTGGGCCAGGTGACCCAGAGACAAAGGCAATTGCTCTTTTATGAAGGAAGAAAACTTAACTGAAAATTCTCCTCCCGGCCCTCCACCGGGGGACAGAGTGGTCTGCTTACCAGCTCCGGTGCAAACATCTTGGTCCCTGGGTCGTCCGTCTCAGGAACACTTGGGAGCCTTCCGGGTCTTCGAAGGGGTTCGTGAGATGGGGGCGTGCGCCTCCTGCGGGGTACTCGACACTGGGGCTGAGAGCTGGGCCCGGGTTGAGGCAGAGCTGTGTGTTTCTTAGGTGCCGCAGTGGGACGCCCTTGGCGGGCAGACGGGGCATGGCCCACGGCGGGCAGATGGGGCACGGCCCATGCTGGAGGTGCGGCGAGGCATGATTTGAGATATGGCCTCCGTCTGCTTTTTCACCGCTGAGAACTGCTGGGCGAATTCCTCTACAGTGTCGCCGAAAAGGCCAAACTGGCAGACAGGTGTGTCGAGGAAGCGTGTTTTGTCCACTTCGTGCATCTTGACCATGTTCATCCACAGTCATTCCTGAACCATGAGAGTGGCCATCGCCTACCCGAGTGACCGCGCTGTGACCTTCGTAGCCCTGAGGTCGAGGTCGGTCGTTTTATACCCGTATGTCCAGGGGCGGGACATGCAAATTCTGTCTGCCAATTTCTCATTGGCCTTTTCTCATAGATCAGAGATGCAAAAGGTTCTCAAGAAAGTCCCCTAGTGTCGCTTCTTCGACACAACGTCGAAGTGAGCAACAGACGGGGAACACAGCTTAAAGAGGATCTAAAATAATTTAGATCCCCCCCCTCCTCATCTTTCAGCTGCATACATGAATGTTCACCCTCTTGATGAAGAACAGTGAGGGGGATTTGTCAGGTAGGGCTGATTTCTGCATGTAATTCTGGCTTTTGCCGCAGCTCTTCTCCTTGTTACACTTTGACAAGATCACAAATCTGTTGCCCTACGAGGGTTCATTTGAATAATCAATGTCTGCATGTTTCAGCTGCTGACTCCAGCTGTATTCCAGATCTCATTAATATGTGCTTTGCATCTATATTTATGCGAAACTTGCATTAACATAGTTGCCATATCTGTCAAATTTGTTTAATTGACATGCAAAGCTGCTTTCTCTCTTTCTCCTTTCATCTATATTTTTTCTTTTTTGGGATTGAGAAAGAATGTTCCTATGTAGTCTAATTATCCTCTAAACCTGACTACATTAGATATATGCTACATGGCTGGTTTTAGCTTTTATCATCTGTAGAAAATTGGTGAATTGCATTCAGAATGGGCAGAAGACAACATAAATATGTGTCTGGTGAGAATAATGTAGTATGTAGCAATTTGCCTCTGTGTCTAATTAGAATCTATAGCATTTATAGGGATGTGTTTGCATGTTTATTTATTTGATATGCTACATGTGTGATCTTATGTGTATCTTTAAAGGAACATTTCATCTTTCATGTAGTATTTTGCCATTCCTTAAAAAGTTATAGGCCAACTGTCATTTGATGCTTGTTGAGTGGTAATTTTGGAACCTGCATTTATCTCTCTTTTGGTGAAGATCAGCAAATATGAAAGTAAATACAAGCAGTCTGCATTATGTACACTATGACAGTAGGGGTGTAAAAAATATTGTATCGTATTGTATGATACAACACTCACTATAAAATACCATATCTATCTTACAATTCAAAAACAAACACATTATAGTGTAATTAAAACCAATCAGCGCAAAATTTGAGAGCTGCGGAACAGTCTCCACTCGCGAGAGGCGGCGCTGAAAGCTCACAGGAAAACAGAGCAACACAGTAGGTGAGAAGATCGTTGGCAAATGGCAAGTAGATTTTACTGTAAAAAACAGTTTACTGTTTGTCAAATTTGCCAAAAAACGGTGTCATGTCCAGGTGCTACAGTACATCATGACGTTTTATTTACGCCGACATTACCGTGCAAATCGGTGGATTTGTGAGGCAGAAAAAGCAGCAGCAAGTTTACAGCCATCTCTCCCAACCTACACTGAGCGTGACATTCACAGCAAGACACTAATAAGTTATGAGTCATCAAAAAATTGCTTTTTAAAAAGCCAACAACAAAAGAAACCCATGATTATCTGCTTTTGACTTCGAAATGTAAACAGCTTTGAGAACAACACTTTCTTATGTGTACCTTTAAAGGAACATTTCACCTTTCCTTTATAATTGTTGTTCTTTTCATATAATGAAAGTGATTTGGGATCCAGGCTTTAAAAAGCTTCATAGATGTCGTTCATGCAACTTGTATCGAGTAGTTTATTGTAGAGCATATACCGTATGCCCACCTGTCTTTCTCAGGATTTTGCGTATGCCCATCTAAAATAAGAGAAAATACATATGGCTGCCAGAACAAAGAGTAGGCTTTTGACCCAGAACTTTTTCAATCTACTATCACCATGCCACAGCACCGTTGAATGAATTGTGCGTGTTAAATAAGTGTACAGATATTCTCTCTAAATGCGTATGGAGCTCCAGGAGGACACAACTGATGGCACAGTCTGACCAAGCTGATCGACCATTCAGAAAGTTAATTTCAGATGTGATTAGGTGGGGGGGGGGTGTCCTTCATAAATTCACAGTATGCCCACCTCTTCAGACACTACTACACCACTGCTTGTATCCTATATTTAAAGTTTTCTGAAACAATACAATAACTCTCCATGATGAACAGTCTATTTTTTATTATTCATTATGAGTCATTATTCACATATAACGTTCCTATTTTCTGTAGCTCTCATATCTTAAATCTCATATTGATGTCAAAATGAAGGAGTTCAAAGATTGTGCTGCTGAAATCGGTCTGTGCTTACCGAAATTCAAATGACTTCCCCCAGTGGTGGAAGCTGGAAGTAGTGCCAGAAGTGAGTTGTATTTTAGTAGTAAATTATGTAATACAGTCAACAGGAATGTTTATTTTATTAACTAAACCCTCTAACCCAAACCCCAACCCTAAACGTCAGTAGAGTAAAATCAAATTTTAGAGCAAAAATTCAACCTCTGTATCACACTAACCATTTTTTATTTGGACACAATTACTTTCTTGTTTCCATGGGACCAGAATCCATGCCTCAGATATTGCTCGTAAAACACAGTTGCGCTCAGTAGCACCAGATGGAAAGATGATCACATTTAAACTGATGGTAAAATGATGCAAACATATCTGATGGTCAATCATTTTGCAGAATAGGGTTAATTTCTGGGTACATGAACATTCAGAACATGTCGATTTCAAGTGTGATCATGTTGATAAATGTGCCATTTGACTGAATGTGGATAGGGGAGAGCAATATTAGACACTGAATAATAACTTAAATTTTGGTCTGATTGTCAACAGAACATTTAAGTATTCCTTTACATGTTCTTTGTTGTTTGTTTTGTGGGGCTTTTATTGTTTGGCCTTGGCTATATATAACGTCTCTGTCCTCAAAGTGTAAAATCTTTTAAAAGGACTATGATATGAGAGACAGAAAGAAAGAAAGAAAGGAGGTCAGAGAACCATAGACAGAGTAATGCACTGAAGAGGATAATGTCTTGCACTGAAGAGGATAATGTCTTTGCTCGAGGACAGCACAGAGATGATGTGGCTCATATATTTGCACACTCATCACCTTAAAACAGCAATCGGCTCCATAAAGCAGTTGCCTTCCCTTCACCACCCAGAGACAAGACAAAATACAGAAGGGCTATAGTATTATTTTGATTACTTGCTTTATGGGAAGTTCAAGTGCCATGGACACTAATAAGCATCTAACAAGAAAGCATTAAATAGCTACAGAAGTTATTAATTCCCCCAGCTTCAATTCCTGCATTATTTCACGACTCAACAGTTCCTATGTGACCAATAGATATATTTAAAAAAATATTGATTTTGACGAACAGACTGAGTGTCCTCCACCTAAAGCTTCCAGAATAGAGGATTTTAGTCAAGGCTTGTGTACAACTAAGTAAAACATTCAATTGACAGGTGCACTCATTAAGAATGAGTGATGGACACTTTTAACATGAATCCTGTGAACAACAAGAAAAAGGGCTCTAGGTTATCTTTTCTCTCTCTTTCTTCAGGCATGTCAACTCTTATACCATCTTGAATTACAACATCTGTGCTCTTTAAAGGTGTCTGCTGATGTTCAGAGATTTCAACAGTATAGACAGCTCACTGTTATCTATGCAAAAAAATATGCTTGATTGGTATTTATTTTGCAGAGAGACTTTCCTTTGCCATTTTTGCAATTGCTGTTAACCAACAGGTCCCAAGGATATCAAAAGTTAGCCTCCTTAAAGTAGCACATGGGTCCTTGCAGAGTAACACTCACACGTGAAGGTCAAACACATTAACTATGTACATTAATAACAGTAATGAAAGCGGTGCTTTGAGATCGATGCAATAATCTGTGTAACACAGAGGAGAATATATATATATATATATATATATATATATATATTATATATATATATATATATATATATATATATATATATGATAATATGATGGCATATCAGTGAAGCCTTTATGTGGACCCCCCTCCAGTGATGCCCCCTGTTACTCAGGTCCATCATTGCCCATGGTATGTACATGTAAATGTATTAGTATTTTTAGTCACCCCATATTTTGGCAAACACATATTCTACTAAATAGAGATCAACACACTAAAATCAGCAAATCAACTCTCCATAAGGTTTCAATCTATTCTGTTGAAATATTCAAATTACTCTGGACCACATTTAGTTTAAGAAAGTTGTGTTCCACTTTGAGGAGCCTTCCTGTCTTCCATCCCTGCTGTCAAGCACCCTGTGCATCATCTGCACTCTGCAGACAAGAAGAGACATAGAGGGAGTGGAAGCAGGACTCATTCCTTGTGGCAAACACCTCCTAAATCCCAAGCTATCAACATCAGAATTCAGGCAAGACAAAGCGCAGCGAGTCATGAGTGGGTCTGTCACTGAGGGATTTGTTGAGTTGGTATAATTTATCATGGATGCCGCAGTATATTGACAGGGACACAGCTGCTCTCTTCTGGGAGAAAACACCACATGTGCCTCATTTGGGCCACATGATCCTAAGCACAACCTGTTGATGTAGGTCTGTGGAGAATATTTGTGCTTTAGGAGCACACAGTGTTTGTCCTTCTGGAGAAACTGGATACTTAAATTTGTATGCTTGTTAAATTTTTTTTTACAAAAAATAAAATCATTGTATTTCAGTAATTTTATACTGATGAGAATCATCAATGTGAATAATGGCAATTACTAAAAAAAAATACAATACATTGTGGAGCAAATATTCTGACTTGTCATGAACATTATGTATATTTATTTGTTTGTTTGTTTGTTTGGGGGTTATATATACAATATATGTTTGACCTGAATTGTTTTTCATGAGATGCACCTGTTTAGCACCCACCAACTTAAAGGTTGCTATAAAGGGAAAGCTTCATTTTAAGGATCTAGGTAATATCATGCAATACATACTCAAGAAAAATAAAATAAAAGTAAATATGCTTTAGCAGACAATTCAAAATCAGAGGTTGGACTTCAAAATATTGCATATTAAATGTGGATGGAATGAGCAAGCTGAATATATGTGATCTCAATGACTGATATTTCTGCATAGATCAATTTATCTTTTAAATTATGTATCCTCATATTCCTCCACAACTGCAGAATGCTTACATTTTTGTTTCCTGACCAAAACATACATATTTGAAACATATATTATTATATGCTGTCAACAGAATGGTTTCTTGATATATCCAAATATAAAATCTATATTTCTGCTGGATGTTCTTGCTTCATCTCTGATGGGCTATGTGTCATATTAAGCTTTTAAATGCTATAAACGAACAAATAGCAATTGATTACATGTGTTTAAACCATAGCAACTTGCTGGCCAAGACCAAAGTAGGCAACCCACACTCACTTTCCTCTGTATAATGTGTAACCTCTGCCTGTCTGTCATGTAGACTACTGTATAGAGACAGATCTCTTTCAGAACTCTGTAGTTTAGAATATGTCTATATGTCGTAAAGAAAGCACCATTGTGGATATATCCAAAGTAATTCTGGTTCATTACACTGAATTTTAAAGTTTTCTATAACTTGACTCAGCACATCTCTAAAAAAGTTTAATGATTATAAAGTACAAGGATAAATGAATGCTGAAAAATCTATGAAGTTGTGACAAAATCAATGGCGGCCCTTTTAGGAGTCAGCTCCAGGCATCATGCATCATGACATGCAATTACAATGAGCAACAGCTGTGTCTCATAGTAAGAAACAAACTTGATATTTCTGAAAAAAGTTTCAAATTTGAAAAGGAATGTAAGTTTGATGGCTTGCTATCCGGCAATGTGAAAGTAGTGAGTTTATAAAGCTGAAGTTTGTCATTTCTGAACCACAAGTGCCACCAAATGAAATTGCAAAAAAAAAAAAATTGATTTACTGATCAGCGAGATTTGCTGGTTGCAGTCGGAGGAGTTGAAAAGAGAGTTGTCAAGCCAGACTCTTTGCTCTTGCTGTCATCTGCTGAACCTAGACCAGTCAC
Source organism: Moxostoma hubbsi (assembly GCA_032164185.1). Taxonomy (NCBI): domain Eukaryota; kingdom Metazoa; phylum Chordata; class Actinopteri; order Cypriniformes; family Catostomidae; genus Moxostoma; species Moxostoma hubbsi. The sequence goes on from JAVLUX010000019.1 coordinate 11,621,143, forward strand.
GGATGATCGCACAATTTTTGCAGTGGATTCAGATTGCTTGAATTGAACACACAAATGCTTGAATTTTACTCTAAATAATCAAAAACATTGTTCATTTGAAAGGTGTATGTGCTGCTTAATACAGTGCCTGTTGATACAACAAGAAAGTTCAATAAAAGCCTGTATTATTTGAATGTCATTAAAAGATGCATTATTTTTAATCATTTCGAATGTTTCTTTTATGAATGAACATAATAAACATTTGTTTTCAAAACAGCTTTCTGAATACACCACCTGTCTGCAAACAAAGAGATAGTCCTGCCCGCAACTCACGCCACTGATTGGGTAACATTCTTGGGACGGTCTAAGCGGTTCAGTCATAACAAACAGAGCAATTTTCTAGTGCAACGGAAACACAGTGTTTACAGTTTTTGAGAAAATTAACATGAATGGTTAACTATTAGTTGTCTCTGCATATTAAAGGGATAGTACATCCAAAAATGAAATTTCACCCTCATACCATCCCAGATGTGTATGACTTTCTTTCTTCTGCTATGACTTCTTCTGGAATACGTATATAATACAAAATATAAATAATTGTATTCCACAACAGTTACAATTTAAATCATTGGTAATTTCAAAACAGTTACATTCAAATAGTAATTTGATTACTGAAGAGATTACTTAGCATATTATTGTGATTTGTTTCATTTAATATTTAGTCCTTTCAGATGGAAAACATTTTTACATATAAATAATGTGATCCAAAGTGCATTTGAACAGCAGTGAAACACTTTCTTATGATGTGATACATTCATACAGAGAAGTAAGTTTGGAGCAGAAGAAATATAAATAAACATTGTGTAAATTGTCAGCTTTATGCTAAGCTAAAATGCTATTTCTATCCAATTTGCATGCATGTTACCAACCACAATCATATTTTTTAAGCAAGAAAATTCACATTAGATCATAATTTCTTTTTTATATAAGACCTTTGATGTTAGGGCAAAAATCATTTTCTTGATAATAATTTTTGTATTGTTTTCCTGTAAAAATATCTAAAAATCCTTAAAACAAGATCAATTTGATTGATCTTGTCTTATAAACAACACTGCATAAGATAGTTTGGTTTTTCAGAGAATGTATTTTTAACATGTTTATTTTGTCTTATACTGCAGAGTTTTATAGTCAAAACAAGTTAAAAAAAATCTACCAGTGCTGAAGAAGTAATCCAAAGTATTTAGAATATGTTACTGACCTTGAGTAATCAAACAAATAGCATTTTACAGCATGTATTCTGCAATGGAATACATTTCAAAAGAAACCCTCCCAACCTTTATAGACCAATCTAAATGCTCAGCAAAAGAAAGAAAGTCATACATATCTGGGATGGCATAAATGTGAGTAAATGAGGAGTACATTTTATTTTTTGGGTGAACTATCCCTTTAAGCTGGGATAGGAAAGAGTATTTAACAATTAAACGCATGCCTCAGGTTTTTAGAGACTCGTGACCTCATTCCACTCCCTGTACCTAATCCATTTTTTGGAGTTGTGCCCAAACCTCTTTAGTATTACTCAATCTATCTCTTTTAAATAGTGCAGCATACACACACACACACACACACACACACACAATTGCAAAAACATTAAAATACATTTTCTATATATATATATATATATATATATATATATATATATATATACATACATACAGTATATATATATATATATATATATATATATATATATATATATATATATACAGTATATATATAGTTTAATTCACAAAAGTGTATATAGTCTTTAGAGACCAGAGGTTTTTTTTTTCACACTTACATAAATGATATTTTTATGATTATTTTACATCTATTTAGTTTTCTATCACAGGATACCTATTTCTTTGTTTATTACAAGAGAAATTGTGCTTTTCTGTACAACAAAGAATTATTAACAATGGTGAATTTTCAGTATACAATTAATACCTGTTATTTCTTACTCAAGGTGGCACTAATGTTATTGATATTTCTAGCTGATGTAGAAACAACATTGAAGTAAACTATAGCAAGTATAACACAAATACAGTATGATATGTCTTTTGTCATTTGGGTGTACAACTGAAATACTCTTGTTCATCAATTTACACTCAAAAAGTGCCTGAGAAAATACATAAATGTGAAGTATGTGTAACTTGTAGGTGTAGCTCATGTGTATCTTATGTGCATAGATTATGTGTTATGTGTAGCTTAATATGTGTTTGACAGCCAGTTGCATCTCATGAAATTTCAATCTGAAAATATTGAGTCCTGTTCTAGATTTGTCCTGATTTGTTGTAGTATCTCTTTGATTTATGAAAAAATAAAACATTAAAATATATATTAAAAAAAGTATTTTATTTGGATATTTTCTAACTGTCATAAAAAATATTTTGAAAATTTGACACTATCTGGGAATTTCGTAGATCCATTTGTGATCGATATATGCTCCGGGTCTCTAAAGACCTGAATATGTAAGAGTATTTGGGAAAATGACCATGTATTTAAGGAGTAACACTTAACAAGTTACATACTTCAGCTTTAAATCATGCATCTGCCCAATCAACATTACATACTGTTCAATCATAGAACATTTTTGTAACAAACAGGCTGAAATTAAAAAAATCTAACAGTTTTAAGTTAAAAACTCTTGAAGGACTTATGACCCTGTCCTCAATCTAACGATATGGGGATTCATAGTCCTGAGGGGAAAGTAGATCTGCAGTCTCTGGGGAACATCCTCGTAGACTGCACATGAGAACAGCTGTATAATGTGACTAGATGAGACACAGCTGCTTTCCTATGCATGTGTATAGGAAAAATCTCCTTTAAAGATTTCACATTGTGTCCCTATAGTATTTATATATATACAGTAAACCTTATTCAGTGTATATACTTTTTATATTAAATAGAAAATGTGTATTTTATATATATTTACAGAATGTATATTATATTTAAAAAAATATATAATATCAGTGTGTGTATATATATATATATATATATATATATATATATATATATGTGTGTGTGTGTGTGTGTGTGTGTGTGTGTGTGTGTGTGTTTATGTAGACTGGTCTCAATTTCAAGCAGTCTCTCAAAAAAAGAATTGTTTCTAGTGTCAGTAACAATTCTGACACCAGAACACTCGGGAGAATTACAGCCAACACAGACCAGCTATTGTTGAATTTCTGGATGTATTGGCTTTTGTAGGAAGAGCCTGTGTCCAAAAAACACTGAGTCTATGTCCATAAGAACATTGTTAGCTTAGCATTTGAAACTTTCTGGCTCTAAATTCTGTGATAAACCCATGCATCTTCTCTCATTCACTCTTTGAGTGCATTTTTGAGGATTGTTGTGTGTCTGTATGTCTTTAGCTCTATTGTTTGATATGGGTCAGTCCAGAGCTTCTCTTTTGCCTGCAGACATTACAGCACCACTTCTGCAGTATTTATAGCACAAGAGCATTCTGAGATATGAATCATACATTGCAAGTATGCGTCTATGAGTATGTCTCTGTTTGTATGTTTGAGTGAGTGAGTTAAAATATAGCTTGTTGTAGAAGGATCTTGGTTTGTGGACAATGGAGGGGTCAGGAGAAACGAAGCAGGTTCAAGGTCAAACCTTTTATTTTGGCTTTTTTCACACAATAGACTGTAACCATAGCTAACTCAAGAATAACAAAATTACTTAAAGTAAAACAATAGTCTTTTGTTGCACACACTGTCTCTCTCTGTTTTGGGGTGTCGTGCTTTCTGGCCACTCTCTTCCCTGCGATGCTCTGGCAGGCCTTTTTAGGTCTCCCTCCACCATCACTATAATGAGAGACAGGTGTTAGATATAATTACAAGCCAGATGACAAGCCTTGCTGCTGTCCTTCTCCCGCAGACCGACACATGACCATGCCCCCATGCAACACTTGTATAGGTTTCCTTGAAGAAAATTATTTTCTATAGTTGGCACTTGTTCAAAGTGTATATTTTTACATGTTGTGGCATGGGCACGTGGTCGTGTGTCAGTCTGCGGGAGAGAGAGAGAGAGAGAGAGAGAGGATACTCTCACCGCCTCGTGGGGACACCGCCATGTAGTCTTCTGCCAGCTGGACGGCTCCATCCAACAATGCTGTGCGGTGGCACTGGACCCACTCCGACATGCCTCGGGGAAGTTGGGAGACGAACTGCTCCAGTACCATCATGTCGACCACTTCCACATCGGCGCGGGTTCCCCCCACCAACAGCCATTTCTGGAAGGCGTCACGGAGCTGCTGCACAAAAGCGAATGGGTGGCCGAGCGGAATAGCTGCCGAATCTGCTCCGGGGTCCGACTGACCTGTTGCTGGATGGCTTTCTTGAGGTGATTATAATCCAGGAGGCTGGCGGCGGGAAGTTGTTGTGCCACCAGCTGTGCCTCCCCTGAAAGCAGGGGCAATAGGCGGGCCGCCCACTGATCGGGAGGCCACCTCCATACCTCCACAGTTTTCTCGAACAGGTCAAGGAAGGCCTCCGGATCGTTGCTTGGCCCCATTTTTGCTAGGGCCAGCGGTGGGACGGGCTCCGAGGAGAACACAGCGCCAGCCCCCTCCCTGGCGATCAGGCTCTGCAGTGCCTGCCGGTCGTCCGCTTGTGCCTGGAGCAGGGCTTGGAAGCGTTGTTATTGCTCCTGGTGAACCTCCAAGAGGGCATGGTGTTGTGCCTGTTGGATGTTGGATGTTGTTGGGCATTGACAACTTCGGCCAGCGGTGAAGACTCCATTGCAGCGACGCTCCAAACCCGGGTTCTCGGCACCACTGTAACGCTGTTTGTTCGGGCAATGGAGTCAGGAGACAGTGAAGCAGGATCAAGGTCAGTTTTAATTATCTTAACACAATCGACGGTAACCGTCGATAACACAGGAATACATAAGCAATGTATGCGTAAAAGTAAGCAATGTAAGCATAAGCAATGTCCTCCTTCAGGTTTCTCTCTCTCTCCCTCTGGACACTTGGAATTCCCTTTATGTCTCCCTCCACATCACTATAACAAGACACAGGTGTTATGGTTAATTATAAACCAGGTGACAAGCCTTACCGCCCTCTCTCTCTCCCGCACACCGACAGACAATCATGTCCCCACGCCACATAAGTAAAGCTTGGTTGTTAGATTGTGAGAATAATACTTGTGTCTTTGACTTTCTTGTCAAAGATGATAAGAAAAATAAGTGCAGACAATTTATAAAAGTGCTAAAAATAATATTTTGAAGGAAATATTCAGGCAGCCTAAAATGTTGAACCATATTTTAACATATGAGATGTTAAAATGGTTGTGTATAAGTTGGGATTGTGACATTAAAGGATTGTGTAAAGTAAAAGACCCAGATTGCATCAATCATATTTACAGTGATGAGCTGAGCGAAGCTATTGTAGCACCTCTCTAGTGTGTTTAACTATTGTGAGAGGTGGCTAAAATCTCTATCCAATTAATTAAATAAGTGGGATTTCTCTAATAAACTTATCAGTATTTAACTGGTGGGTGCGTAACTACTTAACTTATTATATGAAATACTTTTTCCCCTTATATCACTATTTAAGCATTAAAAAAAAATTCTTGGAATTACTTTTGTCCTTAAAGCTCTTCCACTTTTAAACCAAAAACACGTTTCTTCTTAATTAACTTAAAATATCAAAATAGTCACTAACCACAACTGTTGTAATAAAAACAATATAAAATATTTATTTAGAAAAAATCGATTAGTAATTAAATGTATCTTGAAAAAATAATCACTTCTCAAATCACAAATGCATTTAAATTCACATTCAAAACATAAGGGCCCAAGAAAATAAAATAGCCGGCAACAACCTAGCTTAAACTGAAATACCCTTCAAATGTTTAAATGATGTAGGCCTGTATGTAGCTCGGGTTCGTTGTAGCCTTTGGCAACAAGGCAGCTTCACCACGCAGGCCATAACAAAAGAATACCTGTACACTCAATGGGAATGTAGCCTCACGCACACAGGATGAATATGACAGCAGCAGGAGATATGTCGAGAAGATCCAGGATGAAGAAAAGCCCATTGAAGAGAAGATTCACAGAGTTGATGAGAAAACTGCTGACGATCTCGGCAAAGTCCACACTCGGCAACGCTATCCGGCACCGTCAGGGTCTTTGTCTGCTCTTGTTCTCGCAGTTCCACACAGGCTTAACTAGGCCATGCTGCTAACTAGGCCAAAACCTTTGTGTAACTCTTTCTTCCTATTCTTACAGGCATTTTCAAAGCATTTTCACATATATAATTACACAACAAAAATGTAACATTTTAAATGCTGGATTCAGTATAACATGGACATTACCAAATATGCATTTGTCTCATTGCGCAAATCATAACGCCATTGCTGTTCAATGAATCTTAACTTTTATAATCTTAACTTATATTAATGAATACATTTGAACCGGGTTACACTATTATCTTAACTATATTTCTCAGCAGTGTAGCATCTGGACCAATCAGACACACAATTATTCATTATTTAATGAATAAGCCAACAGATGTTTCATGACTGTAACAAGCAAAGGTCCAAAAAGGTCCAAGCTGACTCTGTTATGTCTGCTCCCCCACAGATCATTATCAAGCCTTTACACTGTCTTTACAATGTCCAGCATCTAGTGGACATCAGTGACATTCCAAGCAGGGGAGGTTAGCTGCATGCCAGAGCAATCTTTCCCCCATAAGAAATGGACTCAAAGCCCAGATCAACAGACTTTTCTTAATTAAATTATAGACAAACTGTTTATAAATTTGCATGTATATCCCCAGGACATTGTGTATAGGATCATTACTGTCTTGTAAAGTGTTTTTTGTACTGTATACTGTTTTACAAATGATTTATGACAGGACTAACAGCAGGACTAAAACAATTCACTACGTAGACTTTTATTAACACTTATACCTTATGATGTCACGGGACTTCCTGTTGCTGATGACACGCTGCACGAGAGTTTGTTTGTAGCCTGCTCAGGCTGCTTAGCATAGCTTATTCTTATTCTGAAATGTTCATCGTTATATTCATCATTAATCGTTATTCAGGTTTTTCCGCTTTTCTACTGTTTTCATCTGTATGTATTTTACCTGTTGCTGCTGGCACCTAGCTAGAGTCTGTGTTTGTAGCCTGCTAGTTTTTTTTTAGCATCGCTTATATATCTGTTTTCAGCCTTTTAATCTTTAACATCTGCCATTATTAAGTGGCAATCGTGTTTTCCCTTGCATTATTCTCTTATCGCGATTCAACTGATCGCATGCTCAACATGCATCCATGTTCTATTTTTATCGTGATTAAACTGCATGCATTTTTTCAGCGTGCACCCGTTTTTTTTCTCCTCTGCGGTACACAGATTATTGCATCGATCTCAAAGGACCGCTTATCAAGAACAACCAACAACAACCAACAACAACAACAAACAATTTTGTGAGGGATTCACATCAATCTAAAATTGTTACAGATCATAGATTGGATGCGCTCTGTCTGACTGAAACCTGGCTTAAACCGGATGAATATATTACTTTAAATGAATCTACTCCCCCAGGTTACTGTTATAAACATGAGGCTCGTCTGAAGGGTCGAGGAGAAGGTGTTGATACAATTTACAGTGAAGTTTTTGGTGTTACTCAGAGGACAGGATATAAAGGTAAGTCTTTTGAACAAATAATGCTTGATGAAATAACAAAAAATATAAATGCAGTCTTTTCTAGCACTCTTTATATTGTCGCCCCTCTTCAATTAAAGAAAATTAAAGAAATAAGCCCTGCACCATGGTACAATTATCACACTCATGCTCAAGAGAGCAGCTCGGAAAATAGAGTGCATGTGGAAAAATACAAAATTAGAAGTATTTAATGGTGCATGGAAGGATAGTGTCTGCAGATACAGACAGGCACTAAAAGCTGCCAGGTCAGCATATTTTAGTAAACTCATAGAAAATAACCACAACAATCCTAGATGTTTATTCAGTACTGTGGCTAAATTGGTTAGGAATAAAGCCTCAACAGAAACAGATATTACGTCGCAGCACAAGAGTAATGACTTCATTAATTTCTTTACAGATAAAATTGAAATAATCAGAAATAAAATTGGAATTATGCAATCATCTGTCATAGCACCTCAGAAAACAGTGTCTAATAATTTTCCTCACATGCAACTTCAATCCTTCTCTGTCATGGGTCATGAAGAGCTAACAAAACTTATTGAAACATCAAAAGCCACAACATGTTTGTTAGATCCTATACCATCTAAGCTCTTAAAAGATGCATCTCCTGTAACCTCTTCTTAATATTATTAACTCCTTGCTATGCTTAGAACATGTCCCAAGAAACTTGAAAATGGCAGTTATGTCATGATAGATGAAGTGGAAGCAATAATGCAATAATGCAATAAACTCTATTTATTTGGACGGAACAAAAGGTAAAGTCTCTGGTGTGTAGGTGACGGTGACGAAACGGTGTATATCCAGACACGAAACAGAAGCCAGGCACAAGGACAGGAACAAGACCGCAAAGCTGCACAGATGACTGGAACAGGACCACACACATGCGAGAACATCAAACAACGATCTGACAAAGAGAGGAGAATGCGATGAGTATTTAAGTAAGAACAGAGTGGATGCAGCTGGAGAGAAGATTGATCAGCTGATCGCTGATCAAGTGCAACGAGCCGTCACGCCCACAGTCACACAATAACAACTACACGAGACAAGAAGGAAACAATGAATTTACGAACCGTGACAAGTTATCAAACCACTTATTAAGAAGCCACAACTTAATCCTGGGGAACTGGCTAATTTTAGACCGATTTCAAATCTATAATTTATGTCAAAAATACTAGAAAAGGTAGTACCCTCCCAAATGTGTTGATTTCTACAGAGAAATAGTATATACAAATAATATCAGTCAGCATTTAGGCCTCATCACAGTACAGAAACTGCACTAGATTTACAAATGACTTGCTCTTATAATCTGATCGCATCTGCATTTCTCTTCTAGTGCTTTTAAATCTTAGTGCTGCATTCGACACGATAGATCACGACATTCTCTTGAATATGCTAGAGAATTATGTTGGCATTTGTGGAGTTGCATTAGCATGGTTTAGGTCCTATTTAGCAGACTTCTACCACTTTGTCTATGTAAATGTGGAATTGCCACAGGGAGAGTTTTCGAGCCTCTTCTTTTCACCTTCTATATGCTTCCCCTGGGAGATATTATCACAAATCATGGAATAAGTTTCCACTTCTATACTGACAATACACAACTTTATATTTCTTCAAAACCTGATGAGATTTCACAAGTCTCCAAATTAGCAGTGTATAAATGAAATAAAAGATTGGATTGCCAGAAATGTCCTTCTACTCAATTTTGACAAAACAGAGGTACTAATTATCAGACCAAAAAACTCTAAAAATAAGACACTACAATATAATTTGACTCTCGATGGATGTACTTTTACATCATCTTCAACAGCGAAGAACTTAGGTGTTATATTTGATACCAATCTGTCCTTTGAAAATCAAATTACCATTGTTTCTACAACAGCATTTTTCCACCTAAGAAATATTGCTAAAGTACGGCACATGCTCTCTGTTGCTGATTCCGAAAAACTAATTCATGCATTCATGACCTCAAGACTAGGTTATTGTAATGCATTACTGGGAGGATGTCCAGCAAGATCAATAAATAAACTTCAATTGGTTCAAAATGCAGCAGCCAGAGTGCTAACGATAACCAAGAAATATGATCATATTAGCCCCATTTTATCATTGTTACATTGGCTACCTGTTAAATTCCATATTAATTTTAAAATTATGTTAACTACGTACAAAGATTTGAATGGTCTGGCTCCTCAGTACTTAAGTGACCTTCTACCACGCTATATTCCATCACGTTCATTACGATTGCAAAATTCTAGCCTGTTAATAGTTCAAAATCCACAAAAGGAGGTAGATCCTTTTCATATTTGGCTCCTAAACTATGGACTAATCTCCCTAATACTGTTCGAGATGCAGACACACTCCCTCAGTTTAAGTCTAGACTAAAGACTCCCCTATTTAGCCAGGCATACACCTAATTTATTCTCCAACCCACAATTAGGCTACTTTAGTTGGGTCTGCCGGAACCAGAAACCAGAAACATTGATCATGATTTAAAACTCTGCAATAAATTGAATGGCATCTATGCTAATATTATTTTATTTGTTTCCTTGTCTCAACCTCGGGACTCCTATCCTGAGGTCACCAGAACCGGCTGGATCCAGCACCATTCCTGCTTGGTGTTGGACTCCACTGCTACGTGTCGCTGAATGATGATGACTAAATGCAGCCGGTGCCAGCCAACATCCCTTCAGTGTATTATGATGGACTTCAGAGGATGAACTGATGCCAACTCCAACCATAAGAGATGGACCACTGGCTTTAGGATGGACCACACCGAACCTCACCGAAATTACCGGCCAGGTTGAACTGTGTTTCACATCCCTGATCTCTTCTTGCATCACCTCGGTCTATTGATGGACTACAATCTTGAAATGGAATACATAGACTAACAATTGCCAACAAAATCCTACATCAGCCAATTAACAAGGACAATTGCATCTATGTGAACTTCTGCAGTTAATCCAGGATGGACTTCAAAGACATTGGTCATTAATCTTACAGTCGAAAAATCGATTTTTTAAACACTGATCCTTAACACTTACTTAGTTTAATAATTTTAAACATTACTTTAACTATACATAAGTAATATTTACATTATATTCATGATGTTAGCCAGAGGGGAACTGGCCCCCACAGTTAGTCTGGTTTCTCCCAATGTTATTTTTCTCCATTAATCAATATCTTATGGAGTTTTGTGTTCCTTGCCACAGACGCTTTCAGCTTGTTCACTGGGGATATTAATACAATTATTATTTATTTACTTATTTTTAAACACGATTAACAATCTTATTTTATCTAATTACACAATGATGATTCATTGACATTATAGACATTACAGTTTTATCGTCTGTTAATGCCTGATCTTTTGTAAAGCTGCTTTGTAACAATGTGTGTTGTGAAAAGCGCTATGCAAAATAAATTCAAGCCAGACTCGAGAGGAGTGACCTCCAGCAGAAGTTAAAAGACATGTCCTGCCTCTTACTTATTCTTTTTCCCCTGACTTTCTTACCTCTGCTGCTCTTCATGTGGGACCGGTCCGAGGTCGCAGGATGGCAGGCCTCAACACCTCAAGCCATGTGCAACTACCTTGACCATAGATTCAATGAACACCACAGTTCATCCTAATTTCTTCATTCAACATGGAAGAAATTGATTGCAACTTGAACACCATCGACTCGAGGAACCATCAAGATGTTCTCCTGCGACTGTATCCAGGCTCTCTCAACAGCCAAGGCAATTGCACGTGTTGTACTAGTAACTGAACCAATGTTTAGTATAAGAGGTAAACCCCTTGTAACAAAAGGTGCTTTTTACTTGATGGTCCTCTCAAATGGTCAAATTATTCTTTTCAGAACTGCATTTCCCCTATTCTGTTCTGGATTCATTTTATTTTCACTTTTCCCTTTCCCACATATGAGTGTTTCATGTGTATGTTTTTGTTTAGATTAGTTATGTGTTCGTATTTTAGTTAAATAAACTTTTGTGTACATTCTTGCGATTCTGGTCTGTTTGTAAATTAATGTCAATGCAACGATTTGATCAAAGCTACATGCTAAGAAAGAGTTATTTTTGTGTGGCCACAAAAAATATCCTTTCTGAGAATTGATAGATGATGAATACTGAGTGTTTGCTGGATTTTATATTTTGATAAATAATCTCATCCCTGTTTCTAAAACATTTCACTTCAAAGCTATATCTACACTCACCTAAAGGATTATTAGGAACACCATACTAATACTGTGTTTGACCCCCTTTCACCTTCAGAACTGCCTTAATTCTACATGGCATTGATTCAACAAGGTGCTGAAAGCATTCTTTAGAAATGTTGGCCCATATTGATAGGATAGCATCTTGCAGTTGATGGAGATTTGTGGGATGCACATCCAGGGCACGAAGCTCCCGTTCCACCACATCCCAAAGATGCTCTATTGGGTTGAGATCTGGTGACTGTGGGGGCCATTTTAGTACAGTGAACTCATTGTCATGTTCAAGAAACCAATTTGAAATGATTCGAGCTTTGTGACATGGTGCATTATCCTGCTGGAAGTAGCCATCAGAGGATGGTACATGGTGGCCATAAAGGGATGGACATGGTCAGAAACAATGCTCAGGTAGGCCGTGGCATTTAAACGATGCCCAATTGGCACTAAGGGGCCTAAAGTGTGCCAAGAAAACATCCCCCACACCATTACACCACCACCACCAGCCTGCACAGTGGTAACAAGGCATGATGGATCCATGTTCTCAATCTGTTTACGCCAAATTCTGACTCTACCATCTGAATTTCTCAATAGAAATCGAGACTCATCAGACCAGGCGACATTTTTCCAGTCTTCAACTGTCCAATTTTGGTGAGCTCTTGCAAATTGTAGCCTCTTTTTCCTATTTGTAGTGGAGATGAGTGGTACCCGGTGGGGTCTTCTGCTGTTGTAGCCCATCCGCCTCAAGGTTGTGCGTGTTGTGGCTTCACAAATGCTTTGCTGCATACCTCGGTTGTAACGAGTGGTTATTTCAGTCAAAGTTGCTCTTCTATCAGCTTGAATCAGTCAGCCCATTCTCCTCTGACCTCTAGCATCAACAAGGCATTTTCGCCCACAGGACTGCCGCATACTGGATGTTTTTCCCTTTTCACACCCTTCTTTGTAAACCCTAGAAATGGTTGTGCGTGAAAATCCCAGTAACTGAGCAGATTGTGAAATACTCAGACTGGCCCGTCTGGCACCAACAACCATGCCACGCTCAAAATTGCTTAAATCACCTTTCTTTTCCCATTCTGACATTCAGTTTGGACTTCAGGAGATTGTCTTGACCAGGACCACACCCCTAAATGCATTGAAGCAACTGCCATGTGATTGGTTGATTAGATAATTGCATTAATGTGAAATTGAACAGGTGTTCCTAATAATCCTTTAGGTGAGTGTATATGTGTAATATTATTGTCAATAATCCATAAGAATAATATTACTCCAATAAGAGTAAATAATCTTAATTATTTTATTAAAGCTAATTCCCTACAGTTGATATTTGAACTGATACAATGAGACGTTGTAGTACGATTTTAATGGTGGAGAATTTTATTCCAACAAATAATCTAGTTATTTGTCATTTATCTAAATTATAACGGTTGTCAAACGCGCCTGATTCCATTATAAATTTCCTTACAGAGTAATGTAGAAATGGGACCATTTAATTTAATTCCTAGCTCACGCATACTGATTCCATTAATGGTATTGGTAATGGTAATGTACATGACACTTTAACCTGTGCAGTGCACATTTATCATACCAAATTCACTACATATAGTGGTGTGAGTATTTGGGCACTTTAACTGATTACTGTTTATCTGTGCATTGTGGAACGTTCATATGCATCGATGCAACTATTTTCATTGGTGTTGACCCAGATAAAAAATCACTGTGTTGGTTGCTATGGAGATGAAAGTTCAGAGGAAATCCTAAAGGGACTCTTCCGGGGCAACTAACCTCACATGCGCAACCTGCCAATGGCATATTGTCAACACAACTAAGCTAATAGCAGCATAGCACAACACAGCTAAACTAGCAAGTTATTGAACTTTAATTTAAACCTCTAAAGCTGCTACAGTAGTGAGGTGTTGGCTTAGCTAGTATTTTAAATCAAGTAGCTTTTCATTAGTGAAGCTATTTTAGTAATAAGTAGCGGCATAGGATTGACAAAAGCTACAATGCTGCATCAAACTGGTGTTCACCTTTGCCATTTTTGAATTTGAACTAAAGATGTTCAATTCACAAATGAATAACTCTATTGAGTCATATCTATACAATGAATAACTTACTCATGATTACAAAAGGGTCTGAATCAGTTTGCAATTTAATAGCGATTGGCTACTCAAGCATACAATGAATCGCTGAGAACTCACTAGGCGACACGCTAACAGAATACTTTGAAAGAAGCGTTCCCTTTTTTCCATGTTTTAGTGGATATTTATCTACAATCAATGGAAAACAAACCTGCAAATGCACCCTATCATTTGTCAATAATAAAGAAGGTCTTTATTAAATTTAACATGTGTGCAGTTTGTGAACGACTACTGCAGGTAAAGATATTTCCCAACGAAAAGAGTATCAAAACACTTAGTAGCCTACACGAAAATACATCAAAAGAATACCATGGCTTTACCATGTTTTTTTGGACATGTGCCATTACCTTAAAGCACCATGTAAATACAATGGTATGTGACATCACTATGGTTATCATATATAACCATACAAAGTATGGTTATATATGTACAACAGTAGTACTATGGTATTCCTTGAAATACCTTAAAGCACAATGTAAATACAATAGTATATGAATATGGAGATAGATATCAGAATTCCATGGTAGCACACACACACACACACAAGGAATTTGGCCATGAACAGAAGCTTCCAGTACTCACAGAAACACAACAGCTAGACACAGAATGATTGGACAGGATGAACAGTATATTGTGGCAGGGTGGAGGGCGGAGCCGGGTGGTGATTCTACACACCCGGTCCCTTATCAGGCTAATCAAGCCTCCGAGAGGGATAAGGGCTGACTGCGGAGGATGGTGCGGGAGAGAGAGATTGTTTACGGACATGTCCGTCATGTGTGTGTGTTTGTGTCCTTTAAGTTTTTCATTAAAATATTATTTATATTGTCAAGCCGGTTCTTGCCTCCTCCTTGCCCGTCTAAATCGTTTACATATATGTACATAAGAGTTGTTATATAAAGGAATTTTGCAAATTGAACATGGGTTCGAATAGGTAGCTTGTATAAATGTTTTTCACATGAACATGCATTTTATATTGCAACTTAGCTTAACTATTTTTTCTGTCAAGTTGTAGGTAGCTTAGCCAGCTAAATTTTTTGAGTAGCTTGCCCAACTCTTGAGTATATATGTGTACAAAATATTAGTGCACACAGTACAAATTTGTTAAAATATTAAATTATCGTTTGTGGAATTAGATGCACAATTAATAATTGTTTAATGCATTTAAGTAATTGTATTTAACTCTAACCCAATCCCTGTAACTTAAAAAGGCACACACAGTATTTCTTTATTTTTTTACTATTTTTTTATGTTGTGCTGGCCAATATGGTAGTCGTCTTTGACTTATACTGACACATGACCTCTCGGCATGGATGCAGCATTATGCAAAACGAATAGTTTTTCACAACCGATGCCATTAAAGAAAAGTTGTATTCACTGTCAGCCATAATTAATTTATTACGCAAGCAATCGTGTCCAATCTGGGGTGCTGTGATAAAGAAAGTAATATTTGGCTGGTGATGTGATCTCAGTGTGGTGGTCCCTATGAGGCAGCCCAGTTTCTTAGCTACTTAAATGACTTGAATTTTCATGTCATGTGAGTGAACATGATTTTCCTAAAGTACTATTAATTTTTTAAATGGACATCAAAAATGTACTACTCTGTTAGAAAAAAAGAAAATAGGCAATTATTTCACATGTAAGCTGGCTATTGTTAGACAAGTTAACCAGTATCCAATTTTTTGCTAGACAATATACTTCCCCATCGTTCTTAAGCATAATTGTGCGTGCTCTCCCCAACACACACTCAGTGTAAGTCATTTAACTTAAATTAATTAGTCCCACCTGCACATCTGTAAACGCCTATATGTCCATGGGTGTCCTCTCTAATGAGGCTTCCATTCTAGTCTTTAATACTCACAAACAGATTAAAAATAAACTAACATATATGAAAATGTAACTAAACGAATGAACAACACACTCAACACAATAAAACCTTCACTAGTAGACAGCTCTAATAACCATAAAACACATAGACAACCAAAATTATACTCACTGTAGATGGTGCAGTTATGGTGTAGTTACGGCATCTACATATAGGGTTTACTGCCCATACTAACCAGTCAAAACTTGAACCTCAAACCAAATATAAATTGTGTAGCTATTATCATAACATTTTTCACATGATGTTAGTGAAATCAACTAGATTTCTAGATGCACAGTTGAAAGGCTAAAAAATGTATATGTGAAAATGGGTCTGAAACTGTCAAGATGAGCTGTAATAAATAATAGGTAATTTAAAATCCCCCTGTGGATTAAAAATCTACTGTTATTTTGTGACTGCATTCAGGCTCTCTACCAGTGCTGCAGGGCATTGTGATATTCTTTACATTTAACCTCTGTCTGGATTCACCTCCTCCTAACAGAAACACTCTTCTAATCTCAGCTGGATGTACATGGAATGCCATTAAATTTTTCAGAATTTACATTTGATATTCCAATATTACGCCTTGGATTAAACACCTCTCTCTGGGGCCTTCGATCTTTAAAGCATAAATAAGAATGATTTATTTAAATTTTTTTATGAAAGACCTATTCAGATATATCTATGCATGTATGTCTCTTTAGATGATCAATGTTGGTTGAAATTAATGTAGGTCAGTGTAGGTATAAATGTTGTACAGTGACTTAATTTACCCCAGACTTTAGTAAATAGTCTAAACAATTTTAATCAATTGGAATATTGATACATAATACTTTTCTTTGCAATAAAGTAACTATCCACTGATTGTATGTGCCTGTCTTTGCTCATGATTTCAATAATCTTTCCACCTCTTGAAGAAAAAAATATTACTTTAATTTTCACTCTTAATTAAATTGCTAATGAAAAAAAAATAAAAAATACACCTCAGTTTATATGTAGCCATTTTTATATCAGAATTGCCAGGGCTGGACTGGGAAGAGAAATCGGCCTGGGATTTTACATAGCAACTGGCCCAAAAGTTATAGAGCGGCTGCTGTTTTGTGGTCTGCTATGCATAACACGACTGCTCATTTTAGCTTATCACAGCCCATTAGGCCCATTTTGTGACCAACACACCGACCCACTCGGCACTCTCGATGGCCAGTCAGCCCTGATCAGCCCCAAAGTGCGTCGGCCCACAGGGAAAATGCCCGGTATGCCAGATCAACCCGATATCACGCCGAGGCGTGAAATAGACACGCCGGTCCACTCGCGGATGCGTGTCTATTTCACGCTTTGCCTCCTCCAGGCGTGTACATGACACGCGCGCGTCTACGTAGAATACCGGCAGGGGGCGATCGTTTCCTCGACGCCAACAACTGTCCGCGCACCAAAGAGGAAGCGATACATCGCGTTCTCCACTTCCGGGTTTATTTTTGTAAATAAATACACTTTTTAAATAAATATATATATATATATATATATATATATATATATATATATATATATATATATATATTTATATATATATATTTATATATATATATATATTTATTTGTTTATTTACATCAGCACAAGATACTCGACAGCCCACACACACACACACACACACACACACACACACACACACACACACGTATAACAACGTTAGGCTACAGCAACGTTAGGATTTCTTCATGAAAGCAGCACTATGTAATGAACCTTTATTTGTCACATATGGTCACAAGTGAAAGTAACCGGCGAAATTGGCCGGCATCCCGCCCGCACGAACGTGCAACGCGACGACAACGGTATCGCTTCCTCTCTGGTGCGCGGAGAGTTGTTGGCGTCGAGGAAACGATCGCCCCCTGACGGTATTCTACGTAGACGCGCGCGTGTCATGTACACGCCTGGAGGAGGCAAAGCGTGACACCGACACGCATCCGCGAGTGGACCGGCGTGTCTATTTCACGCCTCGGCGTGATACCGGGTTGGCCAGATTACCAATCCAGCCCTGAGTGTTGCAATATACATCTAACAGTTCCTAAATCCATGTAAACATCTGCGTTAAGTGTAAATGTCTTATGCTTTGCGGATCGCTTGCTTGACTTCTGGAGCACGAGCTGACAGTATGTCTGCTCCTGCACAGCATTTCAGTGTTTGACAGATGCGGTGTGTTTTTCTTATGGACAACAAAAACAAGTTCTGAATTTAAATTAAATAAGCCCAACATGCTTCCAAATACAGAGATAAGTTACAGTTTACCCTTAGTGTACATATCTAATTATCTAAATTCTTTCAAAATTGAAAATACTATAACTACACTGATCAAAGAATCCATACAGGACTTTAAAAAGCATTTGATATAGTGACAGTAGGTGTTAATAAAGCATGATCATGTTTCATTTTATTCAGCATTACATATAATTGGGCCTGTGGGACATTGTTCACGTTTTTCACCATTATAATTACTAGAAACTGGTTTCCAAACTGACAGTGTCAATAAATGGTGACTATACGGCTAACATTCTGTCTGACAAATTTTTTATTGTGTTGCATTGAAGAAAGTTATATGGTTTGAAACAACACGAGGGTGTGTAATGACAATTTCCATTAATAATAATAATAATAATAATTTATTATTATTATTATTATTATTAGTAGTAGTAGTAGTAGTAGTAGTAGTAGTAGTAGTAGTAGTATAATTATTATTATGTAATAAATGTGTATTATGTAATGGAATATTGGGGTGTAGTCATCCATTATGTTATATGTGGAAGTAAATAGTACTTACTACTTGAGTATTCTTTTAATTGGATACTTTATTACTCTTACCCAAGTATTTTTTTAACATAATTTTTTTTTAACATTTTATATATATTTATACATTTTCAAGCTAACTGTGCTTTACTTTAGAAAAGATTTTGGGTACTCTACCCACCTCTGGTAACATATAATTGCCTGCTAAAAGCACAACTGCTAACCTGGCTCCTCCATTTAAAGTGACCTAGAACCTCTATTGATTAGCTGATAATAACACCTTTTTCATATGGATTTAAATTTGCAGACAACATTAACATTTCAAATCAGATTGGTTTTATAAACGAGGACTCATCTGTGCTTCTGCTATCTGCTGTCACTATCTTCTAAACCATGTAAGCTTGAGACAGTCAAATCCATCACAGCATTATCACTGCCATGACAACATTAGCAACAATATGGCAGTAATTACTCACACCCGTCATGGCTGAGAAGTCTCAAAAACAACCACCTTCTCCTGCTAGGAAATATGCTGTGCAAATCATGTTTGAAGAGTCTTTGTCTGTTCCCCATCCACAATGATATAGCACATTACTTTTTGAGATGGCATTTGGTTTTGAAGATAGGTGGCCAGCATAATCATATTTAGGAGGATTTTTTGTGTTACTGGATCTCATAGTAAAATTGTAAGTCAATAGTGGAGTTTACGTAGAAACCCCCCAAAAAAAGCCTATATATATGGCTGCTACAAAAATTATCAACCCAAATTCATTAGATTGCACCAATAAAACAAATTTTAATGGTTAAAATAAATACTTAAGGAAAATATTGCTGGTTGCACTTTTTAACTCTGTATGTCATAATGCTGCATATTGTTGCTCATTTGCAGTTCATATTAGTACATTTCAATGTTAGATTACATTTCTGTTGAGTTGTGAGACTGATGCAAAACCATTTGAGCACCACTGATATAAACTTAAAAAGCAATTTTTTTCAAATAAAGGAAAACCCTGAGGTACTTATTTGAAAAATATTCAAGGTCTTTGGGAATGTTTTAGTCTCGTATGTTTTGTCTCAGCCAACAGCTCATTACAAACATATGTAACACTTTCAAGCCACAATACATCATGAAACACATATGAATTGCCCTGAATAAGCCTTCCCTTTTTTTATGAAACTGAATTTGACCCTTGGAATATCTAAACAATACGCGAGGGGTTTTTGTTTCTACAAAAAACAATAAAATCTTGGTTTTGATCTGAACCAAATCTGAATTTTGAGTTTTCGCATAAAATATTGCATCCAAAAAAGAGGGTGAATAAAAGATTTGCATCCAATCTAAGGGTGACTCTGGGGTTGCTTCTAATCAAAGCTAATAATAAAAGGATGCTTCATCATTATAATAGTAAGAATATTGTGGTTATATTGTCACAGCCCTGTAGAAACATTGTTATGTCTTCAGAGTAAACTTGGATAAACTGACTCATCTAAAATTAGAGTGTCCTCTGTCATTTGTTTACAAATTTATCTCTATTATTCCTCTGCTCCAACTATCTTCTTATTCATCCTCTACATTTCCATGTATTGCATGATTAGTTAACCTGCACTGAATCATTTACATACTGTATGTTTGGTAAGATCGTATGAATTATATTTATATAAAGCAACTAAAATCAAAAAATATTCTGTGTTGATATATGGACAAATATTTTATTCCATAAATAAATTACCACATTTATACTGCATGGTGGGCTTTGGTGAATCATTCATAACTGTTTGTGAAAAAAAAAAAAAAAAAAAAAAAAAAGAAGAAATCATTGACATTTCATCACATTTTGTTCCCATGGATACAAAAGCCAGAAATGACTGCTAAAGAAAATGACATTTCTACATTCCTATTGCGAGTGTCATATATGTGTCTTTCTCTCTCAGTGAGTCTGATTGTGTGGGAGAGTGTCATACTATGTGACGCTATATATAATTTTAGCTTGTCTGATAGTGTACTTCACATCTGATGCTTGTCAACAATGCTAATTAAAAACGTATATTCAGTCAATATTTACTAACCCTAATATTGCTCTAAATCTATGCTATTTTTTTCCTTTTTCTTTCTCTCTCTCTCTCTCTCTCTCTCTCTCTCTCTCTCTCACTCTCTCTTTTATTTATTTACTTATTTATTATTTTTTTATTTATTTAAGCTTGACACAGCTCCTTGACACTCTGAACTGTCATTATATAGTAACCATCAAACTAAATATATTCTTTCATGTTCCATGGAAAATAATATGTGCATATGGCTTTGTGTGTAAGTGTAAGTAAATTATTTTTTACCGTGTGTACTATTCCTTTAAAATTGCAGAAATGCACAAATTGACATGCTTCATCAGAGCTGCTCAGGTATGTTTTGGGAAAATGCAGACACTGCTGGCAAGCTGGTGGAAGGCTATGATTGATGTTAAGGATTTTGCTGAACATTATTTTTTGTCCCTTAGATCTGGGGAGGTCAGAGACCCATTGGGATCAACAGATGATGAAATTAGCATCAACGCCAGGGACTAATCGAAGCAGAACTAATTTGAATTTGTTAAATTTAACATTAAGGCACTTTTTGTTCACCATCAAATAAATGAGAGAATTGAACAGGGTTTCAAAGACTCAGTGCATTAGCACATGAATGCATGTCAGCTTGTGCTACACAAATCCAGTCGCACAGACATCCTTTTTAGATTTGTAATCCACAAAAGCTTTCCATCTCTCTCCCTCTCTTTCAATCCCTGTCTCTTAAAAAATCAGATGACTGGCACACAAATGCCTAAACACTTGTCTCAAGTAATGATTATCATGCTGCATTAAGCTCCACAGTTTGAACACAAGGAGTCAGAAATAGTCTGCTGAGGTTATATTGCAGTTTGTATCACTAACTAATAAATTCAGGGGCAAATTCACTAGTTTAATCATATGCTAAATTCCCTGAAATAGTGTTGATACTTATTTAAATTATCTTTTTAGCACAAATGCCCATTTTGAAGTAAAGTAGACTTATAGGCTGTGCCTTGTTCAGTGCTATTTGAATACTGCAAATCGGCTGTTAAACAAGGCACAGTGCATACAAATAAAAAATGGTTTAAGCAGGCAAAATTCATTATAGTTTATTTACTAATAATTCAAAGCCACTGTTTCCCACAAATAATGATAATTAATTCTGACAGGTCTGTGATGACTGATATAGTGTGCCTCCCATACTGTTCTATTTCACATCACTACTTCTTGTTGCGTCACAAAATTTCCTCCCAAGTGTATCCAGGCTTTCACAAACTAAGGGGCCCCTCTGGCATGAGGAATCCAAAGACTTAACATTGAAATAATATTGATTTTGCTAAGTAAAACTATAGTCCTTATGACTAGCTGATGTATAACTTCAGTTGGCTGAGGTTATAATAAACAGTTGATTTCATAAAGTAATATTACTGTTTAGATTTTACAGTAAGTTCATGCTATAACTATGCTTAAAGTATGTTTTGCATTGCAAATTCCTTTAGTTGTACAGCTACTGCTTGTACATTAGTTGAAAAATACATATTAGGCTGTAGAATGCTGTGTTAACAGAGTTGTGCACCATTCATTGAATTCCAGTTCAATTCCACAATTTTAATTTAATTAGATTCGATCAGCCACAACATTAAAACCACCTGCCTAAAATTGTGTGTGTCCCCCTCTTGCCAGCAAAACAGTGCCAACTGTTTGCACAGAGCGGTTATCTAGAGTTATTGTAGACTTTGTCAGTTCAAACCAGTCTGGCCATTCTCTTTTGTCCTCTCTCATCAACAAGACATTTCGATCAGCAGAACTACCGCTAACTGAATGTTTTTTGTTTTTGGCACTATTCGGGGTAAATTCTATAGACTGTTGTGCATGACAATCCCAGGAAATCAGCAGTTGGTTTGAGAATTTCTGTAACTGCTGATAACCAGGGATTTTCATGCACAACAGTCTATAGAATTTACTCAAAATGGTGCAAAAATAAATAAATAAATAAAATATCCAGTGAGCAGCAGTTATGTGGACAGAAATGCCTTGTTGATGAAAGAGGTCAACAGAGAATGGCCAGATTGGTTCAAGCTGACAGAAAGGCTAAGGTAACTCAGATAACCACTCTGTACAATTGTAGTGAGCAGAATAGCATCTCAGAATGCACAACACGTCGAACCTTGAGGCGGATGTTCTAAAACAGCAGAAGACAACGTTAGACACTTTATTGGGACCATAGTGTTAAAGTGCTGTGTGTGTGTGTGTGTGTGTGTGTGTGTGTGTGTGTGTGTGTGTGTGTGTGTGTATATATATATACACACACACTGGATATGCAGAGTAATAAGGAAGTTTGTAATATAAATTTGTATTTTTCTATCTATCTATCTATCTATCTATCTATCTATCTATCTATATGTATTGTTAATATGTATTGTTTTGTATATTTAAATTATATTTAATACATTATATGGACAATTGTTAAACACTTTTTTAGAGAACTCGAATTCAAAATGATCCAAACAAAGTGAAACAGACTTGTAAGGTGGAAACCTTAAACAGAACAGAAGTTATTTGTTCTTGCCCATTTAGTTGAACTCTCACAACCACACCAAGAACCACAGATTAATATTGTATGAAATAACTAAAAGCTAAATGCAAGTTAATAAATTGGCATAATTAGTTAAAGTTAATGATATTTTTGATAACAATTTAGTACATTTCTTGTCATTCCAATTCCATTTCAAAATCACGTGGGGTTCAAATTCCACGATTTAATAGGGAGAAAAAGTCTTAAATTCTGAATTTCACCATACCCTTCTTACAAAGAGAGGTGTTATTTTCTTTATGTAGCCAGAAGCAGACTGCTGCCTTACCACAGAAATGAAGATGCACATCTCAATGACACTTCTGAGCCAATGGGCACAATATAGCTTACTAAAGGGCATGAATGTAAAAGGTTACTGTTTAACATCTGAAATCATTTCCTCAACTTTTTCTCTAGAGTGAGAAAGAGCTGTATAAAAATCTGTGTTCCAAACCTCCTGGCAACTCTCTCTCGCTCATAAAGAGATCTAAAATATCTGTCTGTAACCTCGGAGGGATCCCTCTGTTAATTCCAATTCAGTGTTTATGTGAGTAGTGATGGCTGTGAAGGTAGAGCTGGTCCATTTTAAGTTTTTTTTGGGGGGATCTACACAATCTCTTGGGGAACTGTCATGTTTGACTCTAACTGCATGTCTCAAAGCATTGGAGACTGGCTGGATTTCTGGTCTGTGGCCAGGTTTGGTCCTCTAGGACAAAAACAGGGAGGATTAATGATGAGGACCAGAAGGCTACTAGTGCTTCATTATGGCTGACAGCTGACACCTGGTGTTAACATCTGTCTCAATTGATCTGATTACCAGAAGTGGACTGTGCTAAGTACAGATGTAAACAGGGTCTAAAGTATTTTGTGATCTGATCACTCAAACTACTTTCGGGGGTGGTAAGGGATGCACAAAACCATATTGCAGTGTAAACACTAATGCATCCTGATGTGTCCCGATCAACATCAAAATATCACCACTTTACACACAGTAACACATAATCATGACCCCAAAATGCACATGATGACATACTTGACTAGAAAAACAAATCAAGGCACCATGTAGATAGAGTGATGGCTCTTCTAATCCATAAAAAGGCTCAGCATATTCCTCAAGAACTCATATTATATAACCATATAATATGAATCAATATAAAATCAAAATTAGAAACTCTCTTTACATTTAACCATACTTATATTTTAATCAAATTCATAAATCTTAACATTGTCTTTGTCTCTTTCATTCAAGAATTTCAATTTGCCAGGGTACACATTTCTGAATCCAGCTAAAACCCATTACACTGCCACTCTTAATTGCACTCGTTCACTGCAGAAGTGAGATGTTCAAAATGCCACACTGTCATTTAGTCCCCATAAGTGACTTGCCAAGGCACTTTGGAGTGCAAATTATATATATTCTAAATTTAGAGTTTAAATGAGCAGGATGAAAAATCCATTAAAATATAATTTATTTATCAAAAGTTACCCTCTAAATCAGTTTATTCAATTGAATGCACCTACAATCATTTTCTATTCACAATCTAGTGCATTAACAATACATAATAAATTCATATAACTATTCACCAGTTATTCAAATACTTTTTCCATGGTACTTAACAGCTACAAGCAGCATAACTACACTCTCAATATTTAGACATGCTCAATTATACAAACTTTTCTCGCTCCCAAGGCATCCAACACTGCTGCTGTGTATATATATATATATAAACCAGCATTACATTGACACACCCAATGTAATGATGAGCCATATATCCTATCTATTGTCTTAATTTAGAAGTTAACTATGGAATAATTAGCAAATCTTAATTAAGGGCTTAAAAATTAAGGGCTTTAAAACCTGGGCCTCCATGAATTATGTACCAAGCTATCAGATTTGCTCCTACAAAAAAAATCTGATTGTAAGGGAAAAACCTGGTTATGTTTGCCTTATATAATATTCAAAGAGAAGACTTAAATTATTAAGAGCCTGAAGAAAGCAAAACGTCTCGGTTACGTATGTAACCTCCATTCCCTGATGGAGGGAACGAGACGTCGTGTCGAAGAAGCGACACTAAGGGTCTCTCTTGAGCGCCGAAAGATACCTCTGATCTATGAAAAAAGGCCAATGAGAGTTGGCGAACAGTATTTGCATACTCCGCCTCCGGATATGGATATAAAGGCGAGAGAAATACGCTCGTTCATTCAGGATTTTTCTGAGGAGCCGGGAGTGTACCGGGCACCTCAGCGGCTCGGCTCAGCGACGTGGCCGGGAAGACACGACGTCTCGTTCCCTCCATCAGGGAACGGAGGTTACATACGTAACCGAGACGTTCCCCGTCTGTCGCTCACTTCGACGTCGTGTCGAAGAAGCGACACTAGGGGTCCACTTCAAAACTCGCCATGCGCTGAGCCGTGTACGTGTACTGCTGACACAGAAGCGGGCAGGTATTTGCACGTGCACAAGCTACCAACTGTGTTCAGGCTGCACGTACTCTTCCCCAATGCCCCAAAAAAGCATCAGCATCCTTTTGGTTACCCTAGGGGGGAACAAGGTGACGCTCCCAACTAGGGAACGGGCCAAGCCTGGCTGGGCCTCTTTTCTCTCTATGTTTTCTCGGCATAGAGCAAGAGCAGCCGGGGCCCTTACCGCATCGAGGGAAGGGGGTCTTATTCCCGAATTCCTATTCTTTTAGGGGGAAAAGACCCTGCGGAGGCCACACCCGCCCGGCAGGGGAGGTAAAGGTGGCAAAATACATCACATGGCCACTTTGGGCATGTGGGAGAAAAATGGCGCGGTGGTAGATCCAACCTCGAGGAGGGGGGAGTTGCTACAACACGGCGACCGGAGGGCAGCGAAGGACTGCCTAAGGGAGACGCGGGTCAGCTTGTAAGGTGACCGTACCACGGAAATACACACAGGAGGAGTCCCGTAGGAGGCCTGATCTGTGGAGCACCTATTCCAGTAGGGGTAGCCGGAGGTACCCGTAGTGGACTGGACCAGCACGTTCCTCCGCTGAACTGCTGCGGCCCCGAAGGGCTAGGGAGGAATCAACCAGGGACCTAGGTCCTCTGGGACAAAAGCGCACTGTTTTGCCTTGGCAGAGGGAAACGGCGCTGGAACAAGCGAATCACCCGGTCAGATCGTCGACGTGTACCGAGTTCTACGGGCTCGGACCTGAGAGAACACGGGACGAGACTGACTCAACCCTGAGATTGTAGAATCTCGTAAAGGTGTTAGGTGCTGCCCAGCCCGCAGCTCTGCAGATGTCTGCTAGGGAGGTGCCCCTCGCCAGTGCCCATGAGGATGCCACACTCCTAGTGGAGTGGGCCCGAACCCGTAAGGGGGGTGGCACGGCCTGGGTGTGGTAGGCCAATTGAATGGCCTCCACCACCCAGTGAGACAACCTCTGTTTGGAGACAGCGTTCCCTTTCTGCTGTCCTCCAAAGCAGACAAAGAGCTGCTCAGAACGCCTAAAGCTCTGGGTGCGTTCCAGGTAGGCACGCAAGGCACGTACCGGACACAATAGTGAGAGGGCTGGGTCTGCCTCCTCCCGGGGCAGCGCTTGTAGGTTCACTACCTGATCTCTAAAGGGCGTGGTAGGAACCTTGGGCACATAGCCCGGTCGAGGTCTTAGGATCACATGAGTGTCTGCCGGACCGTACTCCAGGCAAGTGTCGTTAGTAGAGAACGCTTGCAGGTCCCCGACCCTCTTGATGGAGGCGAGCGCGATCAGCAGGGCCGTCTTTAGAGAGAGGGCCCTGAGTCCAGCTGATTCTAGCGGCTCGAAAGGGGATCTCTGAAGACCGGCGAGGACCACCGAGAGATCCCAGGAGGGGAACAGGTTTGGCCGGGAGGGGTTTAACCTCCGGGCGCCTCTTAGGAACCTGACGATTAAGTCGTGCTTGCCCAGAGACTTGCCGTCTACTGGGTCGTGGTGAGCTGCGATAGTGGCAACATACACCTTCAAGGTGGACGGAGACAGCCTCCCCTCCAACCTCTCCTGTAGGAACAGGAGCACCGACCTAACTGCGCACCTCTGTGGGTCTTCTGCCCGGGAAGAACACCAATTGACAAACAGACGCCATTTCAGGGCGTAGAGTTGCGTGGTAGAAGGGGCTCTGGCTTGGTTGATCATGGCTACGACCCTGGGTGGTAGACCAGCTTTATCTTCCGCGTCCCGTCCAGGGACCAGACATGGAGGTTCCAGAGGTCTGGGTGCGGATGCCAGAGCGTGCCCCGTCCCTGAGAAAGAAGGTCCTTCCTCAGGGGAATTCGCCAGGGAGGGGCTGTTGCGAGGAGCATGAGGTCCGAGAACCAGGCCCGGGTGGGCCAGTAAGGAGCCACGAGAGTGACTTGCTCCTCGTCCTCCCTGACCTTGCACATCACCTGTGCAAGAAGGTTCACTGGGGGAAATGCGTACTTGTGCAGCCCCACTGGCCAGCTGTGTGCCAGTGCATCTGCCCCTAGGGGAGCCTCTGAGCGGGCATACCAGAGCGGGCAGTGGGAGGTCTCTCGGGAGGCAAACAGGTCTACCTGGGCCTTGCCGAACCGTTCCCAAATCAGCTGAACCGAGTGGGGGTGAAGCCTCCACTCTCCGCCAGGCAAGCGTTGTCTTGACAGCGCGTCCGCCATCACATTGAGGTTGCCGGGGATGTGAGTGGCACGCAGCGACCTGAGTCGGTGCTGGCTCCAAAGGAGGAGACGACGGGCGAGTTGCGACATGTGACGGGAGCATACGCCGCCTTGGCGATTTATGTACGCGACCGCAGTGGTGCTGTCCGACCTGACCAGGACATGTTTGTCACGAATTAACGGGAGAAACTGCCGCAGGGCAAGAAGGACGGTCAACAACTCGAGGCAGTTGATGTGCCAACGCAGCTGGGCCCTTTTCCAATGGCCTGAGGCTGCGTGCCCATTGCAAACGGCGCCCCAACCCAATCTGGAGGCGTCGGTCGTGACCAGGACGCGTCTGGACACCTGCTGTAGGGGTACTCCAGCCCGTAAGAAACAGAGGTCTGTCCAGGGGTTGAATGTTTGTTGGCAGGCGGGGGTGATTGTTACCCGGTGCGTGCCGTGGCGCCATGCTCGTCTCGGGACTCGGGTCTGGAGCCAGTGTTGAAGCGGTCTCATATGCATCAACCCCAGCGGCGCGACCGCCGCGGAGGACGCCATATGCCCCAGGAGCCTCTGGAAAAGTTTTAAGGGGACCGCTGTGCCTGGCCTGAAGGCGGCGAGGCAGTTCAACACTGACTGGGCACGCTCGTTGGTGAGACGTGCGGACATTGAGACCGAGTCTAACTCCATCCCGAGAAAAGAGATGCTCTGAACTGGAGTGAGCTTGCTCTTTTCCCAGTTGACCTGAAGCCCCAGACGGCTGAGGTGCCTGAGCACCTGGTCTCTGTGGGCGCATAGTAACTCTCTCGAGTGGGCCAGAATGAGCCAGTCGTCGAGGTAGTTGAGTATGCGGATGCCGGCTTCTCGGAGCGGAGCAAGAGCTGCCTCTGCGACTTTCGTGAAGACGCGAGGGGACAGAGACAGGCCGAAGGGGAGGACTTTGTACTGGTACGCCTGGCCCTCGAACGCAAACCGCAGGTAGGGGCGGTGTCGGGGCAGGATGGAGACGTGGAAGTACGCGTCCTTCAGGTCTATCGCTGCGAACCAATCTAGATGCCGGACGCAGGTTAAAATGTGTTTCTGCGTGAGCATCTTGAACGGGAGTTTGTGCAACGCTCGGTTGAGAACTCGAAGGTCCAAGATTGGTCGTAAGCCGCCGCTTTTCTTGGGTACGATGAAGTAAGGGCTGTAGAAACCCTTCTTCATCTCGGTTGGAGGGACAGGCTCTATCGCGTCTTTGGCCAGAAGAGTCGCGATTTCCGCGCGCAGGGAGTGGGCGTGTTCGCCGTGTACTGCGGAAAAGCGGACGCCCATGAAGGGGGGCGGGGCCTGGCAAACTGAATTGCGTAACTGAGTCGGATGGTCCGGGCCAGCCAGCGAGACGGGTTGGGAAGTGAAAGCCACGCGTCCAACCTCTGCGCTAGGGGCACCAAGGGGACGGTTAATTTGGACGTACCCGGCGGGGCTTCGCAGCGGGGCGTAGCAGGTAGGGCAGCGTTGGGCAGCGACAGGGCGACCCGCGGCTGAGGTGCTGAGAAAAGACTCAAAGCACTTACCTTGCTCCGCACACCCGGCTGGGGGCGGGTTAGCGACTGAGGAGGAGGTCCTGGGTAGGCGTCCTCTAGACTCATCGGAACCGGCCGGCCGGGGGACAGTCGTGGGGCTGAAGACGGGTGGTCCGTGTCCAGGAAGCCAGGACTGTTGAGATCTAAGTGCAAAGTGCCGTGAGAACGGCATTTGCGGGACAGGTGACCCAGAGACATAGGAAATAGCTCTTTTATTGAGAATGTGGGTACCGCAATCCCGTCTAAGGGGGAGCGGCAAATTAAATTGTTTGAAAACAAAAGATTCTCCTCCCGGCCCTCCACCGGGGGACGGAGTGGTCTTACCACCTCCAGAGCTAACGTCTGTGTCGCTGGGTCGTCCGTCTCAGGACCGCCTAGGAGCCTTCCGGGTCCTCGGGGGAGTCCGGGAGACGGGGGGCGTCTGCTTCCTGCGGTGTGCTCGACGCAGGGGCCGAGAGCTGGGCCTGGGTTGAGGCGGAGCAGATTTCTTAGCCGCAGGGGGATGCCCTCGGCGAGCAGACGGGGCAGTGGCCTTGGCGGCAGGTTTGCGGCGAGGCAGGATGTGAGAAATAGCCTCCGTCTGTCTTCTCACCGCGGAGAACTGCTGGGCGAAGTCCTCGACGGTGTCGCCGAAGAGGCCAAGCTGGGAGACAGGGGTGTCGAGGAAGCGGACTTTGTCGGCCTCATGCATCTCGACCAGGTTGAGCCAAAGATGACGTTCCTGGACCACAAGGGTGGCCATCGCCTGCCCGAGTGCCTGCGCGGTGACCTTCGTAGCTCTGAGGGCGAGGTCGGTCACAGCACAGTTCCTGCAGCACATCGGGGTCAGGGCTACCCTCGTGCAGACCTCTGAGCGCCTTGGTCTGGTGGACTTGTAGGATGGCCATGGCGTGCAAGGCGGAGGCGGCCTGTCCCGTGGCGCTGTAGGCTTTGTTGTTCAAGGAGGATGAAGTCCTACAGGCCTTGGAAGGGGGTACAGGGCGTCCGCGCCAGGTGGTAGGGTTACCGGGACAAAGATGGAGCGCAACTGCCCTATCCACCTGGGGAATCGCCGTGTACCCGTGGGCCTCTCCGCCGTCGAGGGTAGCGAGAGCGGATGAGCAGGGCTTTTGACGAATGGAGAGCGGCGCTCTCCATGAAGATGTCAGCTCGTCATGCACCTCCGGGAAAAACGGGACTGGGGGGGGCGTGGCTGTGAGCGGCGCCCAGACCCCAGGAACCAGCCATCCAACCGTGACGGGTGTGGGGAGGGTGGAGGTTTCCAGTCCAACCCCACCCCGACGGCGGCCCGGGCAAGCATGTCGGACATCTGCGCGTCCGCCTCAGCCTGGGCCTGCTGGCCCGAAGGCAGCAGTCCAGGGGAGGAGTCAGCGTCATATGCCGCGCTCTCCGACGGAGCGGCGAGCTCATCGGCTTCAGGCTCCAGAGGATAGGCAGACCGGCCCGGAGGCGAGTCGCCGTTACCTCGAGGCTGGACGGAGGTAAACAAGCGTGTCGGGGGCGGGTGGTCCGCGGGGACGTGCATGGCGGAAGCGCACCCGCTGCCCTCCCCAAATCGCCTCCAGCGCCAACCGCATCATCCTCAATCCCGTGGGAAGAAGGAGCGATACGGGGGGCGGCTGGAGTGGCGTGCTTTCTATTGAAAGCGAGCCGCGACCGCAACGTTACCATGGTCATGTTCTCGCAATGAGAACATGAGCCATCCACAAACGCTGCCTCGGTGTGATCGGCGCCCAGACACACGAGACAGCGCCTGTGGCCGTCAGAAGCGGAGAGCACTCTACCGCATCCAGGAACTACACAGGGGTTGAATGGCATCTTTATAAAGACGCGCCCTGAAAAGGGCGTTCAACACCACTGTATATTGCTCTTTTAGAGAAATAAACTCTTTATGAGGAAATATAACTCTTTTGGAAAGGGAACTCTTTCAACTCTGCGCTGTCGAAGCGCCCAGGGGTAAACTGCACGCCGGCAGAGAAGAGAAAACAGCCGCTGAAGTGCGCCGTAAATCCAACAGCAGCAGAGCGTTGAGAGGATCAGAAGCAGGATCAGTTGTGTGTAGCACAGCAGACAGCATTCACACGACCATCGGCTCCGAAGAAAATTACTGAATGAACGAGCGTATTTCTCTCGCTTTTATATCCGTATCCGGAGGCGGAGTATGCAAATACTGTTCGCCAACTCTCATTGGCCTTTTTTCATAGATCAGAGGTATCTTTCGGCGCTCAAGAGAGACCCCTAGTGTTGCTTCTTCGACACGACGTCGAAGTGAGCGACAGACGGGGAACAATGATTTTGTAAGGATCAGGAAAAAAACACTTTCTTTAGAAGCACAGTCCCAACTCAGTGAAATTATGTGAACAACCATTCTAATTTACAGTTCATAGGTTAGTTTGTTGTACTGTATATAGTTATTTCTGTTAAATACATAATTTAATTTTAATTATATCAATAAACAGTTTGAACTTAAATTTGGTTTTGGTGTCTCTTATTAAATATGCAATCGTGCTTATGTTCAAGTTTTTTACTAATGATAAAGTTAATAAAGGATTAAATAAATAAAAAATAATGTTATAGTTTGAGATGAGGGACCCAAAAATACTAACGGTGCTTCAGTCCAAGTGGCAGTATTTAATATCATGGGAGTAAAAACGTATTGTATTATTAGCCTGCATTGCTGAGCAGACATTCCATTTAGACTTGGGTCAACACATCCTTGTCATGTAATTTTTATATTGTCATTGTCTTCTTGCCCTCTTGTTTCATGCACTCATGGTCAGTTCTTTTTCTTATGTGTTTAAGACTTAACGTTAGATGTGTAAATGTAGTTCTTTGTATACCTCCATGTTTACTGTATCGCCTTTGATTCCATTAAAGTCTGCAATTAGATCCATTGCCTCTCATCTCTGCAACACGGTACATTAATGGGTGTGAGATTGTATTTATATTTTTTAAATTGTCAATTGCAGCATTATTGTATATGTTGTATTACCAAATTGCATTGATTATTATACATTAATGGAGACCTCACTCCTCTTGTGTCTTTCCTTTGATGCATACCTAAGGATAAACAATGGCTTCCTATGGTGTAAGCTCTGCCTGGTGTAACTGTTTTCTGTTTTGCCATTCACGTAGTGTTCTATGTAAATGTGACCTGATTTTTCAGACTGAGAGGGGCACTTAGTGAAGGCTTTGTAGGACTAAAACTGAATATCCAGACACTGCGGCAGTCGATAGGCACATCAAATGCAACCGTTTCTACTGGGCATAACAGGAACAAGTTTAAGCCTCTAGTACCATTTTTATTTTATGGAGGTCAATTAAAATTAATCTTTCATTTACTATCAGGCTTATCAAAGGTGCGGCGGGCCATTGTCTCGTGTGGACGTGACAGATGTCATTGCCGATAGTGCAGCGTTTGTATGTATTTCAATTGCATTATTAAGATTGTTTGGTTGGGAAATCTCTGTCTTTTAGTTTTACAAAGTTTCATTTCCCCATGGGATCTTTTGGTTTGTGAGTGCTGCCCTACTTTCTGTGAGCTTGCCATGGAACAATAGCTTCTGAACTGCGTAAAAAAAACATCCCTCTCAAAGTGGTGTATGTGACGACTTAGGGCCGTCAGGAGATGGATTAATGGGAAAATTCATTTGATTGCACCAGATTTCAGAGAGAGACTTGTACACCACTGCTGAACAGTTTAGTAGAAAGGCAGGCAGGAACAGAGAGATGCTAATTTTAGGAGAGGGGAATATTTTTCCCTTGAATTTGAAGTGCTTTTTCCTCTGTTGGTATGATCATAGGCACTAGTGGCTCTCTCAATATAGGCAACAAAGACATTTGAAATTATATAGTAAATTTGACGTTCTTTTTCATATTTTGTAGTCTGGAATAACTGCTTGGTTAAAGTCAAAATGTGTCCGTTAACTCGTACTTATGTTTTTCAGTATTTATTTTTAGTTCTCTAATATGATTATACAAACAGCTGTAGGAAATTAATGACTTTGTGGCAGGGTGTATTTACAACTGCCAGCATTCATCACCAATAATATGTAAGTATTTATATATAAATTAGTTTCGCAATCTTGGCCGCATTCGACAACCATTATGTGAAGGATATATGACAAATGATCAGATTAGTTATCTGAAAAAAATTCTCCACCATTAAATATGTAATACAACAGGATTATGTACCTCGATTTGCAGTCCAGTTACCCAAAGTATTTAAATAAAACCCCAGCACTTTCTAGAAAATATCTGGAGGCGTACTTGTGTTTTGTTGTGTTGATTTGGTTCTTTGGTTTGGTCAGTATAAAGTGCTGGTTGTTCCGTCAATGTTTTGGACCCTATTAATATTATGAATGCCAGGTACTGCAGTGCTGGAATGATCAGGTGGGGCTTCGAAGCGAGGCCTCATGAAAGGGAGACACGCAAATCCATGTCACATGTGTGAGTTGTAGCGCAGACAAAAGAACTCTTTTCAGAACTTTATGTTCTGAGCTTTCCTGAACTCTACATTATGTGGAACCTGGGCAGAGTGGTGCCAAAGCGAAACCAGTCGAAGAAGGGCTAAGAGTCATAATGGTTAATTCATTGGATTTACAACATGGATAATATAATTACACATTATGAGAAACATTATTGTCAGGGTTATTATCAGGTTAAACCTGGAATGAGAGTTCTAGGCACTTTAGAATTAGAAGTAAAGTAAGTTTCCCTTCTGTCACTCACTCAAAGTTGTTGATGTAGTGACACTAGGGGTCGCACTTGGGAGCCCCAAACACCTTTAATCTTGGAGAAAAGGCCGATGGGAATTTGCGAGTGGTATTTGAATGCCACTGCCCTGGACATACAGGTATAATATGAGCTGGAATGGAATCACTCATTCAGATTTTTTTCTTCGAAGTCAACCGGTTGTGTTTCATCGAGCTGAATTCCTCCGCCAATCCATTCACCTCTAAAAAAGCTATTGGATTTATGCCGCATTACAGCGACTTCTCCCCCTCTTGAACTGGTTGAGTGCAGAGAACACCTCTGGGTGTTTCAGCAGCCTAAAAGAGTATATTCTTCCTCCGTGAGTGGCACTCACGGAGAGCATCTTTTTAAAGATGCCTTTCGGTTTGTGTATATTTCCTGGTTGCGATCGTTACCTCTCCGCTTCCCACACCCAAGATGCCTTACATTCTGGGCACTGCCCATACGTGGACATCGTTCACGGACGGGACATGTTCTCACTGCTAGAACATGAATCTGGCAACACTGCGGTTGCAGCTTTCCCCAGGGAAAGCCACCCCAGTGGCTCTCTGCCACAGTCCTTCAACCTACAGGTTTGAGGCCACATCGGTTTGCACTGGTAGCGATTTGGGGATTTCCATGGGAGCCGCTCCGCCGGGAAAACCCCCATTCCCCAGCACTCTCGTTTGCCCCAGCGAGTTCTGCGATGGGACCACCGGCTCGTCTCAGGGCGAGTATGCAATCTCATTCATGGCTCACAAAGAGGATGAGCTTTCGATCACAACATCGGAGAGTGGACTGGTTTAGTCTGAAGCCATGCGCAGCTGACAGCCATGCTTGCCCGGGCGACTGCGAGCATCAGGCTGGAGTGAACCTCCACTCCCCCCTGATCCTCACTGTTCGATGATTGGTTCTGTGATTGGTTCACGCGATCATGGCGGACACCTTTTACTGCCAGTCTCTGAGCTTCTCTACTCTCACTACCCTCGACGGTGGGGTACTCGCCGATTCCCCAGGTGGATAAGGCAATCGCGGTGCACCTGTGCCCGCAGAACGCCACCCAAGGCCTGGAGGTTTACATAGTCACTGGCGACTAATGCCTATAGTGCCTCTGGACAGGCTGCCTCCGCCAAGGCTCTCCTGCAAGTGCACCAAGCGCTCAGAGAACTGCCCAAGTGTTCTGACCTGAGATCGATGTAGGTCAGTCACCCTCCGGGCGATGAAAGTCATGGCGCGGTCTCTCGGGTAGATGAAGCGCCACCTTTGGCTCAACCTGGTCAAGTCAAGGGAGGCTGTAAAGGTACAATTCCTTGATGCCCCCATCTCCCAGTCTTGACCTTTTCGGCGATACATAGAGGATTTCAGTCAGAAATTCTCAGTGGTCAGAAATCGGATGGGGCCATACAACAAATCCTGCCCCAGTGCCACTCAAGGCCTTACAACCCATCTGCTCATCACCAAGGGCATCCCCCTGCGGCAGCAACACCTGCTCTGCCACAGCCCGCCCCAGTAGGCTGGCTGCGGCATGGAGCCACCCGCAGAAAGCACCCAAGAAAGGCTTAGTGTCACTACATCGAACCAACATCTCGTTCCCTCCATCAGAGAATGGAGGTTACAACAGTAACTGAGAAGTTTTAAGATTGTGTCAAATGTCATTAATTAAGACGAGATGTCCTGATATGTGTATACACATTTAGTAAATTTAAGTTATGAGCAGAGCATTAGTTTTGTGTCCTGCTAAAAAGATAATACAAAGCGATCAGTTCAAAGAAAGCCTGCTTTCTTAATGTCTTCAAGCTCTTTTGTCGAGGATGAGTTTTTAGTATATGACAGTCAGGCTTTCCACAGGAAATTTCTCATTCTCCCTTATTAGTTTAATTTAAGTGTAGCAAATTGTTTATATCATTGGACAAAGGAGTGTCTTAGGTTTCCATGGCAACCATGTGTGTTTCTTCAGAAGAGTCTCTTGCAGATGGTCGAGATGGCCATGTAATGTGATGAGCATTAATTCTGGTGGTATTTCCTGATTAAATTATAAATCAGGAAATACCACCAGAATTAATGGAGTGAGGAGGGGTCTGAAACAAGGTTACTTATGTGCTATCATGAAAAGTTTCCTTTGTTCAGATGATGGTTGAGAATAACAGATGTGCATTCTTTACACAAGTTTGATTCAGACTTTAAGGGCACCATCTTGGCAGAGTCTTTAATTTATGACATTGAAGAATTTTGAGGTAGACTCTGTATAATTTATCTTACTCTTCTTCTGTTTCTGAGCTCCTCAGATCTTACACAGCAATCCACAGAGTGCTTATATTTAGTATAACTGCACTGGAGTGCTTCACTGTTTGTATCAGACAAGCACTGTTGCTTTCAGACAGCTGTCAGTCTGTGCATTGCTCGTGAAAGTGGTTGATCCTACTTTGGTTTATTTTGAGAACAAAATAATCGAGGCATCACTTTGCAAAAAAGTTAAATTTGTTGGCATTAGTTAATGCATTACGTATCACAAACTAACAATGAATAATGTATTTATTACAGCATTTATTAATCTTAGTAAATGTTAGTTAATAAAATACAATTGTTCAATATTAGTTCATGTTAGTTCATAGTGCATTAACTAATCTAAAATAATACAACTTTTCATAAAAATAATTCATAAATAATAGTGTACTCTATGTTGTAACATTAACTATAAAAGTATTGTTCATTGTTGGTTTATGTTAACTATTGTCGTTAACTAATGTTAACAATAAAATTTTTATTGTAAAGTGTTACCATAAACTACACTTGAGTGAAAACAGACTAAACAATGTTGCATCTAAAACAGGGTTGTGCAAAATTCTGAATTTCAGAATGAACTCTCTTTCAATTCATGAGTTGGAATTTGAATTGAATTGGCCACGCCACCCAGAGGAAGTTTAATTGGAATTTGAATTGGAATGAAAGGAAAAAATTCAACACATAGTCACACTAAACAATTTCATCCAAGTCCAAGACACATTTTGTGACAAATAATTACATTATAATTTTTGAACAAGTATGCCAATGTATTCCCTAATTGTTTGATTTTTTTAACTTATGGACATTAAATTTCTCTTAAATTTTTTTATAACAATAATAATTAAAAATAAAAATAAAAAATACAATGGTCTATATACATTTTTATATTTTATATATATTTAATATATATATATATATATATATATATATATATATATACACACCATGGTCTGTTCAAATACTCCATTGAATGAATGCACATGTAGTTCTGGTAAATTTTAATAACTGTTAGATATTAATGAGCTGTTTATAACGCTAGCAACATAACATTACAGAACAAGTAGAATGAGCTATATCAATTGAAAAATGTCCTAACCACTTTCATCAGCACAGCTAAAATAATGGAATTCAGCTTATTTTGCCGCCTTGATGGATACCATACAGATATCTCAGAAGTCAAAATCTGCAGGTTCCAGAGTGCTTTGAATGGTTTTCACCTTATTATATAGTAAGTGCTACTTTACTGTCAATGCCACATTTATAATGTCTGTTTTTCCACAATTATGTGAAAATGACAATAATGAAAATCATATATAACATTTTCTCTGGAATGTCAACCCCTCTATGTTATGTGGAAATGTTTATTATTTCTGGATTGTGCATTTAAATTCACAGTTTTGACAAAGTGTGTAGTTGCACTACTTTTTCAATGATTTTAAATGCACTTTGCGGAGGCAACAACCGCTTTGCGTCGGTTGGATCTTTGCCTTCACATCGTGCTTTTAAAATTGTTTAATGCACACTTAGCCATGGATTTTCCCTTACTTAACTTCAAAACATACAAGCCACCAAAATATTTTTTTTTCCACCAAATTGTTTTCATAAAATTTGATTTAAAATACTGAAATAAATGAAGTGTCATTAATTAAATGAAGTGGCATTCCCCGTCTGTCACTCACTTCGACGTTGTGTCGAAGAAGCGACACTAGGGGTCTCTCTTGAGAGCCTTTTGCATCTCTATTAGAAAAGGCCACTGAGAAATTGGCAGACAGAATTTGTATGTCCCGCCCCCGTACATATGGGTATAAAGAGAGGGAAATGCGTCTGTTTCATTCAGAAATTTTCTTCGGAGCCGACCGGTTGTGTATGCAGTGAGCTTCAAGTCACACACTGTTCCTCCCATCTCTGAGCGATTGCTGTTGGATCTATGGCGCATATCAGCGGCTTTCTCCTTCTCTGCATGGCAGTGCAGCTTTGCCCTTGGGTGCTTCGACAGATCAGTTAAAAGAGTTACTTCTCTAAAAGAGTTATTTTCTCTAAAAGAGCATATACACAGCTGGCGTTGAATGTCCTTTTCAGTACACGTCTTTATAAAGATGCCCTTCCACCCCTGTGTAGTTCCTGGATGTGGTAGAGTGCTCTCCTCTCCTGACAACCACAGGCGCTGTCTCATGTGTCTGGGCAGTGATCACACCGAGGCAGCGTTTGTGGATGGCTCATGTTCTCATTGCGAGAACATGACCATGTCAACGTTGCGGTTCCTCAGAATGAATGGCACTCCAGCCGGCCCCTGTGTCGCTCCTTCTTCCCACGGGATTGAGGACGACCCAGCTGGTGATGGAGGCGATTTGGGGATGGCAGCAGACGCGGTTTCGCCGGGTACGTCCCCACGAACCAAACGCCACCTGACACGCTCGTTGACTTCCGTCCGGGCTCGAGGTAACAGCAGCTCGCCTCACGGCCAGCCTGCCTATCCTCTTGAGCCCCTGAGCCGGATGAGCACGCCACTGCATCTGAGAGTGGTCAGGCGTCTGACGCGGATGACTCCACTGGGCTGCCGCCTTCGGGCCAGCACGCCCAGTCTGAGGCTGACATCCAGATGTCCGACGTGCTTGCCCAGGCCACCGTTAGCGTGGGGCTGGACTGGAACCCTCCGTTCTCCCCACAGCCTTCGCGGCTGGATGATTTGTTCTTCGGGTCTGCACACCGCTTCTTCCCGGAAGTGCATGATGAGCTGACGAGTTTGTGAAGATCACCCTTCTCCACCCGTCACCGTGCCTCTCGCTCATCCGCTCTCACTACCCTCGATGGCGGAGTGGCCCACAGGTACACATGGGACAGAGCGGTTGCGATCCATCTGTGCCTCGAGAACGCCCCCACCTGGCGGGGTCGCCCTGTGCTTCCTTTCAAGGCCTGTAGGATGACGTTTTCATTCTGTGGGTATTTATTTCAGAAACTGAAGCTTACACAAGACTTGAAAACTTTTAAAACACTACCCGTTTCAGCCACTTGGAACAGTACTTGTAATATTTCCTTAAGCACAAACCAAGTTTAGCTCAAGAAATGTCCACCTAATTTTTCTGAATGGACTACTTGCACTGAGCCTCTTGACGTACTTCCAGTTTGAAATCAAGTGGCTCGCTAGTTTCCGGCTATAAATGTTAATGAGTTATAGTTGCCTAGTTCTAGAAACTGCAGTTAAAATGAGTGTTCGGAAGAAGATTTTAAAGTATGGATATTTTCAGACAGGAGAATAAATATTCTTCAAAATGCTAAATTCAGAGGAAAACAGTTTTCAAAACTTAAAATTCAGCACAAGCCAATCTGGGAAAGCAATTGGTGGTCTACACTCCAAGTGCATTTCACTATTTCTCCTCACACTGAAGTCTGTACTAGACATTTAACCACAGATTGGCTTGAACTGCAAATGACAGAAGGTTGAAGGAGAATAGAAAAGGGTGTCAGTACCATCGCTCTTTGAATGAAACAACTACAAATTCAAACACTGCAATGCTCCATGTGTAAAGGAGGAGAGAACAACCCAACAACTTCACGCATCTCCACATTTGTATTAAATGTATGTTTAAATCTCTATTTTGGAAAATTATTTCATTGAGAAGTATATTGATATTTGAAAAGTAAATGCATAAGTATGTAATGGTGGCGAACCGAAATATATTCAGGCACCAGACAAGTTAGGCCTATCAAAAATAAATATTTTTGTCTGGGATAGCCCTTGAAACCATGTGCGATTTTCTGTACCGCCTCAAGTATAAGAGTTGCCAAAGATGAGTTGTAACATTTGAAATTTGTATATGAATGTGTGAAGTGTCATTGAATATACTTCAGCGCAGATAATGTATTTCTTAAATTTTACATTAAAACTTATTTTTATAGCATGGAGAAATAAGAGAACGGCTAATGTATTTATAAATCTATTTATCTGGGACATTTACCAAAGTAAAGTAATTTTCAATTTTTGTATGGTGGAATTTATTGTTGAAGCTCAAAATGTATGAAATATTGTTAGATTATTTCTCCTGTAATCTATGTAGTTAGTAGCTTTCGCCCCCAGCACTCTCCATTGTCCTCTCACTCAGGAAAATTATTGCAAGGGAAGAGACTCTGACACAAAATGTATATCAAAGGTTTATTTACAGTCAAACATATTTATACCAGAAAAGTGCATCAAGGAAAATCATCATGCGTCAATAACAGACATCTCTATATGTGTGTCAGTCTAAGCAGCGCTCTCCGCCATTGGAATACCAGTTTGTACTAAAAAAACAAGCTTTAGAAATCCTTGAGCTTCAGATAAGGAGAGCAGAAGGAACAGAAAAACAAGTGATACGTGTCAGTAAAGACTAGTGACAATGGAGACCCAAAATGAAAAAGTACTCCTGAAACTGAGAACAAATCTATATTTCTCACAAATATCATTTATGAATGAAACATGCATTAATGAGATGGTCAGACTACTGCAGGTTATATATGTTTGATTTATAATTCAGGAGCTGTGTGTAGCTACATTTGGAAAATAAAAAAAAGATATTAAGAGGCAAATTTCAGTCATGTTAATGCCAAAAACATAATTTATCACCTATTTATCAACTTTTTAAATCAACTGACAGCCCTAAAAGTATAAATAATCTGCCATCCCGTGAATAAACATCTGCATGTAGGTGCAATGAATGCTGTAAGCAGAAATGTCTGAGTCGCACATAGAACGCAGAGGCAGTAGTGCAAGTCCTCCATTCAAAGTGAGATCAGTCTGGCCCTTGTGAAAAAGTCCCAGTTTTAGCCACAGTCTTCCCCATATTTCGATGAAATAATACAACATAGAGTTTCATGGCCAGTAATAATTATGGTGGTGAATTGATTTAATTCACTTACACACACCAAGTATTGGAAATAAATTTGGGAAAAGTTAAAATATATACTGTATATAAGCATTGGTTTGTTTATATATATATATTATTTATATATATATATATATATATATATATATATATATATATATATATATATATATATATATATATATATATATATGATTTGATAATTGTCTGTTAGATACTTTACACAC
This sequence comes from Moxostoma hubbsi, assembly GCA_032164185.1. NCBI lineage: Eukaryota > Metazoa > Chordata > Actinopteri > Cypriniformes > Catostomidae > Moxostoma > Moxostoma hubbsi. The sequence goes on from JAVLUX010000019.1 coordinate 11,662,697, forward strand.
ATACTTTAAAGTACATGACACATATTAAAATGTAGATGATGAATAGTTTAAAGTAGATTAATTTGTTCTATCCATCACCTGATGAAATCCTTTAGGGCACTAATTGCAGTGAGCAAATCCAGATCATAGTGATCTCAGGCTTGTTTTCATCTTAAATGATGGATTGTGACAAAAGAAGATTCTGCACTTATTTTCCAGTCTCTATTGGAAACCTCTATGTCTACACCCACTCATGAATCAGCTAAGGCGTTTGCTTGGATGACAGGGATGGTATATGATTGCAATGCTCTCTTCCTCCTCCACCTCCCCCTCCCACCCTTTCAGAAATAGTAGAAACACAATGTTGTTGTGTGATTCAAATGCTAGAGAGACCAATCACAAAGTAAATAAAAAAACTAGGAACAATTCTAACTGATGAAGGCAGACTTGTTAGGCTCGAATTCACTAAACTAAACTTTTGTCACTTTTGTGCACAATATTATTTTAAACTCAAATATTTGCAACTTATTCACTAACCACCTACAATCCAGTTGAACCAAGTACTTAAAGAGTATTTGAAGTCATTGTCATTATTTTAATCAGGGGCAGCTCTAGGGTAAGTCGATTTTTCTTTCATAGAGATGTTTGTGTAATTTTTTTTTGTTGCCATTTTTAATCAAATGATGGAGAAAAGTGTTATTAACAGGCATATTTCAAAACGCACCATTGATTCTTTACAGTTCCAGCAAAGTATGTCAGATCATAGTAGTCTGCTGCATCCTTCATAACCAAACACTCAGAACTAGCCTGCAAGATGGGGAATAACACCATGCAAATTGCACCACAAATTTTGTGCAAACAAACAATGCTCAGCTGGCACAATTCATTGTGAGTGAATTCCTCCATTAGTCAGTTGCTTTGGGAGATAAGTGGTATTAGCAATAGGGTGGGAAGCACATGTTTTTCTCTGCAAAGAACAACTGTGAAGTTACTTGTATAAATTTGTGGCAATCAGCTGTGATAAGACTCTTTTAAGATAATCTTTATAAAATAAAGCCTCCTGATAGTTGCTCATATGTAGTGTTATATTAATCTTCCCTGCAAAAGGGTGGTTTTATCGTTGTAGATAGCAAGTATTATCCTCCCCATCTGCAATTGATCACATTATTGTTAATTGCTGCTTTTCTAAGAGACTTAACAGGGATGTTGGCATTTTCTCCCCTGAATAACAAACAACATTAGTTTTGCACATCATTCAATTAAAAGCTTGTTAATGTGCTCTGGCAAGTTATGATTAAACTATCAATCAGTGCCTGATGTGGGCATGATCAAGGCTGAGTAAGTTACTCTAAAAAAAGCAATTAATTACTAACTACTAATTACATCTTCCACAGTGTAATTAGATTACTGTACTAATTACTCTGTCTGAAAAGTAATTGCATTACTTATTATTATTTTATTTCTAAAAACCCTACCTATCTACCTTATTCAGATGAAAAACACAAGTATAGACATGAAATTGTTCTTTTAATTCTTTCAAATAAATCATATAAAATCAAAAAATTATTCATGAACTAGCCAAATAATTTAAGGGGGCTAGGTCAAATTACAAAAAATTAATTTGAACAATAGACGTTAAATTTCTATTGTTTTATATAGAATTGTTCTATAGTTTATCAAGTATTTAACACTTTTGCATTTGAAGTAACCGTAATTAAATTACTGAAAATTAAGAGTAATCCCTTACTTTACTTTTTTTCATTGAAAAAGCAATTTATTTACAGTAATTAATTACTTTGTAATGCATTACACCCAACACTGGACATGATTACAAACCTCCTCCACCTTGATATTGTGCTCTTCAGGAAGTTCTCTTGCACATAGAGTATATATAGAGTATAATGAGTGTTGACCTAAAATGATAACAGCAGTTTACATAGTGTGTGTTTGAAATGATACAGAGGAAACGAGCCATCATAATTATAATGCATTGTCAAATAATTTTGAACTTCAATATTCCCTGAGCTAAATGCCTTGATTACATCTTATATTATCCCATTGCCCTTGAATGCAGTGTGAGGGAAAAAATTCTGTAGTCAAATGTAATTAATGTCTAGAAACTCTTCTGAATTATTATATATATATATATATATATATATATATATATATATATATATATATATATGTAACAGTTATATGACAGGCAAGGAGGATTAAAAGTCAATGTAACTTTTAATGTCAAACCTAATCTTAAAACACAAAATGTAAGACGAACACACACAGCGTGGCCACTTGTCTCTGTCTCTCTCTCTCTCTCTCTCTCTCTCTCTCTCTCTCTCTCTCTCTCTCTCTCTCCACTGCTTACTGCAATCAAAAAGAGGTGTTAGACATTATAGCACTCAGGTGTGTTCACACCTACCACTTTCTCTCCGGACAAATGCTCGACCTTACCCCCACCGCCACAATATATTTTTTTAAGGCTCAAAGAAAAAAAAATTTCTGAGTTTTTTTTATAAAGAAAAATAGTAAATCCTGCAGGCAAATGGCTGATAAAGGACATAGGACCAAAACGTCATAATAAATACTGATCAGCACAGTACAGCACACAGTAAAGAGAAAAACACCACCGGGCACAAAAGGGAAGATAGTCTTCCTGCCCTAGGCACTCATCTACTGCAAATAATGCAAACGACATAGACATAGAGTTAACATTCAAATACTAACAGTTGGTATGATAATTTGACAAAATGATGGACTGAGAAAACCGCAAAACATGGCTAGACACAAATCAGATCTCAGCACACCAGAACAGTTTACTACCCACACCAAAATGCATAAATACAGTAGAGCACACATATATATTATTAATAGAATACCAAAAAAAAAAAAAAACATAGGTGGGTGGTTGGGGAGAGAGTGGGTCGGGCCACAGAAAGTGAAATCCCGCAATTCTAGCCACAGACGAAACGCTTCAGCATGTCAACCATTTTTACTATTACAAAAACTAACTGCACTAACACTAATAAATATACACAATTTCTTTCGGTCTGATGCTCAGATCAGAAATATTCAAAACTTTCAAACTTCTGTTTGAAATAATAGGTGCTAAAACTACTGCGAGTCATAGCATATATCAGAAATGTGCTTTTAATGCAAACCAGCAGAGATATGCAACACATTTTTAAATCAACCGATGGCTATGTGGGGTAAAAATTTGTGGGGGTGGGTGGGTTCCTAGTTCCCTCCCAGTTCTGGCGCCCTTTTTTGCTGAGGACCCCTGGGCAAAGAGTATTTCTTGGCTCTTTGACCTTGGACATGACCTCAAGAATTGTATAGTTGTTTAATCTTACTGTAATCTTGTCAATTTGACAAAGTGGTGAATGTCACGGGTCTTGGTGAGTCCGCTGGTTTGTTCCATTTGTGTTTACGTTCTATTAATGTGTTTCAGGTGCCATTGGCTCACTGAATCAGCATTGCCATGGGAACCCTGATCATTTCCATGGGAACACTGATCATGCCAACTTTCAGCGGATGAGTGGCACCTGATTGTGATTTGTTTTTTGCTTGTATTTACCCCACTCTGTTTCGTGTTCTTTGCTAGATTGTTGTTGTGTGTTATATACTCACCACTCTCTCTCTCTGCCCTAGTCTCGTTGCGTGTTTTCTATATTGGTTGCCAGTAATCTCTGTAGTGCCTGGATTGTGGTTACCATCCTGTTTGGTCACTTCGCTCGCCTTGATGCTTCACCTGAGAATTCCTCATTGGTTAACTCTCTGCACCGGATCTGCTCTTCCCACAACGCAAACAAGCCTTTGAACACACTCTCCATCTCCATGCTTCAGTGGATACCAGGTAGCCCTTCACTTCACCTCACTCTGCTGTGTTTTATTATCAATAAAGTCTGTTCCTTTGCCTCCACACATGGATCTCTGTTCTCATCCTTCTGACAGTGAAAGCAGCACTGATGGCTTTGTGTTCTCGCAAAGTTAAAATGTAAAGAAATTCTTAGACTGGAGACTTTGTCAGAGGGTAGACTGACTTCAACATAAGAGTTGAGGTATGGTGAGGACTACCTGGACCACTGATGACTAGCTACAAGAGTGAAGCTTGTACAGAATGGGATTCAGGATGTGGCAATGCAGGAGAGCTGGATGAACATTGAAATGTGGATGGTTCCAGGATCCCATTGGATGGCAGCAAGGAGATATCAAAGCAGTGGCATGGATCAGAATGCTAATGTTCCAGTCTGTCAGTCACCGCACTAATCTTCTGCTATTGCCATTACTGCCATTTCACACACACACGCACACACACACTGAGTGGCACAGCTTGACAGGTACGCTGCCAACTAACTTTTTTTTTAGTTAAAATCTGTCACTCATCAGAAATAAGAGTGGAGGAGAGGTAGGATATTTTGCTCACGTCAAGTCCACAAAGCTTCCCCTAACAATGGGTATGATTCATATTTAAACCTGTCCAGGTGCCTTCATATTCACAATGCTGCAAAGAGCTGCAGAGATATGTGCCTGAGAGTCTGGTTTGATAGGTCTGAAGGGCTTCAGATGCTTTTCTATGCTTGGTACCTCAGAAATGATAACTGCAGTGGAACAATAAATAAGTGGTAATATTTGTTGGCATGCTGACTGGCATATGTTAATGACCTGTTTACTAGCCTGATGTTTAGTAATAAAAGACTGTATATATGTATATACAGTATATATATTAGGGATGTACAAAACATTGTATCATATTGTATCGTACAATACAAGGCTCACTACACAATACCATATGTATAGTGCATAATCAAACATATTATAGTGTAATTAAAACAAAGAGAGCAATCTCCTCTGTGGTGAGGGGCGCTGAGCGCTCACAAGAAAAACAGAGCAACATATCTACGTTATATAGGTGAGGAGATCAATGTCAAACGGCAAGTAGATTATAGCGTTACAGCTTGTCGAATTTGCCAAAGAATGCTGTCCCGGCACTACAGTATATCAAACATGTCGTTTTATTTTCACCGACATCACCGCGCAAATCGGTGGATTTGCCATGCAGAAACACAGCAGCAGCAAAGTTTCATTTATCAGCCAGCCTCTCTCAGATGACACAGTGCATGACACTGAGCAAACACTTGTAAGTAACAAAAACAAGCTTATTAAAAAATCTAACTACGTAAGAAACCCATGGTTAAATGAGACTTATTATTCTCTGGTTTTGACATCAAAATATAAATGGGAATCAGTACAACACTTGTGCACATGTTACAAGCAGGTAATAACGCCAATAAATTTTACATGCAAAGGGAAATGGGGAAGAGGCCAAAACAAGTAACCGTACTGATTGCTTTTTGCTCAAGTTGCAAAATAATATTGGATTATGTGCATATATCATATTTGCGAAGTAACGAATTACAAATACTCCATCCATCCATCCATCCATCGTCAACCGCTTATCCTGTGTACAGGGGGGGGGGCTGGAACCTATCCCAGCTAACATTGGGCGAAAGGCGGGGTACACCCTGGACAGGTCGCCAGTCCATCGCAGGGCCACACATAGACAGACAACCACTCACACTCACATCCACACATAGGGCAATTTTTGGAGACATCAATTAACCTAGCCTGCATGTCTTTGGATGGTGGGAGGAAGCCGGAGCACCCGGAGAGAACCCATGCAGACACGGGGAGAACATGCAAACTCCACACAGAAAGGCCGGGGCAACCGGGGTTTGAACCCACGACCTTCTTGCTGTGAGGCGACAGTGCTAATTACAAATACTCATGTTACTGTAATTAACTAGTAGTTTGAAAATGTTATACTTTTACTTTTGTATATTTTAAGTGCTGTAACTGTACTTTTACTGCGCTATTTTCCGACCATCTGTGTTCTCTACTTCCATGGCCTGATTTTATTTTTATCTATCAACATGATTGTCTAGGGAGAGTCTTGTGACTCCCGTCAAATAAATCACATGTAAAAAACTTGAACGTCAGCTGTAGATCTGGTGCCAATTGTTATTGATATGGAGAATGTCTCAAGCATAGTTTACAGCTGAACATCACAGCCGCACATGGAAGGGCTTTTCGCAGTAAAAAAGGCCAATTGCATGATCGTGTCATGTGAGTTTAACTTGCTCAAGCCAGATATCAGCATTAATCCTGCCTCTAATTTGAAGAAACATATCGAGGTAAATTTCAAATTTCTGCTTACTAGATTCTGTATGTCTATAATGTATCCTGTAATGTATCTATCACTGAAATTATTGGGTTTGATGTGAGAGATTAATGCACTGTTATCAATAGGGCTGTGCGATTAAAATTATCTAGATGTTTATCGGAAAAAAGAGAGATGTCCTCGATCAAATTTTTGAGTAGTTTTCTATATTTAGCCTATGTTTGACATCTAAAACAGGGGTGTTCATTATATCATCATGATAGAAAGAGCTCCACTGGTTGGTTGGTTGATCTAGATGACATATCAAAGATTTTTATTTCCTGACTTATGTTGCTGCATGCTGTTTGATTGACAGGTGGCTAATGTTTGAGCACTAAGTTACATGACTAAATGGTCAAATACACTTTATAATTCTGCCACTGCCCATCTTGGTGAGGATTTAATGTAAATGCAGTCGTTTATGTCTAAAGTGAATTTAAACAGTGGAACAAAACGTGTATTTGCATCAAAATGTCGGACTTGAAATGTACATGTAACCGAATTGAGCACTATCTAGTAGGCTATGTCATATAATGGATATTAATCAACAAGGATTGAGAAAAACACACTACTTTTGGCTGAATAAATTTAGAAGATCTAAAAGTATTAATGTAATAGAATAAAACATTTTTAATAATAATATTTTTTGAAATTATCCGTTTTTTAATAATACTGACCCCTGATGTAGTGTATAATTGGTATAATAAATTACCAGGAAAGTAGAGATGAAAAAAATATGTAGAATTATGCTTACCCTTTATAAAGATATAAAAGTATCATTTGCAGAGCAATACTTCAGCAGAACATTCCACCAGTCACAAACATCAGAAAATTGTGCATCATGCATTAGAATGAGAACACAACTATTTCTGGGCTTAAAAGATACATGAACTAAATCATTGTGGAACATTGTATCTCAAAAGGAGGACAATGTGGGCCCCCATGTGCTACTTAAATAAATAATTAACACAAAAATGAAAATTCTCTTATCGTTTTCTCACCCTCACCATCTGTCTATGACTTTCTTTCTTCTACAGAACACAAATGAAGATTTTTAGAAGAATATTTCAGCTCTGTAGGTCCATTCAATGTAAGTGAAGGGGTGCCAAAATTTTGATGCTTCAAAAAGCACAAAAAAGCAGTATAAAAGTACATACAACTCCATTGGTTTAATCCATGACTTCAGAATTGATATGCCAGGTGTGGGTGAGAAACAGATACATTTTTAAATAATTTTTTTCTAGAAATGCTTCTCTCTGCCCAGTAGCTGGTGATATGCATATAGAATGTGAATCACCAAAAACACAAGAAGGAAGTAAAAGTTTAAGTGGAGATTAACTGAGCAGGGAGGAGAATTTGTAAAACAGGAATTAAATATGTATCTGTTTCTCACCACATATATAATATCGCTTCTGAAGACATGGATTAAACCACAGGAGGCAGATGGATTAGACTACTTTTATGCTGATTTATGTGATTTGTGGAGCTTCAATATTTTAGCACCGATTCACTTTCATTTTATGGACCAAAAGAGCTGAGATATTCTTCTAAAAGTCTTAATTTGTGTTCTGCAGAAGAAAGAAATTCATACACATCCAGGATGGCATGAGGGTGAGTAAACGATTGAATTATTTATTTTTAAGCATGATATGGCCCCTGTATCAAACAACTTTTCCCATGCCTGCTCTACCATCTCTTTTGTGCAGGACATGACGTGCCAAGTGATCCTGCTTATTTAGCATTTTTTTTGCATTCCTTGCATTTTTTGACCATGTTTTATGCATAACAATAATGCTCTGTTGGCATTAAGGGTAATTAAGACCCTACACATAAACTTTTTTTAATGTAATTTTTTCATATATTACTATTTAAAACTGTGATCAGTGTATTGAAAATAACTTTAAATCTTTTAATTTCTGTTATCATGTCTCCCTTTTATTTTTTGGAATCAGATTCATGGTGTTAATCATACATAAGTGATGTATTTTAAAAGTTGACATGTTCATTATAATGGGGCATATGTTTTCCAACTCAGTACTCAATACTCACTACACAAGAGTACTTTTAAATTAGCAAATTTTTACTCTTACTTAAGTAGTTTTTAGGACAGCTACTTTTACTCACACTACATTTTTTGGGAAGTAACAGTACTTTTATTTGAGTATGATTTTTCAGTACTCTTTCCACACCTGCCATTAAATAACATTTAATGTCTTGCTATAGTCACTTCAGCTTAATCACTGAAGGCTTTAAGACATTAAGGTTTGATTTTCTATGAAGTTGCTTTGAAACAACGGATATTGTGAAAAGTCACAATACTTATGGGTCATTGACAAGGTTGTCCAAGGAGTTAAAATGAGAAATCTTTAAAAAAAATCTAGTTTAAAACACTTGTGTCATAGTCTCAGAAATGTAATATTTGTGCCAAATTTGGTTTCATACATTTTTGAAAAACTTTATAGCATTTTCTACAAAACAAAATTCAAGCGTGATGTGGTGTAACCTCAAGAAAAAAGTATAATAATACTTTCTTTGCATCAAACATGTCGTTTTATTTACACCGACATCGCCGTGCAAATCGTGGATTATATGAATTATCTTGAATTATATTTTAGAACAATTTTTTTTTAATTATTTAAGAAATATCAATAAAAGATTATTCTGTACTAGTCATGCCAAAATATTTTTTTTTCTGGAATTTGTTTTACCATCTCTGGACACCACATGACAGTTTTTACTTTAAGCCCAAGAAGAGAAAAAAATGAAATATGACTTTAAAGTCAGAAATGGAAAATATGCACATCATAGAAGAGGTGTAATCAAGTAAATGGTTTGTGTGTATTGCATTTTTTTTTTTTTTATGTATTTTTATTTAATAGATCTGGGCAAAAATGAGCATCACTTCATTGACCCTTAGGACATATGAACATAATAAGCACCTGTTATAATCCATTATTTTATTTTTTGGTGTATTTTGTGAAAAGAATTCACATTAAGATCATGAAAAGTTTTTATCTCTAGATCGTTGACCCACTGTCACAGACACACATTTTTTCTACTCCAATAACTGAACTAGTAAAGGAAGTTTGGGCTGTTTCTATGAAGAATACTTAACCAGTGGTGTAAAAAAATTGTTCTAGACACAAAATAATTTTATGGGCAAAATCCTGAATTGGTTGAAATAAAAAAACATCTACAGGTACATGTTGTAACTGTACACTTGTCAAAGCAATATCTTACCTTCTGATCTCTTCTTTTTAATGAAAGATCAAATATTTTTGAAAGTGTGCAAAACTTTTGAAAATTTGCATTACCTTCAGTGGCGTAAGTTTTATGAGAACAGTAGGAAGGACAAATAAACGCATGGCTAAACCCCGACATACCTGTTTCCCTGTGTTGTCAAAAATCCGGCATCATTTCACTGTGGAGAGAGCTTGCGCACTCATGGTTGCAAGATTGCGTAACTAAAGCATCACGCTGGCAGAATATTTCCTAACTGTACAAGTGTGAATATCTAATTGGGGGATTTCACCTATTGAAATCTGGCAACCCTACACATGTCAAAATCTAATTCTGACCAGCAAATTGCCCTTATTTAAAGTCTATTATTTATCAAACCTAGAAAGTTTAAATATTTTACTTGCAATTGTTCTAAGTAATACAATTGATCTAAAGGGGCTTGTAAGGGGGATGGTGGTTTTACAAGAGAGATCATTTTTGTGTTTAATACAACAAGGGCAATGGCATTCCCCCAGATACCCCTTCAACTCATGCCCTGGTCATTAGCCTTAGCCAAGTCAAGCATTTACGTAATGGCAACTGAATCTAGGATCATTAGAAGGGACAAAAATAAAGTAGCAACATCAAATAGTAACAATTTGGCTTTACATTCCAGTTGGCTTTTGTCAAAAACAACTCCATCAAGTTGCAACCGGAGGGGAGCTAAAGATTGTTCTTTTTTGGTTTCTCTTTTGTGGCAGCTTGAGAGGAATCTCTTTGGCAGCTGTGTTTGCTCCTTAAGCTTCAGATCGGCACAGGCCATAAAATCAAAATGAGATTAGGTGAGATGAAATGTGAGCTGTGCTGGTGAAGGCCATAGAGGCAGGCGGGAATTCAATCAGTTGGAGTCGGGACACACCTGGTCGTCTGGACTCATTTTTTCTGTGCTTACTGCCATTGTGAGAATGACTGCTCCATTTCCCCTGCTGATCTTCAGCCAATCAGAAAGTGCCTGATGACCCCCAACACTACTCTTTGCCATCAGAGCCAGATCGGACTATCTAGAGTATTCTTTTGAATGTATTGACTTTCTGGTTGCAAAATCAGCCTTGAGATTCAGAGACGAGAGGTGTGCAGTGAAAATATCATATATCAATATAATACATATTTTGATTAATTTAATCATTTATAAGATATCAGCAAATGGATTTTGTTTGTGTGAATCAGAAAAATATATTTGATTTTGGAAAAAGTAGATAGTTAGGGATATTAAGATGCCCCTAATACTTTTGGAGTTTTAGGCACTCCAACTTTGGAAAACAACACAAAAGTGGTTCAATGTTTGGACACACCATTGGCATATAATGCAAAAAAAGTGTGCTGAAGTCAAGTGATTTTATTAATACACCTACCTATCTCTGTGTAAAAATAAAATAATGATGCTGCCTCCTTTCTAAGGTTATTTTTTTTACCTTTAAAATTGATTAAAAAAAAAATTTGAGCCCAGGATCTCTGGTTGAATTGACTTGGGACAACTCTACAACAGTTTTCTGAAATTGTCATACAATTATTTTAAAGTAAACATGGACAAAATAGCAGGATATGTGTAAAATGTGCTTTGTTATAAAGATTTCTGTCCATCCAAATGTAATATGTGATAATTTCACAGACATACAGTACATAACTCATGAAACAATGCAGAATATGCAGTTCCATTTCTGGATATCTAGTAAACTTTATATGAAGTGCCTAAAACCAAACTTGATTTGATGCCACTATCAAGGTAAACTTTGTCAAATCCAGTGATTTGGGTTAATTATTGGGTTATATTATATTTGCCCTTTACCAACCTTTTGTCATGTAAAAACGTCTTTGTTTCCAGGTGGACTAAAAAAATATATTTTTCCACTATTCCACTAGGTTTCAGGCTGTGTTCTGGTCAGTTTTTCAAGTAGGACTTTGGGTTCAGTAGGGTTCTGGTTTGTAATTAATGACAAAATAAACAGGCCTATTGAACTTGTATCACACACGCGCTCTCACTCAAAGGCATGCGTGAATGGATGAGTTAGGGGCCATTTACACCGAACATGTTTTTGCATGCGTCTGCTCTGTTTTTCCATTGTAAGGCCTATGCAAACCTTTAAAATACAGTATGCCAGACTGCCAGTGAACAGTTTGTGGGTATCCATCTTAGACTAAAAGGACTGTGTGGCAATGAAACCATGTTATAGTCTACTGTCTTATTATTAGTTCTATTAAAATTATATTACACCTACAGTATGACTGATGAAAAAGATTTTCCTTTCATTTCAATTCTCGCCTATGTTCTACCCTGTTAATTAGCACTGTTGCATGACAGAGACTTCTGTGTCCAGGAGAAACTGTGGATGATTTAAACTATTATAGCATTTGCTGGACTGTGTCGACAGATGTGGAGCCTGGAGTGGCACCATTTGTCGAAGCAATATAAAATTATACAGTTATGCTTTCATGGAGCCTACGAGAGTGCAAAGTTCAGATGCTTCCCAGAGAGTGTACGTACTTCAGAGATGTCTGTTTTAGATCTTTTCATCTGGAATGCATCACAATCTATCATCTGCAAAACATCTTCAGTTCAGCTACAAACATTCTAAATCATAAATGTCTCAAAAACATCTGCTGAATTTTTTGTAAACATCTGAGACATACTTATTAACATAAGTCTTACAGACATATTGCAGATGTGCAAACTGTAAAAATACAGTACTGTTCAAATGTCTCAAGCACATAAGGTGTTTAAAAAAAGCATTTGTCTTAAGATGGTTATTTATATCTTCAGCTTTAGTGTGTAAATAGGAAATATAAATGTTAGACTCCCAAACATTACTTTTGGAAATAGAAAGATTAGAATAGAACTACAGGGAGCCCTGCAACAGATGTCATGGCCCCTAAAAAGCCCCTCAATTGAATCTCGTGTCAGTCTGAGATTACATAAAGAGACAGAAGCAATTGAGACAGCCTAAATAGATAGAAGAACTATGGCAAATTCTCCAAGAAGCTTGGAACATCCTATCTGCCAACAACCGAGAAAAAATGTGACCAGGTGGAACTAGGAGAACTGGTGCTGTTTTAAAGGCAAAGGCGGTCACACTGAATATTGATTTAGCTCTTTTAAGTTTAATGGTCTTTGTATGACATTAAGTGACAAATGAAAACTATTTATGTCATTTTTGTTGTAGACATCCTCACTATGCAACATTTTTCACAAGTGCCTAAAACTTTTACACAGTACTGTCCTTCTTCCAGATGTAAACACAAACATTAAATAGACGACTGTGTGATGTATGTGTGCTATCAAGGCTAGCTTTTGTTCAGTATTTTAGAAGCACAAGGCAGCAGCTGTAGGTGTGTGCGTCAAATTTCCTGTTGTCTTTTGTTTTTGTAATTTTATATTGAAATTCTTGTTTTGTTTCCTGTTTCCTGTGTTAGTTTTGTAGTCCTTTGTAGTTTTGTTACTTGATTGGTTCTCCCTGATTATTTCTCATTCCCTGGTTGTTTCCCCATGTGTTCCTCATTTCCTTTTTTGTTCTCTTGTGTATTTAAGCCCTTGGTTTCTCTGTTTTCTATGTCAGTTCTTGTATGTATGAAAGTTTTTGTCAATGCGTTGTGCCAGGTTCCCTGTGTTTCTCTTTTCCTTTCTTTGGAGTTAACTTGTTTATTTTTCAGTTTAATAAAGCTGCATTTAGATCCAAATTCCTTGCCTGCCTCGTCACAGAAGAATTGACCCAAAGATGGATCTAGCAGCGGTCTTTATCCGGTTGAGCCAAGCGAACCTCCTTATCATTGAGTACTCATGTCAGAGCAGACCAGGCGGACGGCCAGTAGACCAAGGGGACAAGAACAGATCAGGCGGGTGGTCAGAAGACCAAGGGGACCAGAGCAGATCCGGGGGACGGCCACAGGACGGGGACTGGGTCAGGAGGCCTGGGAGGCGGCCACAGGACGGGGATTGGGTTAGGAGACCTATTCCTCCTGCAGCTCCTCCCGCTTCCCCAGAGACTATTCCTCATGCGGCTCCACCCGCTCCCCCAGAGACTATTCCTAACGCGGCTCCGCTCGCTCCCCCAGAGACTATTCCTCACGCGGCTCCGCTCGCTCCCCCAGAGACTATACCTCACGCGGCTCCGCTCGCTCCCCCAGAGACTATTCCTCATGTTGGCTCTGCCCGCTCCACCAGAGACTATTCCTCGTGCGGCTCCGCCCGCTCCCCCAGAGTCTCTTCCTTCTGCGGTTCTGTCCACCTTACTAGCAGCAGCTCCACCCCCTGACCCAGTCCCCGTCCTGTGGCTGCCTCTTAGGCCCCCTGACCCAGTCCCCATCCTGTGGCCGCTTCCCAGGCCCCCTGTCCCAGTCCCCGTCCTGTGGCCGCCTCCCAGGCCTCCTGACCCAGTCCCTGTCCTGTGGCCATCTCCCAGGCCCCCTGACCCAGTCTCTGTCCTGTGGCAGCCTCCCAGGCCCCCTGACCCTGTCCCCATTCTGTGGCCACCTCCCAGGCCTCCTGACACAGTCCCTGTCCAGTGGCTGACTCTCAGGGCTCCTGGCCAACCATCTGGTCTGCTCTTGTCCCCTTGGTCTTCTGGCCATCCCCCGGATCTGTTCTGGTCCCCTTGGTCTTCTGGCCATCTGCCTGGTCCGCTCTGGTCTCCTTGGTCTCCTGGCCGTCCGCCTGATCAGCTCTGGTCCCCTTGGTCTCCTGGCCGTCCTCCTGATCTGCTCCCTGACCTTACCATGATCCTTTGCTCTCCTTGCCCCTTGTGCCCCCCTTAGACTGCCTGTTTGCCCCTTGCCCCCCCCCCCTCTCATGTTTTCCCCTACACTCCATGTCAATTTGCTTTTTGTTTTTGTGCTTTTTTGGAGCGTCTGGAATCCGCTCCTTAAAGCGGGGGCTCTGTTGTCTTTGGTTTTTGTATTTTTAGATTTAAATTCTTGTTTTGTTTCCTGTGTTAGTTTTGTAGTCCTTTTGTAGTTTTATTGCATGATTGGTTCTCCCGGATTATTTCTCCATCCCTGATTGTTTCCCCAGGTGTTCCTTGTTCCCTTGTTTGTTCCCTTGTGTATTTCCCTCGGGGGGCAGCTGTGGCTCAGGTGGTAAAGTGGGTTGGCCACTAATTGCAGCGTTGGTGGTTCGAATCCTGACCCACACGAGTTCACATGCCGAAGTGTCCTTGGGTAAGACACTGAACTCCATGGCGTGTGAATGTGTGTATGAATGGGTGAATGAGATGCAGTGTAAAGTGCTTTGAATACCGCTAAAGTTGAAAAGGCGCTATATATGTGCAGACCATTTAACATTTATTTAAGCCCTTGGTTTCCCTGTTTCCTGTGTCAGTTCTTGTATTTATGAAGGTTTTTGTCTGTGTGGTGCCAGGTTCCCTGTGTTTTCTGTTCCTTTCTTTGGAGTTAACTTGTTTATTTTTCAGTTTATTAAAGCTGCATTTAGATCAAAATTCTTTCCTTGCCTCGTCACTGTGTGTGTGCTTGTGTTAGCACCTGGGCTAATTCTCATGTGGTTTTACAGCAAGCGTAGAGAGCAAAGTTAAGTCAATGACTTTTGCAGTTAATATTGTTGCATTCTTGTGTGTTTATCCTAGAATAGGGAACCAAAAGTGGGAGTGAGTGAGAAATGGATCCATCCTGCAACAGACAGAATGCAGAAAATGCTAAATTTAGCCAAGGCAGATGCAAGGTAGTCTTAGTTTCAGACAACATGCCTACGAACCACCCGCAATTTGTTCACTTACCATGATAAACAAAAATGAAAGGCACTGGCTGAAATCGCTTCTTGCAGTCTGATTGGCTGGTTTTAAACAATTTCCAGGAGAAAAAGCATACCTTTTATTTCTTTATTTTTTCCAGGTGTAAATGTAAATAAAATAAAATCAACATCAAAAAAATAATCATATATATATACTTTATTATTTATCCATCCATCCATCCATCGTCAACCGCTTATCCTGCGTACAGGGTCGCGGGGGGCTGGAGCCTATCCCAGCTAACATTGGGCGAAAGGCGGGGTACACCCTGGACAGGTCGCCAGTCCATCGCAGGGCCACACATAGACAGACACACACTCACACTCACATTCACACCTAGGGCAATTTTGGAGACACCAATTAACCTAACCTGCATGTCTTTGGATGGTGGGAGGAAGCCAGAGAACCCAGAGAGAACCCACGCAGACACGGGGAGAACATGCAAACTCCACACAGAAAGGCCCGGGCAACCAGGGTTTGAACCCACGACCTTCTTGCTGTGAGGTGACAGTGCTAACCGCTGCACCACCGTGCCGCCCAACTTTATTATTTATATTTATTATTATTATTAATCTGTTGCCTGGAAATGACAAGTCAGATTGTTTTTAAAATAAATAAAATACTATGATACAAATCTTTAAGAAGGGAAAAATCTCTCTCCGCTCTAGTTCAATACTTTTAAATCCAAATTGAAGAACAGTTCACTGTCCCTCTTGGCATTAAAACTGAGTTCACATTGGGATATGGAAAGGAGCTCATTTTCATGCTTATACTTGAGCCTCGAGCAACTGAAAAAAAAGCCTGAAAACTTGCATTTGTCCAACTAACATTTGTCATGAAGCCAACAACAGTACAAACAGTAACAGTGTTGTGAACATATTCTCGATCCCAGCAGTGAATGGCAGGAAGAACAAGGAAAACTATGCAGGTACACAGAAGGGTGGTTTAGCTGCTTAATGATACTCAAACCATCAGGTATGCTTGACTTACCAAAGGGAAGTTTTCTGTTGGGACGAGGGCCAAAGTGCACAATTTTACGGTTTGGCCACAGCCACTGGGCCTAACCGCTAGCTTAGTCTCCACTTCGAGGGGAGCTGTAGTGGCAGGATACTGAGTTTAGCAGGGTGCTGTCCTAAGGAAGAGCGCAAGCTTGGTAAGAGGTGCTTGTATGATTGTGACTGCATTTTAGTTGTTGGGAAGTGCTCTGTGAAGGCACCCGTGGCATTACCGAAGAGTTCCTGCTGCGATACCAGAGTGTCTAGCAAAACAGCCTTGCCCTTACTGCAAATATCTGTCAGATTGAGGCAGTGATGACACTCTATGGACATCAGTCCGATGGCTTGGGCAGTGTTCTTAGTAGCCCAGAGTGCAATCTGGCACAAAGCAGCTACTCGAAAGCCTCAGGCCTATTATCATCTATGTCTTTAAGCAGGTCAGACTGGTATGAAATACTGCCATGGTGTGCAAAGTGGAACGAGCTTGACCTGCCCCAGCGTAGGCCTTGCCTACGAGGAAGGACATAAACTGACATGACTTGGACAGGGGCATCCCTGTGCAGAGGAGGGGTATACATGGTCTTTATCAGAACAGCCAAATTGATCGTACCATGTGTTCTGATTGTGGGGAGGTTGAAGATGCCTGTAATGGAGGCATTTGCAAAGTGACTGACTTAAAAGGGAACTGAATATTATTTGCAATGTAAACTCTGCTTTCCAAAACTTAATATCCTATCTTCTGCAAATTATTTCACATTAAATCTAAAGAAGTATTTGGAGGTGTGCTTGCATGTTTTCTCAACTTTACATCGCAAATTAGACCAACTCCTGATGAACACATTTTATATATTAATTGAATTATCTCTGTGTTTCATACAGTATAACCATATGTCGCTATTTCTTTGAAAGAGCTTTGTCCATCAAACGCATCAAAATGCGAACATAATCTTCATTTTATATTCACAATGAAGTCCACACATAAAATCCAGACCGATTGAGTCTGTCATATTTTAGAAACGTATTTGTGTCTGTCATTGATGGAGTGTCTAGAGCTATGTCAGCCTCCCGGGGGAAAATATGTTACACACTTTGTATTTTTACACCATGTAAATACATTTGAAGCTCCATGCTTCTGAATTTCTGGACAAAAACGTTACTCAAACTATATGACCATGCATCCTCATGACGAATATTTATGTTAGTAATTAATCACTGCTGGGCCTATATTCACAAAAAAAAAAGGCTAAAAGTAGCTCCTATTGTGGAAATTAAAGAGTAACCCTTAAAAATTAGGGGCTTAAAGTAAACAATAAAAGTAGATCCTAAACCCACAGAGCTTAGAAGTCGTCCTGAGGACTTCTAATTCCTTAAGAGTGACTCACAAACGATCCGAAGCATGACTGCTGCCATCACTCCACATTAAAAAACAATATTTTTGAACATTATTATGATATTAAGGTATTGTCACGACTACCTGGCTCACAGTAGCAGTGACATAGGGGAGACCACACCGTTAGTTACTTTAAATCAAAAATAGTTTATTTAAACATTAAATAATACGATGAAATCATAATTTAAATCAAGAAATGTATAAAGTCAGTAAGTGAGAAGCAAGAGGAAACTAATCAAAGTGTAGTGCAAATCAGTAAAGTGTAGACTATGTGTAATGCAAACAAAACAAAAAGAGTAAAATTGCTGCTGCCAGCCTGAAGGCCCCAGCAGTGCCGAGACGCGCAAAGCAGATCCGAGAGCCCCAGACAACTGGCAGGAGAGGTTTTTAAACAGTCCCACCAATCAGCTGCTGTCAGATCGACCAAAAACCACCAGCTCCCTCTTCAGACTGGGAGGAGAGAAACGGCCCAACACATTCTGTCCAATGGTGGAGTGAGCACACCTAGCACGGCAAAGCCGGGCGTGACAGTATCACCTAAATCATAAATGAGTCAATGTGTTGTAATATTAAAATATTATAATATTATAAATATTATAATGTTGACATTTAAAAAAGGTATCACCTGAATCACAAGGGTCACAGAGATAAAAGTTGACAACTCTGTGCTCCCTGGCCACATCAAAATAAAACTGTGTAGCACGGATGGATTGGGAATTTTTGTCATCCATCAGCAGAATAATCTATCAAATTATATGCTCTCTCCAGACAGCATATCATCTGACAACCCATAACATATTTTTTCCTGTGGATGTGCACTCATTACAGAGAGAAATGGGGCATTCACGAGGAATCACGGCAATCACGGGGTTACCCGTTGTTTTTATGCTCTTGACAGGATGCACGCTTGTTTCATTTCTTCAACACAGGATGAAGAAATGTTCATCAACTGAAAAAAAGTCTATCTACAGTATCATCTATCTACAGTATCATCTATCTATCTATCTATCTATCTATCTATCTATCTATCTAATATATATATATATATATATATATATATATATATATATATATATATATATGTTTTAGCAGACAAAAAGCGGCTCCCTGTCTACCAATCACTGCGGCTGATTTAAAAGGGTGTGCTAATAAAACACCCATGACTTAGATTTGCTGAAATTAAATGGAAAGCTAAACCTGCACATCACAACCTGTGACATTGACTTGATGTTCATTTCAAACCAGAAGATGAAAATAGCCACAAAAAAATCCCTAAATTAACCCTCTTAAAATTAAAAATTAAGAATATTTACATTATCTGTCCTTGTGTTTAAGACATATATACCTGTTAACATTTTAAAAAAAATGTTGTAGTGTTTCATGACCTTTAAAGATAAAATGCTACCTTAGAATCATTGATTATGTGAACGTGATTACTTCCTGGTTTCCATGTGACCAGAACCCATGTCTTAGAGGCTGCTCGCACAACATGCTATAAGAAGGATCACAGGAAAAGGTAACTGCATTGGAATTGATGCAAAGATGTCAGATGGGAGATGCCGCTTGTCAATAACTTGACAGAATGGAGTTGATGTCAGGGTACTGGAACATTTGGTAGCAACATGTCGGTTCCCTTGTGATCATGTTGCTGTCAGAAAGTGCAAGTCAAAAGTCTGGCTAAGTGAGACTACACACAAGGTTAGGGAGCTATCTTCTCTCTCTGTGGAAGTGTGTGTGTAAGAGTCATAAAGAACAAAAGAGAGACCAGAAGATACCAACCCTAGGCAGTACAAATTCAGGAAATTGTGTGAAAGACTAATACACACTAAACACTAGCACTCACATAAGCACCAACTTTGTTGGCTAAGGAAGTTCTCATATACATCATACTCATACTCTGTGTGACTCAACAAACCCTAAATCAAGGTTTAGTAGATCATGTGGGAGCACCAAGAACGGCACTCACTGTCACACATTGCCCTTTCCCCATTCTCAGATGGTGTGAGAAAAACTTTAATAAGCCCATTTGGTGCCCACTTGATCAGAGATTGCCAAAAGGCACCTGCTCTCACACTCTCACTCTCACTCTCACGCTCTCTCTCTCTCTCTCTCTCTCTCTCTCTCTCTCTCCCCCTCTCACTGTGTAACCCATTATTTATAGTTGTTCCAGGGTTCTCATAGAAAACACTGGTATTGTACCTTCCCATAGGGCAACAGTATTGATGTTACATCTCTGTCAAAGTATAGATTTGAAAATGCAGTTTTGTTTTTAGAGATAAAACACTTGTTATTCCCACAATGACAGCATGTTAACAACATTAGAGTTAGCTTTGTTTCTTACAGAGTTCAGGACCTTAGGACACCCCTTGAGTAAGATGTGTAGTACCAGATATTGCTGTTTTGTTGTCTATAACAGAACATGATGCCAGCCCCATCAAACCAATAAGGCTGCAACTAACATTTTACCTTAAAACATATGAGCCACCATGTAATTTGCAGCGTTTTCTGTGAAATAGCTTTTGGAAACAGAGGCTGTTGTCTCCTTGTCTTGTTCAAACAAAGTGGTGGAAAGACACCTGCTAGGAAATGTGGAAATCACAAATCAAAGTCTCAACCTTCACCGTCATAGAAACGAAACTGTCAATGTGTCATTGTAAGCCCATCTCCATAAAAAATTTTTTTTTAACCGAGTCATTTCTCAGAGAGGCGGACAAGATTATAGCATGAGAGGACATTCATGCCTCATCAAACAGGATACTTACATCTCATGTCTGCATGAATCCTGGATGTTTTATTTGTTCCACAAAGTGTAATGAAAAACTGGAGATAACACAATGGGTGGTTTTCCAACCTACGCCAGTCCCAAGTACATAAAAACTGCCATGTTAAGAGGTGTACAATGTATTGGATATCATTTTGCTTTGGTTCTATGTCCCACCTGATGAAAATAACTTATTAAAATCAGTTCTGACCATTCGACTGCTGGCTTCCACTGGTTCTGTACTGAATCTATGTTCCCTACACAGATGTCTGCAGTCAAAAAGCAGTGCCAACACATAGATTTTGTTCAGAAAGGCATGAAAAAGTGACCCAACTGAAATTGGCTTTGTTTTTTTTGGTATTAGTATTTTTTTCTTTCTTTTTTTTTTTTTTTTTGTAGTTTGAACAACAAATTAAGATTAAAATCTGGTTTTATGAATGGTCAGATTGGATTTTAAGTTTTTGCCATTATTTGGGATGTGATGCGAAGTATCAACGTACAAACTTAGGACCCTATGAAATCTGTTATATTTTTTCTTAAATTATGTTTTTCTTTTTTTTCCCCAAATCTTATTTTATTCCACATTTTACTCTTAAGCCCTAGGTAAAGTCAATTTTGACATGAACGCTCAGCATCTGTGTACAGTCGAACACTGGTGGTTGGCGCATGTGTGCTACAACTGCTATGAGACACTGAACTTTCTCTTTAGGAGTTTAGACCCATAAAGATGTTTTTATATTCCTTCAGACTCGAGTTATACAGAGGCAGGTATATTCAGACCTCCTCACACACACAATCTTGACTTTCACATCCACTGTTGTTTTTACCTTCATCTTGTTGCCCGAAGCCAGTTTCAGTGGCTACCCAGGTAAGTTTGAGTTTAGTTTGAGCAAACTCTTGTTTTTCAGGCTCAAGAATGCGAGTTAGTTTTACCGGTGTTCATTGACATAGCAACTTAAATCATTTTTGCTTGTTCTTCCTCATATAGTAAAATATGTGAATAGTGAATGAACAAAAAGTCTGTGGTTTTGGACATTGTATGCATGAATGCATAATGTGCATCTATAGTTTACAGTTCTCTCATGCGCCACATGTGTGCATCATTACAGCGATATACCATGATAGACTTTGCAGAAGCTAAGTTTCCAGTTTTCCGTCCTCTCTTTCAAAACTGACAGCTACTATTACTTTGACAACGCTCACATAATTACTAGCAACGAAAGTACATATACACAGGATATTGACTAAACTGTCTGAACAAATCCAGTAATCTGATTTCATTACTTGAGAATTATGCAAGCAGTCAGTCCTAAATTCAGATTTCAAAACCAAAATGTTTTTGTCTGAAGTAGGTACAAAGCCATAGAGGCAAAAGATGGTGGAATCATCTTCCCAACCCTAGCAGAACAGGCAATTTCCTCAATATCTATTGTCTAAAGACAGATCTCTTCCATGAATATAGCAATTGCACTTTCTCAATGCACACACACATAATATACATATATATATATACATATATATATATATATATAGCAGTTGTATATATATATATATATTCTATTGTTTTACTGTGTCTCACTTTCATCTCAGTTCTAGCCTTCACTTTTCTGAGCAATTTTGAAACTTTGTGTTGCAACATTCCTCGTGTCACTGCACAGTATTCCTCATTTGTAAATCACATTGGATAAAAGTGTCTGCTAAATGAATACATCCAATGAAGAATGGAAACTGTTGATTCTAGAAGAGCATATACTTTTTTAGAACATGGCCAATTTTTAAGCATATCTTGAACTGTTGAAATCATTCAAATATGAAACATGCCATAACTTAGAGGAAGAGTAAGATAAAATACAGCACAAGTCTTGCTCAATTTCCTGAAAGAGCGGTATTAAATAAAGTGTCCCAGAGTCATAATTCAAATCCAATGGAATCCATTTGCCTTGTTCATACAGAATTTGCAGGCATATATTCAGTCATAAAGCTGGCAGCTCTGACCCGTATATCAGGAAAATGACAAGCCATTCAATTATTCTCCCTGATGAGTTTCCATGCCAGGGGAATTAATGTCTCTCTGCTTCTCTCCTAACTCCATTCCTGCAAATAAATAGAGGTCTGAATGAACCTGGCATTACATACTAAGGCTAAAATGGGAACAGGGGTCCTGAAAAAAAGACCTAAACATTGCCTAATGCTTTTTTATTTATTTTTTATCACTGCATAACAAGATAGTGTGGGTGCTTCATGATGAGAGTGTTGTAGCTGTGGCATTCTCTTCATGATTTAAATTGATGCATGTTATGGAAGGTGGGTAAAGCCACAGGTTTCTTAGGGACCAAACTAATAAGTACATTTTGAGGGAAATGCCAGTCCAGAATAGCATTAGCATTCAAAACTTCAAAATCATGCCTGGGCTGCTATTTTGCTTTACAGAAAAAAATAACATAGTCACAAAATTGATGTATTAGATTATTAATAGATTAGGTATACAGTTGGATATACATACATTTACAGAGGAAGAGTTCTCATGAACAAAGTATTGTTGTAACATAAGCTATCATTGTGGTAAACATGCAAACGTCACCGTAAGCCTGTTTAGTGCAAAAAGACTATGATGTTATCAGCTGCTATTACTCATTGTGCACTTCACTGAGGTCAACCTTGTGAGCCTTGTGTAGAGGATTTGCTTTATATTTGACCCACTTTTGTATGACAAAGCCAGTCTGCCCAGCTCCCAGCAAATTCCTCAGCCAAATCTTTACAGAGCAAAAGAGCTGTGAACTGACAGCAGAGAATTGATTGTCATATTTTAAAGCCCTTTTCCAGTCACTGTAAATATGATGCTGCTCACATTGAAGCACACTATAAAATAAGGATGGGCGATGCCATTTATTTTATTTTCAATCCATATAAAAGTACTATCAAGACCAATATCACTAACAGCGATACCAACACAGATACCTCTGTTAAATAGAATGTTTTTGGTCATTTCTAAGGATAAAATGGCAATGTAACATTAAAAACCTCTTATTAAGATTTAATTGGCAACTTTTCACAAGGGTTATATCTCAGAAACTTTAAGGTCTTGAGTAAAAGTCCAAATACACAGACACTTGATTTCTATTTTTGTATTTCAATCACCTAGTCCAAAACTTAAATTAAATTAGTATGCATTTTATTTTATTATGTTTTTATTTATTTATCCCCTTTTCTCCCAATTTGGAATGCCCAATTCCCACTACTTAGTAGGTCCTCGTGGTGGCGTGGTTACTCACCTCAATCCGGGTAGCAGAGGATAAGTCTCAGTTGCTTCCACTTCTGAGACAGTCAATCCACACATCTTATCACGTAGCACATAGTGCATGACACTGCGGAGACTCAGCACAAGAGGCTCATGCGACTCTCCGTGATCCATGCACAATTTACCACACGCCCCATTGAGAGTGAGAACCACTAATCGCGACCACGAGGATGTTACCCCATGTGACTCTACCCTCCCTAGCAACTGGGCCGATTTGGTTGCTTAGGAGACCTGGATGGAGTCATTCAGCACACCTTGGATTTGAACTCGCAACTCCAGTGATGGTAGTCAGTGTCAAAACTCGCTGAGCTACCCAGGATCCCAGGATGCATTTTGTGAAATGTTTTCTCCAAACTAAAATTCTAATATCATAAAGCTCTTGGATAAACAACACAACCAAAACTGTCTTACATTAAGCCAGGGGTCAGCTATATAATGAAGCTAGATTTTAACTAAGATTTTTGGTTCTGTTGGCCAAAACAGTGGTTTGAAATTTTTATGTTACCTTTTACATTGTTAAGTTTTTGGTGTTTTGTGTTCTACAGTTTACATTTAGCTGAAAAGCCTATAATGTGGGCTGTATACTGTAGACTATATTCTCTATGTAACACTATATAGCTCTGTAGAACCTCCACTCCGGGGAAATTCAGGCCTACAATTTCATCACACAGAAAACTTGAAATACCCTTGAAATTAATCTAACCTGAATAGGGGGTCAGTGATATAGAATGTGTCGGATGTTATCATGTTTTTTTATCCTAATCTGATCTCCGCTTACACACAGAGAGCAGCACATGGTCCAAACAGTCAGAAAAGGATTAGTGGGGCTTATCAAACCCACACAAAGATTTCCCAGCATTTTTGCCACAAATAATGTATTGTCTCATTGAGTTGACTCTGCCAGGCGGAAAAGTGTTCAGCAGAGAACACTGGATAGATGAGATGCTTTTAGATTCCCCACTCATATGTATGGTTGGGGCTGATCATTTAAATCTGTTAATGGAGTATTTCAGTCGCAGTGAATAAAGTCCATGTCTGGCTATTTTTGTTTTCTGAAGGTCTGTAATGTATATGTTATTATTAGACACTCCAAGTTCTCTTTCTTTATACAAAAAATTCTAATTTAAACTAAAATCTATATTTCATGAACATTTATTCATTTGGATGGCTTTTTGTTATTGTGCTACCCTAGCTGAAACGACAGGCAACATGCCTAGTCAAATTGAACTTACAGTGAGCAGGTGGAGCCATTCATACAGGACAAGTTCTTGAGTTCAAAGACAGCTGGATGGAGTGCAACAGAATGGATCAGAACACAGAGGTCTCAAGATGCCTTTTAACTAAAAAATTAATTACTATATTTTGACACAGCATCTTTCAAATATGTCATGGTGCATCCTGCTGAAAAATGGGTGAAAAAAAAGTTAAAAACATCTGACGTATATGTACTTAATTTTATATATATAGACATAAATATATAAAACTACTGCCGGATTAAGCATTTATAATATATCAGATTAATAGCCTACCCCAAAAATACCAATAAACATTGAATAAGCATCGAATACTGTATATTAAACTGTTCACCTCAAGCACAAAGTTTAACTATCAGCACCATAAACTACCAAACAGTCATAACATTTGAAATATTCATGAATAAAATGGTTTATTATGTTTACGATCTTGTCCAAGTGTTTTAAACTGCCACATCCTTCAATAACAGACCCTTTGCAAAGCTTGAATCGTTTTATGACTGGTTCACAAGCAATTCACGCTGACATGAGCCGAAAAAAGCACACATCACAGTCCAAAGCATGGTGAATTGACTTGCACACATACTGTAGGTGCACATCGCTGGAAATACACCAAAACGGTCAAAAACGTCCATCTAGTCTATGTTTACATACACCAACAATTAAAAATAGTGCAGATGGATGAAACATGTCCATGACGTGTTTGTGCTCAAAAAACAAGAGGCAGCAGATGAATGAAAGAGAATTGCTTCGCCCTTTCAGAGTTGTAAGTTGACACCACATCTTTTAAAAGTGGCAAGATACATGGCCATTTGTGGATAATGTTACTTTTAAAAGTAACCCATTAAAATATTGCCTTACTCCTTAAAAAAGTAACTAAATAATTTAAAAGTTACTTTTTATGGAAAGTAAAGCATTATGTTACTTTTGCATGACATTTTTTTCTCACCATCACTCTTTCTTCTGCTGTGCATTCAATTAAAATACAAGAGATATGTAGAGACATTACAGGTCATGCTAGCTACTGTATATTACTCATGTCAAAGCAACATACTAAACAAACAGATATTTAGAAAGTCTACAATCAGTAGGTCTTCACGTCATATTTATAATAAAGACTCAAGAACTGAAATATTCATGATTCGTTTTTCCATCGACATGGCAGCCAATCTGAATAATGAATAATAACCACTGTCTTACCTGAAGCAGTCCAACACTTACATCATATTCATCATGTGCTGTGCCCATCAACAATGCCAGAGTCAACTTGAGATGTTTTTCAGAAGTCTGGATAAAATTCAGTGGGGAATTCCTTTCTAACATGTTCAAGGAATAAGTCTGAAGAATAAATGAATATTTTTAACTGAAGTCATCTCAGTGCACACTTGTTTTGAGCTGATCCACGGTGTGTAGACACCACTGGTTGATTACAAACAACGGCAAATGAGCATGTTGATAATACTTGAATGGAATCGTTTTTAATGCATTTGCAGAACGAAACACAAAACGGCACCGCAATATGCAGAAAAGCATACCCCCACCCGCTCAACAACTTTTGGATTGTGTGAAAAAACATTTCTCAACTCTTGCTGTGATTGTCATATAACTTTACAAGCAATATTTTGCCATTTTTAAAACATACATCTCAGAGTGGGCTAAAAGAAGACTTGTTGAGCTCTGCCCATTGCTGATAAGCATGGCTCATACTCTCCAGAACTACAATTCCAATCATGCCCCTTCTCAAAGTTTGCACACTTTTAGGTAAAAAAGAGAGGTGTACAAAAGCAAAGTATTACTTATTTTAAAAAAAGAACTCAGATATTATGGTAAAAAAAATATATAGATATATTGTGTAACTTTACTCGTTACTCAAAAAAGTAATTTGATTAGATAACACATTACTTTTATCGCATTACCCCCAACAATGTACATGGCAGTGGTCAAAGAGTCTGTGTAGTTCATGTTTATATACAAAATAATTCAAAATAGTCCAGATGGGTCTCCTTTGGTGTTCAGGATTAGTTAGCAACACAAGGCTTGCTCTCTTAACTTGAACTGTGCTCCAGTGGGTGGGGCCAAGGGTGTAACAACATATGTTGTAGGATGTGTAAATACAAATTATCAATGTTTTGAGATGTCACAACACATTTCACAAAACAGACAGATTTAAAAATTAGATGTTTAAGTAGTGTTGCAACTATAAATGCTCTTTTTAGACTGGGGAGGAAGTTTTGAGTTCTGAAATGTACAGTATGTTTTTATAGTACAGTTACCTCTTACATGACTAAATATCAAGGAAAATGCTATTCTCCATTTCATAACCCCTTTAAGGATGTTGTATATTGCTATAATCATTGAGCAATTGCTATGCTAATCAAAGCATAGTGTTACCAATCAGCATTCATTCAGCATGCTAGCATTCACTGTACAGGCATATTCTAATCCAATGTTTCCCAACCACTATATCACTAGTGTACATTGATGTGAAAATATTGTCAGGTGTGTCATGGAAAATTATAAAATTCCACAAAATATATAAATGTGGAAAAAAAAAAAAAAAAAAAAACGAATTTCAGGGATCCAAACTTCTCACCTTTCAGAAAAATTCACCATTTTGAAAACATAATCGGTCACTTTTGTGATTGTGAAGAGCAATGATTAATGTGCAACAGTGACTGATATTTATACGTGTTAAGGGTCTTTCACATGACTCGCGTCAGCGCTGCAGAATACATTGAAGTCTATGAAAGGACACCACTTTACACCAAAAAGTGGTGTGCGTGTTTTTCACGCACACATTTTGGTTCAACAATAATGTCTTTGAGAGTACTGAGCAACAAAAAATATATAAAAACTGTCCAAATTTGTGAAGAGACATTGAATGTCTCAAAATTTATTTTAATTAAATATTACCTTATCCTTTATGAATATTAGAGACCCCAGTAATTTCACTAATTAAAATTCACCAAGAAAATGCTTATACCTAAACATAAATGAGTCCTGTTATCACTTTCTGCTATCAAAGCAACTACAAGATTTTTTTTCTCTCTTCCAAATACATTTTCAATGTTTATTGTGCACTCCTCCCGCTTTTTTATGAGGCAAACTCGCAAATACGCTTCTTCCTGAGGTGAATGGAACAGCAGTGGGATTCAGCTCACTGATACACAAATGCTCGGTTCCGAAGAAAAATCAGAATGAGTGGCCACATTCCAGCTGCTTTTATACCAGTAAGTCTGGGGGAGTGGCATGCAAATACCACTTGCCAAATCTCATTTGCCTTTTCTCAAATATTAGAGGTGTTTGGGGCTCTCAAGAGTGATCCTTTGTGTCACTACATCAACACAACTTCGAGTGAGTTTATTAACTTAAAAAATATATGAAACTGATTGCCTCAATTTATTTTTATTCTTCTTACTGATTAGGTTTACGTGTTCCACGGAACTCAAAAGTAGACATTGATATGAATGTCTAAGTTCCTTTTTTCCAATGAAAGTGAATAATGGGGGCTGTCAAGCTCCAAACACCATAAAAGTAGTCCAGATTACTTATATGAAATATTGCAAGTTTTCTAAAGTCATCGGATAAGCTTTTGTATGGACGTAAATTGCAAATGTTGACAGCAAGAATATTTCCACTGAAGCACAATGATCGGTCACACAATTCTAAGGATTTGAACTTGTGATTGGTCAATACTGACCAATGCTGAGAAAAGTATAGGTACCACGTGCCCAGGCTGTTAACATGCTGTTTCAAGTCTGAACAATGATTTACACTTGAATAATGATATTGAGAAACTTTAATAACCATTGAATTTAAAATGTAATGCATTGCAGTGTAACACGAACTTGTCAGATTTGAATGGACATGGCAATAAAAAAGACTATTGCATGATGTTGGCCCACTGGGCATGTGCCCATTGACCCATAAGGTTAATCAGCCCTGCAGATGGAATATGAGAATGTAATAAGTATTACGTTCTGTGACCAGCAGTCTACCTCAGACAGATTGACAAACGTCTAGGTTACATATGTAATCTCCGTTCCCTGATGGAGGGAACGATATGTTGTGTTGAAGAAGCGACACTAGGGGTCTCTCTTGAGCGCCGAATATGCCTCTGATCTATGAAAAAAGGCCAATGAGAAGTTGGCAGACAGTATTTGCATACCCCGCCCCCGGACATATGGGTATAAAAGCGGGGAAATGATTCAGAGTGCAGATAAGAAGAAAGCCGCTGAAGTGCGCCATAGATCCAGCAGCAGAATCAGCTCAGAGTAAGAGGAACAGGTGTGTGACTCGCAGCTCACTGCATACATGACCATCGGCTCCGAAGAAAATTTCTGAATGAACACAACGTATTTCCCTGCTTTTATACCCATATGTCCGGGGGCGGAGTATGCAAATACTGGCCTTTTTTCATAGATCAGAGGCATATTCAGCGCTCGAGAGACCCCTAGTGTCACTTCTTCTACACAACGTCGAAGTGAGTGACAGACGGGGAACTTGATTTCTATTGACTTCAAAAGCCGATTTAGTGCTTTATCTGACTAAATAATGTAATGTCTTTGAATTATCTGCATTTGGGACCTTTCTCAGCAAATATTAATATATTTGATTAATTAATAAGCATATCATGTTTGATTAAAAATTGAATCGGCTGACAGCTCTAGTATAAATATAAAATGAATGAACTAATATGGATGTGATATCCTCATTGACTGTGCAGGCTGGAATGGATTTTTAAAAAATCCATTCATCCAGACCATCCTTCAAGCAGCTCAGAAATTAAATCAATGTAATTTCCTTTCTTTTCTTCCATTTTCTTTTATTTGCCTATATTTTTTCTTAACATGACATGATTTTCACACCTTTAACTGGAGTGAATGCTTAATATAGTTATTTGAAATGAAACATGAGACAAATCATGCAGGAAACAGCAGGGAGATTATAAAGGAGGGAACATGACAGATGCATTTGGACCAAATAACAGGCAATGACAGCAAAGTAACAGTTTGTGAATACATTTTTTTGTTTCTATTTTTCACAATGTATTGTTTTCTACTTTATACTTTTATGCACAGAATTTTTTTTTTATTAGTGTTTCGTTTTTAAGTTGATCCACAAAAAAATCTGTCAAACTGTATATCTACAAACGCCAACACAGTCTCGTGGCAATTCTTAAATCATACGATTTTGTTTTGTATTAAAAAAAAATTAAATACCAAACAATCACATATGCCTCCCTTGTCTCCTTCAAAGCCCCCATTTTTCCTTTCTTCCATCATACATAAAAAGTATGTAGCAATTACAATCATGGTCACAGGTTCAAATTTATGATTAGGTTTAGGTAATGGGTTAAAAAACACAGAAATGTATCTTTCTTACGTCCAACATGTTTTTCTTTTTTTTTCATTACTTTCATGGTTAGGTTTAGGGTCTGTGTAAGGAGTTTCACTTCCTTTTCCTCTACACACATTTAGTTTAACAAGGAAGAAACAAAACATTGAGGTAAACAGGAATACAGGGCGTTTATGGTTGGTTTGTGTATAAAAAGTTTTCGTGCAAACTACAATTTCTTACTAATTTGCCATCTAGTACTATTTTTACAAGTGCCCATGAGATCGGTTTGACAAATGCTTAAGAGCTAAAGCTGTGCCACTGTCAGAAGCATGCCTAAACAGGATCTCTTTGATGTATGCAGCCTCACACCAGATTTCCTCCCAAAGATCACAGCAGTCTTGGTGAGGGACGGACTAGCATAGGCTCTGAAATTAGAAATTATTCAGTCAGTAGTTTAGGAGCAGATGGGGCAGCTGCTTTAAAATTTTTAGAGCAAGCAAAACCTGTGAACTTTTACAGTGATTGATTGGATTGATAGATGCTCATTGAGAGGGCATGCTGCAAATACAAATATGGCCCTATTAATACATGCAATCTGAAGAATGAAGCAATTATAATAAATAAAGTTCAGCACAGTAATTTGATCTAAACAATCAGGATCATCAATTAACCAAACATACTGTAAAACAGTTCAATGGAAAGGAGTAGGCGAGAACCGGCTTGACAATGTAAATAATAGTTTAATGAGAAACTAAAACAAAAGACACAAACACACATGACAGACATGTCAGTAAATGATCTCTCTCTCCCACACCACCGTCCGCAATCGGCCTTTAACCCTCTCCGCCGTTAAATTAGCCCGAAAAGGGACCGGGTGTGTATAATCACGACCTGGCCCCGCCCTCCGCCCTGTCACATTCCTCCCTCTTTCTCTCAGGCTGGGGAGCCCCCGGCATGACGTACACCCCCCCCCCCCCCCCCCCACTCTTTCCCTGGTGGAGGGTGTGCCCTAAGCCCCGTCTGCCAGAAGGTCATCCCCGTATACCTGGATGAGGAAGGGACAAGGGGAGGGAAACAGAAATAATTAAATGGGGGGGGGGTACTTCCTGTAACAATGTAGTACAAAAAAAAAAAAAAAAAAACACTAAAATTTAAATGAGAGGGAAAAGGCCAACGCAGAGCGGCTGTGAGAGAGAGAGAGGAGAGAGAGAGATGAAAAAAAAAAACACTTACTCGCCAGTTCTCCGATACGCCGTAGCTTGGTCCCCGGCCACTCCACCACCCTCCAACAGACGACAGCCACGTCTCCCTGGGCAGATCAGAAGCAGTCCTCCAGCCCCTGGTGGACGGAACGCCCCGCCACATTCTCGGGGAACGTTCTGTGGATGCATTATTTATTTATTTGTTTGTTTGTTTATTTATTTGTTTATGTATTGTTTTTTATTATATTTGTTGTTTAAGAGGCAAGTGTCGCTAATATGAAACGGTTTTTCATGAAACACACTCAAATCAACCGAAAAACTGGATGTGAAGAAAACGCTCACAACAACAGTTGCATAAAGCTTTTAAGTGATGTTCAATACAAATAATACAACTGTCAGAATTAATGCATTAACACATGTGAATAATTCAAAAAAGTTTAATGCACTAATTTGTCTTATCTGCGATTAACGCATTTACTGTTAATAAAGCATAAACTATCATAAACACTTGTTGGAAGGGCAGAACATTTGTGATGTGTCTGCCCAGAGTCATTACACTAAAGCACACATTTCACAACACACATACACAAACACACACACACAACAGCACTCCTGTGTCAGTGATAAAATGATGGAGAAAAGACATTTAACATTAACGCTCTTTGATGTACAATACAAGCTCAGATGGGAATTGTGATAGGAATATTGGGAAAAATTTGGGAAATATTTAATGTTACTTGAATCAGTGTTATTTTAGTACATTTCTGTCTTTATACTGGGGAAGGCTTTGTTTGGAAAATGTTAATAAAGCATTATACTGATACATATTGTTTTGTTTTTCTTTGGAAATAAATGAATCTTGACAGGAAAATAAGTATATATAGTGTCAAATTTCAGAACTTTCAAATTACGCGATCGTTCGCGATTAAAAAAAAAAATATCGACTGACAACACAAAACATTTTTGTGATTATTTACAGATATACCACAGTTAGTTCCAGGCCTCGAATCTGGTTGGACGAGAGACATTCCATGAGCACTGATGGTGTGATACCATCAGCACTGGGACACTTCACTGTGTGTGTATCACTCCGCTTGTGTTCGTGCTGTTCTAAACTAAAGTGTAAGTGTAGCGTATATGTGTTAGGAGTTATTTATTTTTGAAATTACATATGTTAGCCAGCAGGTGGTGGCAAAAGATAACGGCAAAAAATAATGTTTTGTGTAATATGAGCCAGTTGGTGACCTAAAGTGAATCCCTTTGACATTGTTTACATAGAACAGCGCTCTGTGAGTTTCCACATTGGATGCATAGTGTTTAAAATGGCGGAGGACATCGCTCTTTCTATAGTGAATGACATTTGTGCACCAGCTACCCCGAAATAGAGAGGATCCCCGCTTGGACGTCTATATTCCACTGAGAAAGCTAACCTTCAGAAAGCTGTAAGCATCTCTGATTGGGTGTGGCAACAGGTGATCGCACATGCTCCATCTCTCTCTCTCTCTCTCTCTCTCTCTCTCTCTCTCTCTCTCTCTGTCTCTCTCTCATACACACATATACACACACACACACACACACACACACACACACACACAGACAAACACACACATTCATTGGTCTATCCTTGTTTATCCAATGACTTGTTAGAAACAGCACAAGCCATGATACTATTTCTGAAGTGAACATTTTGAATTACTAATGGAGGTTTGGACACATCATTTGTTTTGAACCAGCAACAGCAGATTCTGATTGGTCGCGTAATAAAGTAGTTCCATGCACATGCGCTTTTATGATGGTATTCAGTTTTTTCTATTTCTTTTAAATGTACTTGTTCATTGAACTGTTGTACTGTATATAAGCAATATCACACTCGCAATCGTGCTATATGGCCCTACATCAGCACTTCTGTAATTACCTACGGCACTCGGCCTCGTGCCTGCGGCCGAATCACAGCAGTGCTGATGTAGGGCCAAATCGCACTCTTGCTCATGTGATATTGCTTAATCATAGTAGCCTGCTGATTGCTGTATAATCTAACATTGATATATCCATCCATCCATCCATCGTCAACCGCTTATCCTGTACAGGGTCGCGGGGGGCTGGAGCCTATCCCAGCTAACATTGGGCGAAAGGCGGGGTACACCCTGGACAGGTCGCCAGTCCATCGCAGGGCCACACATATACAGACAACCACTCACACTCACATCCACACCTAGGGCAATTTTTTGGGAGACATCAATTAACCTAGCCTGCATGTCTTTGGATGGTGGGAGGAAGCCGGAGCACACAGAGAGAACCCACGCAGACACGGGGAGAACATGCACATTGATATATGTATAATTAAAAACACATTTTGTCATCTTGTGCAGTACAATATTTCCAGCTATTTTTGTGTTTGATGGCTATTAGATTTTTCAATGAACAGCCGTAGTTGTTCAGATTATTTTAATTCATTCATTCATTCATTAAACTGAAGCTCTTGACTTACTCTAAATGAGTTGCATGCTGTGTATTTTGGTTTTGGATGCCCCCACAAAGCCCTCAAAAAAAAGGTTATAATTAAAAAATTATGAAATATAATAAAACACTTCAGACACTGACTACATTATGCATTGTTGCTTTTACATTACATTTAAATGTGTACATAATTTTTGGTACATAATTTATTCACTGGCAGCTATGCAATCTAACAAAATGTGTCTCAGCTCTGATATGAATTCAAAAAATTGTTCACCATCCTGATGTCTCTTAATGGAAAGGAAAAGTGAATAATGCTCTAACTGCACTTGATTATTTCTTCATGAATCTTGGTAAGCCGTTTTGCAGCCAATCCTCTTACAATACTCTTTCTCAATTCTGGCCTGTGATAACATTTTCCTTCAGCTGTAGGGAGTATTTTCTGGGTCCACAGGTCCATGCTTTGATCAGGATGAGGAGGGATTTAAAACGAGTGTTAAAGAACAGGAAGACAAGACCCAGGCACTGCTGTCACATTGTGAATTTCACAGTGCTCTCCCTGTAGACAGGTGCTTTGATCTACCTGCACCCTGCAGCCTTTGCTGGAAGTCCTGTTGCCTCCTTCAGTCTTTCTGCCTGAGACCCTAAGACAAAGACAGAGCCATATAGCAATGAATGACCATAAGACAGGGTTTTCACAAATTAAATAATACTAGAACTAGCATTACAATTCAAATCTTATCTTTAAATGTTGGTGGCACAAATAATATTAGTACTGCACATACAATGGTACAGAATTTTAAACCATATGTAGAATATTGTGGCACAAAAATATTTTAAGACTTTGGTACCGTGATGCTTCTGTGGTACTACAAAATCAATAATTAATTAAAAGAAATGTGTAATTACTGCAGTTTTCCTTTTGCTGAGTAGTATACTATGCTAACCATTCTAACACTTTTAGATGGTAGCAAATAGCAAGGGATGTGGGCAATTCTGATAAAAGGAAACAACACACATAGATAAATAACACTCCATCAGCCTATCATTACTGATTTCAAAAGGAGCTCATTTGGAAATATTGCGCTGCTTAATAAGCTGCGTTATTTCTCTAGTGGAAAGAATTTCTTTACCTTGCATGGCTAAGGAGAAATTTGCAAGCGCTGTGTAATTACAAATGTAGAGAATGTACTAATCATATCTGAACAACTCCTAAAGCTTTCGGGTTAACTTTGGAGTTAAAGGTAAATAGTTGGCTGAGATCTGATAGCAATTAGCAATAAAAAAAATTTCAGCTAAATACTAGAATTTTTCAGAGTCTCTTTTATGAAAATCATTGATCAACAAAAAGTCATTATTTGGGCTAGGTCATGATATGTGGAATGGCAGTGTGCTCCGATTGTTTGGTAACACTTTAGTGTCCATGATGCAGATAGTACATGTTACTATCAACATAATTTAGTCTCATGACAACTCATAATAATTTATATGAAAATATCGTAGGATATTGTACAACTTTAACTAAAATGTATGACTTTTATTCCCATGAGGAATATACCAAGATCAACCAGTCTCAACAAACTGAAAAGGCTTGAAATTTTAGCTGCCATCTATCCAACACTTTATTTTAAGAAAGGAAATTGTGAAGTGATAACTCCTTTATTTATTCATGCACTACAAATGACTGATGTATGTTAATCATTTGTAATATGCTTCCCTCATATCGTTTCAAATGTCAACATTTTCATCTGTGGTACACAAAAGTTATTTTCATATTAAAATAATGGTTACATTTAGGGTCTGGATTAGGGGTTAAACTTAAGAAAAATCTTAATAACATCATTGTTGGTTCTTTAATTTTGGTCTATGGGAGTAAAAGTCCTACAGTTTTTTTTGGTTTTTGTTTAGTTTTTTATACGAGCCAAGTGATACGATTTCTTGGGACATTACTATCTTGTAATTATTATAAATTGTGATGAGTATTGGTTGGTTACTATAATTAATTACAAAAGAAGATTTGCATTTTCTGAAGGAGAATCCATATCAAGCAACAAAAGAATAGTGTTAAAACTAGGTATGTTTAGGTAGGTTTTAAGCTTTGGATCTTTGCAAATGAAATGCTTCCTCAGAGTCACTTTTCATGATATTCAAGTATCAACACAGAGTAAGTTTGCAGTTTAAAGATGGCTAAAAAAGGTTAAATATATGCAAGGAAGACCAGACCAATCACAATTCAGTCTTTTACATTTTAAATGTACATTTATATCCAAGTTAATGGGAGATTTTAAATATAAAGTTTAAAAATATAACATTTACAAAAAAAAAAAAAAAATTATAATTTTGCACAGTATGTGCGTTACACAGTCCTGGTTCAATTAATTGCATTAGTTTAATACTTACAGGATTAAGGGTTTAGAGCAAACCAAAACCAGAATTCTGAGGAATAACAATTAAGTGCTGCCTTGCAAGAACTTTAATAATATTTTGAAAAGTCCACAAAATAATTACATTCGGTGCATTTCATTTATTTTTTTAAGACAGTACTACAATCTTGAAACAGTGATCAATATCAATAAAGTGTTTAACAGATATGGAATAATTATATTTTATAATGCATTCTAAAGTTTATAGAAAGTAACTTACCGAAATCACCACCATGTTCTCCTCTTAGTTGGAAAGACCTAGTACAGGCTATTTCGTATTCCAAAAATAATATCTCCAGGTATGGCACTTCACAGGGCAGTACAAGGCACTTTTTTCATCTTTTGAACAAAGTGTCATGATGTTTACCCACACTGCATCGCCTAGAACTTTGTATAGACTTCCAGATGTGCTTCCAAAGCCAAAACCTAAATAGAGGAGAAAGAGTCCAGATTGTGTCACTGCTACGGCTCAAACCTATTCCCTCTTTATACAGCAATGCAGAGTAAAAGATGTTATGTTAATTTGCTAAAATGCTAATTTGCTCATTTCCATTATTGATGTTAGCTCAATTAGATTTGTATTGTATTTTCCCTTCAAGCGCCCAAAATGCAATTGCCACAATCATTAAATTCCAAAAATACAATATAATATGTGCAATACATGTTATTTTTTGCTACAAATTTTTGGCCAAGGCCAATTTATGGAAACACGCCCCCATTTATAGGTCAAAATCTGGCTATTTGCTTGAGCAATAATCAATCCATGAAGGTAGAAAAAGGCCAAATTGCAATGAATGAATATTACGAGTGAACAAGATTGTATTTGAATCAGAATCAGCTTTATTGCCAAGTATGTTTACACATACAAGGAATTTGTCTTGGTGACAGGAGCTTCCAGTGTATAACAATACAAAAACAGCAGCAAGACATAGATAATTAAAAACAAAGAATAATAAAAATAAATAATTATACATATACGTACATACACTCACCTTCATACATACCCACATACACACACGTATGTGTGCAAATCTATTACAATCCATTATATAAAGAACAAAAATACAGTATATTATGTAAAGTGCAATGTATGTAATGGCAGTGGACATGTTGGATAATATAAATAGACTTAACTGTGTATTGCACATAATTATTGCTCAATGGGGCAATTTAACTGTTCATGAGATGGATAGCCTGAGGGAAAAAACTGTTCCTGTGCCTGACAGTTCTGGTGCTCAGAGGACTGAAGCGTCGGCCAGAAGGCAACAGTTCAAAAAGGTAGTGGGCAGGGTGAGTGGGGTCCAGAGTGATTTTACCAGCCTTTTTCCTCACTCTGGAAGTGTATAGTTCTTGAAGGGTTGGCAGGGGGCAACCAGTAATCCTCTCAGCAGTCCGAACTGTCCTCTGTAGTCTTCTGATGTCTGATTTCGTAGCTGCACCAAACCAGACAGTTACTGAAGTGCAGAGGACAGACTCAATGACTGCTGTGTAGAACTGTATCAGCAGTGCCTGTGGTAGGTTGAACTTCCTCAGCTGGCGAAGGAGGTACAACCTCTCCCAGGCCAATGGAGTCAATGTGTATCTCCCACTTTAGGGCCTGTGAGATGGTAGTGCCCAGGAACCTGAATGACACCACTGGTGCCACAGTGCTGTTTAGAATGGTGAGGGGGACAATGTTGGGGTGTTCCTCCTAAAGTCCACAATTATCTCCACCATTTAGAGCGTGTTCAGCTTCAGGTTGTTTTGACTGCACCAGACAGCCTGCCGTTCAACCTCCTTTCTATATGCAGACTCATTGTCATCTCGGATGAGGCAGATGACTGTGGTGTCATCTGAAAACTTCAGGAGCTTGACAGAGGGATCCTTGGTGGTGCAGTCATTGGTGTAGAGGGAGAAGAGTAGTGGGGAGAGCACACATCCCAGGGGGGCACCAGTGCTGATGTTACAGGTGGTGGAAGTGAATTTTCCCTGCCTCACAAGCAGCTGCCTGTCCGTCAGAAAGCTGTTAATCCACTGAAAGATAGACATGGGATCAGGGATCTAGAAAGGGTCCAGAGATGACCTTCAGGTGGGCCAACACCAGTCTCTCAAATGACTTCATGACCACAGATGTCAGGGCGAGAGGTCTGAAGTCATTAAGTACTGTGATTTTTGGTTTCTTAGGGACAGGGATAATAATTGAGCATTTGAAGCAGCATGGGACTTCACATTGCTCCAGTGATCTATTGAAGATCTTTGTAAAGATGGGGGCCAGTTGGTTAGCACAGAAACAAAGGCATGATGGTGAGACGCCATCTGGGCCTGAAGCCTTCCTTGATCTTTGCTTCCGAAAGACATGGCACACATCGTCTTCACAAATCTTGAGTGCAGGTTGTGTTTGTGTGAAGTGAATGTCCGAGTGTGTGTGGGGTGTGAAATTGGGCCTTTTGAATCTGTAGTAGAACATATTCAGGTCATTGGTCCACCACAGGGTTGGGGGTAGGAGTCCTGTAATTAGTAAGTCGTTTCAGGCCACTCCACACTGATGCAGAGTTGTTAGCTGAAAACTTGTTTTTCAGCTTCTCAGAGTAGCTTCTTTTAGCCACTCTGATTTCCTTATTCAGTGTGTTCCTGGCATGATTATACAAGACTTTATCCCCACCCCTGTAAGCATCTGAGTTTTCCTGTGAACCATGTTTTATCATTGTTGAATGATAAAAATGTCCTAGTAGCACATGCCCTCACAGAAACTGATGTATGATGTAACAGTATCTGTGAGCTCGTCCAGGTCTGTAGCTGCAGCTTCAAAAACACTCCAATCAGTGCAAAGCAGGCTTGAAGTTCCAGCTCTGCAAATGTAGTTTGTCAGTTTTGTTGGGAAGAGAGCGAAGATTCGCTAGATGAATGCTCGGCAGTGCTGTTCGAACACCGCGCAGGTTAACCAGAGTTTAACCAGCGTGCCGGCTCGTTTCCCTCGCCTGCGTCTCATAGTGCATTTAAACAACTCAGCTGAACTAAAATGTCCAACAAAACATCTGAATATTCAAAAACTGGGAAAACAATATCTGGTATGAGCTGCCGAATGTTCAGCAGTTCGTCCCTGGTAAAACTGACTGGGAAAAGATTATCTGGTATGAGCTGCCGAATGTTCAGCAGTTCGTCCCTGGTAAAACAGACTGGCAAAGGATTACTAAACACAGGACAAACAAACAAAAACAACAAAAGAATTGGAGAGTTCTACACCGAGATGGCCATCTGCAG
The DNA here is from genome assembly GCA_032164185.1 of Moxostoma hubbsi. NCBI lineage: Eukaryota > Metazoa > Chordata > Actinopteri > Cypriniformes > Catostomidae > Moxostoma > Moxostoma hubbsi. The sequence goes on from JAVLUX010000019.1 coordinate 11,702,263, forward strand.
CGCAATCGTTGACATCGTGATCATTCACTTCACTTCATTTACAACTTACATAGGTTAACTTATCACGGTTTAGCAGAAAATAATCAGAGGATCAGGACCCAAACACAAAGTCAAAAAACAAGGTTTATTAATGCAAAAATAAAGTCAAAAACTCAAACTACCCTAAAGGGTAAAAAAACACACAAAAAAACAGGCACTGGGCAGTAAAAACAAAAACTGACTGGTCAGGAAAACGGGGCAAAAAACAGGACCAACCGGACAGGAAATAAGACTGAAGATTAGGACTGAAGAACGGGACCAACGAACAAGATGAATTGGCACTGGACAGCAAACATGAGGAGAATAAAATAGGGAGTTAAATTAAGTAATAGTAGGCAAACATGAAACCAGTGTATGACGCAAGACTGAGAGACACGTGGCAATATAGAAACAAAACAAAGCCACATGCTCTCACAAGACAAAGACAACCAAATGGCACAAGCGCATATCACCAAGACAATTAGGCAACATGCACTCATGCCAACCAACAAATAAGACGAGAGAATGCACGGTAATGCTAACAAAGCAATGCCATGCATTCTCACTCTAGACAAATGATGAAAACACCACGTAATGCACACAACAGGTGAAAAAACAATACAGGACACCTCAGACCAAAATGACCGAACTTCAAAACAATGTGAAGGCAGCTTGTGACATGGGCACGCAGCGCAATGCGAGGCGCACCCATGTTAATGAAAAACAGACATAAATTATTGAAACGAGTGCATGCCGCCAAGATGACATAAGCGCAATGCACCCATGCTAACAACAGAAAGAACATGGAGCATGAGTGTACGGATCCCGACACAGACCGAAACCGAACCAGATGGGGAAGTCAGGATCCAGACACTATGCTCCGGACATGATACACAAGACAGACCAAAATTATTAACATGAGTGCATGCCTACAAGATGAAATAAATGCAATGCACTCACGCCAATAACAGACAGAACGAGGAGCATGAGTGTATGGATGCTGACACCAACTGAAACCAAATCAGACAGGGAAGTCAGGATCCAGACACCATGCTCCAAACATGAAACATGAGACAAACAGAGGAGCGCATGCAGGGAAATGCATGCAGAAGCATTGTTTGCTAGTATCATCCGACTTTGAGTTTTATCTTTGTGGAGTGGACCTTATCTCTCCATAGTACCATTTTTTCGTTGTACCCCAACAAATTAACACAACTTTTCTGTTAAATGCGTTAATGCTGAGATTACAAAACATAATATTTTTTTAATCATATTAATTGATTAATTTTAATCTATTGACTGTCCTAATATTTAATTTTAAGTAATAATTTGTTTTATAGGCTATGCAAAATCAGTATATGTTGACCAAAATTTTGAAACACTGCCCCCGGTGGCTAAAGTGGTAAGTGTTGTAGGGCATAGGGGCTCGTGTGAGCTCCATTTATGTCCAGGAAAGTTCACCAAAAGCTAGAATTGAAGCAAGTTGTTTTCAGCTTTACAGGACATTATACAATGAAGAGAAAATCATATATGTATTGATTTTATCCCAAAACCCAAACCCAACCTTACCTTAACCATTAGTGGAATAAAAAAGTAATGTTAGAGGGAAAAGTGAAACCTGCGAATCATGCTCGTCATTGATTATTCAATCGTGGTTACTGCCTGGCTTTGAACTCAAGTCTCCCATGCAGCTGATGCAACACGCTGCCAATAGTGCCAGGTAGAAAGATAAACACACTGAAACCACTGCAAACATGACTGATAAGAATGCTGCATGTCACCTTGTCGGCATACAGTCGCCGATCCTAGGGTACCGAAACTATTGGAAATAGTCATGCCGACTACACGTGTGACCATGTTGAAATAATGAACAAGCTAAATGTGACATTTATTGCAGTATTAGGATTTTGTGGTGTTAGTGATAATTTTGCAACTTCTATAGTTTAAAGTTATTGATTTAAATGTTTTTAGTTTTGGTTAATAAAAGAAAAAGAAAAAAACAACAAAACAAAAAAAACAAAGGAATGCCAATAAATAGACAGTTATGATAATATATACGATATTATATTATATATTCTACAAATTGTTTAGATTATTATTTTTTTATTTTAACACAGTTTAAAACACAAAACACTATATATGCAACAGTGTAAAGTTGTACTGGCTCTGGCAAATGATGATTACAATGACGTAAAGAGAACCCAAGTGCAGTTTATTTACAAAGTGCAGTAATCCAAACGGGAGTACAAACCAAAACATAAACAACTTGATATAAACGTGGCACAGACTTGGCATGAAACTGACTCTGTTGCACAAAACACATCCAATACTTTACAATGGACAATTAAAACAATTAGGGCTTAAACACACAGACATGGGTAACAAGACAACAAGACAGAACTATAAACAAGATAACAAGACTAATAAACTTAAACTTAAACTGATAATGAGTAACAAGACAATAAACCAATGAAAACAGGAACCACATGACTAGGGATACAGGAACTACATTTTTTTTCAAAATAAAAGACATGGAATACATGAACCAACACATTAAACATTACAAACAGAGTGGAATACATTAAATGTGCTCATCTGGGTTGGTGAGCCCTCCTAAGATTGAAATCCTAAAATGGCCCCTAGCAGGGGTACAAATACTACTGGTTGGGAATCACCGCCCCAATGAACTGTTAATATAAGTAACTGACCAAGCCATTGATTTATATTCATAGGCTGGTTAACACATGAATGAGTTATGTTTCTGTGTTTTAAATAACTGCATTTAACTTTCATCAACCCTTAAGTCCCCGCCCCTCCATCTCTATGTGTCTTTCTGATATTTAATATAAAGATAGTTCAGTCTTAATATTCTAAGTCAATAAAAAGAGCATGTCAACCAAAGCCAGTACTAGGATGCAGTTTTTGGGAGGCATTGTGTTCTTTAGGGTGGGCAACCTATTAATTGTTTTGCTGTCATTTCATGCATTAGGAGTGTCTGTGGGGAAATGCCCACACCACTCCCCCCACCCTTAAACCCAACCATTATGTTAATAGCACAGATGATTTCTCTCTCTCTCTCTCTCTCTCTCTCTCTCTCTCTCTCTCTCTCTCTCTCTCTCTCTCTCTCTCTCTTTCTATACTGTTTCTCTGTGTTTTCATTTTGTGCTATCTTGTTTCTTTCCTCCCTGTCAGGCAGTTGTCTAACGTATCAGAGTAATCGGGAGTGCAGGCAGCCGCCTGGCCTCAGCCCTCCAACACATTTCTCCATTATATCTGTCTGTCACACAAGATGGAGGAGATTGTGTGGGCGTTTCTTTTGTGTTAGTTGTGTAGGCTTCTGTTCGGCTCTGTCCCTCTTCACTGCTGCGCACTGCAGATGACTGTGTATACCGTGCAATCTGTCACCAGTGTCATAGTGGGAGGATGTTTATTTTGGCCAAGCATGTCACACATTGAGATCACAGAGAAGAGTGTAGAAATTGCGCCTGTATCAACATATAACTGATTATATAAGGAATTATATAATTAAACACAATGTATCATCCTTCTGCAACACAAAAGAACAGTCATTTAGAACAGGAATAACAGCACAATATAGTCTTGATGTGTCTTATTCTTGGTAAAACCTGTGGGTGTTGCAACATATTTTAGTTGGAGATTTTCAGGAGAGACTATGAATGTACCTCTCCGCTGAGTTGTTGAGTAATGCTGTGATGGAGGAGATCATGGCAGTGACAGCAGGAAATAATTCCTGGAATGTCCTTCCAACTTCACAAAACTGTAATTGGGCAAACTCAATTAACAATAGCATTACATTTGCTCTGGTATATTTACCGAGTACACGCACAAGTCTAAACAAGCGCTAAATGCACTGAAATAATGTTATGATTTTTGTGTTAATTTCCTGTTTAAGAAATATTCCTGGCTCAATACAAGTAAAGCTCAATCGACAGCATTTGTAGCATAATATTGATTACCACAAAAATGCATTTTTACTTGCCCTAATTTACAAAAATATATATATAAAGTAAAAATCTAGGTTACAGTGGAACTGTACACTCACAATCAGGGTCGTAACCAGGGTTTGAAAATTAGCGACCCCCACCCCCTTTTTTAACCGCAAAATAGAGTGAGATAAGGGGCAGTTTGAGAGAGAGAGAGAGAGAGAGACGCACGCCACCACATTGCATGTGTCTGTGTTTGTTTATGTTTGTTTTAAGTTGAGTTTCTCATAAATACTTTATGTTTACTGTTCAGCCGGTTCCCGCCTCCTACTTGCCCATCCTTTAACACAGTGTTACACTAAATATCATATATTAATGGCTTTGATGCTGTAGATAAAGCGTGTCTGCAAAATTAATATATGCAAATGAATGACTTTTTCTAGTGGGGCACGGTGCAGAACAGGAGGGCAAAGAGGCAGTCACCCCTATGTGCACCTCCCTGGTAGTGTGCTACTGTGTGCTACTGTTTTTGGAATGTTAATTACAGATAATGATTATCATTGCTTATATTTTAACAAATGCAATTTGCTGCCAGCAATAATCTGCCTGTTGTCTACGTGCTTCTTTTTGATTACTGTCAGTTTAAGTACCGACAATGCGAATCATTGGGTGGGAGGGGCTGTACCCGTGCCCTCATTCACAACTATTTCACACATAGCGGACACAAAACAATGTAGCCCATTGTCTAAACTGAATTATATACAAGCCATTTTTTATTCACGTTCGGGACTTTCTTGAGCTGTCAAATGTAGCGGACTACCCAGATTTTTCCTTGGTGGTCTCGATAGCTCGCTAAGGGAGCTGTTGCCACCGGCGACTCCTCGCTGGACACTCCTCGACTTCGTGGAAGAGACCCTGCGAGTTAGCGGCTCGCCGTTCACTGTGGGTGTCGAAGAAGAGGGCTTTGCCTCTCTTTCCACAGTGGTCACCGCCCAGCCTTCCATGGCTCATCCCTCCACGCCTGCCACAGCCAACGAGCCAACACCCACGCCTGCCATGGCCAACGAGTTGAAAATCTCGTTCGTCCCAGAATCAGCGTGCTCAGCCTCATCCGCCCTGAGGAGGAGGAGAAGAGGAAAGGCTTCTGCTCTCCAGTCTCCACCTTCCATGGCTCCGTCCTCAGAACCTTTCTTGGTTCCGCCTTCCACGTTCAGCGAACCAGAGGTCACGCATGCCACGGTCAGCGAACCAGCGCCTGTAGCCTCAACCGTCCCAGAGCCAGTGCCTGTAGCCTCGACCGTCCCAGAGCCAGCGCCTGTAGCTCCGCCTCCTCAGTCTTCCACGGCTCCGCCTCCTGAGTCTTCCACGGCTTCGCCTTCCATGGCTCCGCCTTCAGAACCTTCCACGGCTCCACCTTCCACGGCTCTGTCTCCAGAGCCTTCTACGGCTCCGCCTCCTGAGCCTTCCATGGCTCCGTCTACCACGGCTCCACCCTCGAAGTCCTCCCTGGCATCGCCTTCCACGGCTCCGTCTCCAGAGCCTTGCATGGCTCCGCCTTCAGAACCTTCCATGGCTCCGCCTTCCACGGCTTTGTCTCCAGAACCTTCTACGGCTCTGCCTCCTGGGCCTTCCATGGCTCCACCTACCATGTCTCCACCCTCGAAGTCCTCCCTGGCTTCGCCTTCCACGGCTCCATCCCCAGAGCCTTCCAAGGCTCCACCTTCAGAACCTTTTAAGGCTCCGCCTTCCATGGCTCTGCCTCCAGAGCCTTCTATGGCTCTGCCTCCTGAATCTTCCATGGCTCCTTCTTCCACGGCTCCGCCCTCGGAGTTCTCCCTGGCTGTGGTCCTGTGGCCACCTCCCAGGCCTCCTGACCCAGTCCCTGTCCTGTGGCCACCTCCCAGGCCTCCTGACCCAGTCCCCGTCCTGTGGCAACCTCCCAGGCCTTCCGACCCAGTCCCCGTCCTGTGGCCGCCTCCCAGGCCTTCCGACCCAGTCCCCGTCCTGTGGCCGCCTCCCAGGCCTTCCGACCCAGTCCCCGTCCTGTGGCCGCCTCCCAGGCCTCCTGACCCGGTTCCCATCCTGTGGCCACCTCCCAGGCCTCCAGACCCGGTCCCCAACTTGAGGTTATCCCCTTGGTTTCCTAGCCGTCTGCCTGACCTGCTCTGGTCTCCCTGGTCCTCGGCTCCACCTTGCTCCTTGTGACCCCCCCTTGGACTGCCTGTTTGCCCCTTGTGCCCTCCTTGGTCTGCCTGCCCACCCCGAGCCCCCCCTTCACTCCTTGGACGATTTCTTTTTTGTTTTTGAGATTTTCTTTTAGGAGCGTCTTTCTTTTTTTTTTTTTTTTGGGGGGGGGGGGGTTATGTCACGATTCCCTGTTGTCTGCCCTGTGTTTCTCCCTTGCCATGTGTCCCGAACTACACTTCCCATAATTCCCTGCCCTCATCACTGCCAGCTGTTCCTTCATTATCCCCACCTGTGGTTCATTTAGTCATCATCCCTTGTGTATCTAAAGCCCTGTTGTTTTATCAGTCTTTGTCAGTTGTTAAATGTAATGTCTGGTTTTGAATGTGTTCTTGCCCGTGCACTTCGTGGACTTCTCTTGTTTATATTTTGGTTTTCCCATCGTGGTTGTTTCATTTGTTCCCTGTCTTTTAGTTATCATGTTCATCTTTTGTTTTCCCATTAAAACTGCATTTAGATCCTCACTCCTCGTCTGTCCTTCATTACAGACATTACATGCTATTAAAAGCCATTGAAAAGAGATGAGGTTTAAGAGAAGATTTAAAAAAAGATAATGAATGTGACAATTTGATACTGATAGGCAGACTATTGCATAAAATAGGACCCACAACCAAAAAGGCTGTCCCTCCTCTACGCTTTAGCCTCGAGTGTGGGACATCAAGGAGATATTGATCACCGGATCTCAGACTTCAAGGTGGATTGTAAGGATGTAGTAACTGTGATAAGTAACGTCTCGGTTACGTATGTAACCTCCGTTCCCTGATGGAGGGAACGAGACGTCGTGTCGAAGAAGCGACACTAGGGGTCTCTCTTGAGCGCCGAAAGATACCTCTGATCTATGAAAAAAGGCCAATGAGAGTTGGCGAACAGTATTTGCATACTCCGCCTCCGGATACGGATATAAAGGCGAGAGAAATACGCTCGTTCATTCAGGATTTTTCTGAGGAGCCGGGAGTGTTCCAGGCATCTCAGCGGCTCGGCTCAGCGATGTGGCCGGGAAGACACGACGTCTCGTTCCCTCCATCAGGGAACGGAGGTTACATACGTAACCGAGACGTTCCCCGTCTGTCGCTCACTTCGACGTCGTGTCGAAGAAGCGACACTAGGGGTCCACTTCAAAACTCGCCATGCGCTGAGCCGTGTACGTGTACTGCTGACACAGAAGCGGGCAGGTATTTTGCACGTGCGCAAGCGACCAACTGTGTTCAGGCTGCACGTACTCTTCCCCAATGCCCCGAAAAAGCGTCAGCATCCTTTTGGTTACCCTAGGGGGGAACAAGGTGACGCTCCCAACTAGGGAACGGGCCAGGCCTGGCTGGGCCTCTTTTCTCTCTATGTTTTCTCGGCATAGAGCAAGAGCAGCCGGGGCCCTTACCACATCAAGGGAAGGGGGTCTTATTCCAAATTCCTATTCTTAGGGGGAAAAGACCCTGCGGAGGCCACACCCGCCCAACAGGGGAGGTAAAGGTGGCAAAATACATCACATGGCCACTTAGGCATGTGGAAGGAAATGGCACGGTGGTAGATCCAACCTCAAGGAGGGGGGAGTTGCTACAACACGGCGACCGGAGGGCAGCGAAGGACTGCCTAAGGGAGACGCGGGTCAGCTCGTAAGGTGACCGTGCCGCGGAAATACACACAGGAGGAGTCCCGTAGGAGGCCTGATCTGTGGAGCACTTATTCCAGTAGGGGTAGCCGGAGGTACCCGTAGTGGACTGGACCAGCACGTTCCTCCGATGAACTGCTGCGGGTCCGAAGTGCTAGGGAGGAATCAACCAGGGACCTGGGTCCTCTGGGGCAAAAGCGCACTGTTTTGCCTCGGCAGAGGGAAACGGCGCTGGAACAAGCGGTTCACCCGGTCAGATCGTCGACGTGTACCGAGTTCTACGGGCTCGGACCTGAGAGAACACGGGACGAGACTGACTCAACCCTGAGATCATAAGGGTGTTAGGTGCTGCCCAGCCCGCAGCTCTGCGAATGTCTGCTAGGGAGGTGCCCCTCGCCAGTGCCCATGAGGATGTCACGCTCCTAGTGGAGTGGGTTCGAACCCGTAAGTGGGGGGCATGGCCTGGGTGTGATAGGCCAACTGAATGGCATCCATCACCCAGTGAGACACCTCTGTTTGGAGACAGCGTTCCCTTTCTGCTGGCCCTCCAAAGCAGACACAGAGCTGCTGAGAGCGCCTGACGCTCTGGGGGCGGTCCAGGTAGGCACACAAGGCACGTACCGGACACGACAGTGAGAGGGGCTGGGTCTGCCTCCTCCCGGGGCAGCGCTTGTAGGTTCACTACCTGATCTCCAGAGGGCATGGTAGGAACCATGGGCACATAGCCCAGTCAAGGTCTTAGGATCACATGAGTATCTGCCGGACCGAGCTCCAGGCAAGTGTCGTTAGTAGGGGACGCTTGCAGGTCCCCGACCCTCTTGATGGAAGTGAGCGCAATCAGCAGGGCCATCTTTTCAGGAGAGGGCCCAGAGCCAACTGATTCTAGCGACTCGGGGGGGATCTCTGAAGACCGGCAAGGACCACCGAGAGATCCCCAGGAGGGGAACAGGTTTGGCCAGGAGGGGTTTTTAACCTCCGGGCACCTCTTGGGAACCTGACGATTAAGTCGTGCTTACCCAGAGAGTTGCTGTCTACTGGGTTGTGGTAAGCTGCAATAGTGGCAACATACACCTACGAGGTGGATGGGGACAGCCTCCCCCCCCAACCTCTCCTGTAGGGACAGGAGCACAGACCTAACTGCGCACCTCTGTGGGTCTTCTGCCCGGGAAGAACACCAATTCACGAACAGACGCCATTTCAGGGCGTAGAGTTGCCTGGTAGAAGGGGCTCTGGCTTGGTTGAACGTGGCTACGACCGTGGGTGGTAGACCAGCTAGATCTTCCGCATCAGGGACCAGACGTGGAGGTTCCAGAGGTCTGGGTGCGGATGCCAGAGCGTGCCCCGTCCCTGAGAAAGAAGGTCCTTCCTCAGGGGAATTCGCCAGGGAGGGGCTGTCGCAAGGAGTATGAGGTCCGAGAACCAGGCCCGGGTGGGCCAGTAAGGAGCCACGAGAGTGACTTGCTCCTCGTCCTCCCTGACCTTGCACAGCACCTGTGCAAGAAGGTTCACTGGGGGGAATGCGTACTTGCGCAGCCCCACCGGCCAGCTGTGTGCCAGTACATCTGCCCCGAGGGGAGCCTCTTAACGGGCGTACCAGAGCGGGCAGTGGGAGGTCTCTCGGGAGGCAGAGGGGTCTACCTGGGCCTTGCCGAACCGTTCCCAAATCAGCTGCACCGAGTGGGGGTGAAGCCTCCACTCTCCGCCAGACAAGCATTGTCATGACAGCGCGTCCGCTATCACATTGGGGTTGCCGGGGATGTGAGTGGCACGCAGCGACTTGAGTCGGTGCTGGCTCCAAAGGAGGAGACGACGGGCGAGTTGTGACGTGACGGGAGCATACGCCGCCTTGGCGATTTATGTACGCGACCGCAGTGGTGCTGTCCGACCTGACTAGGATATGTTCGTCCCGAATTAACGGGAGAAACTTCCGCAGGGCAAAAAGGGCGGTCAACAACTCGAGGCAGTTGATGTGCCAACGCAGCTGGGCCCCTTTCCAACGGCCTGAGGCTGCGTGCCCGTTGCAAACGGCGCCCCAACCCAATCTGGAGGCGTCGGTTGTGACCAAGACGCGTCTGGACACCTGCTGTAGGGGTACTCCAGCCCGTAAGAAACAGAGGTCTGTCCAGGGGTTGAATGTTTGTCGGCAGGCGGGGGTGATTGTTACCCGGTGCGTGCCGCGGCGCCATGCTCGTCTCGGGACTCGGGTCCGAAGCCAGTGTTGGAGCGGTCTCATATGCATCAAGCCCAGCGGCGCGACCGCCGCGGCGGATGCCATATGCCCCAGGATCCTCTGGAAAAGTTTTAAGGGGACCGCTGTGCCCGGCCTGAGGGCGGCGAGGCAGTTCAACACTGACTGAGCACGCTCCTTTGTGAGACGTGCGGACATTGAGACCGAGTCTAACTCCATCCCGAGAAAAGAGATGCTCTGAACTGGAGTGAGCTTGCTCTTTTCCCAGTTGACCTGAAGCCCCAAACGGCTGAGGTGCCTGAGCACCTGGTCTCTGTGAGCGCATAGTAACTCTCGCGAGTGGGCTAGGATGAGCCAGTCATCGAGGTAGTTGAGTATGCGGATGCCGGCTTCTCGGAGCGGGGCAAGAGCTGCCTCTACGACTTTCGTGAAGACGCGAGGGGACAGAGACAGGCCGAAGGGGAGGACTTTGTACTGATACGCCTGGCCCTCAAACGCAAACCGTAGGTAGGGGCGGTGTCGGGGCAGGATAGAGACGTGGAAGTACGCGTCCTTCAGGTCTACCGCTGCGAACCAATCTAGATGCCGGACGCAGGTTAAAATATGCTTCTGCGTGAGCATTTTGAACGGGAGTTTGTGCAACGCTCGGTTGAGAACTCGCAGGTCCAAGATTGGTCATAAGCCACCACTGTTCTTGGGTACGATGAAGTAGGGGCTGTAGAAACCCTTCTTCATCTCGGTTGGAGGGACAGGCTCTATCGCGTCTTTGGCCAGAAGAGTCGCGATTTCCGCGCGCAGGGAGTGGGCGTGTTCGCCGTGTACTGCGGAAAAGCGGACGCCCATGAAGGGGGACGGGGGCCTGGCAAACTGAATTGCGTAACCGAGTCGGATGGTCCGGGCCAGCCAGCGAGACGGGTTGGGAAGTGAAAGCCACGCGTCCAACCTCTGCGCTAGGGGCACCAAAGGGACGATTAATTTGACGTACCCGGCGGGGCTTCGCAGCGGGGCGGAGCAGGTAGGGCAGCGTTGGGCGGCGACGGGGCGACCCGCAGCTGAGGTGCTGAGAAAAGACTCAAAGCACTTACCTTGCTCCGCACACCCGGCGGGGGGCGGGTTAGCGACTGAGGAGGAGGTCCTGGGTAGGCGTCCTCTAGACTCGTCGGAACCGGCCGGCCGGGGGACAGTCGTGGGGCTGAAGACGGGTGGTCCGTGTCCAGGAAGCCAGGACTGTTGTTATCTGGGGGCAAAGTGCCGTGAGAACGGCATTTGCGGGCCAGGTGACCCAGAGACAAAAGGAAATAGCTCATTACAGAGAATATGAGAATGTGAAAATTAATTCAACAAGAAAAGATTCTCCTCCCGGCCCTCCACCGGGGACGGAGCGGTCTTACCAGCCTCCGGAGCTAACATCTTGGTCCCTGGGTTGAACGTCTACGGACAGCCTGGGAGCCTTCCGGGTCCTCGAGGGGGTCCGTGAGACGGGGGCGTCGAGGGGGTTTACCCGGCGAACAGAGCCCGTCATATTCCCCAAATCGCCTTCATCGCCCGCAGCGCCTGCGCCGATCCCGTAGGAAGAAGGCGGAGCGCGGGGGGCGGTTGAAGTGGCTTTCTCTCATTACAAAAGAAAGCTGTGCGACCGCAATGCTATAACGGCCATGTTCTCACACTGAGAAGATGAACCATTGGAGAGAATACTCATCCCGAGCTCAGACGGAAGCAAGCAAGCAAGCGTGCCGGGGAGGCGGGCGGTTCGAGGGGATTTACCCGGCGAACAGAGCCCGTCATTGTCCCCAAATCGTGTTCATCGCCCGCGGCGCCTGCGTCAATCCCGTAGGAAGGAGGCGAGGCGCGGGGGGCGGCTGAAACGGCTTTCTCTCATTACAAAAGAAAGCCACACGACCGCAATGCTAGCAAACAAGCGTGCCGGGGAGGCGGGAAGTTCGAGGGGATTTACCCGGCGAACAGAGCCCGTCATTGTCCCCAAATCGTGTTCATCGCCCGCGGCGCCTGCGTCAATCCCGTAGGAAGGAGGCGAGGCGCGGGGGGCGGCTGAAACGGCTTTCTCTCACTACAAAAGAAAGCCACACGACCGCAATGTTGCCATGGCTATGTTCTCGCACTGAGAACATAAACCATTCATAAAACACTGCTTGCATGTGATCGCAGCCCAGGCATGCAAGATAGTGTTTTATGACCGAGAGAGGTGGGGAGAAAACACCGCATCCAGAAACTACACAGGGGCGGAAATTACATCTTTAAAAAGACGCGTCCTGAAAAGGACGTTCAACGCCGCTGTGTAATGCTCTTTCAGAGAAATAAACTCTTTTATGGAGAGAATCACTCTTTCAACTCTTTTAACTCTGCGCTGTCGAAGCGCCCAGGGGCAAACTGCACGCCGGCAGTGAAGAGAAAAGCCGCTGTAGTGCGCCGTAAATCCAACAGCAAAGCAGAGCGTCAGAGGATCAGAAGCAGGATCAGTTGTGTTACTCGCAGCTGACTGCATACACACGACCATCGGCTCCGAAGAAAATTACTGAATGAACGAGCGTATTTCTCTCGCCTTTATATCCGTATCCGGAGGCGGAGTATGCAAATACTGTTCGCCAACTCTCATTGGCCTTTTTTCATAGATCAGAGGTATCTTTCGGCGCTCAAGAGAGACCCCTAGTGTCGCTTCTTCGACACGACGTCGAAGTGAGCGACAGACGGGGAACAGGGAGCTTGGTTGTGTAATGACTTGTAAACAAAAAATACAATTTTAAAATCAATTCTATCTTGAACCGGCAGCTAGTGGAGTGATGTTAAAATGGGGGGTAACATGATCATACTTCCGACCTCCTTTTGGAAATATTTCAGCTACATTTTGAACTAACTGAAGTCGAGCAATAAGAGATTTGGAAATTCCACAATAGAGAGAATTACAGTAGTCCAGACGAGAAGTGATGTAAACATGAACTGCTATCTCCAATGTTTTCTCAGACAAAAATGGTTTAACTTTAGGGAGTAGATACAGCTGAAAGAAAGTGGAACCAGTAATTTATCAAATGATGATCAAATGATTGAGAAGTACCTAATAACTTAAGACACATTCTGCTGTATCATCCACAACTAAGCAGTCAGAACATGATCAGGAACAGCTCTAAAATGTTTGGCATATTACTGATTTGCATTACTCCTTTAGAGAGTCGGGTGCTAAAATAATGCAGCCAGCGCATGCAAATAAATTACATTATCAGGGTGCACAATTCATTCTTAGTGATGGAGAAATGGTCATTTGGGTTTTACTCCAGAAAATGTCCAGCATAGACAAATCATCATAACGATCACTTGTGTCTTCTGAGAGGAAGTGGGCTGACCTGTGATTGACTGTGGCACCTCAACCCTCCTTCAATCCAACCCAATATTGACTGAGTCTGTCAAAAGCTATTAGTTTAAATCCTTGCATGTTTTCAGGGCGAATGCTCATCTCCTGTGTAAAAATGTGTTTTGGATTGGGGTAGTGCACAATTCATAAGTAAAAGGAAGAAAGAGTGCATTGGTTGCACAATAATGTCAAAATGACAAAATGCCCCTCATATTTATTAAATGGAGACCTCGGTACTGTCAACAATTTTTCTTAGCTGACAGGGTTTATTGCCAAATTCTTCAGTTAAGTAATCAGTCTGGGTGTCTGAGTTCTGTATATCTGATTTAAATTTTCCTCACCTTTGGAATCTTTTTTGATCTCTGTCATCCAGAAAAAAACTTAACCAGCAGACAAACTATTTGGGGAATAGCTCCATGTTTAAAGCATAAGTATGTAATTCTGAGCCACTAATGTCACCAAACAAAATTGCAAAAAAGTTCCCGTTCCATTAGTCAGATTGTCTCGACATATACTTTTGCATCAAACCCACACCATTGGTCGAGTCAGTGTTGATATGTTTTGCGGTCGGCATTCTCTAATAAAAAGCAATGTTTTAAGTGAGCCACAGTGTTTATACTACACTGTACAATTTTTTAAGTTTGCATATTAAGGTAGTATTTGAGAAAGCATTTTACATTTAAAAATTAAATAAATAATGCACACCACCTTTAAATATGTAGAGATATAATATATATATTTGTACAGTGATGAAAATGATTATCAAGCTTTACTGAATTTAAACAAAGCCATGAAATCAAATACTGTAATACAATTGTGATTATACAATTTGATTAAAATTTTTAATGATATGCTTTTAGAACAGTAATGTATTTTATGTGCTGTGGGGTGCACTAATATAAATACTGTATATTTCCAAACCATTACTATGTTATCATTCTGTTACTAAATATGCTCTATAGATATGGGGGAGCTATTAAACCTTTGCACTGCAGAATTTTGCAGGCAAAAAAGGTGTGGGCGAATGTGAAGCACGTGTGAAACCAGCAAAAAATTAATTGACAAGCAGCCTCTTTTTAATTCTGAAATTTACACCCCGAGAAAGTGAAGTTATACAGAAACTTGCCACAAAAATGATATCCTTGTCCACTGTGAATATTCAGTGAAGCTGTGCAAGAAGCACCACCCACACAAAGGTCACTGCCATACCAACCAACTTCCTAGGAGAACATGCCGAATATGCAGATCAAAGTTCACCAAATTCAACTCCACGTAAAAACCACGAGGGGAAATTATTCGCCACTGGTATTCCATTGTGTGAAATTCCTGATCATGTGGATTCTCATTAAGATGCCATGTCTGCATGAAAAAAATAGCCCAATGATCAATCAAAACTAGCCCAAAAGTAGCCAAATGACCAGTTAAACCAACCCAAAAATGAGGCCAATATTAGAATGCAAAATTTGCCACTCCTGTACCTAATACAAATTGTTTTACTGTCCCAATTATGCACTTGTGGTCTCCCTTAATTTGTATGCCTATAGAGTACACATATGCAGAGCTCAATTAAGGTTCCTATATATTCATAGTGAAGTTTGTCTTCAGTCTTTGCTCAGAGCTAAAACGAAGTTAGAAACATTCGAGCAATGGTTTGATTTGAATTGTACACGTCACTTTATTAATCAAGCATCTGATTGTTGTTGTTTAATAAAAAAACATGTAATGATACAGTTGCTAATAATGTTACCTACCACCTGATGAATATATTCCTTTTACTTTCTTGCCTAAAGCTATTTTTTCTTGCATGTGGCGCGTGCAAAATGTAATAATTTTGGACCATGAAAGTAGCTACATTGAGAGGTATGATTTACTTTTCTTCTATAAAAAAAACAAAAACAAACAAAAAAAATGGTCTGCTACCTCCTGTACTTTCTCCTCTCATTTTCTTTTGAAATTTCAGATTTTGTGAATACATAAATGGACTGAAGCAATGTACATCATGACGTGTATTCAGTTTGGACCATGCACTGGCTGATGGACCAGACCACTTTAACTTTTGATGAGGGGGCAGGGGCATTAACATGAGAGGAGACAAGGCAGATTATAGGGGACATTTTTACAGGTGGAAAACAGACTCTTGTCGCCTTTCCAAACAATAGCATGTTATTACTGTATGTATATAGCAAATGATAATATAATGGAGTATAACTGTAGCCTTTCTGTGGGCCCTTCTCCAGTGAGGGCCACAGTTACTCAGGCCCATCATTAGCCACACTCCGACACCCATGCTTATGTGTAGCCTAACAAAATTTTATGAAGAGCAAGTTATAAGGAAGGGTTGCAGTATTATGGATTATGACACACATCCCTTGTACCCTCATTTTGAATTGGTGCCTTCAGGTAGGCAATTACGGAGTATCAGTTAATTGCTACAAATGTACTTTTGTGCGTTACTTGTGGAATTAATGTTAATAAAACGTTAATTTTATTAAATAAAGTATTTTGAGTTTGACAATTAATGGCAATTTGTTCTTTATGTGTCATAGAGTTGCGCAATATCCTGGTACTGACGAAGTATCGTGATCCCCAAAAAATTTAAACAGTACAATATGATCTTGTTGCTAATGTCAGGCGGGGTTGATGAACACACGGTATGTGACGCAGCTCCATGCTCATCTCGGGACTCGAGTCTGAAGCCAGTGCTGAAGCGGTCTCATATGCATCAACCCCAGCGGCGCAACTGCTGTGGTGGATGCCATATGCCCCAGGAGCCTCTTGAATTGTTTAAGAGGAACCGCTGTGACTGGCTTGAACAAGGTGAGGCATTTCAGCATTGACTGCACATGCTCATTGGTGAGGCGCACTGTCATTGAGTCTAACTCCATGCCGAGAAAAGTGATGCTCTGAACAGGGGCGAGCTTGCTCTTTTCCCAGTTGACGTGAAGCCTTAGACGGCTGAGGTGCCTGAGCATCTGGTCCCTGTGGGCACACAGTAACTCACGAGAGTGGGCTAGGATGAGCCAGTAGTTGAGGTAGTTGAGTATACCGATACCCACTTCCCTTAGCAGGGCAAGGGCTGCCTCTGCGACCTACGTGAAGACACAAGGGGACAGGTACAGGCCGAAGAGGAGGACCTTGTACTAATTCGCCTGACATCATACGCAAACCGGTTGGTCGTAAGCTGCCGCCTTTTTTGGGTACGATGAAGTAAGGGCTGTAGAAACCCTTCTTCATCTTGGCTGGAGGGACAGGCTCTTTCGCATCTTTGAGTAAAAGGGTCACGATCTCCGCATGTAGGGTGTTGGCATTTTCGCCGTGCACCGAGGTAAAGCGGACGCCACCGAAAGGGGGAGAGGCCTGGTGAACTGGATCACGTAGCCGAGTCGGATGGTCCTGGCCAGCGAACGTGATGGTTTCTGAAGTGAAAGCCATGCATCCAAGCTCCATGACGTAGCTGGCGGGGCAGGTAGTGTTGCTTTGGGAGGCAAAAGCGCATCCTGAGGCTTTGGTGCTGAGAGAAGACTTGAAGCACTTACCTTGCTCCGTGCACCCGCTCTGTCCACCTGGGGGACCTCAGAGTACGTGTGGGCTGCCCCAACGTTGAGGTTAGTGAGAGCAGATGAATGAGGAGGTCGGTGGCTTGCAGTGAAAGATGCCCTCCATGACCTCGTCAGCTCATCATGCACCTCCGGGAGGAAAGGAACCGAGGGGGTGGGGGGGCGTGGCTGTGAGTGGCTCCCGGACCCGAGGAACCAATTGTCTAACCATGAGGGCTGTGGGGAGGACAGTGGGTTCCAATCCAACCCCAAGCTGACGGCGGCCCGGGCAAGCATGTCGGCCATCTGGGCATCAGCCTCAGACTGGGCATGCCGACACGAAGGTGGGACAGATGTCAACAAGCGTGCCTGGGGTTGAGTGGTTCGTGGGGATCTACCCTGTGAAACCGAGCCCGCTGCAATCCCCAAATCGCCTCCATTGCCAGCCGAGTTGTCCTCAATCCCGTGGGAAGAAGGAGGGATGTGGGGGGCAGCTGGAGTGGCACTCCTTTTTAGGAAGGATAGCCACGACCGCAACATTGCCATGGTTAAGTTTTATATATATATATATATATATATTATAATATTTTAATTTGATTAAAGCTGTATGTATGAATTTGATTAAACACCATTTGAGCACAACATTTAATTAACACATCTAACATGGAATCCAGAAAAATGTAAACGCAAAACATACAATTTGCATCTATGTGACTTTATACACTTCTTTTAATCAAGTAATTTTCTGTGTAATTTCATTGTAAATCTGAGGCTTTTTATTTGTTTATTATAGTATCGATTTAGTATTGATACCGAGGAACCTGGGCTGGTAACGTACCGAAGCCAAAATTTTGGTATTGGAGCAACCCTAATATGTCATATGATTACTTCATTTTATTACATTTTTTTCATTTTCAGTAAACAAAAAAATAAAATAAAATAAATACTCTACCCATAATCTGCCAATCTGTTTCCAAGAAAATAAAAATAACTGCTGTTTTAAATGATGATTGCTCTTTATTTTTCAGCTATCCCGTTTATATTTTCTGCTGTGTTGCTACTTGTTTGGCATCAGAGTATTTTACCAAGTACATGAGCCAGTGCTGAACCAGAGCCCTAATTTATACATGTCAAATCTCAAATTGTGGAACAAAAAATAAACCCGTGGAAACAGTATAAAAGTAGCCTAATTAGAAACAGAGCTCCTGTGCCAGAACCGGTTCACATCAGTGGGGTAGAGGTTGACACAGTGGATGATAACAAGTACTTGGGGACAATTTTTGATAAAACATTAAAGTTTGAACAGGACACTGAGGCCATTATTAAAAAGTCACAGCAAAGACTTCATGTGCTGAGGAAATTCTGTGTTCAAAGGTCTATTCATATAACTTTTTATAGTTCCTTCATTGAGAGTATTTTGTGTTTCTCTTTCATATGTTGGTTTTCCTCACTGTCCATCAAAAACAAAAACCACCTTCAAGCCATTTTTAAACAATACTCCAAAATTACTGGTGTACCTTTACGTAGTTTAACTGTATTTTATGAGCAACAGGTGATAAGAAGGGATTATATCATCATGGGAGATGAAACACATCCCTTGCACTCTCAGTTCGAGCTTTTGCCCCTTGGGAGGAGTCTATGTGGTAGAATGTGCCTTACAAATAAATATAAATGTACCTTTGTGCCTATTATAAAAGTTTCTTATCATTATTATTGTATTTTTATGTATTTAGTTATTTATGTTTAATATTTATTCTCAATGTGTGATCTGGTATGCTGTATTCTTGTTTAGTTATTGTGGCAGCGGGGGCGTGGTCAAGTGCCCGTCCGGGGAGAGGAAGCGGTAAGGGCGCTTACACCTGAGCTAAATTATGTCTAACACCTGTCTCTGATTTCAGTGAGTACGGGGAGAGCGGCATAAAAAGAGCGTCAGCACCTCCAGTTGCCAGATTAAGTTGGGGGATTAATAAAGTTCTAATAATACAAATAATAATAATAAGTAGCCTAATTATGTGGAAAAACCACAGACTTGGCAATCCTGGGTAAATGTGACCATGAATTAATGCATATTATTTTTTTTAAATGCATTGTCTATTGCTTAACTGCTCACTCTCTGCAGTTTAATATTGACCACTTGCTGTTTTGTAACCATTTGGCTGCCATCAATGTTTCTGAGTGACCTATTTAAACAAGGATACAGTGAATTTTAGATTTTGTCTGCTTCAAAGCTTCTGATTGTGTAGCCTCTTAAAGCCATTCCTTAAGGAAGAAAGGAATGAATTTTTAAGTGCACTGTGATTTTTTTTTCCTTTGAGTGTTAATCAAAATAAACACATTGAAAGTGTGCAGTGCTTTTTGCACCTACAGTTGATTACTGTTTCATTCACTCCAAAATGGCCATGCATAAAGCAGATAAGTCATTTGTTGTGACTTTGTGTTGTTTCATCCAGTCAAAGAATATTTCGAATGTATAAAATGTTTCTCTCACAACACATATTTTAAATTGTTTGACCAATATGGAAAATGTTTGATATATGCATCAGTATGTTATATGATAATATCATGTATCTTATTCCAGTAAAAAGATGGATTTTCTGAAGTACATAATTCAAATCATTAGCACAGCTGTACGCAAAACTAATTTCCTGAAGCAAATTTTCCTTTATTGGTGAAGAATCATGTCTGTTCTTTTTTTGATCATTAAAATTTGATCATTAGATAAATATAAAATGTAGAATCTGGAAAAGGTTAGAGTCAATGGCTGTGTCTCGTTTTGAAGGCAGTATCCTCCAGAGGTCGCATTTGTCGTCCGCATACGTCATGGAGGCTATCTCGTTTCATAAAAGCGAGTAGGACACTTCAAATGCAGCCTTCGAATGTGACCTTCTTTCATGAGAATTCGGAGGGAGCAAGAGGTGTATCCTTCGTGGGCACTCACAACCCACAATTCTTTGCTTCAACTGAAATGTCTAAAAAAAAAATAACGCCACTTTGCCCGTAAATATGATGTTCAAACGCAAGGAATGTAAATTCTCAAGTTGAAGTACCACAGTAGATGGGTGCAGAGTATATAATATGTATAATTATATGAATATATCACTAAAATAAAGTATTAAACTAAAAGTACACCTAAAATCTATTTTCTTTTCTTTCTACATCATTATAACTCTCCTAACTTACCACATCCATTCCTTTCCAAAGGGAATTTGTTACCTTCTCACTCAAAGCGCTCGCACTTGTTAAAGAGTGGGGTGCTGTCATAGCAACCATGTTAAGTTCCGTTTCCGTTTGTCCTACGAAGGCCGTTTCGTTTAAACGAGGCTTGTTTAAAGGAGGACGTTTGGTATACTGCAGCCTTCAAAGGACGTGTCCTACCTAGCACACAGCCTTCAAAACGAGACACAGCAAATATGTACCCTGTATGAAATCCCTGTTACGGGTGGGTCTGTTGTGAATAGGACTTGAAAGCATCATATTCTGTTAAAGGGAAAGTTCAGCCAAAAATGAAAACTCATTTATTATTTACTTACCCTCCTGTCATTCCAAATCTGTATTATTTTATTTCTACAGTGGAACACAAATAGAGAAGATTAGCAGAATGTTGATGCTGCTATTTTTCTCAGAAAATGAAAGTGAATGGTGTCCAGGTGCTATCAAGCTCTAAAAATGACACTTTTATGGTGCTTTTGTATATTTGGAAGCTGGATCACCTCTGACCAGCATTCACTTTCATTGTATATAAAAGACCAGCATCAACATCCTGCCTCACATGTTCCACAGTAGAGAGCAAACCATATGGTTTGTAACCTTCATTAAGGTGAGTAAATAATTACATGATCTCATTTAATATGGTTTAGGTGAAATAATTATTATCTATCAATTACCTGACAGCAGCTATAATAACTCTTTAAAGTCTTATTGAAGAGTAAGGAACTGCTTAAGATTAAAATGAGATAAAATAAAATATTAGAGGTTATATATTTTGATTGTCACTTTGCATTGCATAAATATTATTTGCTTTAAAAGCACTCCATTACTTTATATGAAGTACATTTAAACCACTGCAGTCCTGAATTATAAGTTATGCGTTTTCTCCCTGTGTGACCTTAGACAGAGAAATAAATCAAATGACCCAGCAATATTATTGCACTCACCAGGAGAGAATAATCTCCATAAATATAGACAGTTCATAGGTGAGCTACTGCAGGGAATAGGTTGTCTGAATGACTGGGCAGTATATCATATGGTACTGAACCAAAAACACATTTGTATAGCTGTAAGACCAGACAGAATGGAAAATAAAGTTTTAGGAGTATATGGCTCTTTAAACATTAGAGCAGTTGTTCCCAACTGGACATCAAGTGGTAACCAAACACAGGACCCAAAATATTTATTATACAAAAGAAAACAAAAATCAGACATTTAAATTTATTAAAATGACCATGAACTGCATTAGCCCAACAATATAAAAAATGATTAAAATGGCATATGCCGAATTGCAAATCGACAAATTTGTAAATGCACAAACGACAACAAAAATGTGATTTAACATTCTAAAGGCCTATTTACACATATTCTGTGACGATTTTGCACAAAAAAAAACGTTTCATTGAAGGTCTATACAGTAGGCAGAGCTGTTGTTATACCAGTCTCCTCCTCACACCTTCAATTTAATGAACACTGTTAAAGCATTTATTTACCTAATTCGACATAACTTTTCATTATGTTCTTTCCATGAGACTGTTGCATAAATATATGTCCTATTTGTATTTACACAAGTATTCATTTATAAATATCTTCCAAACAGACTCCAGAACTTAACATCTCTTTTTATAATGCCTGGATAATATAACACAAGGTACAGTGATATTAATACACGTGGAATAATGTACATTAAGAATAACAGTGTAGTATAAAATAGGATGCATATATTAAAAATAATACAAATGAAAATACTGGATCACTGCCTTTTCCTCATTTAAATTATTGCAATACTTTGTTTATAGCTGCACATCCAAAGCCGATGTTGTATCGAATTGTGTTCCATGGCAGAATCTGTTTTCCCCAGCCCCAATAGCATATGGGTTAACGGTTAGGGTTAGGGTTAGGATTAGGTTAGGTAGTGTAGTGTAGGTTAGGGTTATGATTAGGTAGGTAGTGTAGGGTAAGGAAGGTTAGATTTACGTTTGTGTATGGCAGAACGCATTCTAACAGTGGAAAATACCGTTCCCTCCATACAGATGATCTGCTGGAGATAAACTGGATTTTGATGGGAAAACAGAATTCGACACAACACCGGTGTTTGCACCAGCTATGCGTAAGTTTCATCTTAGCCTAGTTTTGCATATATGGGCATTAAGGTACAATTTACTCACTTTTAAATATTTGATGGTTGCACTATTAAACGTGGGTAGGATGTAACCTAATTGAACTAAATATTTACGGAAGACTCCGACCAGGAGTAATGGTTGGAATAAAAAATCAGACTGATATTTTATGACTCAAGTTTTACGTGACAGGCTCCAATAATTACAACATACATTATAATTTTGATATTTGCACTCATTTACATTTACAAAAAAAACTTGTATGCGGCTCTTCAGCATGAAACTATCGGTGCAATTTTCAGGGTGCATCGCCCAGTATCAAGTTTCAACATGTTCAAAATATATATAGGATATTAAAATGAATAAATGTCTATTTTTCCAGCCTGTTGTATTAGTATTTATTTATTACTCCTTATTTAGTTCCTAAATATTGTTATTTATACAGGGCAAATATACTATTTATCAAATCTACTTTTATTAAGTATCATATTTTAATGGGGATATAATTTATTACAGCTGACATTTACGTGAGCAAACAATGTTTGAACGTCAACCGTAACAAGATCAAAACTTGTTGAAACTGATGGCTTTTTAACACTTCTGTGAACAAATTTGAAGGCTGCTTATTGAATCAATACAGGTAAGTGTCATATAATGGAAAGTAAAAATATATATAATGAAATAATAATAGCAAGATAATAATAATAATAATAATAATAATAATAATAATAATAATAATATTTTTATTAGGCTATTATTCTGAATAGGCATATACATGTAAAAAAAAAAAAAATATATATATATATATATATATATATATATATATATATATATATATATATATATATATATATATATATATATTAAAATGGGTGTTTTATTTAGTTAAATCTGAATACAGAGACAGATTCAGATAATTTTGAGATAGTAACAGATACAGATACAAATACATATAATGGCTGTGCTGCACACCCCTTCTATGTACAGAGAAGCAGATGAGCCCAGAATCTGAATTCAACGCCTGAAGTTGCACGTTAAGCGATTTTCTCCCATAGAAATCAGTTGTAAAATAAGTAAATTTGATTTAGAAAGCACATTTAACTTCAGCTTACACTGACCAAACTGCTGTACAAAAACAATGATAAAATACAATAAAAATAAAAGATAATAATTACTAATCAACAAGTTAATAGCCAGGGAAGGCCAAAGAGTAAAAATGTGTCTTGAGTCTAGATTTAAAGATTGAAGGAGCACACTTAATGTCAGGTGACAATTGATTCCATAAGCGTGGAGCAGCAACTGCAAAGGCTCTGTCACCTTTTAATTTTAGACGTGACAGGTAGCTTCATTAAAAAATAAGGTCAGAAATATAAGATGGTTCTTGTTGATTAAGAGCTTTATAAACAATCAGCAAAATCTTGAATTGAATTCTAAAAAGACCAGAAGCCAATGAAGAGAATTTGAGTTATATGATAATTTTTTTGCACTCGTTAACAGTCTAGCTGCTACATTCTGTACCATCTGCAGACGTGCCAATGAAGATTGGGGAAGACCAAGGTATAGAGAATTACAATAGACCAGGTGTGATGTAATAAATGCATGAATTACCTTTTCCAGATCTTGAAAGTTAAGTGACGATTTAAGTCTGGAGGTGACTCTTAACTGGTAATAGCTGTTTTTATCATCTGAGCTAATTTGATTTTCAAGCATTTAATATCCTCAAGACAGTCAATGAGAGGCTGCAAAGATTCTCTAGATTTTAGTGGGAGGTACAGGAAACAATCATCGGCATAGAAATGGAAAGTGATATTATATTTCTTATGATGTTATCAAGTGCACTGTGAACAAAATCCTGTTGTTTTTACAAAAAAACAAAACAACTGGCAGCTGTGGTTGACCAGAATAATTATGTAAAAAATACAGTTAAAATGTAAACCACTTTACAGAACAGCCTGTAAATTTTACAGTTTCAATGACCAATAAACTTGTAGAAACAGTGCTCAGTGTCACTCACACAAACACTAAACACTGTCAGGGTAACACATGCGAGATTTAAATAATACAGCAAACATTAACTAAATTACATCAAATATAACACAGAACACCCCAGTGTATGTAACTGATATTAAAAATATGATGAAACATAACTAGTCCAATAAAATATAATGAAATGTAATGGGTCACGCAGGGAATTCTGGTAACACCCGATTACTGTTTTTTACTGTATTTTTAACAATAATTTACTGTAAGGAAGTACATGTACTCTCTTGTTCTTTTTACCATTAATTATACAGGAAAAACTTACTTTTGACATTTAAATAATTAAATTTTTACATAATTTTATAGTAAAAATTACTGTATTGTCTTTTCAAATATATTAAAAAATGTTACTGTATATTTTACAGTTAAAATTTGTTAATTAACATTTTACAGTATTTTACTGTTAAAATTACTGACATTTTTTACAGTGTGGAAGCATGTACAGATTGAAGAGTAGTGGCCCCAAAATAGACCCTTGAGGAACCCCACAGGAGACAGAGTAAGATGATGAAAAGAACTGGCCAAATGCCACATAGAATGTCCTGAATTTAAGATATGAATCAAACCATTGTGCTTTATCCTTAATGCCTACCCACTCTTCAAGGGATGACAGAAGGATGTTATGATCTACAGTGTCAAAAGCGGCACTAAGATCCAGTAAAATCAAAACTGCATTATCACCAGAATCAACTACAAGTGACAAATCGTTCACCACTTTTAACAAAGCTGTTTCATTACTGTGATGAGTTGTAAAACCTGATTGAAATGGATAAATGAAATGAATATAGAAAATGCTTCACAGACAGATTAGCCATATTAGAACACTCATTCTGCTCTTTGTTTTCCTCCTTTCAGCACAAATTTCAGCTGAATTTGGTCTTCAAATATCACTGTTTTAGCACATTAAGCCATGCTAAGCATTTTCTTTTTAACGGTTTTCTATGAGAGGAAATCATTTAATGTGCAACTTTGAGCGTTGCGTTCAGATTGTGGGCTCATCTGCTTCTCTGTATATAGTATGCATCATCAATAAGGTGCATACTGAATTGGTCTTTAAATATCACTGATTTAGTACATTAAACCCATGCCGCCCCTGGAAAGATTCTGCGCCGGGCAGCTGCCCATGTCGCCCATGCCTAAATCCGCCCCTGGTATTAGTACAGAAACAGCGTTTTAGAATGTGCCAAGTAAATTTATCTTGTTTTAAAGAAAGTTTACATGTAGATACATTTTACTGAAAAACAAGACAAAAATACTAATTAAGAAAAAAAAATTCCAGTGCACTACATTAGAATGCCGCTTTTTTCTGATTCTCTCTCTGAGTGTTTTTCTCTTAGTATATATTTTAACATGCTCGGATGCTTTGCTTGAGGGAGCAGCTGGCATATACTGATTAAGAGACATTATGCAATCTGACAGAAAAGAGGTATAACTAGAAAACTCTGATAAAATTCTGGCAACCAGAATGTGTATTTTTATGTTCATTGGGAGAATGCCTTCCATTTTCTTTTGGCAAATTCCTCTGATTTCTGACCTCTTTGAATTATCATAATAATTAACATAATCAGGCGTAATCAGGTCAATACCACTGAGATTTTGGTGTTTAAACTTTTTTTAGTATGATATCTGATTTTGTTCTGTAAATGTAAAAGGGTTTTAAGGTTTTTATGCTGTCAATGTGTTGATATTGTTTGTTTCAATGTCTATCCAAATGTGCCAATAGTTACATATAACCTTTATGTTCTATTCATACATAGAAGCTTCCATGAAGCCATTGATTTATTTATTTTTTTCTTGTGGGACCCTCTCAAATCTAAATTTACAGTACTTGGATTAATCTGATTCTCATTTCATGAAAATGTAAAGAGCACACAGCGCTTCCATAGAGACAACAGAATGTGAGAATAAATTTTGACTGTATATAATCTTATTGACATAAAACTTTAAAAAACACTTGTATCACAAAGTGTGAGTTTATGAGTGTGCCTTGCTATAATATAGCAAGCTTTTTAACACTAAGTGGATCATAGCAATAGGGAGCTGTGTGATGGAATCTGCATGGTCATTTTTGTGACGTTTTATATATGTTGAGAGAGGTCAATGGAGAATGGCCAGACTGGTTCGAACTGACAGGGTAAAGTAACTCATATAACCACTCGGTACAATTGTGGTGAGAAGTATAGCAATTCACAGAATGCTATTCTGAGATGCGGTTTGGCACTGTTTTCAATGCACGAGGGGAACCTACACAATATTAGCAGGTGGTTTTAATGCTGTGACTGATCGATGTGTATGTGTGTGTGTATATATATATATATATATATATATGTCTAATATCACACGAGCAAGAGTGCGATATGGCCCTACATCAGCACTGCTTTGATTTGTTCAAGCCTTCATTAGTAATTCAAATAGTTCACTTCAGAAATTCATTGGAAATTTTATTGGATAAACAAGGATGGGTTGATGGGTGTGTGCGTGTCTATGTGTCTTTGTCTCTGTCCGTGTGTGTGTGTGTGTGTGTGTGTGTGTGTGTGAGAGAGAGAGACGGAGCGTGTGCGATCAACTGTTGCCACTCCCAAGCAGAGATGCTGTCAGTGTCCAAGCGGGGGTATTTCTCCCTATTGCGTAGTAGCCGCGCAAGAGTCATTCACTATAGAAACAGCGTTGTCCTCCATCATTTTGAACAGTGTGTATCCAATGTGGAAAATCGGTAAGTGCCTCGAGTTCTGTAATCAAACAGTCTGTTGTGTCTCTCAGCTGTGTTGAGCCTTAATCTGTTTAAAACAATGTCCTAGCTTAAGTAATGTAGTGGTAAAACGAGCGATCAAGGAGCGCTGTTCAATGTAAACAATGACTAATGGATTCACTTTACGTCACCAACTGGCTCATATTACACACAAAAATTGCCACGACCTGCTGGCTAACATATGTAATTTCAAAAATAAAGACAATAACTCCTAACAGATATGCACTACACTTACACTTTAGTTTAAAACGGCAGGAACACAAGTGGAGTGATACACACATAGTGAAGCATCCGAGTGCTGATGCTTTCAGACCATCAGTGCTCATGGAACGTCTCTCGTCCAATCAGATTTGAGGACTGGAACTAACTGTTGTATATGTGTGTGTATATATTTACCTGTTTGAAATAATATCAGGCCATAAAATTATTAGATTATTAGAACCTGTGTTTGATATATATACAATTAAACTATTTGTAATCTCTTTTATAAGTACAAAGAGAAAAGAGAGAAACCAAGACAGAGAAAGTGAAGATGGTAGGAGTACACAAAATACTATTCCCAGTTATCCAGACTGAATCTTTAAACAACAGAATATCATATTTTTCCAAATAAATGTTTGAAGGAGGCCAAATTTATATACCTTGAAAGGACACACAAGGTCCAGGTTATGACTCAAGGATACATGAGCGAAAACAGTCGGCAAAAACAATTACTATTGAACATTGGTTAAAGCCTTGCTTTCTCCAGGAACCACACGTATATCTAAATGCATTATTAACTTATTCCAGAACCAAAAAGGGGTGAGTAAGTCTGGGTGAGCATGATTCCTGACCCAAGGTTCAGAATAGGCTTATGTGTGTGTTTCACATGTGTGTGAGCGAGATAAGATGCTGGAATGAAGCTGTGTGTTTGGTTGGTGGTGAAGCTTTAATTACTCTCCAGAGAGTTCCTCTGCTAACCAGGGACTGGACAGCTCCTAATTAAAACTCATGTCAGGGATCTGGAGCTCAACAGAACTCTCAATTCACTGTTGTCACTGATTCCCAAAGGACCAAGCATCCTACTTGCACACTGTTAATCTGTCATTCTACTGTAGATGACACCAAAACCATGCACTGTAAACAATGGTAATAATGGCTATTAACAGTCATTAATAATGCTAAAATGTTTACTCAGAATCATCAATAATGTGAAAATAAGAGTAATGTGATTATTTTTTTAATTACTTCAAATTTAAATATGCAAATAAAGGCAAGGAGAGCAATATATCAGCTCTATTTACATTTAGTATTCATTTACCAGATGATTTTGTCCAAAGGAACTTTCAAATTAGGAATAAAAACAATTTGAGTCAATGTTGGAAATGCCCGAAAAAAAAGTTTTAGACTTGCTCAGAAAAGTACCAAATTAATGTATGACCTACTATACGGAGATGTAGGTGAGATACTGTGAAAAAAAGCAACTGCGAATTAGGTGCTCTCAGATGAGTTATCTTTATATGAGTGTTATACTTAAATGTCTTTTTTTCACCAGCAAAACAATGTTACCATTAAAATGACACTTTTACATCTTAAAAAGTAAGGGGAAAAAAGGGTAATTTTTCAATGCAATGAACACGCTTTTGGTTTTTTTTGGTTTTTGTTTTTTTCAATACAATTAGCTAATAATACCCATTTTTACAGAAAGTATCAGTGATTTAATATATATTTTTTTTTTTAATCTAAGTTTTTAAATGAAAGTATTCATTGTGTGTGTGTTCCAACAGGAACTTTTAAGAACTCCAAGGACTGTCAATGGTTCCTGCAGTAACCCCATCATAAGACAGATGCTTCGAGGCTCTTAAAATATACATTGATATTCTTTGAGTGTACGAGGTAATTTTAAAGGGTGCCTGGAGGATCTCCAGAGGGTTCCAATGTGGTGGCATCTGTATATTTTAATTTGTACAGTGTAGTTTTCATAAACAATCGAAAAACTCCCTTCCTGCTCCACCCAGACTTTTTATGAAATCTATGCAGCATAACTAGGTCATTCAGAAATTCTCACATATTGATGTCAAAACCGCAGATTTATGTTAATTAATCAAACCTGATTCATTATTCAGCTGCTTGGCTTGCCCTGGTTAATGATAGTGTTAACTAGACTGATAGTTTTCACATGCAAAGAGATTAGCTAGGGCCACGTTAACCCAATGGACAACATGGGCTGCCGTCACTAGTGGCACCAAATAAAGTGGCACAAATAATTATGGTTTTCAATCAGCTATTCCTGTTCCAAAGTCATGTCATTGATATGAACTTGGTCAGAACTTGACATGTCAGACTACTCAAACATTCAGAGCAATGTTTTGATAGGTCCACAGAGTCATAGTTTTTACACCCTTTGCATAATGCCACCTACAAATGGCTTTCAGTACAAATAATCTGTTTTAGCAGAATTATTAGGAGTTTACGCACCTCCATTTTTGAGTGAAATAGCATTTTTTTGTGGATAATTTTGGCTATATTAAATAAAATCTGAAACATTTTGTACTTTTTATCACACTAGTGTGCTTTAATGTTTAACCAGGAAGTTTGTTTTGAAATGCTGATTTTGTAGAAATGGCACAAAGTCAAACTTGTGTTGTTCCCTGTCAAATATGAGATAAAGATTGAGTGTTCAGGAGTATGTTCATCATGTTCATGTTATATGCGCATGAGTGCTTGCAAACACACAGACACACACATGCTCTACACGCACAAGCTCTTTGAGTATTACATAGTTTTTTTTACACATTCTTGCTCACATTTGTGCATGTGTGCTTGCAAACATAAAGGCCTCGTATCTGTGCACGTGCACATACACACACACACACACATACACGAACAAACTCTTTTGAGTATTACATCCTACCAACATTACAACAAACACACAAACATGCATGCACATACACACACACACATACACCAGAAATGTATTTGCCCCACAGTGACCCCTATCCAATAGAATCAACAGAATTGTGGTGTTCCCTGTCAAAGATGACCAGTCAATGAAAATTAATTTTTTTTTAATGCTTTTATTTTCTGAAAAGGGGCACAAAGTAACACTTGTGCTGTTCCTGAAAACTGGCTTAAGCCTCTTTACACATTAACAATGTCATATAAAGAACATTTCATGGAACAAAAATAACAACACTGTTCATATTTCTGTTTTATTTTCTAATAAACAACAAACCAAATCAACAAACACCTGGTGGTTTTGTGTCCTCATGCACATGACTGACAATAGCTTTTCAGATGTGCCTTGCAAATGTGTGCTCTGCATTTGAAAAACACAATGCTTGATAAAATAAACATCATCAAAGAAAGATTCTATTCGAGAGGGGTCACTGTGGGGCAAAGACCGTTCTGGCGTGTGCGTGTGCGTGTGTGTGTGTGTGTGTGTGTGGTATTGTTGGATGGATGAATGGATGTTGGATACAATTCAGGGTAGTATAAATTTCATCTCTGTGAAAAAGAAAGCATATAAAGTCAAGTCAAGTCATTTTTATTTGTATAGTGCATTTCACAACATATATCATCAGCTTTACAGAAGATTTACAGAAGATCAGGCATTAACAGAAGATAAAACTGTAAAATCTATAATGTCTTAGATTCATCATTGTGTAGTTTGATAAAATATGATTGTGTATTGTGTTTAAACATTAGTAATTAAATAATAATTGTATAACTCCAGTGAGCAAGCCAAAGGCGACTGAGACTTGGAACACAAAACTCCATAAGATGTTTTTTTAATGTTGAAAACTTGGCCAACATAATGAATATAATGCCAATATTACTTATTTATGTGCAGTGCAAGTTGTGGTTTAAAATTATTCAACTAAATAAGTGTTAAGGGTCAGTGTTTAAACAAAGATTTTGTATGGACTGACTAATGTCTTTGAAGTCCATCCTGGATTAACTGCAGAAATTCACATAGATTAAATTGTCCTTGTTAGTGGACTGATGAAGGGTTTTGTTGGTAATTAATTGATAGTCTATGTATTCCATTTCAAGAGTGTAGTCCATCATTAGTCCTAGGAGATGCAGGCAGAGATCAATTTGGAGCATCGCAGTTCAACCTGGCCGGTTATTTTGGTGAGGTCTATCCTAAATCCAATGTTCAGCCAATGGCATATGAAGTCTTATGAAGACACGAAGTCCATGCCTTATGGTTGGAGTTGGCATCAGTTCATCCTCTGAAGTCCATTGTAATAGACTGAAGTGATGTTTGGCTGGCACAGGCTGCAATTAGTCATCATCACACAGCGACAGGTAGCAGTGACCTCAGGATAGGAGTCCCAAGGTTGAGACAAGGAAAAAATAAAATAATATTAGAATAGATGCCATTAAATTTATTGCAGAGTTATAGATAATGATCAAATGTTTCTGGTTCTGGTTATGGCAGACCTAAATAAAGCAGCCTAAATGTGAATTCAAGGATAAATTAGGTGTATGCCTGGCTAAATAGATTAGTCTTTAGTTTAGACTTAAACTGAGTGAAAGTCTGCAACTCGAACAGTGTTAGGGAGACTATTCCATAGTTTAGGAGCCAAATATGAAAGTGATCTACCTCCATTTTGTGGATTTTGATATTCTTGAAACAATTAACAGGCCAGAATTTTGCGATCGTAATGAACGTGATGGAATATAGCATGGTAGAAAGTCACTTAAGTACTGCGGAGCTTGACCATTCAAAGCTATATACGTAGTTAAAATAATTTTCTAATTAATACGAAATTTAACAGGTAGCCAATGTAATGATAATAAAATAGGGCTAATATGATCATATTTCTTGGTTCTCGTCAGCACTCTGGGTGCTGCATTTTGAACCAACTGAAGGTTATTTATTGATCTTGTTGGACATCCTCCCATTAATGCATTACAATAATCTAGTCTTGAGGTCATGGACACATGAATTCGTTTTTCAGCATCAGCAACAGAGAGCATATGTCATCATTTAGCAATATTTCTTAGGTGGAAGAATGCTGTTTTACAAACATTGGTCATTTGATTTTCAAAGGATAAATTGGTATATACAAAATATAACACCTAAATTCTTTGCTGTTGAAAATTATGTAACAGTACATCCATCAAGAGTCAAATTATATTTTTGCTGCTTATTTTTAGAGGTTTTTGGTCCAATAATTTGTACCTCTCTTTTGTTGGAATTGAGTAGAAGGAAATTTCTGGCCATCCAATCTTGTATTTCATTGATACACTCTCTAATAATTTTTAATATTGTGAAATCTCATCTGGTTTTGAAGAAATACAAAGTTGGGTATCATCGGAATAACAGTGGAAACTTATTCCACGGTTCCTGATAATATCTTCCAGGGGAAGAATATACAAGGAGAAAAGCAGAGGCCCTAAAACTGATCCCTGTGGCACTCCATACTTTACTTTTGTTTGGTTTGACAATTCCTCATTTACATAGACAAAGTGGTAGCGGTCTGCTAAATAGGACCTAAACCATGCTAATGCAATTCCACAAATGTCAACATAATTCTCTAGCCTATTCAAGAGAATGTTGTGATCTATGTCAAATGCAGCACTGAGATCTAAAAGCATTAGAAGCAAAATGCAGCTGCGATCAGATGATAAGAGCAAGTCATTTGTAACTCCAATAAGTGAAGTCGCTATACTGTGATGAGGCCTAAATACTGACTAAAATTGTTCATATATGTACTTTTTCTCTGTAGAAATGAACATATTTGGGAGTATACTACGTTTTCTATTATTTTCGACATAAACGGGCGATTTGAAATCTTGAGGAAAATTATGAGACACTGTTTTCTGAGGTGCTATGACAGATGATTGCATATTTCCAATTTTAAATTTTATTTCTGATTATTCAATTTTATCAGTAAAGAAATGTATTGTCATTACTCTTGTGCTGTGACAGAATATATGGTTCTGTTGAAGCTTTATTCCTAACCAATTTAGCCACAGTACTGAATAAACACCTAGGATTGTTGTGGTTATTTTCTATGAGTTTGCTAAAATATGCTGACCTGGCAGCTTTTAGTGCCTGTCTGTAGCTACAGATACTATTCTTCCAATACACAGCGAAATACCTCTAATTTTGTATTCTTCCACTTGCGCTCCATTTTCTGAGCTGCTCTTTTGCCATGGTGCAAGGCTTTTTTCTTTAATTTTCTTTAATCGAAGGGTGGCGACACAATCAAGAGTGCTAGATATGACTGTATTTATATTTTCTGCTATTTATCAAGTTCTTCTAGGCTTTGGGATTTACTGAGTGTATGAGATAAATCTGAAAGATTTTTAGTGAAGTTATCTTTAGTGGTCAAAAGAATAGTTCTACCTGAACGATAGCATGTTGTTGATGAGTAACATTAGCCGATCGCAGCATTCAAGAGATGAGGTAATGATCCGAGATGTCATCGATCTGCAGCAGAATTTCTATATTATCAACATCAACTCCATATGACAGAATTAAATCTAGTATCTGATTATGGCGATGATTTGCTCCTGTAAAAAATGTTCTGGCTCCAAGAGAGTTGAAAATATCAATAACTGCTAATCCCAATGTGTCTTTTCATTATCTATGTGCATGTAATACTCAAAAGAGATTGTGCATGCACATGTGTGTGTGTTATTGCACGTGTGTATGTGCGCATGCACAGGCTCGAGGCTTTTATGCTTACAAGCACATATGTGAACATGAATATGATGAATATGCTCCTGAACACTCAATTTCTCTCTTATTTTTTATCTCCCCATTAATTTCCAATGGCCGGTAATTTTGTGTGACTTTGTGCCATTTTGTACAAAATAAAAGCATTTTTCAAAACAAACTTCCTGTTTAAACATTAAAGCATACTAATGTAATAAATAGTACAGAATATTTTTATATTTTATTTAATATTGCCAAAATTATCCACAAATAATAGTTTTCTAACTCAAAAACAGAGGAGCATAAGCTCAGGTCAATGAGACCTATGATCAATAAGTCCAAAAAGACATACAAAACCTGTGGTAACTGAAAAAAAGTTGGCAAAAATATCTAATCCAAAATTTAGTGATAATATAACATAATGAGAGATTTATAAGCAATTTTTATAGGCTGGTCATTTTTGACCGGGAACACCAAATTAGTTAAAAAAATTCAACACAGCACAAGGGATATATATATGAGCGAGAGAGAGAGAGGGAGAGAGAGAGAAAGAAAGAGAGAGAGAGAGAGAGACAGAGAGAGAGATAACTGGATTGTTGACACTAAGGTAAGGGTGCTTTCACACTTGCACTTTTGGTGAGCACCCGAGTTCGAATTATGTCAAATTTCTGTTCGTGGGGTGGTGTGAGTCTTGTTTTCCGAACTCGGGTGCACACCCACAGGGGTACGAGTCATGTGAACTCCGGTGTGGTTATTATTATTATTATGGTTAAATTAATTTCTCATTCCAGCTTGTGTGCAAATAATTGTGAAAATTGTGAACAAATACATTTTTTTGGGTGGTAAATCCAAAGAAAAGCAACGTGAAGCTGAAGTCTTCTTGAGTTGTTGCCTAGTTACAGTAGTAAACAGTTGCTGCTTGTACTCACGTTGATGAGTAATTGGTCCGTGATTCGGACACAAAAAATAGGATGTGAACAGAGACCAGCAGGGGGATGGTGGGGGAGATGAACTCTGAATCCTACATTTCCAACAGGAGGTAAAGCCACGTGAAGAAGTGTTCAAGTGGCCATATTTGTATTCTCCAACTGCCATAGATCAAGGGAGATCAGTTGCAAGGGAGAAGACATATGTTCACAATACATACTCTATGTCTGAAAATGTATGTAACTTTACCTGAGATTCAATTAACTTGTTTACATTCAGCTTGATATGTTGCCACTGAAGATAGTTAGAGATACTGCCTGATATACAGTAGATATACGTAACTCATCAGACTAGAGAAGCTAGAATAATTCTAGACTCTAAATAAATAAACTATTACATGTGTAGGAAGTTTGAATTTTAAAGCTTTACATGCAGATTTCAGATATACAAGTGATTACTGAATGACTAATGTTTACTCAATAAAATTAGATGATTTCCTATTAAGGCAGTAGGCACATTATGGCAATGCTGTGGCTTCAAATTTCTGATGTCAACAGCTATCTAGTTCTATATTACAGATCAGTGTTGTTGATTTAATATGTGCAATAGTTTAGTAAAGTTGCATTTCCGATTGAAATGAATTCATCCTCACTGATATCCTATAGAAGAGAGAGATTGTTCTCTAATTCGGGACTAATTAAAACGAGCTGACGACTTCAGGGTGAATGAAAACAGACTGAACTGTTTGACGTGACAACCTCATGCACTAGCTTGATTTCAAAGATTTATTTGAAAACTAAGAGAACTAAAACTAAAAGAAGAGCAGGAAGAGGGCATTTTGATAGTGGTGAGTGACATTTAATTCATTTTAGATGTCTGCTTGACATTTGTGTTTGTAATGTGACTGCATAGTAAATTTAGTCTAACTGTCGTAGCTATATTTTATGCTTATATGGATTTAAAGGGTTCATGTATTGCTATGTGCTCCTGATTGGAAAAGCTTGTTTGAGTGGTCTGCCATGCTTGATGGCTCTTTGATCACGTCAATGTGGGTATGATTACTTGGACACTGGGAGTGAATTTACGATGAGTTAGCACATGAATTTGAATTAGTTTGTGCTGATGTTGATTACTCGTTATCTATATTTTCAATAGAATACTAGCTTACTATTTACTCAAAACTAAACAGTATACATTGCACTCTGCCTACTATTCATTAAATATAGTGCAAACATATTAAACGTATTTTTTGCATGATTTTTTAGAATATTTTATTTTATAGTAGGCATCATCAGAGCACATGCCAGTGTCATCGACATATCATATGGATTGAAGAAGGTTATTTGACCTAATTTGTGTGTAAATGTGTTAAATGTTGGCAGTACTTTCAAATAAATAGTCAAAACAGAGATGCTAAGAGGGTCAGAAAGAATGTGAAAAATTTTGATGTTACCATAATTTTGGCTCTTTTTGGTGCTAGAAAACTTGACTGAAGAAAAAATAAATAAATGCTACAAATGTAGGCCTACATAAAATTACCTCTTTTAAGGTACCCCAATAATACACATATTGTGACTTTGGTGGAGTCGAAGGGGCATGATTTGATTGTTGGTTGCCGGTAAATCAACATTGACTCACCTTTACGCTGTATAAAATATGAGCCCTTATGATTGGAGAAAGCTTTCAGATTTGCACAGCTGTCATGAAGGTTCTCTTTCTCTCTCTTCACAGGCGTCTCTGACAGGAGAAGGGGACTGATTTGTGAAGCTCGCTCTCTGCAGGGAGCACAAGATGATGCTGAATAAGCTTTTAAGAAGAATGAATAAGAGAGTCTGTGTGGAAATTTAAAAAAAAAGAAAAAAAGCAATTGAAGTTACTGTTCAAAACTGGCTATTCAAGTGAGTAAAGATCATTATTGTGTTTTGTTTTGTTTGCTTTATGGTTGGTGATTATTGCAAACAGAATTATGATAAGAACACATCTCAAAAATATGACAAGCAGCTATGTCTGCTCTCTGAGGAGAAGTGGGTTCTAACTCAACAGGACAACTGTGTGTACACCACGTGAAGTGTCTGCAAGGGACTGTAAACAGTGGGGTGTTCAAATCATGCATCCATTGATTTCCCCAGGTGGTTCCAAATCAATGTTGATTCAAGAGTATGAATACATGTTGACAGCTTACGAAAGTGAATTAATACGGAAGTAAATGTTCATTATTTTCAATGGATTCAGTAGTACACCAAAGAGTACCTGGCATTTCTGTAGCCAGATTGTGCTGTTTGTTCTGTGAACAAATATGACTCTAGACTCTTATTGTAAAAAAAAAAAAACCAGTCGCTTGCCAGAGGAATCTTGGACAGCAACAGTTGCTAAGACAGGATTGGTCAGAAATGTTATAAAGGCATGGCTTAGTGAAGGGTCAATTGAGTTCGTCAATCCATCTGTCCGAGGTAAGGTTTTTTTAAGGAAGCATCTATGTACACATACACAAGACGGACGATTTTGAACCGTCTCACTTTGGTTGCGTTGAGTCAAACACAGCTGTATAGAAGAAATTAAACACACTAGTGCCTATTCCAGTGTTAATCACCTCAAGAGTGTCTAATAACTACATTTACATGTCTAAATGAGAAATAAGGAAATACTGATCTAGAGGCAGTGATAAAATTTATTTTGTCAAAATAAATAAATACAAGGTGACAACGAAGGTCAGTAAATCAGAATGACAATATATTTGAGTAGTTCTACAACAAATAAATATAAATTGTGTGCAAAAAGATGTCTATGAAAAGCGTAGGCCTTGTATCAAATGTGACAAATAAATAAGTGTGTGAAGTTATAACAGGTGTAATTAGATGAAATACAACTGGTTTTAGATCACAGTATGAGGCAGGTAGGAGAAGGGAAGGTGTGATTCTGGAATAAAAACAAATTGTAATGAGGCTGCCGTAGGCAGGGATCGAATCCGGGTCAGCCGTGCTCTAGTGTTAGGTGTCTTACCACTGAATTAACTCTTGTTCTGGGCACAGATGGGGCAAGCAGTGATGGAGGATGTCGCTCTGCAGTTTGGGCCACCAGAACTTCCTCTGGACAAGCTTGCAAGTCCTGGTAGTTCCCGGGTGTCCAGAAGGGAGGGTGGCATGAGCCCACTGCAAAACCTCAGAACGGAGACAGTTAGAGATAAAGAGGTGCCCTGGTGGGCCATTACCTGATCCTGGTTGCTGCAATTTGTCTCAATATCCCACTGGATGGGGGCCAACACACTGGAGGTGGGGAGAATGGGTTCTGGACAGGACTCCCCCTCTGATGGCTGAAACTGTCTTGAGTGCATCTGGCTTGAGATTCTTGGAACCCGGGCGATAGGAAAGTGTGAAATTTAACCGGTTAAAAAAGAGGGACCAACGGGCTTGTCGGGAGTTCTTTGCCTCTTAGATGTAGGTGAGTTTCCTGTGGTCTGTCCATATGAGGAAAGGGTGTTTGGCCCCCTCCAGCCAATGCCTCCACTC
Organism: Moxostoma hubbsi; assembly: GCA_032164185.1. NCBI lineage: Eukaryota > Metazoa > Chordata > Actinopteri > Cypriniformes > Catostomidae > Moxostoma > Moxostoma hubbsi. The sequence continues at coordinate 11,740,367 of JAVLUX010000019.1, forward strand.
CTGCAATGCCATCTTAATGGCGAGCAGCTCCCTGTTCCCAATATCATAGTTCCTCTGAGTTGGGGTAAGCTGATGTGAGAAGAATGCACATGGGTGAAGAGTATTATCACTCTTACCCCTCTGTGACAGGACAGCTCCTACCCCCACATCTGAGACATCCACCTCCAATACAAAGAGCATCTCTGGATCAGGGAGGGTAAGGATGGGGGCAGATGGGAAGAGTCTCTTTAATTTGTTGAAGGCCTGGTTAGCTCTGCTGGTCCACGCAAACTGTCTGGTTGCCTTCTTGGTGAGTGCGGAGAGAGGCTCTGCAAAAGAACTGAAGTTTCTAATGAACCTCCTATAAAAATTGGAGAAGCCAAGAAAGTGCTGTACCTGCTTAACTGAAGAATGTATGGGGCCAATCCAAGACTGCCCGAATCTTGCCAGGATCCATCTGAAGACTGCCCTTGGACACACAGAAGATGAGGAAAGAGACTGCCGGGACATGAAATTCGCTCTTCTCCAGCTTCACAAAGAGCCTATTCTTCACCAACTGTACTAGGACCTGCCGAACGTGCTGAAAGTGTTCTTGGTAGTTGCGAGAGAAATGAGGATGTCATCCAGATAAACAAATACAAACCTATTTAGCATCATTCTGAGCGCATCATTAATAAAGGCCTGGAAGACGGCTGGGGCATTTACCAGGCAGAATGGCATTACCTGATATTCGTTGCGGCCCATCGGGGGTTGAACACTGTCTTCCACTCATCTCCCTCACAGATTCTAACAAGGTTGTATGCATACCGAAGGTCTAGTTTGGTAAAGATGGTGGCACCCTGCAGGATCTCAAAAGCCATGGACATGAGGGGGAGAGGGTACCGGTTCTTGACAGTAATATGGTTTAGACCTCGGTAGTCAATGCAGGGTCGGAGGCTGCCATCCTTCTTTTCCACAAAGAAAAAAATGGCTCCTGCAGGTGAGGTGGAAGGGTGGATGAATCCACTGTCCAGAGATTCCTTGAGATATTTGTCCATGGCCAACCTTTCAGGGCCAGGGAGAGAGTAGAGCCTTCCACGAGGTGGGCAGGTAGTAGGAAGCAGATCAATAGAGCAGTCATAAGGTCTATTAGGGGGCAGCGAGGCAGCTCTGTCTTTAATCAAGACTTCGTGGAGGTCTGCATACTCCAGGGTACTCGGGATAACTCGGGAAGGTGCGTTAGAGACTCGGGCTTCGCCAGCTCCATCTTGAGAGGAGGCACGACCTCCATGGACAGGGTCTCGGGAACAGAGGTACAACTCCTCCTGGAGACATCAGAATGACCTTAGCGGGTTGGGGATACAACAGATGGCGACGTCTGAGACACGGCAGTTGGTTCCCCAGGTTCTAACAACCCCTCGGGACCAGTCAATGTGTGGGTTGTGTTCGGTTAGCCATGGGAAGCCAAGAATTAGAGAAAGCTTAGGAGAGTGAATCAAGAGGAACAGTATTTGTTCCTGGTGTTGCCCCAACCTTAGCTGGAGAGGTGGGGTACATTGACAAACTTGTCCGGAACCCAGGGGGCTGCCATCAACTGCTGTAATATTAAGGGGTTCTTGAAGGGTAACACGCTGAATAGATAGTCTCTTGGCCAACTCAAAATCTTTAAAACTCCCGGCAGCCCCAGAGTCTACAAAGGCACAAACTTGATGATGTTGAGGGCCGTGGGTAAGAGTGCCATGGATGGTCAAACCCGAGGTCGCCGAGCAGGGGATGGTTCCTATTTTCGCCCTGGCTCCCCTCCGCCTGGGCGAGAGTTGGCTTTTCCCGACAACTCAGGACATGCAAGGCAAAAATGGTCCGACTTGCCACAATAGAAACAGCACCTGTCCGTCATCCATCGGTTGCGTTCTGCTTGGGATATTCTGGTTCTACCCAGCTGCATGGGTTCCTTGGGGTCACTAGGGGACGAAGGCAATTTGATAGGGTTGGCAGACTCCAGCAATCTGACCTCCTGCTGTCGCTCCTGTTGGCGTTCTCTGAGGCGAGAACCTGTCAGGACCGCCATCAAATCGTTCAGGGGCTGGAAGTCTGGGCTCTGACGGCAAAGAAAGTATAGGCCCTGGTGAAGGATCAGGAGGTGGGGCTCGGGATGAGGCTTGAGACTTTAGGACAGCAACAATATACACATGCAGTATATAAGTTTCAATGAATCAGCCTTTCAGAGCTCAGACAGTCAGGTCCTGCTGTCTGCAACAGAATAATTTTCCAAGTCATTTCAGTTACAAGAGGCTGATATAATTTATGTTATTTGTGGGATTTAAATTGAAACTGCAAGCTATTCAGCCTTGAAGATGCAATTTAAATAGAATGCAAAGCACCTTTAAACACATTTTAATTAACCATAAATGAATTAAAAAAAAATATGTAGAATGTAATGGTTATTTGCATACTTTCTTAGCACATCATGTATTAAAATCATGTGCATTAATGTAACTGATTTAAAAAATATTGTTTGTAAGGGGTTCACACTGTATGTGTAAGAGGCAATGAATTTCTCAGCTGAATCTGTTTTGCCTGCACATAGTGTACAGAACTAAATAAAAGATACAAAGAAACTGAACTGCTGTGCATTGAGCAAGTACTACAGAGACATCTTTAACAGTTGCGCATTGTAACCATGTTGTAGTATTATACATGCAGAAGAATTTAAACAACATGATTTGAATCTAGGATTTACCCAATCTTAATCCTCATCATAATTGGTGCCAGTGAGTTGCATATCTGGCCAATAAAGCTAACAAAGAGACTTGTGTATATCCCATATGACTTGAAAACTTCTCTGCAAAGAGGCCCTAAGTTCAAAGGTCAAAGCAATAAAAGACAGAACACACACTCTTGGAGATCCAGAGGGACTCGGGACACACAAGATTATGTCCGATATAAACCAGTTTGCAACACTTAGACTCATCAGATCACGTGACATCGTGACCATGGTTCCGCAAACAGCATCTTAAAAAGGACATTCCTTAATCCAGAAAGATCTCACACAAAGTATTTTGCTGAATCAACCTTCTAAAATGTACAGAATGTATTTAAATCCGCAATTCATACAATACCTAGGCGTGCTAGGCAATTCTGACATTTGCTTTTAACTGTGGTATCTTGTATAACAAATGATTGATTGATAAATAATGACAAATTAATGATTATAGCTAGATATACCTCTTTAAAACCTGTGTAATGTTTTATCCATGTTGTATAACCTGTTAATTAACCAGTATGATTTGTAACCAGGGATTTTCATGTTTTGTTATCTAAACGCATAATGTCCATAAAAATGTTTTATGTTTAGTATGTAAATGTGCACTGGCATATGCAGAGAAATCTGATGACAACGGATGTCATGCCTCTTGTACCATTTGCAAGATATAAAGTTAATGATTAAACATGCACTATTTTGAGCAGGAATTTTAAAAGAATCTGAAACAAAGAACCATATATCAACTGTCGGAAAAGACAGCCCAGTTGACCATGTGACTCTGAAATGTCACTTCTGATTGGCGCAGGACATCTTTGGGGATGCGGCCAATTCCAGTTCAAATGTTTCCAACCAGGAAGAACATGCTATCTTCAGTCAAAACTGCTGACTGCTCAGACTTTTCTCTGACTCTTCCCTCGTGGTAATCTCTGGATCTAGTCAGAACTAGACCCATGCCATGTGAAGTCCAAGGAAGCTCGGGACTGAAAGTCCAGAGGAAGCCTCTCACCCTCTATGGTCCATGAGAAGGCCTCACTTCAAAGCCAACCTCATCATTCATACAGACAATAACTCTGATCTTACAGAGGTCCAAAACATTGACGAAACTAACTTTCGACTAAGAGCCAAGAACCATGCAAAACAAAGAATGCAAGGAAACACCACAAAACGCAAGTACATCTCTAATATTGTGCTCAAAGTGCTGGTGTATTAGTTGAATACTTTGGGTAATCTGATTGCAAATTGAAGTAGACTCAAATATGGTTAAATGTTTATCAAGGCTTTGTCAACAGACTCCATAAAGTTCATTTTCACTGTATTGATCATTTATTTCACATTCTGTCACTCTTCTCACCAACCTGTCTTTTGTATATATGTGTTAGATTAGATTTATGTTTAGAATAGCAATAAAGTTTGTCTGTGTTCAAAGACGACGTGACTGTGGTATATTTTGATAAATAATCTCATTCCTGTTTCTAAAAGATTTAGCTTCAAAGCTGTACCTAAATACGTGTGATATTATTTATTTTCAATAAGCCATGAGATTAATATCACTCCAATAAGTGAATTAATCATAATTCACTTATTAAAGCTAATTCCTTACAGTAGCAATTGTGAGCGAATACAACTAGACGTTGTATTACGATTTTAATGGTGGAGCATTTATTCAGACAAATAATCTAGTTATTTGTCATTTATATAATTTATAATAGTTGTAGAACACGACTAATTCCATTATATATTTAATTACCTAATAATGTACAATGAGGACAGTTTAATTATTTCATAGCTCACATATTTCAAGACCCTAAATTCCCTTCTAAAATTAGCATACCAAATACCAAATGGTGTGAGAAAGTGGGCACGCTAATGGTTCCCGTATAAATTCATCAGTACCAAATATCCTACATACTGTATAATGGTGTGAGAATGAGAGCAAATTAACAGTTCCCTTCTAAATGGCGCATACCAAATATCCTACAATGTCAACAACCACATCTCCCTCTGAAAACGTTTCAACACAATCCACACGCGAACATGGATAATCAAGTCAAGTCAATTTTATTTATATATCGCTTTTCACAACACGCATCGTTTCAAAGCTGATTTACAGAAAAACATGCATTAACAGAAAATTAAACTGAAATATCTATTATGACTTAAGAGTCATCATTGGGTAGTTTGATTAAATAGGATTGTAAAGTGTGAATAAATAATTAAATAACAATTGTATTTAGAACCCCAGTGAGCAAGCAGAAGGCGAGTGTGGCAAGGAACACAAAACTCCATAAGATGTTGGTTAATGAAGAAAAATAACCTTGGGAGAAACCAGGCTCACTGTGGGGACCAGTTCCCCTCTGGCTAAATAGCATGAATATAATGCCAATATTAGTTATTTATGTGCAGTGCAAGTCATGGTTTAAACTGATTAAACTAAGTAAGTGTTAAGGGCCAGTGTTTAAACAAAGATTTTGTAAGAAATGTAAGATTAATGACTAATGTCTTTGAAGTTCATCCTGGATTAACTGCAGAAGTTCACATAGATGCATTATCTTTTGTTAGTTGGCCAATGATGGCATTTGTTGGCAATTAATTGATATTCTATGTATTCCATTTTAAGATTGTAATCATTATTAGTCAAGGTGATGCAGGCAGAGATCAGTGAGGTGCATCACAGTTCAATCAGCAAGTCCAAGGTTCAGGCAGTGGCATATGAAGTATCCCATGATTTATGGTTGGAGTTGGCATCACTTCATCCCCTGAAAGCCATCGTAATAAACTGAAGTGATGGCTGTCACCAGCAGCATTTAGTTGACATCACTCAGAGACACATAGCAGTGGTGTCCGACACAAAGCAGGAACAGAGCTGGATCTGCCCTGATCCAGAAGTTGCGACATGAAAACAAATTATATTAGTGTAGATGGCATTACATTTTTTACAGAGTTATAGATCATGATAAATGTTTCTGGTTCCAGCAGACCTAACTAAAGCAGCCAAACTGTGAGTTGATGGATAAAATATGTGCATGCCTGGCTAAATAGAGTCTTTAGTCTAGACTTAAATTGAGTGAGTGTGTCTGCATCCCAAACAGTGTTAGGGAGACTATTCCATAGTTTTAGTGCCAAATAGGAAAAGGGTCTACCTCCTTTTGTGGATTTTGTTATTCAAAGAACTATTAACAGGTCAAAATGTTGTGATCGTAATGAACGTGATGGAATATAGCATGGTAGGAGGTCACTTAAGTACTACGGAGCTAGACCATTCAAATCTGTGGTATGTAGTTAACAACATTTTTAAATTAATATGAAATTTAACAGGTAGCCAATGTAATGATGATAAAATGGAGCTAATATGATAATATTTATTGGTTATAGTCAACATTCTGGCTGCTGCATTTTGAACCAATTTAAGTTTATTTAGTTATTCATTATTCAGTAATGCATTAAAATTATCTAGTCTTCAGGTTTGGGGAGTAATGGAATACATGTAACAGGATTATATATTTAAAATACAAAATATAACTAACTGTATTCCACTACAGTTACAATATAAATAAACGGTAATTAGAATAGATTTATATTCATAAAGAATTTTGATTACTGAAGAAATTAAATGTTCTTGTCATTTGCTTCATTTAATATTTATAAAACATTTAAAACATTTATCCAAAAAAATTATGCAATCCAAAGTGCATTTCAACAGCAGTGAAACACTTACTTCTGATGTGTTACATTCATACGAGCAGACAGAGAAGTAATTCTGAAGTAAATTTGGAGCAGAAAGAATAGAAATAATCCTTGTGTAAATTGTCAGCTTTAGCTAAACTAAAATTATATTGAGAAAATTCACGTTGGATCATAATTTCTTTTTTTCTAGTAAGACCTTTTTTAAGGCAAAAATCATATTCTTGATAATAATTTTTGTGTTTTTCCTGTAAAAATTTGAAAACAATCCTTAAAGAAGATCAATTAGATTGATGTTGTTTTGGAAACAACACTATATAAGATATTTAGGTTTTTCAGATAATGTATTTGTGGCAGCGGGGGCGTGGTCAAGCGCCCGTCCGGGGAAAGAAAGCTGTAAGGGCACTTGCACCTGAGCTAAATTTTGTCTAACACCTGTCTCTAATTTCAGTGAGTACGGGGAGAGCGGCATAAAAGAGCCTGAGAACCTGCAGTCCGAGAGAGAGAGAGAGACTTACGCCAGTCCAGTGGTGGCAACCCAGGAATACAGTTTATATTTATTGTAAGAAGAAGTTGATATTTTAAGAAGAAGTTTATATTTGTTGTAAGAAGAAGTTTATGTTTAAAAGTGGAAAATTAAAGCTTATCTTGAGAGAGTGGAACACCGTTCCCGTGTCCTCTTTCCTGCCCCGACAACGAGCTGTTCTACAGTATTTTTAACATGTGTATTTTTTCTTACTGTACTGGCAGAGTTTTTATAGTCAAAATAAGTGAAACAAATCTACCAGTGCTGAAGAAGTAATCCAAAATAATTAGACCTTGAGTAATCTAATGGAATGTGTTACAAATAACATTTTACAGCATGTATTCTGTAATCTGTAGTGGAATACATTTCAAAAGTAACCCTCCCAACTCTAATCTTGATGTCACTAACGCATGAATGAGTTTTTCGGCATAAGCAACAGATAGCATGTGTTGTAATTTAGCAATATTTGGTTGAAGATTACTGTTCTACAAACATTGAAAATCTGATTTTCAAAGGACAGATTGGTATCAAATATAACAGTTCTTCGATGTAGAAGATGATGTAACAGTACATCCATCAAGAGTCAAATTATATTTTAGCTGCTTATTTTTAGAGGTTTTTGTTCCAATAATTAGTACATCTGTTATTTTGGAATTGAGTTGAAGGAAAATTCTGTCCACCCAATATTTGATTTCATTGATACACTCTGCTAATTTGGAGAATTGTGAAATGTCATCATGTTTCGAAGAAATATAATGTTAGGTATTGTAGGCATAACAGTGGAAACTTATTCCACGGTTCCTGATAATATCTCCCAGGTAAAGCATATATAAGGATAAAAGCAGAGGACGTAATACTGATCCCTGTTAAATCTTAAATTTTGTTTGATTTGAAAATTCTTCGTTTACAGACACAGTGGTAGTGGTCCGCTAAATAGGAACTAAACCATGCTGAATGAAAGTCCACAAATACCAACATAATTCTAAAGGCTATTCAAGAGAATGTTGTGATCTATGGTGTCAAAGGCAGCACTAAGATCTAAAAGCACTAGAAGATAAATGCAGCCATGATCAGATGAATAGAGCAAGTCATTTGTAACTCTGATAAGTGCAGTATCTGTACTGTGATGGGACCTAACTCCTGACTGAAATTGTTAATCTATACTATTTCTCTGAAGAAATTAACATAATTGGGAGGACACTACCTTAGTATTTTCAACATAAACGGGAGATATTGAAATTGGTCTACAATTAGCCAATTCTTCAGGATCAAACTATGGCTTCTTAATAAGTGGTTAGATAACAGCCATTTTAAACTATTATAGTTTCTTGGGACATGCCCTAAGGATAGCGAGGAGATGATAATATTAAGAAGAGGTTCTGAGATTACTGGAAATATCTCTTTTAAGAGCTTAGTCTGTATTGGATTATACATGTTGTGGCTTCTGATGTTTCAATAAGTTAGCTCTTCATGACCTATGACAGCGAAGGATTGAAGTTGCTTGTAAAGAAATTTATTAGACACTGTTTTCTGTGGCACTGTGACAGACGATTGCATAATTCCAAATTTATTTCGGATTATTTCAATTTTATCAGTAAAAAAAAATTATTAAGTCATTACTATTGCGCTGCGATGGAATATCTGTGTCAGTCGAGGCTTTATTCCTAACCAATTTTGCAACAGTACTGAATAAATACCTTGGATTGTTGTAGATATTTTCTATGAGTGCGAAAATATGCTGTCCTGGCAGCTCTTAGTTTTTGTCTGTAGCTACAAACACTATACTTCCATGCACCGCAAAGTACCTCTAATTTTGTATTCTTCCACTTGCGCTCCATTTTCTGAGCTGCTCTCTTGAGAGCATGAGTGTGATCATTGTACCATGGTGTGGGGCTTTTTTCTTTAATTTTCTTTAATCGTAGGGGTGCTAGAGAAGACTGTATTTATATTTTCTATGTTCTTCTAGATTTTTTGGCTATTTTTTAGTTTTTTTTTTTGCTTTTTGTACTGAGTATGTGAGATAAATCTGGAAGAATATTAGAGAATCTATCTTTAGTGGTCGAAAGAATAGTTCTACCTGAATGATAGCATGGTGTATATTGAGTAACATTAGAGGCATACAAGAGATGAGATAATGATCTGAGATGTCATCGCTGTGTGGCAGAATTTATATAGTAACATCATCAACTCCATATAACAGAATTAAATCTAGCATATGATTATGGTGACTTGGTTCTGTCACATTTTGTCTTACGCCAAGAGAGTTGAGAATATTGATAAATGGTAATCCCAATGTATCATCTATCTATCCATCTATCTATCTATCTATCTATCTATCTATCTATCTATCTATCTATCTATCTATCTATCTATCTATCTATCTATCGGTCTGTCTGTCTGTCTGTCTGTCTATCATGTCAAGTCAAGTGTTTTCTATTGTCATTTCATGCATATACATCTAGTACAGTACCCAGTGAAATGAAACAATGTTCCTCCAGGACCATGGTGCTACATAAATCAACATGACAAATCATAAAACAAACACATAACTACATGAGACTACACAGAACTAAAAGACCTACATATTTCTACATAAAGTCCATGTGCAAACGTGTGCAAACAGTATAAGACAGTACAACAATTGCTGAAACAGGACAACAGGCACATGCTTGGGGGAAGTAACTGTTACACAGTCTGGCAATCAGGGCCCAAATGATTTGGTACTTTTTGCCAGACGGCAAGAGGGAGAAGAGTTTGTGTAAAGGGGTGTGTAAAGGGTCATCCACAATGCTGGTGACTTTGCAGATGCAGTGTGTGGTGTAAATGTCTATGAAGGAGGGAAGACAGACCCCGATGATCTTCTCAGCTGTGGTGCAATTTCCAAACCAGGCAGTGATGCAACTCCTCAAGATGCTCTTAATAGTCCCGCTGTAGAATGTTGTGAGGATGGGGGGGAGATGAGCTTTTATTAGCCTTTGCAGAAAGTTGAGACTGCTGGTTTTCTTGGTTATGGAGCTTGTGTTGAGGGACGAGATGAGGTTCTCTGCCAGTTGAATTTGGTACTCTTGATGATCTACACAGAAGAACATCGCTGTTCAGCGGAGAGTGGTCTCTCCATGCTCTCCTGAAGTCAACAACAATCTCTTTTGTTTTGTCCACATTCAGAGACAGGTTGTTGGCTATGCACCAGTCTGTTAGCCACTGCACCTCCTCTCTGTATGCTGACTTGTCGTTCTTGCTGATGAGACCCACCATGGTTGAGTTAACAGAGTGAAGTAAAGTGATTATATATACACTACCGTTCAAAAGTTTGGGGTCACTTGTCTGAAATGTTTCTCATGATCTTAAAAATCTTTTGATCTGAAGGTGTATGCTTAAAAGTTTGAAATTAACTTTGTAGACAAAATATTATTCTGCCAAAACATATACATTTATTTAATTACAAATCTAAAATTTCCTAAAAAAAAAAAAGTTTTTGAAATGGATGACTTGGATCAAAATATGAAGAAAAGAAGCCAATAAGTGCCCAACATAGATGGGAACTCCTTCAATACTGTTTAAAAAGCATCCCGGGGTGATTCCTCAAGAAGTTGGTTGAGAAAATGTCACGAGTACATGTCTGCAAAATCTAGGCAAAGGGTGACTACTTTGAAGATGCTAAAATATTACATAGTTTTGGATTTATTTTGGATTTTTTGGTCACAAAATAATTCCCATATTTCCATTTCTATTATTCCATAGTTTTGCTGACTACTATTATTCTAAAATGTGAAATAAATAAATAAATAAAGAATGAGTAAGTGACCCCAAACTTTTGAACGGTAGTGTATATATATATATATATATATATATATATATATATATATATATATATATAATTATTATATATAATTGTTTGAAACAAGTCTAGCACTTATATCCAGACATTGCAGAAAGTCACATAACTGCAGTTTTCCTCAACAGGTAGAGGACAAGTGCAGAAAGATGTTACATCAGCCCATACACTAACGCTCAGTATTTCAATTCGAGTTGTGCTGTAGGGCTTGTTTGATGTGCATGGCAATGAAAAGCTACATAAATTATTTTTTCAATTTTCCATGACTGGGGCCAGTTCTCAAACTTGTCATTTTATACCTGACAATAAAATATTTGTGTTGTATTTTTCTTAAAATGGACTAGTTATTTTTACTAATGGTGTTTCTCTACTTTAAATTATTTCAACCCTGTCATGTATGATGTCCAATACTGTGGACCAATCTAAATTGTGATGTTGCATTCAAACCACCATGGGTGATTGCCTCATTGAATTGAGTGAATTTCCCTCATTGTGTCGTGTTTTTAAAAAATAATAAATATTATTATTTATAACATACAGTAAGTACAATTTAGCTGACAAAAGTGGTGATGTGCCAATAACTATTAAAAAAAACAATCACAAAAAATTCCACCATTTAAGGAGGTACATTTTTAGAATTGGTGCCCGCCTAATGTTGGTCCCCTTTGAATTTTCTTCATCATAAAGGTAGAATTGCATATGCTGCATACCCAGTTGAACCACTGAAAAAAATGGGAACAATTATTTTTGTTTGGAAGTAAAAAGTACAGTTGGGGTACTCAGACTCGTGTCCGAGTCACAAGTCGAATTTTAATGGACTTGGACTTGTTACAGACTCTGATGATTTTATACTCGGACTTGATTCGGACTCAAGCCTTTGGGACCAGCTGAGTCCATGAGATTTGTGATGCAATGAAAAAATTACAAATAAAGAACAAAACAGAAATTAAGGAACACATCTCTGTCTGTATGGATCTGTATTAGCCCCTGAAGTTGTAGACGTAGCCAGAGTTGTTTCACTGTGTTTAAACAAATACATGCAGGGTTGGGAGGGTTACTTTTGAAATGTATTCCACTACAAATTACAGATTACATGCTGTAAAATTTAATTTGTAACATATTCTGTTATATTACTCAACTTCAGTAACATATTCTAAATACTTTGGATTACGTCTTCAGCAGTGGTAGATTTTTTTCACTTGTTTTGACAATAAAACCTCTGCCAGTACAGAAAGACAAAATACACGTTAAAAATACATTCTCTGAAAAACCTAAATATCTTATGCAGTGTTGTTTCTAAAACAAGACAAATCAAATTGATCTTGTTTTTTAAGAATATTTAGATATTTTTACAGGAAAACAATACAAACATTATTATCAAGAATAAGATTTTTGTCCTAATATCAAAGGTTTTACTAGAAAAAAGAAATTAGGATCCCACATGAATTTCTTGATATAAAAAATGATCATGCCTGGTAACATGTGCATGTTAAATGGCTAGAAATAGCATATGAGATTAGTATAAAGCTGACAATTTATACAAGGTTTTTTCTATTTCTTCTGCTTCAAACTTACTTCTCTGTCTGCTCGTATGAATGTAACACTTCATAATAAAGTGTTTCACAGCTGTTCAAATGCACTTTGGGTCGCATCATTTATATGTATAAATTTTTCCATCTGAAAGGACTAAATATTTAATGAAACAAATGACAATAAAATGCAAAATAATCTCTTCAGTAATCAAAATACTTTTCGAATGTAACTGTATTCTAAATACCAGTGATTTAAATTGTTACTGTAGTGGAATTCAGTTACTTATATTTTGTATTTTAAATACGTAATCCCATATGCACATTCACAACCACACTCATCAGTCAACCCATACGTTTGAATGTTACTACAGAGACTACTGTATAACATCGACTACAGAAGTGGCTGGCAAGATGAAAACATAAAGACGGATGCATCCAATGTAATAGAAACTAAACAAGGTAGTTTCACACAATACGGGACCTGACAACTGGTAAAATTGTGTGTGGCATTTGTGCAGCCAAGACGGTGCTTGGATTGTGGTTTCATCATGGTTAAAAACTTAAAATCAAGAATTTCATTGATTGAAGTCACCCACATCATGTCTCTCACAGTTTACTAAAAACAGCATATCAAAATAAAATTACATCAAAATTGTATGAATTCTTTTATGCGTAATGTATCTACAGATGAAGGCTTCTGTAGTCTCTTGTGGTCCACGCAGTTTTGTCAGCTTGAACTGGTCCATAATAGTTTTAGGAATTAACTGTGTAACTTTTTAAATAGTCTGGTGAAAAAAGCGTTAATGCTAAAGTAGACAGAAACTCTAAACAGATAAACAGCACCTGTTTATTATTGATTGACTATTTTCAAAGCATTTATGAGCTATTTAAAATACATTATTTTACAGCATTTTTTCCACAATTCACAACATTCCACCATGCATATTAAAGTATTAGGATATTTTGGGCAGTGAAATGTTTTGTTTATAATTTCATTATAGACTATAAAATAAATGTATTATTCGGTGACAGAGTTTGTGTATGAAGCTAAACTTCATGCTACAAGATGAATTTAGTTTGTTATGATGTGTTTTTATTATATTTATGACAAAAAAAAGTATTGTTCTCCATGTTTTTGCAGTTAAAGCTGAATGAAATAATTTTTGGTTGGTATTTCAAGATTTCAGACTGATTGCCGCTGCCGCTCAAGCAAATATCAATTACTGTAAAAACAAAATATCTTCTGCGGCAGCTGCTGCGATATGTACACGGACACATAAGGGATTTATGTACATGAGCAGCACACTGAACTGCCCTGCACTGTGCGGTTTCCCTCACTATAAAATCATGTCTGTGACGACATGGCCCTAATATTATCAGTGGAATTTTCCAGTGTTTTTGGATGTAGCATTTGCAGTCAAATTGTAAGATATAACATCTCAGCGACAGCTAATTTGACTCATTTGTATGTACTGTATTTTCCCAATCAGTTGGCAGATAGAGAAACAATAAATCTCAGTATACACTATTATTTCTTTAGATAGGGATCATTTTAATTAAAACTAAATTAAATTGAATTGAAAAACTGAAAATGAAGTAGAACTAAAAACTAAATTAAAATTTGAAACATAACCTTGGTTGTAATGACTAATGCATCGTTCACTTTCTTCATTCTGTGTTTGAGTGGAGGGGAAAAAGCAACAAATAATTGAAATGTCAACAGGACGCAATAAGAATCATGTTGAAGGACAGCTTTGTCTTCATACACCTAAAGCATATGCTTTCATTCTGAAACCACTTTGAAGATTTTTCTGCAGGATACTAATCATAAAATATATATATGAAAGGCAATAGAGTTTTTTTTTGTTACATTTATATTGACAAACTCTTTTTCTTATTTGTTTACAATAATCTTAACACATTGTTGAATATACAATTACAATTTTAATTCAGATTCATGAATAGATTCATGGCGGCACGGTGGTGCAGCGGTTAGCACTGTTGCCTCACAGCAAGAAAGTCATGGGTTCAAACCCCGGTTGCCCCGGCCTTTCTGTGTGGAGTTTGCATGTTCTCCCCGTGTCTGCGTGGGTTCTCTCCGGGTGCTCTGGCTTCCTCCCACCATCCAAAGACATGCAGGATAGGTTAATTGATGTCTCCAAAATTGCCCTAGGTGTGAATGTGAGTGTGAATGGTTGTTTGTATATGTGTGGCCCTGCGATGGACTGGCGACCTGTCCAGGGTGTACCCTGCCTTTCGCCCAATGTTAGCTGGGATAGGCTCCAGCCCCCCCGCGACCCTGTACAGGATAAGCGGTTGACGATGGATGGATGGATGGATGGAATAGATTCATTCGGACTCGACTCAGACTCAGCCTGTTATGGACTAGTACTTGAGTCTGACTTTTGGACTCAAATTCAGACTTGTTTGTTTAAAGACTCGGACTCGACTCAGACTCGACTAAGGTGGACTTGAACCCAACACTAGTAAAAAGGATCATTACAGGAATAGTTCACTCACCAAAAAAAAAGAAAAAAAAAAAAAAAAGGAAAGGACAAGCTAAAAATTGCTGCATTTTTTAAAAAAAATCCGGGTTGGGTGACTGGTTCCTGGGGTCCGCTCACAGCCTCGCACCCCCCCCCCCCCATGGTCCCGTTTTTCCCGGAAGTGCATGATGAGCTGACGTCTACGTGGAGAGCACCCCTCTCCATTCGTCGCAAAGCCACTCGCTCATCCGCTCTCGCTACCCACGAAGGCGGAGCGGCCCATGGGTACACGGCGATTCGCCAGGTGGACAGGACTGTTGCGCTCCACCTGTGCCCCGGAAACCCTACCACCTAATGGGGTTGCCCTGTGCTCCCCTCCAAGGCCTGTAGGACAACATCTTCATTGACCGCCAAAGCCTACAGCGCCACCAGACATGCCGCTTCAACCCTGCACGCCATGGCCCTCCTGCAAGTCCACCAGGCCAAGGCAGACAGAGCCTCAGAGCCACGGAGGTCACAGCACAGTCACTCTGGCAGACGATGGCCACGCTCGTGGTCCAGGAACGTCATCTGTGGCTGAACTTGGTTGAGATGCGTGAAACCGACAAAGCTCGCTTTCTTAACGCCCCTGTCTCCCAGTTCGGCCTCTTCGGGGACACCGTCGAGGACTTCGCTCAGCAGTTCTCCATGGTGAAGAAGCAGACGGAGGACATTTCACACATCCTGACCTCCTCCTCAGTCACTAACCCGCCCCCTGCCGGGTGTGCGGAGCAAGGTAAGTGCTTCGAGTTCTTTCTCAGCACTAGAGCCCCTGGATGCGTCTTCGCCTCCCGACACCGTACTACCTGCTCCACCCCGCTGCTCCGCAATGCCAGGTACATCAAAAATAATCGGCCCCTTGGTGCCCCGAGCACAGAGCTTGGATGCGTGACTTCCCAACCCGTCACGCTGGCTGGCCCAGACCACCCAACTCGGTTACGCAATTCAGTTTGCCAGGCCCCCACCCCACTCCGCAGGCATCTGCTTTACCGCAGTACACAGCAAGTATGCCAAATCCCTGCGTGTGGAAATCGCTATTCTTTTGATAAACAAAGACGCGATAGAGCCTGTCCTTACTTTATTGTACCAAAGAAAGGCGGCGGCTTATGACCGATCTTGGACTTGCGAGTTCTCAACCGGGCTCTGTTCAAACTCCTGTTCAGAATGCTCACGCAAAAACACATCTTAACTTGCACCCGGCATCTAGATTGGTCTGCAGCGGCAGACCTGAAGGACGCATACCTTCACGTCTCAATTCTGCCTTGACAAGACTTCCTACGGCTTGTTTTCGACGGCCAGGCGTATCAG
This sequence comes from Moxostoma hubbsi, assembly GCA_032164185.1. Lineage (NCBI taxonomy): Eukaryota > Metazoa > Chordata > Actinopteri > Cypriniformes > Catostomidae > Moxostoma > Moxostoma hubbsi. Next base: position 11,756,496 of record JAVLUX010000019.1, read on the forward strand.
TACAAAGTCCCCCCCTTCGGCACGTCTCTGTCCCCTAGTGTCTTCACGAAAGTCGCAGAGGCTGCCCTTGCCTCGCTCCGAGAAGCCGGCATCCGCATACTCAATTACCTCAATGACTGGCTCAATCTGGCTCACTCCCGAGAGTTACTATGTGCTCACAGAGACTAGGTGCTCAGGCACCTCAGCCGTTTAGGGCTTCAGGTCTACCGAGAAAAGAGCTAGCTCGCCCCGGTTCAGAGCATCTCTTTTCTCGGCATGGAGTCCGACTCAGTCTCAATGTCAGCACGTCTCACCAACGAGCTTGCACAGTCAGTGCTAAAATGCCTCGCCGCCTTCAGGCCGGTCTTGGCGGTCCCTTTAAAACCATTCCAGAAGCTCCTGGGGCTTATGACATCCTCTGTGGTGGCCGCGCTGCTGGGGTTGATGCATATGAGACCACTTCAGAACTGGCCCCAGACTCGAGTCACGAGACGAGCATGGCGCCGTGGCACGCACTGTGTGAACATCACTCCCGCCTGCCGCTAAATGTCAAAACCCTGGACAGACCTCTTTTTCCTTGCAGCAGGTGTCCCAACGTGTCCTGGCCACGATCGACACCTCCAAATTGGGTTCAAGCGCCGTGTGCATCGGGCATGCAGCCCATGTCGCTTTGTGTTCTTCGACACAAAGTCGAAGTGAGCGACAGACTGGGAATGTCAAGGTTACGTATGTAACCTCCGTTATGATGGCGGGAACGTATGTGGTGTACGTATTATGTATGTGACCTCCTGATGGTGGGAACAAGACTTTGTGTCCTCCCTGCCACGTCGCTGAGCCACTGTTGTGGCCGGACCATTTTCGGCTCCTCAGAAAAATACTGAATGAACTCGACGTATTTCCCTGCCTTTATACCCGTATGTCCGGGGGCGGGGTATGCAAATACTGTCTGCCAACTTCTCATTGGCCTTTTTTTATAGATCAGAGGCATATTTGGCGCTCAAGAGAGACCCCTAGTGTCGCTTATTCGAAACAATGTCTTGTTCCCTCCATCAGGGAATGTAGGTTGCATACGTAACCTAGATGTTACCAGTCATTATACCCTGATACCTCACACCAGCCTTGTCTTCAAGATTTTCTGCAGTTCAGCAGTTTTGCATGTCTGCTAACAAAATCTGTGTCTGAGTTTTTTACTTCAAGGTTATTGTTCCAGCTCTGTGTTGGAACAAACAAATGGCTCAAACAAAACTTTGATCCTACTTGCTCATACTACAGGCAAGAAAGGCTTTGTATGGGTGACGGCTATAAATCTACCTTCATTCGATGCACATTGTCACAAAAAATATTATATATTGCTTTCAAATTATCATCAAGCTCCTGTGAAAGTTAGAGAAGGCATGCATGTCTTACACCTAGTCAAGCTCAGCACACAATGTTTCTGACAGAAGACTCCACTTTCATCTTAGAGTAGCTAGCTTGCAGCTGGAGACAACAGAAACAGCTTGCCATATAGATCATATGTGACACAGAACCATCTGAAAATTATGCTCAAATGTCAGTTTTTTTTTAGACAAAGACAATCTAGACTGTGGGGAATTTTTGCTGAGAGAAAAGGCATAGATCATCCAAAAAGTGAAATCTGGTAAATTATGAGAAAGTACAAAAAGGAATTTTTCACCCAAAAATTAAAATTTTAGTCATCATTCACTCACCCCCATATCATTCCAATCCTGTATTAATTGTTTTACTCCATAGAACAATATTTCCCTATCTGTCGCTCATTCAATGTTGTGTCAATTTAGTGAAACTAGGGGTCGCTCTTGGGAGCCCCAAACACCTCTGGTCTTTGAGAAAAGGCCAATGAGAATTGGTGAATGGAATTAGCATGCCACTCCCCCGGAAAAACGTGTATAAAAGGAGCTGGCTCACAACCACTCATTCAGATTTTTTTCTTCTGAGCCAAGCGGTTGATTCGCAGAGAGCTGAATTCCACTGCCGGTCCATTCACTGCTTTAAGAAGCGTATGCTGTTGGACATATGCCGCATTTTAGCGGCTGTCTCTCCCTCTACGCTATAAGTCCCGAGTATGCCCCTGGGTGCTTCGGCAGAAAAATAGAGTATATTTATTCAAAAAGAGCACACATTGACGGACAGCGTCTTTTTAAAGATGCTTTCCATCTCTGTGCAATTCCTGGGTGTGGTCATTATCTCTCCACCTCTGACGGCCATGATCGCTGCCTCACGTGTCTGGGCCCTTATCATGTTGAGGCATCGTTCATGGATGATTCATGTTCTCATTGTAAGAATATGACCATGGCAACTTTGCTGTCCTTCTTCCTGGGGATAGCCACACCAGCTGCCCACCATTCCGGGCCTTCTACCTACAGGTACTCAATTGGGCTGCCACTTTCGTGTGTGCCTGCCCAGTCTGAGGCCGATGCGGAGCTGACCACCATGCACCTATGAGTTCTGATCTGGGCCTTGTACAGACTCCCATTCAAGATGCTGATGCAGAAACGCATTCTAGCATGCGTCCGGCATCAAGATTGGTTCGTGGTGATAGACCTGAAGGATGGTTCTCAGTTCTACCTTGACACAGACCCTTCCTATTGCTTGCTTTCAAAGGCTAGGCATATCAGAACAAGGACCTCCCCCTTGGCTTGTCCCTCATCTTGTTTCTTCACGAAAGTCAAGTAGACAGCCCTTGCACCGTTAAGGGAAGTGGGCGTTCGCATTCTCAACTACCTCGACGACTGGCTCACTCTCAAGGCCTGTTGTGTGCACACAGGGACCTGGTGCTCAGGCACCTTAACTGTTTGGGGCTTCCGGTCATCTGGGAAAAGAGCTCTTCCCGGTTAAGAGCATCTCTTTTCTCGGCATGGAGTTAGACTCAGTCTTGATGATAGTGGACCTCACAAGCCAGCGCACGTATTCGGTGCTGAACTGCCTGAAGTCATTCAAGCGGAGAACAGTGGTTCCACTGAAACTCTTTCAGAGGCTCCTGGGGCATATCCTCGCCGGCAGTCACGCCACTCGTATTATGCATATGAGATCGCTTTAGCACTGGCTTCAGACTCGAGTACTGAGATGGGCATAGTGCCGAGGCAAACATTGCATGGCCATCACACCAATATCCTGCCACTTGTTCTGCCTTTGGACAGACCATGAATTTCTGTGGGCAAGACTTAGTGTCATGTCGCAACTCGCCCGCCGTATCCTCCTCTGGACTGCAGGCAACTCACATTCTAGACAACCTCAATGCCACAGGTGTCGCGGCAGGTGATGCTCATGGAAGAGTGGAGACTCCACCCCCAAGTGGTCGATTTGGCAAGGTACAGGTAAACCTGTTTGCTTCCCTGGAATCCTCCCACTGCCCGCTCTGGTATTCCGACAGGGGCTCCCCTCAGGACAGACACTTTGGCACACAGCTGACCCCTGGGGCTGCACAAGTATGCATTCCCCCCAGTGAGCCTACTTGCACAGACCTTGTGCAAGGTCAGGGAGGACAAGGATCAGGTATTCCTCGTGGCGCCATACTGGCCCACCCAGACCTTATTCTTGGATCTCATGCACCTTGCAATAGCCCCTCCCTGTTGAATTCCCCTGAGGAAGGACCTTCTTTACCCACACCCAGACCTCTGGAACCTCCATGTCTGGCCCTTGGATGGGATGCGGAAGACCTAAATGGTTGCATTTAGAAAAAACGAGTTGGTGTTCTTTCCGAGGCGAAGACCTCCAGAGATGCGCAGTCAGGTCAGTGCTTTCCTTCCTGCAGAAGAGGCTGTTCGGATGACTGCCCTCATCCGAACACTCCCAGCTATGGTCCTGGGCATGCAAGGATGCCAGTGTGTGCACACATGGAGATTTGAAGCCGGCTCCCCGAGAAGAGGTGTGCTCTGCATTTTAAAGACAGCAGTAATTAAGCATTATTCACAACAGGTGTGCTTCACTCATCGCTGTCAAAACGAGGCTTATTAATTGTGCACCTCTTCTCACTCTCCTACCCAACTCCCGTCGTGAGCCTAGCTGAAGGGCAGCCCTAAGAGGCAGGGCGACGATGACGAGCCAGAGGGGCAGATCATTCCGCCACATAAAAAAAAAAAAATTAAACATTACATTTTGACATAAAACCTTAATTTTTTATTTCAAACATGGCCTGGTTTCAGCAATCTTAAAAGGAACTCATTAACAAAACTGCATAGCTCCCAAGAATTCATTTATAAGCATTAGAAATTGAAAAACCCACTGGTGCATTTGTGTTACATATAATTATTCATCAAAACTATAACATTATTGACATTTTTTAATTGGTGAGATGATATTTTATAGAGCACCTCGGCACCTCAAACTTTGTCATACTACATTATCATTATCATTATCGTACTACATTATTATTACTACATTTCAAGTTCTGGCCACCATTCTCTTGCATAATATGGACCTACAGATCTGTCTTATTCTTCTAAAACTCTTAATTTGTTTTCAGCAGAAGAAGGAATGTTATACACCTGGGATGGCATGAGGGTGATTAAATGAGAGAAGTTTCATTTTTGGGTGAACTATCCCTTTAAGGTTAACATTATTTTTAACACATAACAAATAATTTTTTATATATCATTATTTTATTTTTCCCTGCTTTTATATTGTTGCATCTGTTTTGTCCCAGTTATCAAGAATCAGTGAACAGCAAAGTTTGTAGACCAGAAAAATTACACTTTTTAAATAAAAGTTCAGAATGTTCAGAAAGATTAAAAGAAAATATCTCAGCAGCATTATAAAGGGAAAACTAAAGAGAGAGCTTGAAACTATGTAAAGCCTTCTCTCACTTGAAATAGGCTAAATTCAAAGATCCTAAACAAAATCCACACGTAATATATAAAAACTTCAACATTCTACTTAATAAAGTCAAGTGCACTGCGGTGTGCTGCACAGCCCATAGAGATCGCTTGCAGAGTGAGATCAGAGCAGGCCAATTATGCTGGTCTCGTCTCCACTATATTGGGGATACAGCTAACGGTGCTAATTATTTCAAAACAACAAAGTAACACCTAAAAGACGGCCTCTGAGCACTCACTGCAGGCACCTGCTTTATTAAAGGTTCCCTAGAGTGAGTCCTCCTAAGTAACAAGACTGTTCTCCTGATGAAAGTCAGACACGCCCTCTGTGAAATTGTTCACAACTGTCACTAATCCGTGATGCTAATTGCTGTTTTTTTTTCTTTTTGAATTGTGAAGAATCTCAGAATTAGACCCTAAGCATAGATATAATCAGATACCAAGCATTTTACAGGGGTCCCTCACAATGGGAGGGATTTAGCAGGTTAATTGGCAAGGTTGTCACTTCCAAAGCATCAAATTGTGCCACTTGGGCAAGAGACCATTGTATATGTAAACATCAGTGGAGTAAATATTTAATGTTAGAGCAAAAATTCAATCGCGCTCTCCATTGATAAGGTGAACATGATTATTTACTGATTTCCATGGAACCAGAGCCCATGTCTCAGAGGTTGCTTGTACAGTGTACCACCAGAGGGAAAGGTAAACACGTTTGAATCAATGCAAAAATGTCTGCTGGGGGATAGCACTTGTCAGTAATTCAGCGTAATTGGGTGAGTATTAGGGTAAATGAGCATACAGGAGCAACACTTCTTATTTCTGTGTGATCATGTTGGGTGACAATACACTGATACAAAGGACATTTAATTGGCTATATGCACGGTTCCTTCCTGGTTTAGATAAGCCAGCTCGGGCATTTCCGGTCAACTGTCATTCCTGAAAAAGATGTCAAAAGATGTTCTATACTTGCTCCCTGCAGGATCTACCTCGAGTCAACATAAATGTTGTACACCGCCTAACTCAGTCAAATTCAAAGACTTCATCAAGCAAACGTGAAAAGGGATTTAAGCTGTACATATCCAGCTATATCCATGACTACGAAGGTAAGTTAGCAAAAGTACGCTATAATTATTTTGTTCTGTAAGATAGCTGTTGACAGCTAACTTAGCTAACGTTGTTGAAAGACCAACGATAGCTTAACGTTAGCATTGGTAAACAGAAAATAACCGCTAAGTTGGCAGCATTTAGATATATAGATCTGTCTCCCGCTACTCTTCTTGACATAACCAGGCTTGGCATAACATTTAGTTTTTTGTTATGTGGTCCTTGCTTAATTCGTTGCCTCCGTTTCTCAGTGTCTGACAAGAATGAGGCAGGAGAGGTGTCTGTGAGGGCAAGCTGCTTCAGGTCGATGAGGAAAAAAGAGAGACCACACAACTTGAGTGTAGGGGAATGAGAGCAGGTTCAATAATGTTAATATGTTCTGCTTTCTGTGAATTCCATGTGCCAGTATAAAATAAGCTGAAGAATAGATAGTGATTGTAATACTGTTTGGACCTACAGCCTACTGTTGTACCAACAGAACCGTGCATCAACTACACTGTACTGTTGAGTAAAATACTTTTTGAAACACACATAGTACACTCTATGTTTATTGTGGAGTAGATATAGGGACACAGGTAAAAATTCCCAGAGAGTAGAGGCAGGTAGGTTGCCAGCATTTGACATTGTACACAGTGAGCATGTTTAAAAAGCATCACTAGCTACACTGTGACTCCATGTAGTCTCAGCCACTCTCAATAAAATTATTTACCTGAACCTCAAAACACATAAGCTACAGTATCAATTGATATTTTTATTTTATTTTTACAGGTTGTTCTCAAAGACTCTGTTGAGCTGTTGGCCTGTCATTGCTCATGTGTGGCAGGGCTTGCACTATGCATCATGTTGCAGCTTTGCCCTAACAGACCTCACATTACAGCCAGCAGGGAGCAACGTCTGTCCCCCCTACTCACACCTGCACAGGGTCTGAGCAGCAGTGGCACAAACCTAGAACCCAGGTTCACACTACCACAATTAACATATTATGTTACATTATGTGTCTCACTTCTTCCTGGTTATGTCATGTAAATCGCATCAACTTTCAAGGCTCCATGCAGCATCCTTCCTTATGAAAATGTGATCATATGAGCTAAACATTTTTTACACAAAGTAAATAAGTTCTTGTACAACATTTCTTTACAGGGCTTTAATTTGGAACAAATGGAGAGAAGGAGAGAAGATTGGCTGAAGGGATCAGGTAATCTGTAGAAATGGGCAGTATGTCTGCTACATGAATTAAAATATGTACTTGAAATGTAAAATTGTACTTTGTATTTTTAGACTAGTCTTTATTGGACTTAAGATAAACCTCTAATTGAACTGAATGTCCATACACAGACACACACACACACACAACATCCCTGTAGTGTAGAGCTACACAACACTGAATTAGAATTTGACATGAAAAGCATTAATTTATGATAATAACAAACAGTACATAAAAGCTTGTCTAACTGTTCAGTTGTGTATATTTTCAGGAGTAACTTTTACAAAGGGGCCAGTGACCAGACCTGTGACCTTCCAGACATGTCAGTTCTGCGTGTGAATGAGATTTACCAAGGAATGCCAAGGGAAACTGCTCTACCCACAACAACAATGGGAATAGCATTTATTGAATTGTTTATTGAATTGAATTAACAGTTCAGAATTATGAACTTGATTCACATCTTAAAGATGTCCACAGTTGCAATTCCAAATAGATTTCTGACGAAAACTGTATTATTTGTTGATTATGTGTTTTTCTATGCATGTGTATCTGCTGGCTGCTGTGTATCTTAAAAAGTTAGATTTTCAGTTTGAAGCTAAATGTATTATTTTGGTTTATTTGGGGGTTTTTTTTGGTTAGAAGTGGTTTTCTGCTCTACTGAAGTGTCATGTTTGTCAGATACAAGATCTTCTTTGTTGGTTAGCCGATTAAAACAGTGTACAGCTTTGGGTGTAAAATAGAGTTTGACAGTGGCTGCTGAGAGTATTTTTGAAAGTTGATGTTGATGAGTTTAATGTTTTAGTTGACCAAGCATGATTATACTTAACACAAAATGTCTCCAGTCCGACAAAAAAATCTCCTAAAATTTTTAATTGGCTCAATGGAGAATATGACTTTCTGGGCCGCCAAGTGCTTTCGGCAGGAAGACTAAAATATGTCCCACTGGAAGCTATTAGTCAGTTACATTTGCCTAATAGCGATTCTAATTCACTAGGGTCTTCTTTTGCTAAAATGTGCTGGTCATGCAAATTATTAACAGTACATGTAATATAATCAATTGTGTCAACTCCTTTTACTTGGGCTTGTTTATTGTCATGAATCTAGAAAGCCTGCCAGCTGACCTAAATTATCTAGTGACAGTCGCGTGTCCAGTCTTTTTTGACTGGGGTGGCCCATGTGGGGTGCAGACTCATTCAAAGTTGGCATGAAACATAACTCAACATCCTTGATATTATTAATTATACTTCTAATAATAAGATATGTAAATTTTCATACATTTTTAATAGATGAATGTTACTTACCTAATTGATTCATTGTAATAAATACTGCAAAACACAGACTCCAAATTATTTTAAAACCTGTATAAATGTCATGGACACTGATAATATGAACAAATTAAGAATAGTGCATCAATGTGCAATTCTGTGGAGTTTTGGAGTTGTAGGCTATTGTTTTATTTTGAGACAATAAAGATATTGAAGATATTTCTTAATCTTATCAAGGGCCAACACATAAAGAATGTGCAATGGACAATGTGATTGTGCATTCAGTTTTGTGTAAGCTACTCAATTTAGTAAAATACTGGGACTGCCAAAGGTAATTTGATTATATAATTAAACAGTGCTTTAAAAACAACTACATTTTTTATTAAAACTGTTTTCCCAATCTGCAATGATTTTTTTATTTATTTATTTTATTTAGCATCTATTCTTAAGAGATGTATATTGAATTAAGACTGAATGCATTACATTATGAAAGAAAATAAATATAGGCATTATGAATACTCAAATGTCTACTAATTAACAAATATATAGGTGTATTCATTTAATTTTAACTCCAACACATGATTATGATAAAAACCCTGCCAACGTTTCCAAGGTTCATGGCAATGTGGCATCGTATCTTTTAGTGTGGGCGGTCAGAAAATATCCTGGAAAATAATGACGTGGTTATCTTTTTTATTTGAATTGTGAATAATTGCAATAATGTTTTATTTTTGTTTACAAGGTAAATAAGACCAGGCAGGTAGTCAATCGGGATTTGAAGAATGGCAGAGCAAACCGTGGGCACACTGTGTCATCAAAGGATGTGTATCTTGGACAAAAAATTATACATTTAGTGTTAAGAAACCAACCTTAGGCAAGTCAGATGGGCATCATGTTCAGCTCATAATAGCAATATCAGAAAAATAAAATGTGTTTGTGTACAGTTGTTGTCTACAGTATTTGTATTGCTTTTGCCCTATGTGGAAAACAAATGCATGGTTGAGGGAACGGGAATGATTGGGAAGAAAATAACTGCGGGCAGTGAGCGGGTAAACATGGAGTAAAATGCGGGATTGAAACTGCAGGAGCGATATGGAAAAAACATTCCTGCGCAGATGTTCATGGTGCTTTTTGTCATGTTGTACATTGTTTGCAGTGAATGTAACCATTGTTTATAGTGAAATAGTCCCTCACCTGATTTGTATTTAAGCCCTCTTCACAGCGCACTTTAGTTGTGTTGTGGTCTGGAGAATCAAGTGACATGCAGCGTGATCTACACTTTCAAGACATATTTCATTTTGAATGACTGTATGCAGTACTACCTCAAGTCCACTTGGATAACTATCATTTCCTGACACTGCTTTCTGCCCCGATTTAAACCAACGAGGTGTAGCAGCCTGATTGAATAAAACACATGTGCTCTCTTTCACTAATGTTTGTGATTGTCTTCCTTTTAATCCTTTCACGTATTCTCCACAACACACCATAAGAGCTAAAACAAGCAAATAAAATAGTATGTTTATTTGGAGGGGAAAACTGATTTAAACAAACCAGAGAAAACACAAATGTAACAAAATTACACATTTAACCTAACACTTAATCATAAACAACATAAAATTGAACATAAACCAAAGTAATTCACATGAAGACAAAGATATGCTAAATATGAACACATAAAATAAACATTACTGACCAGGTACTTGAAAAAAAAAAAGAAAGAAAAGAGAGAAAGCAATGTGAAAATGTTCACTTCACAACACTTTTCTGGACATGCCTCCTCTCTAGTGAAAGTCAACTATTTTTACCTTTTGGCCTAACAAATAACAAAAATATATATTTATAATTGAGGCTCATGGTAGGTCTGCTAAAGATTTTTCTACAACAATAAACATCAACTGAAACATATTCAAGTAAGATTAGAAATTATTTTGAGATCATATTGCTTTAGGGCACTGCTTGAAAATATAATGCATAGCCTAAGCCATTTTAATGAAATCACAAGTTGCAATATTATAAGGTGGAATCCACCATCTGTTGATAATATGACTCATGCTCATTACTTGAAGAAAGATACATTTCTTCCTGCTTGTGTTATTAGTTTATTCAGTGATTTGGAGCTTTCAAAAAAGGCAAACGAAAAAAAAAGTAATTAGGTGGAACAGCTGTAATTTGGTTTAGAAGATGTTCTGATTAGACCCATGCAAAGGACTATAAATTACTGTTTTCCTGTTTATTGAAGCCAACACTGCAGTACCTCTAGGCACATTTGGAATAGTAGCAGCGTGAGTAATTACTAAAAGGTTAGGTATGAACCCTACAAATTTTGATTAATAAGCCATTACCCTTGAGAAAGATGCATAACCCCTGGTGTCACCCGATGGACTGTCCCTTTTAGAAGTATACCATTACAACATTGTAATAACACTGTAATAAGTGTACTGTATGGCGTTCGTAGCACTCACAGCTGTGTTTCTGTCACAAAAATGTATTAACATGATTTTGTGTACTTGGGGCCAAAATTCTTTACAGAAATTATCAGTATTTGTTAACTGATTGTATTTAAACCTAGTGTATAAAGAAAAGCTTAGGTAACACTGTGTATTCATGATATAAAATGGCTACCAAATTAACATTTCCTTCCTGTAATAATTCAGTTATGATAACCATGAAAACACCACCTTCGGTTTTGGCTAAATTTCCCAATCAAATTACAATGGGGGCCTTGAATTTGAACCAAGCATAAGCTGCAGTAAACAAACATTATGCATCATTCCTTTAGATGAGCCTCTCAATAGAAATGCACAGTGGACTATGTAATTTGATGTGACATTTATTCACACTTGGCCAACAGTGTCATATAAAATAGCAAATGTAATCCATGGTAATTGAAGAATATTCTAGGTCTGTAAAGACAAACGCTGTTTATTTAATTATCTAAATATGCAGCAAAATTTAAGAAAAGGTCAAATGTGCCTTTAGATGCATGCTTGTCAGGGCTTTTTGTTGTTTAATTATTTCTTTATTTCACAGGGAAATGCTGTAAACTGAGAACTTAGAAGCTGTTATTGCAGTCTGTTATAGTATTGCCTCTGGTGTACTGATCAGATGTATGTACAAGATACTTAAAATAGAATGTATTCTAAATTAAACAAATGAGATAGCATCTTTTCACAACATTCCTGCAATTCAGACTCACAAGAGTGTTATATTCCTTGCAGTTTGTGTATTCATATATCACAGTTGCTACGAGGCAGAGGAATTACTTTAGTATACTGGTTCCAGCCAAGCATCTGTAGAGCGACTAAAGGACCATGATGGCAATTTAGGAGGCCTTGAAGAAATAAATTTCAAAGCACACCATCAGCACAAAACACAAAATTGAAAAGCTAATTGCGTTTGATTGCAGGGGAAGGAGTATTGTAATTGTGTACTTCCCAGCTGCAAGTCTCTCCAGCTCCATTCAATTCCTTTCACTGCAGGTCTTAGTAATGCATTTGAACACTGTTTGTTGTCTCATCAAATAGAGAAACAAAGGCTATATACAAATAACCATCATTCCCCTCATTTAGGCCAATAACAGCGGGTAAATATTAAGAGAAACAAATCACATGTGCCTCAATAGCAGCTTTAAGACAAATTGGAAATGTTTCCAAGATAGATTCAATAGCTACATTTAATTAAAGTCCCAATGGAATTTCTTGATGAGTGCAGTTTTCTTTCTGGTTTTTAGGAAAGGAAAGTTGGGGCAGAAAATATATCAAAGGGCTTATCCAATTTGTATTTATTAATTTATTGATAGTCAATAGCCTTTAACCCTCTGGGGTCTAAGGGAGTTTTGGGCCCTAGAGAAGTTTGAAAGGTCATATGCGAGTAGGCGTGAACTATCATGAATATTGATTGTAATTCACACCTGAAGAGACAAAGACCCCTCCCTTGGGCCTATCACTGAAGAATGTGACAGAAAGAGAAAGAAAGTGAGTAGACTTAATGATCAAAATCAAGTTTTAAGTTAAAATAAGTGATCTGACTATATATTTTGTTTACAAAAAGACTATACTTAATTTTAGACCTACACTACTGTTTAAAAGAAGTCTCTTCTGCTCACCAAGGCTGCATTTATTTGATCCAAAATACAATAAAAACATTAATATTGTGAACTATTTTGACAATTTAAAAGAACAGTTTTTATTATAATATATTGTAAAATGCTATTTGTGATCAAAGCTGAATTTTCAGCGTCATTACTGCAGTCTTCAGTGTCACATGCTCATTCAGTAATCATTATAATATGCTGATTTTCTAATATGGGCATACTTACATTGCATTTTACTCATTTAACCTGAACACATATTTGCAAGCACAAGCTTTGTTGATGATAATGAGGTAGCATAAACACTAGATAAAATATATTATAAACATTCATATTATTTTATATCATATTACATATCATATTTATTTCATACATAATACAATTTAAATAACTGCTTTAGCCGAAACAGCATGTAAAAGTAACTAAAACTTGCCTATTAGGACATAGGACGTTCATCATTTGCATTGATCGCCTCAGCACATTACCGTATGGATAGCGCCCTCTGCCTGTGGGTGTGATCACATTAGAGATAATTAGCTGAGCCAGGAGAAACTGTACATCGCTTTGTTTCATTTTCAGATTACATTGCAGGAGAATATTTGTTTTATATTTTAATTGTTTTATTTAAAAGTAGACAGTTTAAGCTTTCTTTAGACATATGTTTCATGTTTGTGTGATAAGTATTCACGGAGATACAGTTCATTTTTGTGATGTGTTTCAGATATATGCTCGTGAACACAGAGACAGCTGAAAGCATTATTTTCTTTATTTTACAAAAGCACAAGGTTTTGTTGTTATTTTGAGGGTACACAAATAAAAGTAGACCCTTAATAGTCTCTAATGATGTCTTACACTTATTTGTATGCCCCAAAATTATGGAGTATTTTATGTTGTTTCCTCTGTAATGACGACAAAATCCAGCAGGACGCGCCGACGTGTCCGTCGACCCCAGAGGGTTAAGATTGCATTACATACAGAATGATTGACATCTAAACTTTTGAATACAACACAATCAGATTCAGAAATGCCTTCTGGTCATGCACAGTGCATGACCAACTGTTTCACTTTCTCACTCTTTCTTTCTTTATCATTGCTACAGAACTCTCATCCAGAAATATCTAGTTGTTATTGGAGTTTGTTATTTTCTAGTATTGTAGTTATTGGAGGAAGGGGTATGCAGATGATATGTTTAGACAAGATAAAAATTTGGGCTTCTTTTAATCATTATCTCGTTTTTTAAGTAAAGTTAACACCATGAAAAGAAAGCTTTGCTGGAATATTTTTTAGATATGTTAGAAAGGAATCCAGGCAATTACACACTGGAGAGTCAGGCTGCGATGTCTTCTTTAGTCAACTGACTCGCTTTCTCTGACCGGACTTCCGAGAAAGCTTCTCACTACTATTTAGATGGCACTAAATGCCTCTCTTCGTATGCACAGAAAATCTGTACGGAATATAAGTAATTCACATGTACAATTATTTTAATGCATGCAGCTTTTATGACATCAGGTTCTATTTTCGTGCCTGCGCAAGGGGCAGCGTCAAGCACAGTGCTAAGCGCAACAGCCATGCAATAGCTTTGTTTACCCTATACATTTATGTACATTGTAACCCAAGATATGTTGATTTAAAAAGAAATTACATGAATCCTTACATGTCAACTACCCAAATTCAGAATGTGCAATGAGACAGAATTCAGATCAACAAAAATCATGCATGTCCCATAGTCACTAAATAAATTGTTATTTTCTTATTTATTAATGTCTGTTGCTTTAATCTTATTTTTACACAATTATTTGTAAATCAACACATTTTGTGCTCTTTACTACCTTCACATGTCCTGTTTTATTAGATTAATTAGTGGCTATTGCTTTTCTCTATATAAAGGGATAATTCACAGTTGCAGTAAATGACAAGCAGTTAGTGGTAATGAGATTAAACAATAACAACACACATTTCATGTTAATAAGGCCCCAGTTTTCAAAAGTACAGTTAATGTGAAGTGAAACAATTGCATTTTCAAGGAAAATTTAGACTGTACTGGAAATTTACATGCCTGGTTAAAATAAGCATCCTGCTGTATTAATGCAATACTTATGAAGTTCTGTTCACAAACACTACCAGGCACTACAGTTTAAAATATATGCCAGTGAATCTTGGTGTAGTTTTTATAAGCAATTTAAATGTAAAAAAAAAAAAAAAAAAAAATCTTCCCTTGTGGCACCTTCCATATTTATGAAGTATAATTTTAGCAGATTAGATTATTTGTTATTATAATTCAGTGGTTATTGCTGTAGAGTGTGATATTATTGTTACTGCTGCTCCATAGTACTAAAGCTTCACTCAGGATTTAACCACGGTTCACCATTTTTTTCTCCAGCATGATGCCAAGCCGTTCTGTAAATTCCTTTTCACTGACCTCCATTTGTGACACAATAAAGGTCAAGGACGATGCATCCCAAATGGCCTTTACTGGATGTTTGATTGAGCACATTAGCTGTACAAGTAATTGTGTACAAGCCTCAGCACCCATTTCTTCTTCAGGTTGAATAACATGTAGTAAAAAATACAAGGGATGTCTCCCAAGGCTTCAGGAAGAAAAACTAGCAGAGTGAGGTGGCGTTATCTGGGGATTGTTGTATAATATTACAGTCTGTCACCACACCACAGTCTGATGACAATCTGAAATCAGTTTAAAATTCACTATGTCTCATTAAAGATGCAGGCTGATGTGATTTTTTTTAATTGTTTACTGCAAATGCCAGCTAGGATTTAGAAAGGATAGCTCTTACATATTTAATTTAACATTATTTTATGTTCAAAAGTATTTATGTTAACCCAGAAATGTAACCTACAAACCTTGCCCATGGTGTTTCACTTTTTTTCCTGATATAATGCGAAAATGTGGGAATGTTATATAAACATCAAGATTCTATAAACAGACTGGACACCTGGACATGGCTAAAGTTAACATGGCCTTTTGCCTTTATCTTGCAAGATCAAAATATAAACTTGACTAAGACATCCCTAAGTAGGAAGGAGCAAAACACTAATTTTGATTAGCACTGGAATATTGATATTTATGTGTGAGGTTTCAGAATGTGCAGGCAATTAAATGCAATGCTTAAATCCCATAAAACTCCATTTAAAAAGTACATAAAAGCCTGAATCACAGTAGGAAAAAAAGGTAGAAAACAGACTTAGTTTCCTTGAAAGGTGGCTTTAAGAGGCACAACAAAACAGCATCAACAAAGCTTTCAAATGTTGAAAACACAAATGCATTATTCAAGCATTAATGTTAAAATACTGTAAGCCCCAAATTGTGTTTAGGAATGTGCAGGGATGAAAGGGGTTGGAACTGAAAGAATTTAAACCCCTACATTTTGTGAATCCAAGTGGTAAAATTCAAATTATAAAGCATTCTAAATAATTGAAACAGTAATTCAGTATCTTGAATATCTGTATCTGGGGCATTGTGAAGTAAATGCCAACCTCTCAGATGGTTATAGGAGCCCTTGGAAAAGAAAGGTTGTTTCAGTAGAAATACATAAGTTAATTTAGGCCTGTATTGGATTTTACGTTACGGTGGCTTACTGAAGATGCTGTATAGTAAATCCATTAAGTTTAATGCTCCCAGTATGCTTGACCTTAGGAAAAATGCAAAATGACCCTTATTCATCAACATTGTTGTGCAGATCCAATCTGCATGCATATTATGTAGCAAGCTTGATGCCTTATTGATGTCAAGAAAACAGGGATTAGAATCCTTTATGTTGTTCCCTGTGTCTTTCCTACTGATGAGCCTTTATTATTGTCAGGTGTTGTCATTATCCCACCCCACTTCTCCTTGAGACTGTGTGCTCACCATCTCAACCTCTAATTTAGCACACATCAATTATATCGGGTGCATCTCAATCAGTTCCCTAGCCCCCTATGTCTAAAATCAGTATATCATGAAAATGAATTGTGAACTGGCTAGAGTTTTCATCCAATAAGAATTGGGACGCTTATTACTTATGACTGTGACACGATTACAAGTTCGCACATTAAAACACAGCTGGTATTAATCAATAACATAGCTGTATAAATGATACTGTAATGCAATTTTGTTGTAGATATTCAAATGTACAATGTTTTATGAAAGATAAATGACAAAAATAAATAAATAAAAATGTCAAGGAATTTATTTTTAACCTTCTTCTAACAACTCTTATATTTAAAATATTGTTTTTTTTTTAATGGTGATTTCTGGATTGACTTTCTGATTGGGGCAGCCCTAGAAATGGCAGACTCCCTGATCGGTGCCCTAACTACTGAACCAGAGAGCTGATTGAGATGAACCCATTGTGTTCCATCCAAAGTCAGATGTTGGATATTAGTTGACGTGTGTGTGTTTGTGTGTGTGTGTGTGTGTGTGTGTGTGTATGGATTCTAGTAACAGCATCTATCAGCAAAAATAAGTGTGACAATAGTATTAAGTCTAAAGCCTAAAATATATATTCCAAAGATTATGAACAAAAAACTAATTATTTAACTTATAGGAACAAAACAGTTTGTCTCACAGACTTCCACATTTTTTCCTCTTTTTAAAATTGCCCAATAACTCTCTTTCAAAGTTTTGCTTTGCCCAGCTCATCTGGATTGTTGTCTGTTTAGCTATTTTAGAACCATGATTTAAATTGTATACATACATAGTATGTATACATGTTTGTGTTTAATTATTTATTTATTTTAAAAGCTGAATTGTGCTTTTCAGTTCAAGCTTTGATAATGCAAAAATTTAGTAGTACTGTATATCCATTTTCCCTGTTAAAAAGGAGATGTATATGCAAGCACAGCAGTCTAATTTGTCAACAGTAGCATGACCACTGGTATTGTCCCCAGCTGCTTCAAGCATGTTGTAATTCAGCCTCTTCTTAAGAAAGCAAATCTTGATTCATCTGATATGAAAAGCTTTCGACCTATATCAAAAT
Source organism: Moxostoma hubbsi (assembly GCA_032164185.1). Taxonomy (NCBI): domain Eukaryota; kingdom Metazoa; phylum Chordata; class Actinopteri; order Cypriniformes; family Catostomidae; genus Moxostoma; species Moxostoma hubbsi. The sequence goes on from JAVLUX010000019.1 coordinate 11,773,943, forward strand.
GATCCTTTATGACAAAAATATATGAGAAGAATATAATTTGCTTGAAAAATTTCAGTCAGCTTTCAGAGTCTGCTATAGTACAGAGTCAGCTCTATTGAGAGTTTTAAATTATATTTTATTAGGTGTGGATTCTGGTAAACCTGTTGCTCTTCTGCTGCTGGATCTTAATGCCCCTTTCGATATGGACAATCATGACTTTCTCATTAATTGCCTAAGAGACCAGGCTGGTATTCAGGGGTTAGCTTTGGATTGGGTCTCTTCATATCTCATGGGTAAAACAATTCCAGTCTGTTTAGAGAACTGTTCTTGATCAGTTGTCCCTTTAATGTGTGTGATTGATCAGGGCTCCATCTTGGGACCTGTTTTATTCTCCCTCTACATGTTTCCATTAGGAAAGATCTTTGATAAGCATGGCATACACTACCTCATCTGTATTGGTACAGATGGTACCAATGTACTTTCCTATTATACATGAGAAGAAACTCTCTTTTGAGGCTGTATAAATGCATGGACGATGTGAAGTGTTGGTTGTGACGATGTGAACTTTCTCCAATTAAACGAGGATAAGTCAAAGGGGATGTGGGGTAAATTTAGATGGCAACTTGTCATTGCTTCCAGGGAAAAAACGTTCCTATGTGAAAAACCTGTGTGTTATTTTTGACACTGAGCTCAAGTTTGATCAGCAAAAAAATGCTGTTGTTATAAATAGCTTTTTCCATCTTAGATCTATAGCAAAGTTGAAGTCCATCCTCACTTTTGATGATTTGGAGAAGGTTGTGCATGCCTTTGTGTCTTCTTGTTTGGACTATTGTAATGCTTTGTATCTGGGTGTGAGTCAGGCCTCTCTCTCTCTCTCGCCTTTAGCTGGTCCAGAATTCAGCTGCTAGGCATTTAACTGGAACCAGGAAAAGAGACCATATTACCCCAGTATTGATTTCCCTACATTGGTCACTGTTCCAATACAGAACCCAGTACAAAGTGTTGCTATATGTATTTAAGGCTCTCCATGGTCTAGCACCAGAGTACATCTCTGATTTAATAAGTTTGCATCAACATTTTAGGTCTCTCAACTCTGGTGATCAGCTGTGTCTGTCAGTACCTCGATCTCACATTAAAACTCAAGGTGATAAAGCTGTTGCAGTGGCAGCCCCTAGACTTTGGAACAAGCTTCCATTGGCCATGAAATCATCTCCATCTCCAGTGTCTTTCCAGGGGGCCAAAAAACTTTGATAAAACCAATAAAAACTTCCCCTATCTTTTATTTAATTGCATTTTAATTTGTACAATGTCAGTTTCTCTTATCCTGTCTTTGTTAGTTTTAAATGCTTGTTGTATTCTTAAGCTGTATGTATGCAATTTAATTTTGTGTCAATGTACAACACTTTGGTACCCAGTGCGGTTTTTGAAAGTCCTCTATAAATAACATTTAGTTGAGTAGCCTGCATAGCAACTATATAAGGTTTTTTTAACATTATAGAAGCATATTTATTGAAACTTACAACACATGAAACATAATAAACTCTGCAAACTAAATTTCTTCTGCTGCACCCAGTATCAAAGCATTTTAAGCATTTCATGCCAGTGCCTACCTGTGCAAAACTTGTCACTACGATGACAAATGATGACAAGCTAGTGGGTTATGGGTGGTTGCCAGGGTTTTGCTATGCAGTTGCTACGGTGTTCTGGTGGATTATTACCACATTACTATGACATTCTATGTTGTGGCTAGGGTGTTGTCAGGGTGTTCTGGGTGGTTTCTATGGTTTTCTGGGCAGTTTGTTAGTGGTTGCTCAGTGGCCAAAGTCAAAAGAGCACACCTTCAAGTTGCTATAATATTCTGGCACTTAAATAATTATGGCTCGGGTCCCTCCTTCACAGTGAGTGTAAGTTAGTTTTCATCTGTTGGGTGAAAATCATACGTTTTTTAGAAAAGTAATAGTACACCATGTGATTAATCATTCATGTACATAGCACATATGGTGCAGGACAAGTTAGAAACTAAAGTTTAATAAAAAATCATAGTAATAATTATAATGATAATAATGATAGAGTGTTGTTGGGAAAGTTGTTCCAGCCAGCTTCACATTTCAAGGTAAAACGCTGTGGTGAGAAGCCAGCGCTTTATTATGATATATAGCCAAAAGGTCAGACAGGTTATGCAACTCCATAACAACTGTTAGCTTTTAGTATTTCTGCTCCATTAAGCTCAAAGATAGGTCTTGATTGAACTGTTAAATAAGACAATTTATTTTGCAGAAGTTGCATTAGAAGGTCTGGGAAAAATATTTTTTCCAGCACAGTGGCTAACAACGGCCTCATCACAGATAGCTCATCTTCTCCTCTTACATATCCTGTCCATCTAAATTTCCCTTTGACAATTGTGTGGACCCTCAGATTTCTCATGTCCTCAGTCACTGTATGAATCCCTTGACCTCAACTTGCAATCTAGACATGAATATGAACAATCTTTATATCAAACTAAAGTTTGTATTGAATGTGCAGCATTGCTTTTTGCTGTAGCGGCAGAGATATGGCTATATTTGGATGACAACTTAAATTGGTTTTCTGTGGCATGGGATGGACTGAGACCAAAAACAACAATAAAACAACAGCCCAGGACTTAGCCAGCCTATTACAACACCCAGTGAAAAATTCCCATGTATCCTATATATGCATTTAAAACACATATTTCCTGCTAATAGTTATGACAGTACCTAGAGTATAAAATCAAATAATAGACAGGTTCAGAATATAATATAATATAATAAAATATTATATAATATAACATGATATCATAACAGAATAAGCTACACATTAAACAGTTGGCCAGTGTTTAGATTACACTGCTATCTACTGTCTAACCTCACAATACATTTTCACTGTTCACTACATTTGAATTTATCTAGATAATTTTCAAATCGGGAATAAAATCTGACAACAATTGTGTAACAAATTGTGCTTCATTACCTTAGAAACAACAGTATTGTTGCAGGCTGGTCTAGCTAATGCGATTAACTAACGTGATTGGCTCTTTTAACTGTAAAGCGGGACCACAGCCACCATAATTATTATTGTGATTTCTTACTTTCATCTACTGTATATGTGAGTTGTCCATCTCCTTCCCTAATATTTTTTCTGCTATAAACATCCTGCAAATCTAGTTCAGATTTTCAGAAATTCTAGTTCAGGTTTTGAGTGAATAAGTCAGTATTATTGTATAATACATGTACTGCTTGTGTCTTCTACCCATCAATCAATGTATTTGATATTGCAACACTCTCTAAAAAGTGAAATCACAGGGGCCACTGGCTGTCAATCAAAATGTATTTCTGTCCTCTGAGCCATCTGCTTCTATTTTCTATAACAAACTCTTGATATTCTCAAAGTCACAGAGACCTATGTATGCATTTGTGCACCTATAGTATGTTTATGTGGGAGAGAGCAAGTCCACTTCTCCAGGGTCTTTCATTCAATACTGGAGTGGTGGTGGTATAGTAGGCTAAAGCACTGAATTTGTAAGCAGAAGGTTGCCGGTTTAACTCCAACAGCCACCACCACTGTGTCCTTGAGCAAGACACTTTACTCCAGATTGCTCCGGGAGGATTGTCCCTGTAATAAATACACTGTTAGTTGTTTTGGATAAAAGCGTCTGCCAAATGCATAAATGTAAAAGCACTGAACTATGTGCCATTATGACACCCATTCAAGTGTGTCTTCAATGTCATAAACATTTTAATAATCTTTACCCAAGGAAACGGCATATTAAATGAGTGTGAATTGTTTTCCAGAGTCATTTCATTACTTGCTTCATTACTCATCAGAATTTGGCAACTGCAATTTCATTTTGAGTTCTGTCACTAAATTAAGGAAGATTATATTTTTTTCAGTCTGCAGTAAATGGTGTTTAAGCTTGTTAGGTGTTGTACAAGAATAAATTGTATGTTACTTTTTTAATCAAATCTTTGGATTCTAGCATGAATCTGAAAAAGAAGACAAACTCAAATATTTTACATTTTACACTTACCATCCTTCAAAATAATTGCCCAAGTCTTTTGAATCTGATTCAATTCATATTTGTTCACAGTGTTCATTGACCATGCCTACACATTATATGTTTACACCACCAGGTGGCGATACATGAGTGTTTTTAAGTTATGAGTGATTCACTAAATAATTGACTCAACTGATTAATTAAAAACACAGAGTTGATGACCACTGAAACAAGTGTAGAGAATTAGAATGCTTCATTCACTTAAAATATTAATTCAGAACATAGATTCATTCATGAACCAAATACCATGAGTTTGAGTTGTGCCTGACGATTTAGTTTCTCTATAACACAGAGAAGAATTGCATGAACTTACTGGCCTTTTTTTTTTGGTCTGAAATGTAAGTTATTTCAAATTATTTACAACTTCTATTTTAAAGTATAAAACAGTATAAAAGCAATTGTGCCATTCTGTATATACAGACTGACCTGATATTGAAATCAGAAACAGATTGACTTTTCTTTAGCTAAAATCTGCTTGTGTTTGCTGAAATGTGAAACACTGCCCACAGTTGCCAAAGCGATAGATCTTGTTGGGCTCCAATTACACTCATCACTGATTATACAAACGTGATTTATGGATTTAATGTGGGATCGGAACTCAGGTCTCCCATGTTACTGATGCAACATGTTTCCAGTCAAGTCATAGGGGAAGGCAGATTTGCTGGATGTGGTGCAAAAATGTCTGATTGGATATAGTGCCTTTTGATGAGTTCGGCATAATTTTGCCGGATCTTTGGTACCATAACTTTCGGAAACAACATGCCAATTTCCTGTGTGATCAAGTTTGTATATCAGCATGGCTGTAGATACCTGCTGCACTCGCAATCACAGCCATTTTTATATTTAGAGCAACAGCACATTTGCTTGTGTAATATTGTAATATTCTTTATGTATTTTCACAGAATTTTTACAAATATCTTGGATATACTGTATGTACAGAACAACTCTGCTGGGGATAAAACATATCTTAGAAATAGAGAGAGTGAGTCAAGATTTTAATTGTCATTCTAAACAGCGAAGTGTTTCTAGAAAAATTATGGTCCAAGGTGCATCTTCGGATATAAAAGTTAAAAATCCTTCATTTCATTTTAGCTTGCGACCAATGGACATTAAAAAAAAAAAGTCACAGTCCACTAATGCATTTGGGCAGTTAAGCCTTTCTGAGAGTATGTCAGGGTTTGTCATTAAAGAGGTTCTCATGAAAACGGAAGCTTAGCGCGACAATCAGCTTAGCTAAGATAAAAATAAAAAAACTCACAGATGTTCACAGATTCATGAGACATTTTTAACCAGACCAACCGTTAACCCTCATGTTCTGTTTGGAGTTTGAAAAGGCCCTTTTAATAGCTCAAAAAGTATACTTAAAATTACTTTACCACCTAATCACATACTTAATCAGGTAATACTTAATAACTTTTCATAATCTCATGAGAAATCAAAATTTCAATTTAATAACATACTTCCTCTATGAAAAATTTGACTTATGTTTGGGGTTTCAGATGTTTGGTAAATGCAATGAATGTTCACATACTAATTTTCTGTTTTTTAATTATTTTATTTTGCCCCAAACAGAAACAATGTTATTATATTGGCTATCAATCACATTTCTGAAAAGTAATTTGTGATGCAAAAGATGGGATAAAGCTTTAATAATATCTGCCTAGTTGGGCTTGATTAGGTCAGGGAAAATATTACGTAAAAAGTTTTAAATATAAAATAAATGTTAATTTAATTGTCCAAAATAAAAGTTAGCTATTTGTAGATTCCAGACACAGTAACCTTGATTCAACCAATGATGTGAGCGATGGCAGGACTACCTGTTTGTCCAACCGTTGGAAGGAGGGGTAGTATTCATGAAACTTGTCATTTATTTATTTATTTGCAATTACTTTTGGTTGCTCCAGTGGCACAGACATACTCACCATCTAAATGAATTAGTAAAGTTCCTATATAATAAGTGGTGGCATCCCCTTCCTAGATAGAATGGGTAAAGCAGAATACTTAAACATTATTATTATGCATGCGTCTCCTTACTATTGACCTCTGCACTGCTCTGCTGGGGCTCAGAGGGAATGAATCAGGTGTGTTTGGGTGGTGGAGTAAAGGTGAACTTTCAGGCCTGTGTTTCTAACAAATGTGTTTTACACCCACTCCAGCTGCCTCACATGCTGACTGAAGGCTTCAAAAGTCTGTGGAAGAAATTATATAAACTGGGGAGAATCATGTTGCACTTTCACTGATCTTGAAGCTGTGAAAGAATGTTCCCCTTCTGTCACTTGCTCGACATTGTGTCGACTGTAATGACACAAGGGGCTTCTTTCAGGAGCCTCGGATACCTCTGAATATGAAAAAGGCCAATGCCAAATTGGTGAAAAAAATTTGCATGTCCCACCCCTGGACATACGGATATAAAAGGCAGGGATCGTGCATCTATTCAGTCAGATTCTTTCTTCGGAGCCGAGTGGTTGTGAGTGTTCAGCGAGCTGAAACCTCACTCTGTTCCACTCACCTCTAAGAGAGCTTTCCTGATGGATCTAAAGCTGTCTCCCTCCTCTGCAGTCCACGCCCCTGGGCGCTTTGACAGTTGTCCTCTAAAAGAGCAAAACTCCTCCTAAAAGAATATTATTTTCAAAGAAAATAAAAGAGTTAACGCTTGGGGTCGAAAGTCTTTTTAAAGATGCATCATTTTCAAGATGCCCATCAGCCTTTGTGTTGTTCCTGGATGCAGCAGATATCTCTCCACTTCTGGCGGCCATAGGCGCTGCTTTGTGTGTCTAGGTCTTGATCATATCCTGGCAGTGTTTGTGGATGGTTCATGTACTCACTGTGAGAAACTGACAATGGCATTGTTGGGGTCGCGGCTTACCTTTCTCAAAGGAAACTCCTCTCCAGCCACCCCATGCGTTGCTCCTCCTTCCCACGGGATGGAGGACGACCCGATTGGCAATGGAGGCGATTTCAGTGGATTCAGTGTAGGTTGCACTATTGTATAAGGACCCCTTGTGTCACTACAATTGAAAAAATGTTGAGTGAGTGACAGAAGGGGACCATCTAGGTTACTAGTGTAACCCATGTTCCCTGATGGAGGCGACGAGACGTTGTGTCCCCTTGCCACAACACTGTACCAAGCCACTGTAATGGCCGAACCTTATTCTCGGCTACTCAGAGCAGAACCTGACTGAACAAATGTACGATCCCTGCCTTTTTTACCTGTATATCCAGGGGCGGGACATGCAAATTCTATTCGCCATTTTGGCATTGGCTTTTTCATATTCAGTGGTATCCGAGGCTCCCGAAAGAAGCCCCTTGTGTCACTACAATCAACACAACGTCTCGTTCCCTCCATCAGGGAATGGGGGTTACACTAGTAACCTCGACGTTCTGTTGAGTTTAATTAATAATAACCAGTCAAATAGATATAGAACATACTCTTTTGAGATAAATATTAGATAATTTATAATTGTTGCCACAGGCATCTGTGGTTTAGCTCGGCCTCCTGAATTTTACTCTGACAGCATAGAAATGTAGTATACATATTTCATGTTTTCCCAGGTGCACTTATATATAGGTGATAGTGATGGAACAAGCTATTGGCTTTGGGACCTGGTAGATTTTTGTTGAATTCTAGGTCATTTTTATTAGTTTTTTATTTTAATTATTTGAGAATTGATATAATGCATTCTGTTGCCTTGGCACATTTGTTGCTGTGGGACTTCTTATGTTTTTGGGATAGCATAGCAGCTGACATTGGAAAAGCCCCGTGGTCCACATTTATAAATTTAACCTAATTGGCCTCTTTGTTTGACATTGCAGAAGCATTTCCATGTATGTCTCAGTAAGAAATAAAATGGCCAATATCTTGTAATTGATAACTACTTAATTAATGACTATTTGTAGCACATCCTTTGGGGTGCAAATAAAACAGTTTTCCATGTTATTAACTTTGATTCAATTTCCTTTCTGGTGGATAAAATATGTGTGTGTGCATGTGTGCCTGTTTCTTCAAATAAACAGGCACTTTTATGACCCCTGGTTAATGTTATATTTTCTTTTTGATTTATGAAGGACACATCAAAACTGTTTAGGAAAATTCAATGAGTGGTTTTAGTCAATATACTGCTATTGATGAAGCCCACAGATGACACCAATACATTTTGCAATTTAATTAGTCAATCTGTCCAGTTCTCACAGGATGCGTTTTTGAGTTCTGTCTGCACTATTTTTGTTATTATTTTTGGAATGCCTCACTGGTTTTCAGCATCATAAAAGATGTGTTCCCCGTCTGTCGCTCACTTCGACGTCGTGTCGAAGAAGCGACACTAGGGGTCTTTCTTGAGTGCCGAATATGCCTTTGATCTATGAAAAAAGGCCAATGAGAGTTGGCGAACAGTATTTGCATACCCCGCCCCCGGACATACGGGTATAAAGGCAAGGGAAATACGCTTGTTCATTCAGTAATTTTCTTCGGGGCCGATGGTCGTATATAAAGAGCAATTTTCTCTGTAAAGAGTTTAATTCTCTGAAAGTGCAATACACAGCGGCGTTGAACGTCCTTTTCAGGACGCATCTTTTTAAAGATGCAATTTAACCGCTGTGTAGTTCCTGGATGCGGTAGAGTGCTCTCCGCTTCAGACGGCCACAGGTGCTGTCTCGTGTGTCTGGGCGCCGATCACACCGAGGCAGCGTTTGTGGATGGTTCATGCTCTCACTGCGAGCACATGACCATGGCAATGCCTGCCGCCAAACATTCAAACCCTGGACATACCTCTATTTCTTACGGGCAGGATTACCCTTACAGTAGGTGTCCAGATGCGTCCTGGTCACGACCGACGCTTCCAGATCGGGTTGAGGCGCCGTTTGCAACGGGCACGCAGTAGCAGGCCATTGGAAAGGGGCCCAGCTGCGTTGGCACATCAACTGCCTCGAGTTGTTGACCGTCCTTTTGGCCCTGCGGAAGTTTCTCCCGTTAGTTTGAGACAAACATATCCTGGTCAGGTCGGACAGCACCACTGCGGTGGCGTACATAAATTGCCAAGGTGGCGTACGCCTCCGCCACATGTCACAACTCGCCCGTCGTCTCCTCCTTTGGAGCCAGCAGTGACTCAAGTCGCTACATGCCACTCACATCCCCGGCAACCTCAATATGATAACGGACGCGCTGTCACGACAACGCTTGCCTGGCAGAGAGTGGAGGCTTTACCCCCACTCAGTTCAGCTAATCTGGGAACGGTTCGGCAAGGCCCAGGTAGATCTGTTTGCCTCCCGAGAGACCTCCCACTGCCCGCACTGGTACGCCTGCTCAGAGGCTCCCCTCGGGGCAGATGCACTGGCACACAGCTGGCCAGTGGGGATGCGCAAGTACGCATTTCCCCCAGTGAGCCTTCTTGAACAGGTGCTGTGCAAGGTCAGGGAGGACGAGGAACAACTCACTCTTGTGGCTGCTTAATGGTCCTCCTGGGCCTGGTTCTCGGACCTTGTACTCCTTGTGACAGCCCCTCCCTGGCAAATTCCCCTGAGGAAGGACCTTCTTTCTCAGGGACGGGGCACGCTCTGGCATCCGCACCCAGACCTTTGGAACCTCCACGTCTGGCCCCTGGACGGGACGCGGAAGATCTAGCTGGTCTACCACCCACGGTCGCAGCCACGATCAACCAAGCCAGAGCCCCTTCTACCAGGCAACTCTACGCCCTGAAATGGTGTCTGTTCGTGAATTGGTGTTCTTCCCGGGCAGAAGACCCACAGAGGTGCACAGTTAGGTCAGTGCTCCTGTTCCTACAGGAGAGGTTGGAGGGGAGGCTGTCCCCTTCCACCTTGAAGGTGTATGTTGCCGCTATCGCAGCTCACCACGACCCAGTAGACGCCAAGTCTCTGGGTAAGCACGACTTAATCGTCAGGTTCCTGAGGTGCCCAGAGGTTAAATCCCTCCCGGCCAAACCTGGTCCCCTTCTGGGATCTCTCGGTGGTCCTCGCCAGTCTTCAGAGATCCCCCTTCGACCCCCCTACGGGTTCGAGCCCACTCTACCAGGAGTGTGGCATCCTCATGGGCACTGTCTAGGGGCACCTCCCTAGCAGACATTTGCAGAGCTGCGGGCTGGGCAACACCTAACACCTTTGCGAGATTTTACAATCTCAGGGTTGAGTCAGTCTCGTCCTGTGTTTTCTCAGGTCCGAGCCCGTAGAACTCGGTACACGTCGACAGTCTGACTGGGTGAATTGCTTGCATCCAGCGCCCTTTCCCTCTGCCGAGGTAAAACAGTGCACCTTCTTCCCAGGAGACCCCCTAAGTCCCTGGTTGATTCCTCCCTAGCCCTCTTGGGTATGCAGTTCAGTGGAGGAACTCGCCGACCCAGTCCACTACGGCTACCCCAGGCTACCCCTACTGGAATAGGTGCTCCACAGGTCAGGCCTTCTACGCGGACTCCTCCTGTGTGTGTACTTCCATGGTACGGTCACCTTACGAGCTGACCCGCGTCTCCCTTAGGCAGTCTTTCGCTGCCCTCCGGTCACCATGTTGTAGCAACTCCCCCCTTCTTGGGGGATCTACCACCGCGCCATTCTTCCCACGTGACCGAAGAGGCCATGTGATGTATTTTCGCCACCTTTACCTCCCCTTCGGGTGGGTGTGGCCTCCGCAGGGTCTTTTCCCACTGAAAGAATAGGAATTTGGGTAAGACCCCCTTCCCACGATGCGGTAAGGGCCCCGGCTGCTCTTGCTCTATGCCGAGAAAACATAGAGAGAAAAGAGGCCCAGCCAGGCTTGGCCCGTTCCCTAGTTGGAAGCGTCGCCTTGTTCCCCTCTAGAGTAACCAAAAGGATCCCGACGACTTTTTTGGGGCATTGGGGAAGAGTACGTGCAGTCTGAAACACAGTTGGTCGCTTGTGCACATGAAATACCTGCCCGCTTCTGTGTCAGCAGTACATGTACATGGCTCAGCGCATTGCATAGCTTCTTCGACACGACATCAAAGTGAGCGACAGATGGGGAACGTCTCGGTTACATATGTAACCTCCGTTCCCTGATGGAGGGAACGAGACGTCGTGTCTTCCCGGCCACGTCGCTGAGTCAAGCCGCTGAGGTGGCCAGAACACTCCCGGCTCCTCAGAAAAATCCAGAATGAACGAGCGTATTTCCCTCACCTTTATACCTGTATGTCCGGGGGCGGGGTATGCAAATACTGTTCGCCAACTCTCATTGGCCTTTTTTCATAGATCAGAGGCATATTCGGCGCTCAAGAGAGACCCCTAGTGTCGCTTCTTCGACACGACGTCTTGTTCCCTCCATCAGGGAACGGAGGTTACATAGGTAACCGAGACGTTTACTGGACACTGTGTCACATTGAAAATCCCATCTCGAGATCCCCGTGTTCTGTTGTGCTTTGTCCAACTGTCAAGAAGTGTCCTGTGTGACCGATTCTCATTCTGTGGCTGCTTGTGAGATGCTTGTGAGATTTAATAAGTCTATCTGACTGCCCCCTGGTGATGCGGCTCATGAGGACATGTGAGGTGTCTATTTCTCAAACTAGAGACTCTGATGTACTTATTATCTTGTTTAGTTGTACATCTTGCCTTCCACATCTCTTTCTGTCCTTTTTAGACCCAGTTGTCCTTTGTCTTTGAAGATTGTACATGTACACCTTTGTATGAAATCTTCAGTTTTTTGGCAATTTCAAGCATCGAAAGCCTTCATTCCTTAAAACAATCATTGACTGACAAGTTTCTAGAGAAAGCGGTTTCTTTTTTGCCATTTTTTCCTAATATGGACCTTAAGACATGCCAATCTATTGAATACTGTGGCAACTCAAAAACAAACACAAAGACAATTTTAAGCTTCATTTAACGAACCAAATATATTTTAACAGCGTTTGATATTATGGCAAGTGATTTTCTAGTACCAAATTAGCAATTTAGCATGATTACTCAAGGGTGGGGGGGCTGGATGGCAGAGGCAGGCACATTTAGAGCTAAATTAAGAGGCTAGTTTTGTGCTCTTGTAAATAATTTTGTGCTCTTAAAGCTGCAGTAGACAACATTGAAATAAATTGAATTGAACAGCACCCCAATTCTTTCCCATATACATGATGCTCTTCACCCCCAGCCAGGGTTTAATTGACAGAGCCAAGGCCTGCCTCACCAAAAGCGATTGGCTAAAATTAGCGGGATTGATACTACCTTTCCCACAATTTTCACTCAGAGCTAGAGTCTGTGGTGCTAACTATTCTCTCACAGGGCCTCATTTAACTAGACACCATGTCTCTTCCTCATCTGGGCTTTGACATCTCTTAAAATATTTTTGTATACTTATTCTGAAAAGCAAGGTAAAAACTTGGGATGTCAGTTTCATCTTTTTATCTTTTAATGTTACCTCAGACTGCCAACGATAGCTAGCTAGTGAAGCCATAAGTAGTGTAGCGTTATGCCAATTACCCTAGTAACACTAACGTTACTTTACGTTAATCATCATGATTGTAACTTCAGCAATAATATTATCTGTTTGCTCTTGTACACCGATGATGCTACTTTGCTTGTGGAGTAGTGTATACATGCAGTGGATACATTTAATGTTAGTTAACGTTAATTACCTCAAAAACTACCTCCTCAACCAAATAACATTAGATGAATCCAGGAATACTCCAGTGCATATACAGTGAGGAAAATAAGTATTTGAACACCCTGCTATTTTGCAAGTTCTCCCACTTGGAAATCATGGAGGGGTCTGAAATTGTCATCGTAGGTGCATGTCCACTGTGAGAGACATAATCTAAAAAAAAAAATCCAGAAATCACAATATATGATTTTTTAACTATTTATTTGTATGATACAGCTGCAAATAAGTATTTGAACACCTGTCTATCAGCTAGAATTCTGACCCTCAAAGACCTGTTAGTCTGCCTTTAAAATGTCCACCCCCACTCCATTAATTATCCTAAATTAGATGCACCTGTTTGAGGTCTTTAGCTGCATAAAGACACCTGTCCACCCCATACAATCAGTAAGAATCCAACTACTAACATGGCCAAGACCAAAGAGCTGTCCAAAGACACTAGAGACAAAATTGTACACCTCCACAAGGCTGGAAAGGGCTACGGGGAAATTGCCAAGCAGCTTGGTGAAAAAAGGTCCACTGTTGGAGCAATCGTTAGAAAATGGAAGAAGCTAAACATGACTGTCAATCTCCCTCGGACTGGGGCTCCATGCAAGATCTCACCTCGTGGGGTCTCAATGATCCTAAGAAAGGTGAGAAATCAGCCCAGAACTACACGGGAGGAGCTGGTCAATGACCTGAAAAGAGCTGGGACCACCGTTTCCAAGGTTACTGTTGGTAATACACTAAGACGTCATGGTTTGAAATCATGCATGGCACGGAAGGTTCCCCTGCTTAAACCAGCACATGTCAAGGCCCGTCTTAAGTTTGCCAATGACCATTTGGATGATCCAGAGGAGTCATGGGAGAAAGTCATGTGGTCAGATGAGACCAAAATAGAACTTTTTGGTCATAATTCCACTAACCGTGTTTGGAGGAAGAAGAATGATGAATTCCAAGAACACCATCCCTACTGTGAAGCATGGGGGTGGTAGCATCATGCTTTGGGGGTGTTTTTCTGCACATGGGACAGGGCGACTGCACTGTATTAAGGAGAGGATGACCGGGGCCATGTATTGCAAGAGTTTGGGGAACAACCTCCTTCCCTCAGTTAGAGCATTGAAGATGGGTCGAGGCTGGGTCTTCCAACATGACAATGACCCGAAGCACACAGCCAGGATAACCAAGGAGTGGCTCTGTATCAAGGTTCTGGCGTGGCCTAGCCAGTCTCCAGACCTAAACCCAATAGAGAATCTTTGGAGGGAGCTCAAACTCTGTGTTTCTCAGCGGCAGCCCAGAAACCTGACTGATCTAGAGAAGATCTGTGTGGAGGAGTGGGCCAAAATCCCTCCTGCAGTGTGTGCAAACCTGGTGAAAAACTACAGGAAACGTTTGACCTCTGTAATTGCAAACAAAGGCTACTGTACCAAATATTAACATTGATTTTCTCAGGTGTTCAAATACTTATTTGCAGCTGTATCATACAAATAAATAGTTAAAAAATCATACATTGTGATTTCTGGATTTTTTTTTTTAGATTATGTCTCTCACAGTGGACATGCACCTACGATGACAATTTCAGACCCCTCCATGATTTCTAAGTGGGATAACTTGCAAAATAGCAGGGTGTTCAAATACTTATTTTCCTCACTGTATCTGTGAGTGTGTGCACGTGAGTTTACAGCTGCGGTTGAGGAGCTGACTGGTGTGTGAGAGAGAGCGCAAAACACAACCTTTTATTTTATGTTATTATGAGACTGAGAAGTGCGAAAATATTTTAGATGAGAAGTGTAAAAAAGTTTTTGGTTCATTATGTGACCGTGGCGAGGCAAATGAGACTGTGGCAGGCCACCAGATTCTAGTCAATTAATGGGAAACACTGACGTACATGTGTTGTTCATTGGAAATTTCAATATGTACCTCAAAAATGGCTAATTTCCTGATTCATCATTAAACAGTAAAACAATTTATTTTGGTGTAACATCTAACTCTAATATGAACATCTAAGTCAGTCAGTTGCTGGTTACTAGCATAAGTGGACTAGCACACTCCATGCAGACCATTTATAATAGGGTTCAAAACAGTGCTACTATGAATGCAAACTTTAATACAGTGAAAAAGACACTCTATTAGCATAACATAAATATATATAAATAAGTATAAATGTTCAACATTCTTTTGAATGTCCACATACTAAAAAAAAATATTTGATGCCATGTTTGTACCTTTATTCACTATTACTATTATTTTGAATGGCCATGGAAAATGAAGCAATGTGATAACCTGGTCACAAAAAGTAGTCTGTTATTTTACCTGATGAACTTTCACCTTTTGCTGACCCTTTATGCATCACAGAGCTACGGTGTGCTTCTAAATTACTTGCACCTTTATTAGCAACTGATACATAAGTGCAGCTTTACATGTTATACATTCCGCTTCCCACAGATCTCGACCTGGACTAGAGCATGGGGATTATTTATGCAAATCTTCTGTAAATGTGCACTTCCGTTTGGGCATTGTTTCCACTCAGCTGTCATTTGATGCTACTGTCAAGCAACTGTTTGATGCCGAAAACAACAGTGCTTCGCGGAGATGTTGACAGGCAGGAATTTGCCCAGTAGTTGCTGCAAGCCTCTTATAATCGACCAATTGGTGTGCGAGAAGGCAGGACTTACAAAGAGGGTCATGCCACGTGAACTTCAAACAAAATGTAGCAATATTATTGCGAGAAGCCTACATTCTTTGAAGAACTGCGAGACAGGCTGCGTCATGAAGATGATTGCATATTCGTACAGAAATATTTTTGTTGTTGTTGTTAAGCTGCACCTAAACATGTGTTGCCTACATTTAAAATAACATTCGGGCTGAAGCTAACTTATACTAGGCCTGATTTTAAATACACATCAGCATTTAAACACATTTACAGGCAAACAAATGACATTATTGGCAGTTTATATTATGGATCTTTGTTTTTTGGATGAATATTTAGCCGGGCCTCTGCCCTACCTGCCAATATAGACCAGCTGTGCCTGCTTGTTTACCAAGGATAGGTTTAAGTTCAGAACATGTTTAAAATTGATTATGATGACACATATAATGTAGGAAAAAATTATGTAAATATTTTTATTGTGTGTTATTTCCAATCAAACAGTAATTTTGTTGAATTATGCGAACAGTGTGAAAATATTATTTCATTTTAATTAGGATACATAAATGTTTAGCTATGAAAGTAGTCTTAGAAAAACAAAAGAATAATTGTATTGCAAAAAACAATGTAAATGTCACTTTCATCACATGATGCTATCAAACACAATACACAATCTGATATGTGGTAAAACATTTCAATGTGGTGGAAATGATTATGCCATTCCAGAAAAATTACAAAACTTGCAGAATCATGATGCATGTATATACACTTTGGATACTGTTCGAAGACAGAGCAAAAGAATAGAGAATGGATTTACAATAGTGAGGGAGAAACAAGGGAAAAATAAAGATTTTTTTTTGATTGCCAAGGCTGAGAGTTTGAGAGGACAATTTGTGGCATCTGTGACAAGTTTATTTTTCACTGAGAAGCTGGCACTCAAGGCAATGTTGGTATGATGAATGATTCCTGAAAATGGTTTGGGAATTTCTGGTCAGCTTCATTGTACACAGTCAGAAAAATACTAATTTAATGCTATTACGAAGCTAGCAAACCAATACTGTACCTGACCTACTTTAACAATTCCATAACCACATGAGAATGAAAACAAATTACATGTTTATTACAATCCTGTGTGTTCCATAAAATAAAAATGTGGTTAATTTTAATTATATTTACTTTTTTAACTATTAATTTATATCATTAGGAATTGTATCATTAGGAATTATTTTACCCTTGATCTTTTGAGACAAACGTTTGTTGTACAGTGAAAACACACAGTAACTTTTAAAGGGAGTGGTGGTAGCGTAGTGGCTAGCGCACAGAGCTGCTAATCAGAAGGTCACTGGTTCGAACCCCACGGCCACCACCATTGTGTCCTTGAGCAAGATGTATTGAAAGAAACCCAATATTGAATATAATTTAAAACTACTGTATATTGGACACAACCGCATACCCTCAGGTTGAGAGCACTTATCGAGGCTATGGGTGAATTCAAGCAATTTCCATTCCTAAGCATGTAGCTTTAAATATACCTGAAAAGTCAGTGAGAACAATTTTTAGAGGATTTATTTACATGGTCACAACGTAAAATGGTTCTCCTCTAAAAATCCTTCTCATTTCCATTCCTTATGCTAGACTGCTTAGAAGTTGGTGTTTGAAGCTAATCTTCACAGCTGGGAAGAAATTGCTGTATTTTATTTCCTAAAACCCCCTACTTACATTATGCACAACCCCACACAGCTTTATAATTTGACTGAGAGTAGACCATTCTGGCAGTTTCCCAGAACAAATGCAATACATCAATTCAGTACCTTGGCTAAGTAGTTTAGTGACCGCTGTTCATAAATTATTCCTCTGTGGATGGTATTTAGGTGCATGAATTTGAAAATTGAATAATAGGAAATTAATTTAGAACAGTATGTTGTAGCTCAGCATGGAGATTTAAAAGGGCTTGTTGAAGACCACACTTGAGTCCAGCATATTTAGAGACCTAAACCAGATAAATGGAGGAATAAGCACATACTTTGTTCTTTCTGGAACAACATTCCTGTTTTGGAACTGTATGTGTGTTAGGAATTCAATTAAACTGTCCACATTCTAAGTCGATATTATGTAGGGAAATGTATAACGGTATTAGTCACGTTCAACAACCATTATAAGAATGATAAATGACAAATAATTTGATTATTTGTCTGAAAAAAATGATCCACCATTAAAATCGTAATGCAACATCTTGTTGTATTTGTTTACAATTTCTATTGTAAGGAATTAGCTTTAATAATGGAATTATGATTAATTCACTAATTGGAGTATTATTATTATCATGGCTTATTGAAAATAATATCACACACAAATTTTAGAAAAACTAATCTAAAACATGCAAACATGAAACAGGTTGGTGATTAAAGTGACAGAATGTGAAAGAAATTATCAGTACAGAGAAAATTAACTTTATGGAGTCTATATACAATGCCTTAAGAAACATTTATCCTTCTTTGAGTCTAAATCGATTTACAATCGGATTACCAAAAGTATTTAAATAATACATCAGCACTTTCAGCAAAAGTCTGGAGATCTACTTTCATGTCATTGTGTCTCCTTGCGTTGCTTGGT
This sequence comes from Moxostoma hubbsi, assembly GCA_032164185.1. Lineage (NCBI taxonomy): Eukaryota > Metazoa > Chordata > Actinopteri > Cypriniformes > Catostomidae > Moxostoma > Moxostoma hubbsi. Next base: position 11,791,835 of record JAVLUX010000019.1, read on the forward strand.
TCTTTGATCCTTTGTAAAAAGTTCGTTCCGTCAATGTCTTGGACCTCTGCTAGATCATGGATTTCTGTTGCCTCTTGCATCAATGGATAATGAGGCGGGGCTTTGAAGCGAGCCCTTCCACAATGAAGACATCTTGACTCCCGTTACACATGTGAACCGGATAGCAGAGAGTGAGAGTCTTCATCGGGACTTCATGTCCCGAGCTCTACATGGCACATGTCCTGGACTCTACATGGCACGGAGGCTGCAAGCCATGAGGGCACAAGCGCAAAAGAATGAGGAAGTGGAAGAAGTGAAGAGCGGAGAAGAAAGAAGATGGCTGAAGACTTCTTCCTTGGTACCAGTGTCTTGAGTGTAGACCGACCACAGCCCAAAGAGGCTCTAAGCCAATCAAAGGCGGCTTTTCAGAGTCACATGGTCAACTTGTCTTTCCTCTTTAAAGTTGATTTACAATCCTTTGTGTAAGGGATTCTTTAAAATTCCCACTCAAAATAGTACATTTTAAACATACATTGTATATCTTGAAATTGGTGTAAGAGACATGTGTTACGTCCCCAGAGTTCTGGGTTCGTTTTATAGTGATTCCTTTTCTGGTATTGCTTGTGGTTTTGTGTGTTTGTTTCTTCTAACAGGCAAGATGGCTTCTGTAACTGTTCCGGCAGCTGATTGGTGGTTCAACGGCTGATTGGTTCTTGGAACTCCTCCCACTCGTCAGTGGCTGCAGCTGGCTGGGCTCTTTAAAAAGCCCAGTTTTGAATCAGTTCACTCTCTCTGTTCCTGCTGTTGGTTTGGTTGGTACCCTTTGTTGGGATCTTTATGACTTTTAGATAACTTTATTGTTCTCTATTGATATTTTGATTGGAACATTTGACACTGTTTTGATAATGTTTTTATCTGATTTGTCTGTTAGTAATTCTAGCTTTGTGTTCCACTTTTGGAACTTGTAAACAGTAGGACTGAGCACTTGATGTTTGTGAAGTCTTATAATTTGTGTTAACTTTTTTTTTTTCTTTCTTTATTGTTTATAGGGAGTTGGGGGGAGTAGATTTAGAGCTACCCCGGGGTATACATTACCAGTAGGCACACTTCTCTGTCTAGAAACACCAGCTAGACCTGGGCAGACCACCAGCTGTAAGTTTGGTTAGGGCACCTTGACCGTGTGCCAGATAGGTGATGTGTTTATTTATTTTATAATTAGTATAGGTTAGGAGTGGGGTTTCTTTTGTTTTTCTTTTCTTTGGTCCGTCCAGCTCTCCCCCTTTCTCCCAGTAAATTATTGTTTACTATTCACATTATTACCGTGGCAAAAATAAAAGCTTAGTTTGTACGGTATTTGGTATTTGTGCCTTTTCTCGCACCACGACTCCATACCTCCTTTGCTGGCATTTGTGGGCCTGAGTGGTGGGTTATCAGGTTCCCCTCCCTTTCGGGGGCTAGGACGTAACAATTGGGGGCTCATCCGGGATCTTGGTGTCCCATTGCTCGGACCACTTGATGCTCGGTGATTGAGGTGTGGTGTTGGGGTGCGAGTAGGCTTAGTAGTGTCGTCTTGCATAGTAGTGGTTGTTCTGTCCTACAGTTGGTTAGTATTTGTAGTTTGTCTAAATAGTTTAAGATTGTACTGGATGAGGGTTGAGTATGGCGGCTACTTTAGATGTGGCAGGCTTTATTGCGGAGCCCTCATTGGGGTCATTGTTTAATCTGCGTAAGGTGGATTTATTTGCACTAGCAGACTACTATAATCTAACAGTTGATAGGCAGGCTCGTAAAGCAAATTTAGTAGGAGTGATCAAAAGCCATTTATTGAGTCTGTCAAGGGCAGGAGTTATGGCAGTGGAGGATGTGGAAATAGAAGATGAAAGGGAGGATGAGGGCGCCGTAGAGAATCTCTCGCCTGCACGGCCGAAGGGCGGTGTGGGAGATGGGGATGCTCCGGTGCCTCGAACTCTGCCAAAGTATGACCTATTGTCTCCTGTGTTCCCTGAGTCTGTAGAGGTCGCTCGACTGCAGCTGAAAACGGCCCGTCTGGAAGCAGACCTAAAAGACAGGGAAGACAAAATGAGGTATGACATAGAAATGAGGAAAATAGAGGCAGACAAGGAAGCTCGAATTCATATTCGGCGAATGGAGCTTGAGGCTGGGGTGTCTCCTTACCCAGTTGGCAAGCCAGGTCATTTTGATGTAGGGAGGAATATTGCGGTTGTTCCCCCATTTCGTGAGTCTGAGGTAGACTCATATTTCTCTGCTTTTGAACGGGTAGCTGCTGCCTTACAGTGGCCAAAAGAGGTTTGGCCTCTACTTCTCCAATGTAAGCTAACTGGGAAGGCCCAGGAGGTTGTGGCCTCTCTCTCCATAGAGGATAGTTTGCGTTATGATGTGGTTAAAGCTACTGTACTGCGTGCCTATGAGCTAGTGCCAGAGGCTTATAGACAACGATTTAGAAACTATAAGAAAAGCGGTAGTAAAACATTTGTTGAGTTTGCCAGGGACAAAGAGTCCTTGTTTGACCGCTGGTGTGCAGCCAATAAAACATCCACTTATGAGGCTTTGAGAAATCAGATATTGTTAGAAGATTTTAAGAACAACCTACCTGAAAGAATAGTAATGCATTTGAGTGAAAACAAGGTGGCGACGTTGGGTCAGGCAGCGGTCCTGGCCGATGAATATGCCTTAACGCATAAAACGGTGTTCACAGCATCCAGCCAGAGTAGGATGTTCGTTTCATCAGCGGTCGGTGCATCACGCTCTTCGGAACCTTCTACTGTTCTTAGGAAAGAAGAGAGGGAATGTTTTTATTGCCACCGGAAAGGCCATTTAATCTCAGATTGTTCCTTACTTAAGAACAAGTCTAAGTCACCTCCGTCTTTCCATAAGAGTGTTGGTTTAACTCAATCTGTTTCTTTCCAGGAAGCTAGATGTGCTAGCGAGGTACTCACAAGGAAACCAGACCTGCTGTATGCTCCGTTTGTGTCTGTAGGGTGTGTTTCATGCACAGGGAAAACTGAAGATCAGAGGGAAATTAAAATCTTACGTGACACTGGTGCGGCTCAATCAGTTATCCTTACAGATGTGTTGCCATGGTCTGACCAGACGTACTGTGGATCACATATACTTCTGTGTGGTATTGAAGCTAACCCAATTTCTGTGCCTTTACACTGGGTTCATTTGCATTCTGATTTGGTTTCAGGTCAGTTCCGTGTTGCGGTGGTGCCTACACTAGCAGTGGAAGGGGTAGCATTATTACTAGGAAACGACATTGCTGGAGGTAAGGTGTCTCCAGTACTAGAAGTAACAGACAGACCTCAGTCTAATGTCTCTGACATTGTCCTCTTTCAGAAGTACCCTCAAGTGTTCCCTGCATGTGTTTTAACACGGGCACAGGCTCGTATGCAGGGGGATACAGTGAATTTATCTGACACTATTCTTGAACGGGTTGAACCTGTAGATGTAGAACCTAAACCAGAGGGGTTACCTTCTGTGCAGGCTGAGAAAAGGGGGTGCGGAGTCGCTCCCCAGTTAGATGTGTTGTCATCCATCACACCAGAGAAGCTGATTGAGTGGCAAAAAGAGGATGACAGCCTTAATAAATGCTTTGACTCTGTGGTCTCTCTCGAAAAGGCAAAAGAACAAGGGGCTGCTTACCTTGTGGACGCTGGTGTTCTAATGCGTAAATGGACTGCGCATAATACAGGTGAGGACTGGGATACAGTTTGGCAGGTAGTTGTTCCATCCCCACTACGACAGCAAGTATTGTCACTGGCTCATAACCCTGCATGGTCCGGACATTTAGGGGTAACTAAAACATATAACAGAGTCCTCCGACATTTCTTCTGGCCAGGATTAAAATCGGACATTGTGCAATACTGTAAAACCTGTCATGTATGCCAGCTTACAGGAAAAGTGAACCAACCTGTTCCTCGTGTGCCACTTCACCCGATTCCCGTGATTGGAGAACCGTTTGAGCGGGTGATTATTGACTGTGTGGGTCCATTACCAAAAACTCGAACAGGTAACCAGTTTCTGCTTACCATTATGTGCAGTGCCACTCGGTATCCGGAGGCTATTCCTCTCCGGACAATTACAGCGAAGACAATTATTAAGAGTCTGATTAAGTTCTTTTCCACCTTTGGTCTCCCCAGAGTGATCCAGACGGATCAAGGAACTAATTTTATGTCCAAACTGTTTTCTTCTGCATTAGAAACATTGTCCATATCGCACCAGGTCTCCAGCGCTTACCACCCAGAGAGTCAGGGGGCTCTTGAACGCTGGCACCAGACACTCAAAACCATGCTGAGGAAGTATTGTATGGAAACAGGTGCTGATTGGGATGAGGGGGTGCCCTTTGTTTTGTTTGCTGTTAGGGAAACAGTGCAGGAATCGTTGGGGTTCAGCCCAGCTGACCTCGTGTTCGGACACACACCTAGGGGTCCGTTAAAAGTGTTAAAGGAGCGTGTTTTATCTGATGCGCCTAGTAGCGCCCCTAAAAATGTGTTATACTTTGTAAGTCAGATGCGGGAGAGGCTGCATGCTGCTTGCATGCTAGCTCAGGAGTCTCTCTCTTCCTCTCAGTCACGTATGAAAAAACAGTATGACAAACAAGCAAAAGACCGTAAGTTTTTGCCAGGGGATCAAGTACTGGTTTTGTTACCAATCCCAGGTTCATCACTGTCTGCCAGTTTTTCTGGACCGTATGTTGTGGAGCACAAAGTCAGTGATACTAACTACATTATCAAAACACCAGATCGCAGGCGCTCTTCTCGTTTGTGTCATGTTAACATGCTTAAAGCCTATCATGTGCGTAATTCTTCCAACAACCCCTCTAGTGTTCCGGTTCAGTCTGCAGGATCCAGCATCCAGTTGGTGGTACCTGTGCCTACTGTGGACCTAGAGGAGAACAATAATGATGGTTTGGAATTGCGTCACTCATTACAACAGTGTAAACGTCTTAGTAATTCAGAGGTGCTACAAAACTTACCTTCGTTAATGGAACATTTGGATGGCAGTCAAAAAGAGGATCTTGTGTCTCTAATACAGTCTTTTCTTACTGTGTTCCAGGATGTACCTAAGAGCACGTCTGTTTTGGTGCATGATGTGGATGTTGGCAGTACACCTCCTATTCGCCAACATCCCTATCGGGTAAATATAAAAAAACGTGAGTTAATGAAAGATGAGGTTGACTACTTGTTAAAACATGACATGGCAAAACGTAGTCATAGTGCTTGGAGCTCCCCGTGTATTTTAGTTCCAAAACCAGACGGCACGTCCCGTCTATGCACTGACTACCGTCGAGTAAATGCAGTAACTGTGCCAGATTCCTATCCGCTGCCCAGGATAGAAGACTGTATTGACCGGATTGGTTCGGCTGTTTTTGTAAGTAAACTCGATTTGCTTAAAGGTTATTGGCAGGTGCCTCTAACCCCACGGGCTTCTGATATTTCGGCTTTTGTGACCCCCGATAATTTTGTGCAGTATACAGTTATGCCATTTGGAATGTGCAATGCACCCGCTACATTTCAACGTTTAGTTAACATTGTGTTTAATGACGTCCCTAACTGTACAGCTTACCTTGATGACGTAGTAATATACTCACCCACATGGGCTGAACATCTGTCCACGTTGAGGTTGGTGTTCCAGCGTTTGGAAAACGCTTCGCTAACCCTCAACTTGGCTAAATGTGAATTCGGTAAGGCTACTGTAACATATCTGGGGAAACAGGTGGGTCGTGGGCAAGTGCGTCCCATCGCTAGCAAGGTGGAAGCTATTGCTAGCTATCCTGCCCCTAAAACACGTCGTCAGTTACGTAGATTTCTTGGAATGGTGGGTTACTACCGGACTTTTTGTAAAAACTTTTCAACGGTAGTAGCACCCCTAACCACTTTGCTCAGTCCAAAAATATTTTTTAAATGGTCCGCAGAGTGTAACTCTGCTTTTGAGTCAGCAAAAGCACTGCTTTGTAGCGCTCCTGTGCTAACCGCTCCTAACTTTGACAAACCTTTCAAATTGGAGGTAGACGCCAGTATGGTGGGGGCTGGGGCGGTCCTTGTACAAGAAGATAAGGAAGGTGTAGATCGGCCAATTAGTTTTTTTTCTAGGAAGTTCAGTCCATGCCAGTCCCGGTATTCTACTATTGAACAAGAAACGCTTGCTTTATTGTTGGCCTTACAGTTTTTTGAGGTATATGTCGGTTCTAGTGTTGTGCCTGTAAGAGTATTCACAGACCATAATCCTCTTACATTCCTCAAAAGAATGTACAATCAGAACCGTCGTCTTATGCGGTGGGCTCTGATCCTACAGGGATATAATGTCTGCATCCTTCATGTCAAAGGAACATCTAATGTAGTTGCAGACGCGTTGTCCCGTGTATACCAAGACTAAATTGTGTGCAAAAGGTGGTTTGCACAACTTTTGGGGGGTGGCGTGTTACGTCCCCAGAGTTCTGGGTTCGTTTTATAGTGATTCCTTTTCTGGTATTGCTTGTGGTTTTGTGTGTTTGTTTCTTCTAACAGGCAAGATGGCTTCTGTAACTGTTCCGGCAGCTGATTGGTGGTTCAACGGCTGATTGGTTCTTGGAACTCCTCCCACTCGTCAGTGGCTGCAGCTGGCTGGGCTCTTTAAAAAGCCCAGTTTTGAATCAGTTCACTCTCTCTGTTCCTGCTGTTGGTTTGGTTGGTACCCTTTGTTGGGATCTTTATGACTTTTAGATAACTTTATTGTTCTCTATTGATATTTTGATTGGAACATTTGACACTGTTTTGATAATGTTTTTATCTGATTTGTCTGTTAGTAATTCTAGCTTTGTGTTCCACTTTTGGAACTTGTAAACAGTAGGACTGAGCACTTGATGTTTGTGAAGTCTTATAATTTGTGTTAACTTTTTTTTTTTCTTTCTTTATTGTTTATAGGGAGTTGGGGGGAGTAGATTTAGAGCTACCCCGGGGTATACATTACCAGTAGGCACACTTCTCTGTCTAGAAACACCAGCTAGACCTGGGCAGACCACCAGCTGTAAGTTTGGTTAGGGCACCTTGACCGTGTGCCAGATAGGTGATGTGTTTATTTATTTTATAATTAGTATAGGTTAGGAGTGGGGTTTCTTTTGTTTTTCTTTTCTTTGGTCCGTCCAGCTCTCCCCCTTTCTCCCAGTAAATTATTGTTTACTATTCACATTATTACCGTGGCAAAAATAAAAGCTTAGTTTGTACGGTATTTGGTATTTGTGCCTTTTCTCGCACCACGACTCCATACCTCCTTTGCTGGCATTTGTGGGCCTGAGTGGTGGGTTATCAGGTTCCCCTCCCTTTCGGGGGCTAGGACGTAACACATGACATCTATTAACATTAACATTCTCTACATAAACAGGCAAACATTTCCATATTAAACATGACATACTTTCTTATTAAATTTCAATTATCATTTAGATGTAATGCATGATAAAACTTCCTACTAATTAGTTTGTTAGTTTTAAACATGCTCTGTAACCATTACCATGTAAACATTACACTTTATGAAAAACATAATTGTCAGGATTATGATCAGGTTAAACCTTGAACTGATGATCTAGGCACTTTGCGTTTGTGTCAAAGTTCCTAGTTTAAGATGAGATGCCCTGAGATACATTTGTATACACTTGAAAAATTAATTTGTTCATTTTAAGTTATGAGCATTAGTTTATTCTGTTAAAGATAATACCAAGTAATCCTTTCAAAGAGAAAGCCTGCTGTGGCACATGGAGGGTGGGGCCGGGTCGTGACTTAACACGCCCGGTCCCGTATTAGGCTAATCAAGCCTCCGAGAGGGTTAAGGCCGATCGCGGAGGACGTGCATGAGAGAGAGATCGTTCACGGACATGTCCGTCGTCCTATGTGTTTGTCTTTTGAGTTTACCATTAAACCTTTAGTTTGTATGTCAAGCCAGTTTCTCGCCTCTTCCTTGCCCATGAGGGCAAACTTCCTTACACCTGCCTTTCTTCAAGTCATAAAGCTCTTTTTGTCTTGGTGCGTTTTAGCACATGACGGTCAGGCATTCCCCAGGAAACTTTAAGTGTGTCAAATTTGTTATTGTCCAGGATAAAGTGTCTTATCTTTCCATGGGTTTCCAAGGTGATGGTTCTATAACTCTCTCTTGGAATGTGTTTTCCAGTGGTGGGGGTTTTCCATGTGTGTGTTCGAACAGATCTGTCCTTGTTTCTCAAGATGATTAAGTTATGCAGATGGTCATCCTTAACTCATTTAGCTGGGTCATGACAGACTTTATGCCTGACAGTATCTTATTTTATGGGGAATTTCCAGGGGTCTCTGAGCGTGGAAATTAAAGATTTTTTGGCCCATAAGATACTTCACCTGTCAAAAAGTTATAGCCCTAAACATTTTTCATGTAAATCCACAGAGAGCGATAAATAAGTGCTCATGTATTTGAATAGGGGGTGCTGGATAAGACAGCAGGAATGCTTTCAGAAAGGGTTGCTTTACACAAAAAGTGAGCAAATGTAAGGCAAACATGACCTTATTCATATTCGTAGGTACACAAAATATGGTTCTAGTGCACAGTCATTTTCATATGTTTACATATCAATGTATTGATGGCAACTAAAGTAAACCCTTTTACTTACATGACCAACTTAAATAGACGTACAAATATTTACAAATCAATTGAGGTTCTTAGAATATTAAATATCGATATTTTGTTATATTTTTAGTAAATTAGTTTATTAAATTAATTATGTGTAAGTAATCACATTTAATGCAGTCAACGAATTTACCTTATTTGACATCAAATTTGTATCCTGTTCTGTTTAGCCCCTTTCACACAGAGATCCCGTTATTTATCCTGGGAAAAGTAATCTGGGACTGTTAAATTTGTTCATTCACACAGCAAGAGCTTTCCTGTAATCTGTGTTCACATTCACACACATCCCAGGACTTTGTAAAAAGTGACATCAAGATGTGACGTCTAATGTACGGCGTCTTGAGTTTACTGATAACCGCGTCTTTTCTCTCAAGAAGCCTGATCTTTCATCATCTTGTAAACAAATAAATTGCATACAGTACAGCTAAACTGACAATTAATTGAATCATCTGCTCAGATGGCGAGTATCTCTCTGGTGCCTTTATGAGATTTTTATGATAGCCAATTTTATTGATTTGATTCCGAAATTTATGCCTACTTTTATAAATAGTTAATAAGATCATTTTTGTTTTGTTCTGTGTTCACTGTTTTTGTGTTACTGGCTGCTGTTTACCAACTGAAATATCTCCCTAGAGCAATAAAGATTGAAAGTGAAAGTAACCGTCAAATTTTTAAAAAAAATAATAATAATAATAGTTGATTGTATTAAGGTGCTTTGCAATAATATTAATATCTAATAATAGAAAAATTTGATTGAAAATAAAAACAATCTGGTTTAATGAAACTGTCCTGCAACAGGTTCTGAAATCGTGTTTGTAATTTAGTTTGATTATAAATGGGATATCCTTCCTAAAAATAAAGAAAACTAGCCAAACCGACAAGGTAAAACTATACTTTTTTTCTTCAGACATAAGAATTTATTTAGTGCTGCCGTTTTTTTCTGTATGCCTTTAGCGCTTTTTCAACTTTACAAAAAAAAAACATATTAGTAATATACACATTGTATGCTAACTTTTGTGCTGACATTAATCATTGAGAAGTATTGAGGCAACTGTCATCTTTTCAATCATGATTTCTACAAGCTGTAAAATTGCAAATAAAAGCTATTTTGGGGGGAAAACAGAAATGGACCAGCAATAAATAAATGTTCTGTATCAGTATGTTCTTGCCCTTTATAGGGTTAAGAATATTAATGTATGAACAAACAGTTGGTCTGACGTAATGTTTCAAGCGCTGTGGCAAGATAGTCACCTAAAAAGCTATATTGAGTAATTTCAAAACTGGTAAAAGTGTATCTGTTTGTGTTTATTATGTAAGGGGTATAGGAGCAAAGTCGAAATTCACTTTCCTTGATCCTATGGTGCAAGACAACGGGATCGTACACGTGAAACACACTAGGCCAGAAGTCCGTGAACACATCCAAGTTTAATTGTCACAAGCACAAAAAATGCAAAAACAAAAAGAAAAGGCTTTATATTACTGAAGTATGTATTTGTAACTCCTTAATACAACTACAGCTTATAAAGGTTGTCCTCCTAGCCTATCAAAGTTACCTTTTTGTGTGCTTTACACAGTATTATAACCGTTTCTCTTTCCATACTGCTCGCACACATCTAACCTATTTGAAGACACTGCAATTTTTCTTCCAGCAGGTGTGGTCAGCTGAAACTGAAACCGAAACCAAAATACACATATAGACAAAAATATGAATGCCTGCATTACATAAACAAAAAACTAAACAAACAAAGATACACTTTAAACCCGTAATACTTAAAAGAAAATAAACAACATGCAAATAATATTAATATACATAAATGACACAAATTATTGATTTGGCTCTTACAAGGGGGTCTTCAGTCTTCCTACCATATTTTCACTTTGCCTAAATTCATCTTCGCAAATTCTGTGGCATGATGTTAATGGAGGTTGTAGGGGAGAGTGAGGCACTTTTTGTTTTTCTTAAGTGTGTAAATACACTTGGGTTTCAAAGTGTATTTCAAATTTACACATGACTAGTACAAATATGTGGTCTTGTTTTATGAATAGAGCATCTACCTGGAAAAAAGGAAAGTGAAATGAATAGTCTTGGGTACGAGTCAACCTTAGGTGAGTCTGGGTCAAGTCCGAGTCTTTAAACAATCGAGTCCGAGTTGACTTCGTGTCCAAAAGTGGCCGAGTTGGACTCAAGACCAAGTCGACCTAGACCAAGGCCATAGGCGAGTCCGAATAAATCTGTTCATTAATCTGAATTAAAATTACAACTGTAAATTCAACATCAATATTTTAAACTTATTTTAAACTTAACAACTAAGAAAAACAGCTTGTCAATATAAAATGTAACAAAAAAAGTTGCCTTTCATATATGATTAATATCCTGCTGCACAAACTTCAACATGGTTTCTGAATAAATGCATATGCTTTAGGTATATAAAGACAAAACTGTCTTTCAACACATTTCTTATTTTGTGTCTTTTTGACATTTTAATTATTTGTTGCTTTTCCCCCTCCACTCAAACACAGACTAAAGAAAGTGAAAGCTGCATTAGTCATTACAACGTCTCGGTTACGTATGTAACCTCCGTTCCCTGATGGAGGGAACGAGACGTCGTGTCAAAGAAGCGACACTAGGGGTCTCTCTTGAGCGCCGAAATTTACCTCTGATCTTTGAAAAAAGGCCAATGAGAGTTGGCGAACAGTATTTGCATACTCCGCCTCCGGATACGGATATAAAGGCGAGAAAAATACGCTCGTTCATTCAGGATTTTTCTGAGGAGCCGGGAGTGTTCCGGGCATCTCAGCGGCTCGGCTCAGCGACGTGGCCGGGAAGACACGACGTCTCGTTCCCTCCATCAGGGAACGGAGGTTACATACGTAACCGAGACGTTCCCCGTCTGTCGCTCACTTCGACGTCGTGTCGAAGAAGCGACACTAGGGGTACACTTCAAAACTCGCCATGCGCTGAGCTGTGTACGTGTACTGCTGACACAGAAGCGGGCAGGTATTTGCACGTGCACAAGCGACCAACTGTGTTCAGGCTGCACGTACTCTTCCCCAATGCCCCGAAAAAGCGTCAGCATCCTTTTGGTTACCCTAGGGGGGAACAAGGTGACGCTCCCAACTAGGGAACGGGCCAAGCCTGGCTGGACCTCTTTTCTCTCTATGTTTTCTCGGCATAGAGCAAGAGCAGCCGGGGCCCTTACCGCATCGAGGGAAGGGGGTCTTATTCCGAATTCCTATTCTTTTAGGGGGAAAAGACCCTGCGGAGGCCACACCCGCCCAGCAGGGGAGGTAAAGGTGGCAAAATACATCACATGGCCACTTTAGGCATGTGGGAGGAAATGGCACGGTGGTAGATCCAACCTCGAGGAGGGGGGAGTTGCTACAACACGGCGACCAGAGGGCAGCGAAGGACTGCCTAAGGGAGACGCGGGTCAGCTCGTAAGGTGACCGTACCGCGGAAATACACACAGGAGGAGTCCCATAGGAGGCCTGATCTGTGGAGCACCTATTCCAGTAGGGGTAGCGGGAGGTACCCGTAGTGGACTGGACCAGCACGTTCCTCCGCTGAACTGCTGCGGGCCCGAAGGGCTAGGGAGGAATCAACCAGGGACCTGGGTCCTCTGGGACAAAAGCGCACTGTTTTGCCTTGGCAGAGGGAAACGGCGCTGGAACAAGCGGTTCACCCGGTCAGATCGTCAACGTGTACCGAGTTCTACGGGCTCGGACCTGAGAGAACACGGGACGAGACTGACTCAACCCTGAGATCATAAGGGTGTTAGGTGCTGCCCAGCCCGCAGCTCTACAAATGTCTGCTAGGGAGGTGCCCCTCGCCAGTGCCCAAGAGGATGCCACGCTCCTAGTGGAGTGGGCTCAAACCCGTAAGGGGGGGGCATGGCCTGGGTGTGATAGGCCAACTGAATGGCATCCACCACCCAGTGAGACACCTCTGTTTGGTGACAGTGTTCCCTTTCTGCTGTCCTCCAAAGCAGACAAAGAGCTGCTCAGAGCGCCTGAAGGCAGGCAGGTAGGCACGCAAGGCACATACCGGACACAACAGTGAGAGGGCTGGGTCTGCCTCCTCCCGGGGCAGCGCTTGAAGGTTCACTACCTGATCTCCAGGGGGCGTGGTAGGAACCATGGGCACATAGCCCAGTCGAGGTCTTAGGATCACATGAGTATCTGCCGGACCGAGCTCCAGGCAAGTGTCGTTAGTAGGGAACGCTTGCAGGTCCCCGACCCTCTTGATGGAAGTGAGCGTGATCAGCAGGGCCGTCTTTTCAGGAGAGGGCCCTGAGCCAACTGATTCTAGCAACTCGGGGGGGGGGGGGGGGGGGGGATCTCTAAAGACCGGCGAGGACCACCGAGAGATCCCAGGAGGGGAACAGGTTTGGCCGGGAGGGGTTTAACCTCCGGGCACCTCTTGGGAACCTGACGGTTAAGTCGTGCTTACCCAGAGACTTGCTGTCTACTGGGTCGTGGTGAGCTGCGATAGTGGCAACATACACCTTCAAGGTGGATGGGGACAGCCTCCCCCCAACCTCTCCTGTAGGAACAGGAGCACAGACCTAACTGCGCACCTCTGTGGGTCTTCTGCCCGGGAAGAACACCAATTTACGAACGGACGCCATTTCAGGGCGTAGAGTTGCCTGGTAGAAGGGGCTCTGGCTTGGTTGAACGTGGCTACGACCATGGGTGGTAGACCAGCTAGATCTTCCGCATCCCGTTCGGGGGCCAGACGTGGAGGTTCCAAAGGTCTGGGTGCGGATGCCAGAGCGTGCCCCGTCCCTGAGAAAGAAGGTCCTTCCTCAGGGGAATTCGCCAGGGAGGGGCTGTCGCGAGGAGTACAAGGTCCAAGAACCAGGCCTGAGTGGGCCAGTAAGGAGCCACGAGAGTGACTTGCTCCTCGTCCTCCCTGACCTTGCACAGCACCTGTGCAAGAAGGCTCACTGGGGGAATGCGTACTTGCGCAGCCCAGCCGGCCAGCTGTGTGCCAGTGCATCTGCCCCGAGGGGAGCCTCTGAACGGGCGTACCAGAGCGGGCAGTGGGAGGTCTCTCGGGAGGCAGAGGCTACCTGGGCCTAGCCGAACCGTTCCCAAATCAGCTGAACCGAGTGGGGGTGAAGCCTCCACTCTCCGCCAGGCAAGCGTTGTCATGACAGCGCGTCCGCTATCACATTGAGGTTGCCGGGGATGTGAGTGGCACGCAGCGACTTGAGTCGGTGCTGGCTCCAAAGGAGGAGACGACGGGCGAGTTGTGACATGTGACGGGAGCGTACGCCGCCTTGGCGATTTATGTACGCGACCGCAGTGGTGCTGTCCGACCTGACTAGGACATGTTCGTCCCGAATTAACGGGAGAAACTTCCGCAGGGCCAAAAGGACGGTCAACAACTCGAGGCAGTTGATGTGCCAACGCAGCTGGGCCCCTTTCCAACGGCCTGAGGCTGCGTGCCCGTTGCAAAAGGCACTCCAACCCAATCTGGAGACGTCGGTCGTGACCAGGACGCGTCTGGACACCTTCTGTAGGGGCACTCCAACCCGTAAGAAACAGGGGTCTGTCCAGGGGTTGAATGTCTGACGGCAGGCGGGGGTGATTGTTACCCGGTGCGTGCCGTGGCGCCATGCTCGTCTCGGGACTCGGGTCTAGAGCCAGTGTTGGAGCGGTCTTAGTTTTAAAGTTTTAAGGGGACCGCTGTGCCTGGCCTAAAGGCGGCGAGGCAGTTCAACACTGACTGGGCACGCTCATTGGTGAGACGTGCCGACATTGAGACCGAGTCTAACTCCATCCTGAGAAAAGAGACGCTCTGAACTGGAGTGAGCTGGCTCTTTTCCCAGTTGACCTGAAGCCCCAGACGGCTGAGGTGCCTGAGCACCTGGTCTCTGTGGGTGCATAGTAACTCTCGCGAGAGGACAGAGATAAGCCGAAGGGGAGGACTTTGTACTGATACACCTGGCCCCCGAACGCAAACCGCAGGTAGGGGCGGTGTCGGGGCAGGATGGAAGTACGCGTCCTTCAGGTCTACCGCTGCGAACCAATCTAGATGCCGGACGCAGGTTAAGCGTGAGCATTTTGAACGGGAGTTTGTGCAACACTCGGTTGAGAACTCGCAGGTCCAAGATTGGTCGTAAGCCGCCGCTTTTCTTGGGTACGATGAAGTAAGGGCTGTAGAGACCCTTCTTCATCTCGGTTGGAGGGACAGGCTCTATCGCGTCTTTGGCCAGAAGAGTCGCGATTTCCGCGCGCAGGGAGTGGGCGTGTTCGCCGTGTACTGCGGAAAAGCGGACGCCCATGAAGGGGGGCGGGGCCTGGCAAACTGAATTGCGTAACCGAGTCGGATGGTCCGGGCCAGCCAGCGAGACGGGTTGGGAAGTGAAAGCCACGCGTCCAACCTCTGCGCTAGGGGCACCAAAGGGACGATTAATTTTGACGTACCCGGCGGGGCTTCGCAGCGGGGCGGAGCAGGTAGGGCAGCGTTGGGCGGCGACGAGGCGACCCGCGGCTGAGGTGCTGAGAAAAGACTCAAAGCACTTACCTTGCTCCGCACACCCGGCAGGGGGCGGGTTAGCGACTGAGGAGGTGGTCCTGGGTAGGCGTCCTCTAGACTCGTCGGAACCGGCCGGCCGGGGGACAGTCGTGGGGCTGAAGATGGGTGGTCCGTGTCCAGGAAGCCAGGACTGTTGGTATCTGGGGGCAAAGTGCCGTGAGAACGGCATTTGCGGGCCAGGTGACCCAGAGACAAAAGGAAATAGCTCATTACAGAGAATATGAGAATGTGAAAATTAATTCGACAAGAAAAAATTCTCCTCCCAGCCCTCCACCGGGGACGGAGCGGTCTTACCAGCCTCCGGAGCTAACATCTTGGTCCCTGGGTCAAACGTCTACGGACAGCCTGGGAGCCTTCCGGGTCCTCGAGGGGGTCCATGAGACGGGGGCGTCCGCTTCCTGCGGAGTGCTCGACGCTGGGGCTGAGAGCTGGGCCCGTTGAGGCGGAGCAGGGTGTTTCATAGCCGCAGGAGGACGCCCGTCGGCGAGCAGACGGGGCATGGCCCATGGCGGCAGGCTTGCGGCGGGGCAGGATGTGCAGTGGCCTCCGTCTGCCTCACCGCTGAGGACTGCTGGGCAGAGTCGTCAATGGTGGCGCCGAATGGACGGAGCTGGGAGACGGGGGTGTGAGAGAAGGTGTGCCTTGTCTGCCTCCCGCATTTCGACCAGGTCCAGTCCACAGGTGCGTTTCTGGACCACAAGGGGTGGCCATCGCCTGTTCGAGTGCTGGCGCTTCTGACCTCCGTGGCCCGGGGGCGAGGTTGGTCATCCAGCGCAGTTCCTGCAGCACATCAAGAACAGGACTACCCAAGGTGCAAGTTTTGAAGTGCCTTGGCCTGGCGTTGGTTGCAGGAAGGGCCGTGGCATGCAGAGTGGAAGCGGTCTGGGACCGTTCCACCGCGAGGGTAGTGAGAGCGGAGGAGCGAAGAAGCCTTGGCTTTGCTCAACTCGTCGTGCACGTCTGGGAAGAAAGGGACGGGGGGGGGCGTGGCTGTGAGCGGCGCACCCGCCCGCGGGACCGATCAAGTAGCCCGGGAAAGCATAGCGGATCTCCGTGCGTCAGGCTCAGGCTGGGCGGCAGACCCGAAGGTGGCGGCCCAGGCGAGCGATCAGCATCCGATGCCGCTGTAACGCTCTCCGATGCAGCGGTGATGTCATCCAATTCTGAGGCAAGCAAGCGTGCCGGGGAGGCGGGCGGTTCGAGGGGGTTTACCCGGCGAACAGAGCCCGTCATATTCCCCAAATCGCCTTCATCGCCCGCTGCGCCTGCGTCAATCCCGTAGGAAGGAGGCGAGGCGCGGGGGGCGGCTGAAGTGGCTTTCTCTCATTACAAAAGAAAGCCGTGCGACCGCAATGCTATAATGGCCATGTTCTCACACTGAGAAGATGAACCATTGGAGAGCATGCTCATCCCGAGCTCAGACGGAAGCAAACAAGCGTGCCGGGGAGGCGGGAGGTTCGAGGGGATTTACCCGGCGAACAGAGCCCGTCATTGTCCCCAAATCGTGTTCATCGCCCGCGGCGCCTGCGTCAATCCCGTAGGAAGGAGGCGAGGCGCGGGGGGCGGCTGAAACGGCTTTCTCTCATTACAAAAGAAAGCCACACGACCGCAATGTTGCCATGGCTATGTTCTCGCACTGATAACATAAACCATTCATAAAACGCTATCTGCGTGTGATCGCAGCCCAGGCATGCAAGACAGTGTTTTATGACCGAGAGAGGTGGGGAGAAATCACCGCATCCAGAAACTACACAGGGGCGGAAATTACATCTTTAAAAAGACGCGTCCTGAAAAGGACGTTCAACGCCGCTGTGTAATGCTCTTTCAGAGAAATAAACTCTTTTACAGAGAAAATCACTCTTTCAACTCTTTTAACTCTGCGCTGTCGAAGCGCCCAGGGGCAAACTGCACGCCGGCAGTGAAGAGAAAAGCCGCTGTAGTGCGCCGTAAATCCAACAGCAAAGCAGAGCATCAGAGGATCAGAAGCAGGATCAGTTGTGTTACTCGCAGCTGACTGCATACACACGACCATCGGCTCCGAAGAAAATTACTGAATGAACGAGCGTATTTTTCTCGCCTTTATATCCGTATCCGGAGGCGGAGTATGCAAATACTGTTCACCAACTCTCATTGGCCTTTTTTCAAAGATCAGAGGTATCTTTCGGCGCTCAAGAGAGACCCCTAGTGTCGCTTCTTCGACACGACGTCGAAGTGAGCGACAGACGGGGAACCAAGGTTATGTTTCGAACTTCATTTTCAATTTGTCAATTCAATTTCGTTTTAGTTCAAATTAACCCTATCTAAAGAAATAATAGTCTATACTGAGATTTCTTTCTGAATCTTGTTTCTCTATTTAAATAGGTTTCGACCTATTTGGGAAAATTCCGTACATACAAATGAGTGAACACATAGTAATTAGCAGTCGCTGAGAAGTTATGTCTCACTATTTGACTGCAAATGCTACATCCAAAAAATAAATAAATAATAATAATTGATATTTGCTTGAGCGGCAGCCACGTTGGTCTGCAATCAGTCTGAAATCTTTAAATACCAACCAAAGAAAATTTTATTGAGCTTTAACCGCAAAAACATGTCATATATCATAAATGTAACAAAATTGTCCTTCAAAAGACATGAAGGATACATTTTTTTTTTGCACAAGTTACCCGGTGGTTTACAATAAAAAAATAAAAAAAATAACATAATTTAAAATGTAATATAAAAACTTCATAACAAACTAAATTCATCTCGTAACATGAAGTTTAGCTTCATACACAAACTCTGTCATCGAATAATACATTTATTTTAGTCTATAATTAAATTTAAAAATTAAACATTTCACTGCCCAAAATATCCTAATATTTTTTGTTGTGAATGGTGGACAAATGCTGTAATAGAATGTTTTAGCACAATGCAAGTAGCTTGACGATGCTTTGAAAATAGTAAATCAATAATAAATAGGAGCTGTTGATCTGTTTAGAGTTGCTGTCTGCTTTAGCAATAACGTTTTTTTCCCCCGACTATTTAAAAAGTTACACAGTTAATTAACATGCTTGGACCTGACAAAACACGGGAAAAAACCAACTCAACCTGGAGATTGTAGAATCTCTCAAAGGTATTGGGTGTTGCCCAGCCCGCTGCTCTACAGATGTCTGCTAGAGAGGTGCCGTTGGCCAGTGCCCACGAGGATGCCACACTCCTTGTGGATTGTGCTCGAACCCGCAAGAGGGCGGGCACGGCCTGGGTCCGATAGGCCAATGCGATGGCATCGGATACCCAGTGGACGAGCCTCTAAAAAGACGTTCGACACCAATGCGTTAACTCTTTTAGAGCAATTATGCTCTTTTAGAGGAGTTTTTGCTCTTTCAGAACGCTGTTGAAGTACCCAGGGGTGTGCACTGCACCAGCGTGCAGAGGAGGGAGAAAGCCGCTGGCAATGCGCAATGCGCAGATCCAACAGCAAAGCTCTCTAGAGGTGAGTAGAACAGTAGTGAGTTTCTCAGCTCGCTGATCACACAACTGCTTGGCTCCGAAGAAAGAATCTGACTGAACAGATGCATGATCCTTGCCTTTTATAAGTGTATGTCCGGGGGCAGGACATGCAAATTCTGTTCGGCAATTTTTCATTGGACAAATTTGCCTAAATATACAGAATTAAAGAATATATTTGTCAATTAAAGGTGATTGCACATTGCTACAAACATTTTAGTTAGTCAAGTACAAACGTTACCACATTTCAAAGTGATTTTCAGCATTATCTAGCAAGGCTAAATTAAGATGAAATGTCTTAGAGTTGTGCAAATCTGATGGTAACCTTGCACAGAAGAAAGGTCTGCTTTAACTGGGTGGGGGTTCTTGTTGGGAGGCTGGTAATTTATGATGTGGAAACATTCCAAACTGAAAGGCTGGGTTTTTCCTAGATCCAGATATATGTTGTTTCAATTCTTCTGCATATATAATCTTACACCATTTTACAGCATAGAATCCACCTCTAACAACTGTATCTGATCTAATTAAAATAAATAGAAGATAAACTAAAATATGATGTCAATGAAAGTCATTTATTAACTTTGTCATGTATAATAGCAGTAATTTTGACACTGAATACACAACTTACCACATTTCTCCCCTACTCCAGGTTTGGAGTGTTCCCTGCATGAGAATGCACTTTGTTGTCTATTTACAAACTGGGGAAACATAATTATTATTTTTAAATACCCAAAGTATTCCAACATTGCAGACTTTATCTTATCACATCAGGCTGGTGAAGCTGTAATTTAACTAATATTTACAATGGAAATATAAAATAAAATGTAAATATAAAAAGAACATCTGAAAAACATCACACGTCACAATGGGGTGACTGAAAAGAAAAAAGTCAATGGTTTATGACAGCCTTATATATGCAGTAAAAATGTTGAATCTCTATTCTGCACACAAACTTTCTCATTAGTATGATAAATATGTCATCATTACAACACACACCCTTCACGGTATCGGCTCTGCTTTTGTTCACATGGATATTAACCCTGGCAATGATCCCGGAATAAAATTTTCAGACATTCCAGAACCATCTTGCATTTTACACAGAAGGCTGCCCGACACTGATCCCGCCAATAGATAGATAGATAGATAGATAGATAGATAGACAAGTGTGAATGAGGTTTTTGATTCTAAAAATTGGTTGGAACAATTGTGACAGACAGTACGCAAAATATAAGCAAAATCTCATGAATATTCACATTCTTGCGTAAAATGTGTTTTTAGCACATGTAACTGTGAAATGTATAATATTGACACAGTATCTTTAACATAAATATATTTACTTTACTATATTTAGAGACACAAGAGTTTATGAATGCTTTAATATTTATTTAATATAATTTAATACTGTTATATGTTGATTTTACTATATTCAAAATCAGTGAGATGAATGTAATAAGTTTGATGCCATCACATTAATTTAACACAGTGGTTTCATTCTTTTCTGTAGGATTTATGTTGCTGTATTGAACTTGTTTAGAAGAATTCCGAGCATAAACTTGAATGCCAATTTATATACTCAGCGAACCAATACTTAATCATGTATTTTTTTTATTTATTTATTTTTACATTTGTTTGTGTGGTTATTTTAAATATTTCAATTGAGCAAAGTTGCTGGTCAAATCCAGGCTCAAAAATATCTAGATGATAGTATATTGTACATTTATCTGACTTACATGTATGTTTTAGGCTATAATGTTGAAGTGGTTAGGTTTAGTGGTAAGGGTAGGGTAAGTGGCTAACAATACCTATTAAAAAGTAAAAATTTAATAACTGTACAAATATATTTATATTTCGTAATTATTTTCACATTTCTAAAGCTGTACATGCACTCACCCAGAGTTATAAAAAGTAGCCCTTATTGTATTTATGACACCTTAGATCATTATCTGATCCTGAGCCAGCAGTCAGTTAGTTGGATAGATGTGTCAAACTTTCTTTTCTTGTAGGCCAAGCCAATAATTCAATAAAAATACTGCAAATATCCATGTCTTATGCAATATATAGAAATATTTAATGTAGGCAAAGAGAAATTGGAACCCAACTGAGCTACTGATCTGTGCTGTGTCCAGATTTATAAACGGGAGCCTACTGCCTTCAACTCATTAATAAGTGATCATAGAGCACTGGCAACATCAGAGGAGCTATATATCCTTAAATTACATTTGTGGAAATTATTTGGTTGAAACAATTCAGTGTTCCTACTAGGAATATCATTCTCTGCTTTCAGCACACTTTCTCTCACGTTTAGATGATGAAAGTGGTAGAGATTGCTTTCCCTTTCTTTTGAAATTCTCTTTTATTAATATTACAGGGCTGGGGTGGTCTACAAGAATTGTTTTCATTGGTAACTAGAATTCTATTAAAATTGTAAACACTGTTGTTTCTGTGCAGCCAGATTTTATGGAAGATTACTGCTTTTCATTACAATCTTTATATAATTTTGTGTTCTTTTATGCATTATAGTATGAATCCAATACAACTGCAGAGAAAGCAGTTATTATCAAATATCAAATAAGTGGAGTCCATTGAGAATACTGGAATCTTAGTTCTTCTATGGTGAACATAGCTAGTAGTTTGCTGTTATGGGATTATTTTCTTATAGCATTAATTGTTTCTTCTTTGAATTTATAATAACTTTGCAGAAACTTCAAAAGGCGTAGCAAATAACAATGGTATTAAAAACCAAAGCATGCACAGATCTGCACTAGACTGAATAATAAACCAATAGTGTTGCTAATTAAAAGAATTGCAAACAAACATGCATTCCAATTTGTGCTGATGATGATGATCTTTAAATCATTAATGCAGTGTAGAGATATCCACCTACAATGAATATTATGGAGGACATAAAAAATTTAAACTTTTTAGGACTCTGACAAGCCTATTTATTATTCTGTACAATTAATCTACCTTAGGCAATGCTGATTTGGTAAATATTAATGGAAACACAGATGGGCGAGAGCTACAGAAGGTGGCTCTCATTAACTAAATACCCAAATCCCTGAAAAAGACTATATTATTAGGCAAGTGATGATCATGTTCATTTCAAAAATGGAAAATTTTTGAAATATTTTGTTTTTATGTTGTATATTTGAGATGAATAATATTTCAAGCCTAGTGAGATTAAAATGCAGAAACTGCCACATGGTTCTCGACTTGGAAAATGAATATTTCCACCTCATTGGTCATCACTTCAACTAAAATACTTTTGAAAGATATTCTCTTGCTAAGCAAAGCCTTATATGAATTAAAAAAAAAAAAAGTATTTGCAACCACATGTCTAGCAATCTATTTGTCCAAGTTTTCATTTGCATTCTAGTCTTTTTTGAAAATAAGAGAAGAATGTCTGATCTTTGACTGATAGTGCCAAGCAGCGTGATCGATTTACTTGTCACAACCTCACAATGACCCATTAAACTACACTACATAAAGCTAAAATGTGGCAAATTGTTCCAGTTGTTCTCCCTGGGTTGTGACTTTTGCTGAGTTGCTGTGTAGTTTCTTTCATGTAGGCAAGGCAGTTCCAGCAACTTGATCTGTAGCTCTTTAATTATTCTGTCTTCTCCTCCTCTGGGAAGATGTGGCTGGTTACCTCCTGTCACTATGCATATAGAACATTAGCATTGGTGTGAGATGTAAGTGTAAAGGTTACAAAGACTGTCCTTGGGGTGCAGGGAAGCATTTGTTGTGCCCAACTTCTGATGGATCAAAGCTAATGACCCTAAGAGGATAAGCAGTTTGGTCTATATGTGATGAACCTGCTTCAGATTTGACCTTTCTTGTCCCCTTCATGATCTAAACTAAACAAGACCATCCATATAAAGTATATACTGTATATATATATATATATATAAAATAGTAACGTATTCAAATACTTTGGATGACTGGTAGACTTTGGACAGGACTGGTAGATTTTTTTCCTTTGTTTTGACATAAAAACTCAAAATACATGTGTTAAAAATACATTCTATGAAAAACCTAAATATCTTATGCTGTTTTGTTTCTAAAACAATAGAAATCAAATTGATATTTTTTATAGGACAATACAAAAATTATTATAAAGAATACGATTTTTGCCCTAATATCAAAGGTCTTACTAGAAGAAAAAAAAAGATATTATGATCTAATGTGAATTTTCTTGATAAAAAAAAATATGATTGTGCCTGGTAACGTGTATGTAAAATGGCTAGAAATAGCATTTTAGCTTAGCGTAAAGCTAACAATTTACACAAGGTTAATTTCTATTTCTTTCTTGCTCTAAACTTACTTCAAACGTACTTATCTGACTGCTAATATGAATGTATGAACACATCATAAGAAACTTTCACCAAACTGATTCCTGGATGCGGTAGTTATCTCTCCACTTCAGACAGCCATGGGCGCTGCCTCATGTGTCTGGGCAGCGATTACACTGATGCAGAACTTGTAGATGTTTCATGTTCTCATTGCGAGAAGATGACCATGGCAACGTTGCGGTCGTGGCTTTCCTAGCTTCTAGCCATCCCCCCGTGCTGTGCCTGGCTGGCGCTGGAGGCGAGTTGGGGAGTTCAATGGGCGCGGTTTCGCTGGGTAATTCCCAGTGGTCCTCCTGTTCCCCAGCACGCTCGTTTGCTCCTGTCTGGTCCCGAAATGAGACCAGCCCGCCTCACGGCCAGCATGACATCTCTTTCAGGGCCTTCAAGCAGGATGAAGCTTTGATCGCTGCATCGGAGAGCGCACTGGCGAAGTCGGACGCCGATGGCTCGACTGGGCTCCACCTTCGGGTCTGCCAACCCAGTCTAAGGCAGAGCTGACAACTTGCTTGGGTTAGATTGGAACCTTCCACCCTCCCCTGAGCGCTCTTGGCTTGATGATTGGTTCCTCATTTCAGGGTGCCGCTCACTGCCACTCTGTGACCAACCTCGCCCTCCGGGTGACAAAGGTCATAGCGCGAGCACTTGGGCAGGCGATGTCCACCTTGGTGGTCCAGGAACACCACCTGTGGCTAAATCTGGTCGAGATGAGGGACGCCGACAAAGCCAGCTTTCTCAACTCCCATCACCCAGATGGACTTTTCGGTGACACCACTGAGGACTTCGCCCAGCAGTTCTCGGCGGTGAAGAAGCAGACTAAGGCCATCCAGCACATCATGCCCCAGCACGGCTCAAGCTCCTGCACCCCGTCTGTTCGCCGAGGACATCCCCCTGTGGCAGCAAAAGCCCAGGCAGCTCCACCTCAACCCGAGCCCAGGTCTTGGCCCCAAGAAGCTGACCCGCCCTATGCGTATTTCGCAAAACAACGTAAGTGCTTTGAGCTCCCCCTCAGCACAGCTGCCTCGAGTCGCCTGCTCCTCCCCGCCACGAGGCCCCACCCCAGGGACATCAGACGTGATTGTCCCCTTATTGCCCGTAGCCCGGAGCTTGGACACATGGCTAACGCTCTCCAACCGATTGTGTTGGCTGGCCAGGACCATCCGACTCAGATGTGAGATTCAGTTCGCCAGGCACCCGCCATGGTTCAGCAGCGTCCGCTTCACTTTGGTGCAGGGCAAGAATGCTGCCACCCTGTTTGCAGAGATCGTGACCCTTCTTCATAAGAGCGTGATAGAGCCTGTCCCTCTAGTTGAGATGGGGAAAGGTTTCTACAGCCCTTACTTCATCGTGCCAAAGAAAGGCGGTGGGTTGCGGCCAATCTTGGACCTGCGAGTTCTGAAACGGGCCTTACACAGCCTCCCGTTCAAGATGCTGATGCAGAAACACCTTTTTGACGTGTGTCTGGCATCAAGATTAGTCTGCAGCAGTAGACCTGAAGGATGTGTACTTTCACATTTTGGTTCTACCTCAACACAGACCATTCCTACAGTTTGCCTTCAACGACCAAGCGTATCAGTACCAGGTCCTCCCCTTCGGCCTGTCCCTGTCCCCTCACAGCTTCACGAAAGTCGCAGAGGCAGCCCTGTAAAGGGAAGTGGGCATCCGCATACTCAGCTACCTCAATGACAGGCTGATTATAGCACACTCTTGAGAGTTGTTGTGTGCGCAGAGGTATTTGGTGCTCAGGCACCTCAGCCGTCTAAGGCTTCGGGTCAACTGGGAAAAGAGCAAGCTCTCCCTGGTTCAGAGCATCTCTTTTCTCGGCATGGAGTTAGACTCAGTCTAACAAGCTGGCAAAATCATTTCTGAACTGCCTGAAATCATTCAGGTGGAGGACAATGGTTCCACTGAAACACTTTCAGAGGCTCCTGGGGCATATGGCTTCCTCAGCGGCAGTCACGCCGGTCGGGCTGATGCATATAAAACACCTTCAGCACTGGCTTCGTACGCTCTCATCACACATCACAACTTGCCCTCCATCTCCTCCTCTGGAGTCAGTAGCAGCTGAGGTCGACCCAATCATATCCGAGGCAGCCTCAACGGCACAGCGTACATGCTGTCGCAGCAGGCAACACTCAGCGGAGAGTGGAGACTCCACCACCAGGTGGCACAGCTGATTTGTATTTGATTCAGCAAAGCATAGGTAGGCCCGTTCGCTTTCCGGGTATCCTCCCAATGCCCACTCTGGTATTCCCTGACGGGAGCCCCCCTCAGAACAGATGCGCTGGCACAGAGCTGGCCCCAGGGGCTGCGCAAATACGCATACCCCCCCAGTGATCCTTTGCAAATTCAGGGAGGACGAGGAACAAGTCACCCTTGTGGCCCCATACTGGCCCACCCAGACTTGGTTCTCGGACCTCATGTTCCTCGCGACAGCACCTCTCTGGCAGATTCCTCTGAGGAAGGAACTTCTTTCTCAGGGTTGGGGCACAATCTGGTAGCCACGCCCAGACCTCTGGAACCCCTCACAGAACCTCTGGCCCTTGGACAGGACATAGAAGATCTAAGTGGTGTTTGTTAGCGAATTGGTGTTCTTCCTGAGTGGAAGATCCCCAGAGATGCACAGTCGGGTTAGTGCTTTCCTTCCGGCAGGAGAGGCTTTAGGGGCGGCTGTTCCCCTCCACCTTGAAGGTATACATAACCGCTATAGCTGCACACCACAATGCAGTGGATGGTAAGTCTCTAGGGAAAAGCGACCTGATCATCAGGTTCCTCAGAGGTGCCAGGAGGCTTCCCCTAAAGGGATCTCTCTGTGGTCCTCTTGGTCCTTCGGAGAGCACCATTTGTGCTGCAAGAGTCAGTCAAGCAGAAAGCCCTCTCCTTAAAGACGGCCCTCCTGATTGCACTCACCTCCATCAAGAGGGTAGGAGACCTGCAAGCATTCTCAGTCTGCTAATCTTGCTTGGAGTTCAGTCCGACAGATTCTCACGTGATCCTGAGAACCTGACCGGGCTATGTGCCCAAGGTTCCCATGACCCCCTTCAGGGATCAGGTGGTGAGCCTGCAAGTGCTGCCCCCGGAGGAGGCAGACCCAGCCCTGTTGTTGCTGTGTCCGGTGCATGCTTTGCACACCTACTTGGATCGCACACAGAGATTTAGATGCTCTGAGCAGCTCTTTGTCTGCTTCGGTGGACAGCGGAAAGGGAATGCTGTCTCTAAACAGAGACTTGCCCCCTAGTTGTGGACACCATAGAATTGGCCTACCAGACCCAGGCCATGCCCACCTCCTTGCGGGTTTGAGAATATTCTACAAGGAGTGTGGCGTCCTTGTAGTCACTGGCCAATGGCACCTATCTAGCAGGCATCTGCAGAGCAGCGGGCTGGGTAACACCCAATACCTTCACAAGATTTTACAATCTCCGGGTTGAGCCGGTTTCGTCCCATGTTCTTTCAGGTACGAACAGGTAGAGTTCGGTAATACGGAACAGCTGGCCGGGTGTATCGCTTGCGTATAACGCCTTTCCACTCCCCTGAGGCGAAAACTTGCGCTTTTATCCCCAGTCGAGTTCACAATGTCGTGGACCCTGGATGTCCTTCCTCCCTAGCCCTATGGTTCGCAAACTCGGCAAAGGAGATCGCAGCCAGCCCCACTAAGGGGTCTAATATGCCCTGTAATGGGATAGGTGTTCTACAGGTGCTAATTACTCCAGTATCCCCATGTGATGTATATTCCGATGTATGGTCTCCCTGACGGCAGAACCTTTCATGGCAGGACCTACCACCGTGCCTTTTCCATGTGCATCTGTTGAGCCCAAGGATCGTATTATCACATGTTGACCTCCCCTTTTGGGCAGGATGTGGTCTCCATGGGGTCTTTTCCCCCTGAAAGAATAGTAAAGGAAAAGAACACCTTCCCCGGTGCGTATGATAGCATTAGATGGCCCCAGACGAATCTAATACTCTGTGGAGAGAAAACATAGAGAGAAAAGGCCATGGCTGGCATAGCCTGCTCCCATGCTAGTTACGTTGCTCACCCCCCTCAGGGATTTAAGGAACTATATGACGTCTTTTGGGGCGTTGGGGTAGGTTACGTGCAGTCTGATGCACCTGCTGTTATGCACGCAGCAGCCTGCTTGCACCTGCATCATTAGATCACGTAACACGGTTCAGCAGTTGTAGCGTTTTTCTATAGGGACCCCTAGTGTCACTACATCGACACAACATCGAGTGAGTGACAGAAGGGGAATGTCTTGGTTACTTTCGTAAACTCTTTTCCCTTATAGAGGAAATGAGACATTGTGTCCCTCTTGCCACAACACTGTCTCGGCTCCTCAGAACAAAATCTGAATGGAATCACATTAAAGCTCCTTTATACCCATATGTCTCGGGGAGTGGCATGCAATTCCACTTGTCAATTAACATTGCCCTTTTCTCAAAGAATGGGAGGTAATCGAGGCTCTCAAGAGCGACCCCTAGTGTCACTTCATCAACACAACATCTTATTTCCTCCATCAGGGAACGGAGGTTACGACAGTAACCAAGATGTTTTCCATGACCGAAAATAGTGCAACATTAATTGTGTCGCCAAAATAAACAAAATTCTAATAAAAAGGAGATGTTCAAAAACATCTCATTTTAATTAAATTCCATTTACCACCACTTTTCTGTGTTTAATGTTAATTTTGCCATGGCAAGTGCAATAATAAGCCTAACTTTAACATGTGCACTGAAAATAACGTGCCTGATTGTACAGGATTGCACAAATGTAGCACAACTGCTTAGTGAATTTGCCCTTGAAAATCTACTTTGCAAGCCATGACATTTTAATAATTATTTTTATTTATATATAAATATACAAAATTGAAGAATCTTTAAAATACATATTCCAATTATTGAAATGTGTATTCACAGTCCTTGTGTCCTGAACAGCAATGCCTTGAAGCTTTGATTCTGTTTAGGCTCATTTCCAAACATTGTTGCCCAAATTCACCCCATAAATCAAATTCTAAGAGAAGGACAGCTTTTTTCTCAAGGGCAACTGACACACAGCGACACTGTCAGAATCAATCTTTGCTAGTGACATACAGTAGTTGTCTAAAACATTGTCTCCAACACTTCTAAATTAATTGACAAAAACTTTCCATATATTAACATTTTTTTTCCTTGAGAAGTTAATTGCACTGAACTTTATACTATCCTGCTTCTTTCCTGAAAGAGGTGTGACCTCACTTTTTGCTAGTGATGAGTCATGTGTTACACAGTTCGCACCACACTTTTTCTGGTTGTCAGAAACATGTGATGGAACATGGGTGACTCAAAGGGAGGGAACTGCCAACTTTCAAGATAAAGAAATTAGTTTGGAGCTTTATACAGACATCTCTCTTAATGTTGTAAAAGTCTAAAAATCCATGTAGGAAAAGCTCTTTTAATTTGAACAGTATATCAAAAATCTTGTTTCAAGCCTGAAGTCTCATTTCCTTTTAAATACCCATCGTTTAAGAGGCAATACATTCAAAAGCCAGTTCGCAATGCTTGAAGTGTTACATTTATAATTATAATTTATAAGGTGAACTAATCCTTCCAACCCATATTTAATATTCCTAGGCTAATGAACCCAAACCAAGGTTTCAGCTTTCACCCATTTTTCTTCAAGTGACTTTATTTCAAAGCTTTACCAACCTTGAGAAACAAGAAAGCCACGTTGATTAATGGTTTTGATTTCATTGTAAGTGCACGCTGTAGTCTGCAACAGAAAATGGACCAAGTCTGCATCTCCATGATTTTTGGTTCAGCAATTAAACATTTAGAAACGGATGTGGGCCCTGAGCGAATGGAAGGTGTCCTTATAAGTAAGGCAGGAAATGTTAGGATGTAGATTTATTGGCAGAATTTTAAGCGAGAGATAAACAAATTGAAAATGTTATGGAGTATACTATATTACAGGCACTGGGTAGCAAACAGCATTTTATATATATATTTTTTTTAGTATAGACCTTGTGTGGAGACTCAACATTTAGCTGCTCTCTTAGAAAATAAAGCCAACACACAGCAGTGCATGTATGGAAGCAAGCCAATTATTTGCTTAAAAGAAGATTCAATTTACCCCGTACCAGACTCCAGTTTTCTGGAATTAGCATTGAAAAACAGATGGGTAGGTGAGACCATTGGTTGTCATATTTGTTCATTTAATGTATGTATCAGTTGGTAATTAGGAGACGCTAATGATCAGCCTGGTAATCTGCATTCCTGGCATTTCTAATTAAAATACAGTCCAGGCACTAAAGAAAAAACAGAGGAAATGATGCAGTTTGGGATTACATTTTGGCAGAAGACATTATGAGAATATTTTACTGTGACTGTGTCGCTTCCTGCCGATACTTTATCCTGCCTGCAGGGCAGATTTAAAGGTTTTAAAGCAGAAATGCAATTGTGGACGTCTGTTAATATGAAACCCCCATCAATGCCATCTGGGGAATTCATCCTGTCATTGTACAGGGCTCTCTGTTATTATAAGTAATCCATTATAAATAGAGAGACAGAGAGAGGTGGTTCATAAACCTGGTACACATTATCACATGTGCTTGATAATCTGATCCCTGCTTAGTTGTCTTACTATGAGGATTGAAAAATGACTGAAAATCACTCTGCTTAATAGCCTGTCATCATGTCCTCTGCCATTGTTTTGATTAATTGTAGTACTGTTAAAGACTCAATAAAATCAAAATAAGAGTGTTGTGGCTTTTAGTCTACTGTTAGCTTTTAGGCCAACTGTTACTGTAGTCCTAGTCTCGGCATGACCGCGGACCACCCGCAGTCTGTTCTTTAACCATCTGATGCCTGGAACTGGAACTCATATCTGCAAATCCAATTGGCTGGTTCGATGGAACTTCCACGAGTAAACGGACACAGGACATTTTATCAGTCCACCTGGAAAACAAGTTGTGTTGACAAAGTTCCGCTTTGGATGAAATAATCAAAGGATTTGCCCAAGTATGCCAGTTAGAGACATCAAATCTTTTAATGGTATTCAGATTTTGTCATGAGGCATTTAGCAGAAAATAAAGCAGATATCCTCTAGCAGAGCTCCATTTTCTGCTTTGTTTGCTTGTATATGTCAGTGAAATTCTCTATTATTTTTCTAGGCTACACTTAGACTCTACACATTTTATGCTATTTTCCCATCTGTTTTCTGTGCAATCACTCATGGAGACTAACTCACCATTTGTATAAATAATTTTTTTCCACCATGTCTGTCTTTTATTATGCTATGATACATATCTAATATCTGACCTTAAACACCCCGTTATGACAAAACCGACTGTGATTGGTCACTTTACATTCCCTTCCAAATGGAATTTGTTACCTTCTCACT
Organism: Moxostoma hubbsi; assembly: GCA_032164185.1. Taxonomy (NCBI): domain Eukaryota; kingdom Metazoa; phylum Chordata; class Actinopteri; order Cypriniformes; family Catostomidae; genus Moxostoma; species Moxostoma hubbsi. Next base: position 11,822,214 of record JAVLUX010000019.1, read on the forward strand.
CAAAGCGCTTGCGCTTGTTAAAGAGTAGTATTTTGTCATGGGCTGTGTCTCATTTGGAAGGCTGCATGCTAGGTAGGACAAGTTCTTTGAAGGCTGCATCGTACTGACTGTACTCCTTTAAACAAGCCATGTTTAAATGAGATGGCCTACGTAGGACAAATGGAAACAAAATGTAACATGGTTGCTATGACAGCACGTCACTCATTAACAAGCGCTTTGAGTGAGAAGGGAACAATTTCCCTCTGGAAAGGATTGCATGAGGTACATTTTAGGCGAGTTATAATGATGTAAAGAGAAAATAAATAGATTTTTACAGGTGTACTATTGTCTAATACTTTATTTGAATTATATATTAACATAATTATACATATTATATACTAAGTACACATCAACTTGAGAATTTACATTCCTTGCATTTGAACATCATATTTACAGGCAAATTAGTGTCATTTTTTAGACATTTCCGTTGACGCAAAAAATTGTGGGTTGTGAGGGCCTATGAAGGATACACCTCATGCATCCTCCGAATTCCCGTGAAAGAAGGTCGCATTCAAAGTGTCTTACTCGCTTTTCTGAAACGAGACAGCCTCGATGACTTATGTGCACTGTAAACCCAAACAGAACTACTAACTTATAAACATTATCAGTGTAGCGATTAAAACCAGTTATTTTGTTGACCCAACAATAATTTTCTCAATGAGTAATTATGTTTTAATTTGATTTGAGTCTATGTTTTTGAGTAAACATAATTTTCCAAAAGATGTCAGAGCCATGACCTAGTGGGCTGCGCTCATGGCATGTGGTGCTAGTGCATCGCGGGCGACCCGTGTTCAAATCCCAGCTTGTGAGGTCCTTTCCCGATCCTATTCCCACTCTTCTCCTCTGTCATTTCCTATCTCCTCTCCACTTGCTCTGTCATTAAAAGCCAACAACTGAAAATAAAAAATATATATAATATTAATTTATAACAGGTCCTTAAATATTCTTGGGTAATCGGTTACAGTAAAAGTTTTGAATATTCTCAACTTATCGCCGACAAATGCGACCTCCGGAGGACGCAGCTTTCCAAACGAGACACAGCTATAGTAACCATGTTACTTTCCATTTCCGTTTGGCCTACAAAGCCATCTCACTGAAATGACACTTGTTTAAAGAAGGATGCTCGGTATACTGCAGCCTTCAAAGGACACATCCTACCTAGCACGCAGCCTTCCAAATGAGACACAGCAATAGAGGGAGTATTTACCGTATTTCTCCTAATAGAATAGACATAAGAATATAAACATTTTTGCTAAATATTATAGACATATGTTGTCTTGGTATACTGGCATTCACATATAATACAAAATTAACAAAGAAAAGTTACAAAGAATCTACATATATACTGTATATAATGAGATTACATATACATATACAAATTACCCATTATATATTAATATTGTCTCACAACTATATACCAATAATATTCATTACTCAAAGAATTATTGTATGCACATAAATCAGTAAAGAATTATGTCTGTCATTCATACATTATTCTTTGGGAAATGTCAATTATGTCAAATTAAATGTTGGTCATGCATAATTCAATTACATGGGCATAGTACAACAATCACCAGATATAATGTCTACATGTATTTTCAAAAGTAAACTGTACGTTATATTTTCAAATATACCATGATTCAAACCAAAATGCGTCATAATAATCTCACAGAAAACTGCATGATGCATGTGATAAAGGTTTGATTAGCCCAGTGGAATTGAAATATCATATTAAGCATTTTCAGGTAACTCCTGTCATGTATGTCTTGCCTAAAGTTCATAAATCTGTGAAAGTCATTTGGAACCCATATCTCATTATGTCGATCAAATTCTTAAACCGTTGTTGGAACAACTTCAATCTTATTTGAAGGATACGGGTGATTTTATACAATAGTTGAAATATGTCCAATTTGAAAGTTGTGATACAAATGTCTTTATGGTCACATTACATGTGGTTTCTTTATACACCAACATCCTGCATAATATGGGTTCAGAAGATCTCAAGTTTTTCCTTGAATCAACAATTGATTAAACCCCATAATCGTAATTATATCCAGAATCAGGGAGCTGCACTGGGTTAAAAATTCTCCTGAGACAACGCTTGGCAACAATGGGTTTTCTGGAGCAAAAATGTATTTGGAATAATAACCCTACTTCCAAATACATTTGGATGTGGACAAAGATATGTCGATGATGTTTTTTGCATTGTCAGGGTATCTAAAGGAAACTTTATGGATTTTTTTGATCTTCCTAAATAACATGGCTGATTCTATAAAATGTAATGCTGAAATCAGTATCCTTTTTGGATATGAGTCCTTTTGCATTAAAGATTGCTATCCATGACATTATATACAAAACCCACAGACAAAAACAGTGTTTTGCATGCATTGACTTTGCATCCAACGTATTTAAAAAAAAGAGTTTACCATACACACAGTTTTGAGAGTAATGTGTATCTGTATGACGGAATCAGATTTTGAGATGAAGGTCGTAAAAATGTATAAGCAATTTCTCCTCAGGAGCGATCCTAAAAAAATGGCTAGATGATGCTCTTTGCAGAGTTCGCACTATTCCTCCTTTGCCCAAAAGCAACAGAAAAAAGATTTCTGTGGTTTGTACAACAATTTTTTTCTCAACACAGCCAAGAAATTAAAGAAATAATAAAAAAATGTATCGGGTTTCTTAAGTGTAACCCTTGTTCCCTGAAAAAAGCAGAACGAGATGCTGCGCTGAGAAAAGCACTTTGGTAACATCTATAAGGTGTGACCAGCTGTGAATATGTGTGCAACACATCAATGAACATTGATGGGAATTTAAAGCCTCTGCCAGTGTAATCATTGGACGCACCTGGGGCGGGGCTATAAATAAATGCGTTACCGGAGCATCGTCTGGTATTTTGTCTGAAGAGCAGTCCTAGAGGCATCCCAGTGCGGCAGTGAAACGCAGCATCTCGTTCCGCTTTTTTCAGGGAACACTTAAGTAACCCGAGACGTTCCCTTTACAAAAAGCTTCACTTATGATGCTGCGCTGAGAAAAGCACTTTGGGAACGAGAATACCCACGCCACCGCACTGTAGCTGTCCGGACCCCCTACGGTTGTGTAGTGTGCTCACATCTGAGAGGTCTCAGACATGAGCTTGAGATGTTGACTCAAGGACATAAGAGCCTGGAGTGGCATGAACATCCAAACTGTAGAAACTAATGAAAGTGTGTGGAGAGGACCAGCCTGCCACATCACAAACATGCTGCAGAGGGACACCTCTAGCCAACACTTCAGAGGAGGTGAGCTCTCTGGTAGAGTGAGCCCTGATACCTACTGGCGAAGCTTGACCGCACGCCTCGTAGGCCAGGGCAATAGTGTTCCTCACCCAATGTGACATAGTCTGCTTGGTGGTGGCCATCCCCCTGTTGCGGCCCCATGGAAAATGAATTGTTGCCCTGACTTATGCCACTGGCTAGTGTGGTGGACATAAGTCTACAGGGCACAGACTGGACAAAGTCTGTGAAGTCTTTCCAGCTCCGGCGTTGTAAACGGCGGAGAGCAGAAGGCTTCGAGAGTGACAGGTAGTCAGGATGAGGGTGCAAAATTGCTTTGGTCATTCCTGGGGCAAACTTTAAACAGGCTGGCAAGACAGACAGAGACTGTAGGTCCCCAATTCTATTTAGAGAGGTAATCGCCATAAGAAAAACCATCTTGAGGTTCAAAGGGGGTCTCAACCAGACCCTCAAGGACTATTGCTAAGTCCCATGCCTAAGTTGCCTAGCCCCACGAATGAAGCGAGCGAGTAGAGGATGTCTCCCCAATCGCACCCCATCCATCAAAGCATGGCGAGCCGAAATAGAGGCCACATAGACCCTGAGAGTGGTGGGGCATGTGCCTGCTGATAGTTCTTCCTGCAGAAAATCCAGAACTGAAGCAATCTGGCAGTTAACTGGATCTGCATTATGTGTACTGCACCATCTTTCAAAGACACCCCATTTATTGGCGTAACTTCTAGTAGAGGGAAACGCATACAGGCGCATTCTGGGCCATGTATGCGCCACCCGTCCCCGGTGGGGGGGGGGGGGGGCTGGGTGACTCAGGGAGAAGTAGAGGAGACATTGCACTGTTCATAGAGCGAAGAGGTCCTCTTCTGCCCTGTAAAATCTCACCCAGATTTGTTCCAAGTGGAGGGAGCCCTAGCACTTAAAATGGTGTCAATAACCTCAGGTGAAAGCCCTGTGTCCCTCAGTTGGTACCCCTCAGGGGCCAAACATGAAGGTTCCATAGTTCGGGCCGGGGATGAAATGTTATCCCCTATGCCTGAGACAGAAGGTCCCTCCTGTTCGGAATCTCCCAAGGTGAGCCGTCGAGGAGAGACATTATCTAGGAGAACCATGTTCGGCCAGCACGGCACTATCAGTAAGAGGCAAGCCCTGGGCCCCAAGGAGAATCCAACGTGCCAGAAATTCAGCTGACGTGAATGTGGACCTCCTTGATGGTTTATGTAAGAGACTACCGCTGTATTGTCCACCCGCACCAAGACATGGCAGCCTCTGGAGGAAGTATTTCAGGGCCAGAAATACAGCCATCAACTCGAGACAGTTAATGTGACAGTCGAGCTGACGACCCTCCCATTCCCCTTGATCTGGACAACCACTTAAGACCACTACCCAGCCCATGTCGTTAGCAGCCTGCGATGACAAGATGCACCTAGAGTCTGACCCAAGGTAAGAAACCGGGGTCTGAACCACATAGAAAGGGAACAAAGCCTGCGGCGCTTAAACCTTATTTGCCTTAGGGGGGCCGGCCCTTGGATGAAACCCCCTGGCTTTTAGCCATAGCTGGAATGGTCTCATGTGCAGAAGGCCCAAAGGGATAACCGTGGACGCAGATGCCATGAGACCTAGTATTCGTTGATACTGACGAGCAGTGCAACCTTGACCTAGCCTGACTTTGCCTAGGGTGTTCGGAATGGAAATGATTCGAGTGGGAGACAATTGTGCCGGCATCATGATCGAATTCCATATAACCCCCAGATAAGTAATTCCCTGGGTGGGAGAGAGAATGCTCTTTTGACGTTGAGTCTCAGACCCGGAGAAACTAGATGAGCTAAGAAAATATCCCTGTGCTGAACTGCCAGTTCTTGTTACTGTGCTAGTATCAGCCAATCGTCTATGTAATTCAGAATGCGGATGCCCCGGAGTCGCAAAGGAGGCAGTGCTGCATCCATGCATTTTGTGAATGTGCGTGTTAATAGTGCTAGGCCGATTGGAAGAACCCGATACTGGGAGGCTTCGCCCCTGAAAGTGAACCTCAGGAACTTTATTTTGGCCACCAGACAGAAATCTGTCTTCTAGTTTGAAGCATTTGGGGGGAGGGGGGTCTTAATGCTCGCATCTGCCCCGCCCCAGCGCGAGAGCAGCATGCTCTTCCCCCAAACAAACAAAGCAAAACTGATGCGTGTCCCTCTCAGCCATAAAGCGGAGACAAGGGAACGCACATCGTTTGCCCTAACATTCAGTCATTTTTTTTTCTTTTCCCCTTTTTTTTGAAAGAAGAGAAAAAGAGAAAGGTCTTCTGTGCACTGCCTAACAAATTCTAACTCCTAACAGAGGAAAGAAAGTTTCTGACAGGCTCGTGAAAGCACACACACACAGAGTGATCTTAAGACAAAAGATCTGGCGATGCTCTGGTAACGCATCTATTTATAGCCCTGCCCCAGGTGCGTGCAATGATTACACCGGCAAAGGCTACAAATTCCGGTCAATGTTCATTGACGTGTTGCACACAAATTTACTGCTGGTCACACCTTAAAGATGTTCCCAAAGCGCTTTTCTCAGCGCAGCATCATAAGTGAAACTTTTTGTAAAGGGAACATTGGTATGTTTTAAAGAGCAATCAGAAAAACAGAATCCTCCTCTCTTTGCACATTATAGATCTAAGAATTTTAGGGATTTTTTTTGGTTAAAGCGAATGCTTTCACTTTGTGTAATAAGAATGATGGGTGATTGGATGAATCCATTGGTTTTTCCCATGTTTGAATTATGCTGCCTGTAAGAACAACAGAAAAATCTGATGTTTAGGAGCTCTATAACAGACAGTGTATACAGTATAAAACAGTTTGTTACTTGTAGTTCTGAGAATGTCATTTATCTAATATCTTGTCCATTCAACAAACTATATGTGGGAACCATTAGACAAATTAGAACACATATGTGGCAGCGGGGGCGTGGTCAAGCGCCCGTCCGGAGAGGGGGAGCGGTAAGGGCGCGTGCACCTGAGCGTAAATATGTCTAACACCTGTCTCTGATTTCAGTGAGCATGGGGAGAGCGGCATATAAGAGCCACAACAACGCCAGTGAGGGGGCAGCCTAGTGTTGGAGCGGAAGCCTACAAGTCTGCGTTTATGTTGATGAGAAACCCTATGTTTGTTACAAGTAGTTTATGTTCAGTTCTGTTCCTTTATGTTGAAGAAATTAAAAACCCTTACCTTTGAGTTCTACCTCCTGTCATCGTGCCCTTCTTCCCCTGTCAAGTCTAGTTTTACACTGGTGCCGAAACCCGGGAGATAATCGTCATGGAAGGTCGCCCCGTAGAGTCCTCCCAGCTGACCGAAGTCCTCCAGTCCCTCGCTGCTTTACATCAGAGCCACCATCAGTCCCTGCTTGAGCTCCGAGAGGACCAAGATCGACGGTTTTTTGAGATCATGCGGGCTCAAGCAGAGGACCGGCATGCTATCCGGAGCCTGCTCAGCCAGGAGGTCGCCACCACCTCAGCCGCGACCCCGGACCATCGCTTCCCGTTGCCCCCGCCCACGTTACAGAAGATGGGGGCAACGGACGACCCCGAAGCGTTTCTAGATCTATTTGAGCGGACCGCGGAGATCTGGGGCTGGCCGCGCGACCAGTGGGCAGCCCGCCTTGTCCCTCTTTTGTCCGGGGAAGCCCAACTCACGGCTCAGCAACTACCTGCAATGAACCTCCTGGCTTATACGGATCTGAGAAGAGCGATCATGCAACGGGTAGGTCGGAGTCCCGAAGAGAACCGCCAGCTGTTCCGGGCCATGAAGCTGGAGAAAACCGACCGCCCGTTCGCGTTTGCCCAGCGGCTCCGTGATGCCTGCCGGAAATGGCTGCTAGTGGGGGACCGCGACGTCGAGGGACTAATCGATCAGGTGGTGCTGGAGCAGTTCACTCAGCGATTGCCCAAGAGAACGGCGGAGTGGGTCCAGTGCCACCGCCCGGCGTCGCTGGAGGCGGCCGTTCAGCTCGCGGAGGACCACATGGCGGCGATCCCAAGGGCGGACGAGCCCTCTCACTCTCTCTCCCCTTCCCCTGTGTTTTTTTCCGCTCTTCCCCATCCCCCTCCCCCCTCTCGCTCTGTCTACCCTCCAGGGTCCGTTCCTGCCCCCCGCAGGCGAGGAGCCTGGCAGAGACCCACGGTGGCAACGCACACCCCCCCCGCCACATTCAGCCGCTCTCCCCCTCAGGTGGGGGCGTCCGCCGACGCAGGTACGGGTGTGGCGCCTGGGCCAGCCTGTTGGAGGTGCGGGGACCCGGGCCACTTCCGTGATCAGTGTCCGATGATGGAAGTGGGGACGGTGGTTCGGGTCTCCGATCCCCCGCATGCTGCCCCCGATCGGGCTGGAGCGTACCGGATTCCGGTAAGAATCCAGGGGGGTACACACCAAGCATTGCTGGATACCGGTTGCAATCAGACCACCATCCATCAACGCTTGGTTCAACCCGGGGCTTTGGGCACAACTAGACGGGTGAGGGTGAGGTGTGTGCATGGGGATATTCACAAGTACCCGATGATGACCTTGTTAGTGAAATTCCAGGGAAAAAAGCATAGAGTGGAGGCAGCGGTTAGTCCCCGCCTCACCCATCCTTTGATTTTGGGGACCGATTGGCCAGCATTTAAAGATGTGTTGGGGGGAGTTTATACGGATGGGTCCTGCACTAAAGTGGGGAGATGTGCGATGTGCGATGCTTTGACAGGGGAGGCGGAGCCGGGGCCGTCCTCGGCTGCTCCAAATCGGAATGACGAGGAGGGGGGCGAGGCTTTCACCCCTCCTCTTCGCAGGGAATTCCCTGACGAGGATTTCCCTTTGGAGCAGTCGCGGGACGAAACCCTCAAGCATGCCTTTGACCAGGTGAAAATGATCGATGGACAGCGTCTCCAGCCAGACATCGCTCTCGCACACCCCTATTTTACAATTATAAACGACCGACTATATAGAGTGACGCAGGACACTCAAACGAAAGAAAATATGACACAGCTTTTGATTCCACGGAGCCGCCGGGAAATGTTATTCCAGGCGGCTCATTATAATCCCATGGCGGGTCATCTGGGGGAAAGAAAAACACTTCGACTAATAGCCCGTTTTTATTGGCCGGGCATTAGCGGTGACGTCCGCAGGTGGTGTGCGGCGTGCCGCGAATGCCAGCTGGTAAACCCACCGGCCACCCCAAAAGCGCCATTGCGCCCTCTTCCGTTGATCGAGGTCCCCTTCGAGAGAATTGGAATGGACCTCGTCGGGCCATTAGAGCGGACAGCACGGGGACATCGCTTTGTGTTAGTCCTAGTGGATTACGCAACGCGATATCCGGAAGCAGTGCCTCTAAGCAACATTTCAGCACGTAGTGTTGCTGGGGCGCTCTTCAAAATAATCTCCCGGGTGGGGATTCCGAAAGAAATCCTCACCGATCAAGGCACAACTTTTATGTCACGCACACTTCGCGAACTTTACGATCTGTTGGGCATTAAATCGATTCGCACTAGCGTGTATCATCCGCAGACAGATGGCCTAGTGGAACGTTTTAACAAAACCCTCAAAAACATGATTCGTAAGTTCGTGCACGAGGATGCTAAGAACTGGGACAGGTGGCTCGATCCCCTGTTGTTTGCAGTGCGAGAGGTCCCGCAAGCCTCAACCGGCTTCTCCCCATTTGAGCTGTTGTACGGGCGACGCCCGCGCAGCATCTTAGATGTCTTACGAGAAGGCTGGGAGGAAGGACCTACAAACAGCAAAAATGAAATTCAATACGTTCTTGACCTCAGAGCAAAGCTCCACACTTTGGGAAAATTAACACAGGAGAATTTGCTCCGGGCTCAAGAACATCAATGCCGGCTGTATGACAGGGGAACGCGGCTGAGGGAATTTGCACCGGGAGATAAAGTTCTTGTATTGCTTCCCACATCGAGCTCCAAATTACTCGCCAAGTGGCAAGGGCCCTTTGAGGTCACACGACAAGTGGGGGATCTCGATTATGAAGTTAAGCGAACCGACAGAGGAAATGCGCATCAAATCTACCACCTCAACCTCCTCAAATTGTGGAGGGAGGCGGTCCCTGTATCGTTGGCTACGGTGGTCCCGGAGAGGGCGGAACTCGGACCGGAGGTAGATCCGAACCCAGATCCCAATACCCCGGTCATTTGTGGAGACCACCTCTCCCCGTGCCAACGAGCAGAGGTTGCCAGGTTGCAGAAGGAGTTTGCGGACGTGTTTTCTCCCCTGCCGGGTCGCACGAACCTCATCCAACACCATATCGAGACCGAGCCAGGGGCGGTCGTTCGTTGCCGCCCTTTTACCGCCTCCCCGAGCATAAAAAGAAAATTGTCCGGGACGAATTAGATGCCATGCTTGATCTGGGAGTAATAGAAGAATCCCACAGCGACTGGTCCAGCCCAGTCGTTCTTGTTCCCAAGAGTGACGGGTCGGTGCGGTTCTGTGTGGATTATAGAAAAGTCAACGCGGTGTCTAAATTTGACGCGTACCCAATGCCCCGCGTTGATGAACTGCTCGATCGGTTAGGTACTGCTCGCTTTTATTCGACATTGGATTTAACAAAGGGTTATTGGCAGATCCCCTTGACACCAATATCCCGCGAAAAAACAGCCTTCACCACGCCGTTTGGATTACACCAATTCGTGACACTTCCGTTCGGCTTGTTCGGGGCCCCAGCCACGTTCCAGCGTTTAATGGACCGTGTCCTCCGGCCGCACTCTGCTTACGCCGCTGCCTACATAGACGATATTATTATTTATAGTAATGACTGGCAGCGGCATATACAACATCTGAGGGCGGTCCTGAGGTCGCTGCGGCGGGCGGGGCTCACTGCAAACCCTAAGAAGTGCGCGGTTGGGCGTGTGGAGGTACGGTATCTGGGGTTCCACTTGGGCCATGGCCAGGTGCGTCCCCAAATTGATAAAACCGCGGCGATTGCGACTTGCCCTAGGCCCAAGACCAAAAAGGGGGTGAGGCAGTTCCTGGGGCTGGCTGGCTACTACAGAAGGTTCGTACCTAATTATTCGGACGTCACCAGCCCGCTGACTGACCTTACTAAAAAGGGGGCTCCAGATCCGGTCCAATGGTCGGAACAGTGCCAGCAGGCGTTCACACAAATTAAAGCCGCACTCTGTGGGGGGCCGCTCTTGTATTCCCCTAACTTCTCTCTCCCTTTCTTATTACAGACGGACGCTTCAGACAGAGGGCTGGGGGCCGTACTCTCGCAGGTGGTGGAGGGGGAGGAGCGCCCGGTGCTATACATCAGCAGGAAGCTCTCATTGAGGGAGACGAAGTATAGCACTGTGGAGAAGGAGTGTCTAGCTATCAAGTGGGCGGTCCTCACACTCCGCTACTACCTGCTGGGGCGGGCCTTCACCCTCTGCTCGGATCATGCCCCGCTGCAGTGGCTCCACCGCATGAAAGATACTAACGCCCGGATCACCCGTTGGTATCTGGCTCTCCAGCCTTTTAAGTTCAAGGTGGTCCACAGACCGGGGGTGCAGATGGCTGTCGCCGACTTCCTTTCCAGAAATGGGGGGGGGAGTGGTAGGCAGGCCGGATGACGCCCCGGCCTGAGTCGGGCGGTGGGGGTATGTGGCAGCGGGGGCGTGGTCAAGCGCCCGTCCGGAGAGGGGGAGCGGTAAGGGCGCGTGCACCTGAGCGTAAATATGTCTAACACCTGTCTCTGATTTCAGTGAGCATGGGGAGAGCGGCATATAAGAGCCACAACAACGCCAGTGAGGGGGCAGCCTAGTGTTGGAGCGGAAGCCTACAAGTCTGCGTTTATGTTGATGAGAAACCCTATGTTTGTTACAAGTAGTTTATGTTCAGTTCTGTACCTTTATGTTGAAGAAATTAAAAACCCTTACCTTTGAGTTCTACCTCCTGTCATCGTGCCCTTCTTCCCCTGTCAAGTCTAGTTTTACAACATATAATTGAGCATATGAGTGCTGTGAGAAGGAAATATCAAAACTGTCCAATTGCATGCCACTAGAAGCTGGCCATTCTGTATCTCTTTTAAATTTTTTGGTTATTGATCAAGTTAACCGTCCACGTGGGGGGAAAATATAGAACTTTATTATATAGATATTAGATTCAATAATGTCATTTGCAATGCTTCATGTGATTGTAGTCCGTGCCCTCATTAGTCTTTATATTTTTGTCAAATACATTTTGCTTCAAATCAAACTTTATGTTTTGATTCACTATGGTACTGGTTGGTTTGGTTCATGGCTTTGAACTCTTTTTAGAAGGATTTTATTTGAAATTTTATGAAACTAAAATATATATATGAATAAATACTTGAAGAAACCTAGATGGCTGAAAAAGTGAGTGTGAACTGTTGCGCTTTGTCTGAGGTGTTACTAAGATGGACACAGAGTGAACTGACTTGATTATAAGGGACTTGTGTTAAACAACCACCTATCAGAAACTAGAATTAGCAAGCAGCAAATCATTATTCACAGCAGTAACCTAAAGCCTATTGGCTGTTTAAATAGATAAGGGGCAAATCCTTTGATATGTCCCACTCCACCTTTCTGTTTCAATAGAGAATACATCAACACAAGGAATAAAACTGTAGTTGTCAAGGCATTTCGCAGGGACTTTAACAGCTACCCTTCTATGTTGAAGATTACACAGTGCAATGTGAATTTTGTGATACATATGACCGATGAAGCCACCCTGTGAGTATGTCTGTGACCTGCAACCCTGCTGCTCTTCCACTGATTATCTCATGGCTGTAGCTTCCAGTTCAATGACCTCCATTAGGGCCGAGTTCACTCTCAGTCCTGTGGGAGACAGCCAGGGTGATTGATTTGGGGCGGATGGATGGCAGTGCTGGCTGTGATATACCTTGCCTGTACTCTGCACAGACATTGCCCTCACATTGTATACAGACCAGAAAAACATAAACTTGATCTTAGATCAGCATTTCTATGTGGCAGCAGGTGAAGACTCGCATACACACATAGACTCAAGGTGTGGCTTGTAGCTTTCAGTGACATTGATAGAGGATGAGCTGGCAATCTGCGTGAATATGTTGTGCTAATGTAGTATATCAAAGTTCTCTAAACAAGAGGTTTATATGTAGTCTGTATGCAGGGGTTGTATGTGTGTGAGATAACCTACAGCCTGTGTTTTTTCTCTGTCAGGGCTTGAAAAAAAATGGGCTGGTTTGATTATTCCTATAACTGTTGATCTCCTGGGATTTTCAGAGGAAGAATTAACTCCGAATGGTGCCAAAAACAAAACAACAAAAAAACATCCATTGAGCAGCAGTTCTATGAATGGAAATGCCTTGTTGATGAGAGAGGTCAACAGAGAATGGTGAGACTGGTTCAAACTGACAAAGTCTTCGGCAACTCAGATAACTGCTCTGTACAATTGTGTTGAGAAGAATAGCATCTTAGAATTCTGTTCTGAGATGCGGATTGGCGCTGTTTGGCAGCATGAGGGGGACCTACACAATATTTAGCTGGTGGTTTTAATGTTGTGGCTGTAAAGAAGAGTTCTCTGAGTCATGCTATAACCATTTAATTAAAGCCTGTTTGCCTGCTTGGTCTATATGAATCCACCCCCACCAGGCATCTCAGAACCCAGCAGGTGTTTCCTCTTCTTTAAGAGCATGTTGAGCACTACAGAATCAAGCAATGGCCATTACCACCATCTGCAGCACTGATGTACAATACCAGAAGATTGCCAGCAAGATGAGAGCTTTTATGAAACCTGCACACAATTCTGTATGACTACAGTAATCAGATAGTGTCATAATTTGAAACTGAATGCAAGCACTTTATTTGCACTCTGGTCAGTTAAGCTAGTAATTAAACATTGTATACTGTCAAAAACAAATAATATAATGGACTGCTTATGAACTCCAAGTGTCATTGTGTTATGACTGGTTGCTCTTGATACAACATGCCCTTTAGAATGAGTGACAGAATATCAGTGTGTTAAGATAAAGACTTGGACAAGGGATTTACAGCCCAGCAGCAAAGGCTAGCCATCAGAATATTATCTTGGTTAACAGAAATATGACCTTAAAGAGATAGCTCACCCAAAAATCTAAATTATGTTATCATTTGCTTCCCCACATTTAGATCCAACCCCATGTTAGGCAATGTTTGTATCTGTCACTATTCTCATTCATTGTATATATAAAAATAAAAAAGATGGAATGTAAGAGAATGTTGACTGAGGTTGACAGCCCTTAAATAGATAGTTCACCCAAATATTCTCTCATCTTTTACTCGCCCTCATACCATCCTAGATGAATATACATTTCTTTCTTCTGCTGAACCCAAACTAAGATTTTTAGAAGAATAGTTCAGCTCTGTAGGTCCTCACAATGCAAGTAAATGGGAACCAAAATTTGAAGCTCGTAAAGACAGCATACTGTAAAAGTAATCCATAATAATTTAGTGGTAAAAACATATCTGCAGAAGCTAAATGTTAGGTCTGTGTGAGGAACAGATCAATATTTAGGTCCTCTTATTTGACCATAAATTCACCTCCCTGCCCAGTAGGTGGCGACATTCACGAAGAATGTGAATCAGCAAAAACAAAAGAAAAAGTGACAGTGGAGACTGATAGTAAAAGAATATGAAAACTTAAATATTTAACTGTTTCTCATCCACACCTATCATAATACTTCTGAACACATGGATTTAACCACTGGAGTCTTATGCATTACTTTAATGATGCCTCTATGTCCTTTTGGAGCTGCAAAATTTTGCATTGTGAGGAACTACAGAGCTAAAATATTCTTCTAAAAATCTTTGTGTTTAGCAGAAGAAAGAAAGTCATACACATCTAGGATGGCATGAGGTGAAGTATGATGACATATTTTGTATTTTTTTTGGGGTGATCTATCCCTTTAACATTCTGCTTAACATCTGCTTTCGTGTTCCACCGAGGAAAAAAATCATATGGGTTTTCAACAACATGAGGGTGACCTGTTCATCTATGAACCATGGCTATCAATTCAAGTAATTTTGGACTTCATAAATCTGAAATACTCTTCTCATTGAATAAACTACCGTCACTGGTTTCAGATTTGTGTCCATGTTGTTTAGAAAAAAAATTGCTAAATGTAGCACATTCTTTAAATCACATCAGTATAACAGCTGATGCACAGTATCACATGGATGTACTGCTTTGCAAGTTCAGGTTCAAAGTATGAAGTCAAATTCATTCATTTACTCCTTTTTCAATTTGGCACTGGCAGATGATTGAAAATGTGAATGTGCATATACACAAATACAAACAAAAAATCAGACTAGCATTTAATCAAATCTAGCAAGAAAAAAAATAGATTAAATTAACACATTTTCACAATGCAGCATCCTCTCAGTGTCCTGGCAGATGAGCACATTTTCACTGGTAGCCAAATTCAAATAAAGACATGTTTAGGCTTGTCTCCAATTTCCTTACTACCAAACATAATAATCAATTTTTCTAAATGTCAAAATGACTGTCAGATGACGTACTGCCTCACAGCAGTCACCTTCTTCAAGAAATAATGTATCAAAATCAAATCAATTATTGTCACACTACTGTGTACACGAGTGCAACAGCAGGTGAAATTCTTGTGTGCAGTTCCGAGCAACATTGCAGTAATGACAGTGACGAGACATAAACCACTTTACAATAACAACATTTACACAACACAATTTACATATCAAATGTACACAATACACACAATGTAGAATACACATACACTAGATAAGGGTATAAATATATATATATATATATATATATATATATATATATATATATATATATATATATATACACTAACTGAATTGGGAGCGAGAATATATTGACAGAATGAAGATTAATAAAGTGCAGTGCTGATTGTAGATCGTGAGAGATCATGTGTTCAAAAGTCTTATTGCTTGTGGGAAGAAGCTGTCATGTAGTCGGGTGGTGCGGTCCTGATGCTGCGATACCGCCTGCCTGATGGAAGCAGTGAGAGCAGCCCATGACTCGGGTGACTGGAGTCTTTGATAATCCTCCGAGCTTTATTCACACACCGTCTGTTATATATATCCTGTACATAATATCCAAAGAACAAAAATGTTATTTATTTATTCAAGGAATGTCTGACAAATTATATATGCTAGAATAAAGCAACCAAAATAATCTGTTATAAAGGGTATTCATAGGGGTCCAGATTGCCCACAGTCCATTCACTGACTGTCTGATGTATGTTGCAGCTAGAGTAGATATCCACAAGTAGAGCTGCATCTTCCACTTTGTTTTCTGATATATGTGAAATAGTCTGTACTTATTACTTTTGGACAAGCAGAAATTCTGATTTCATTTTCAACATACATTTAATTAGTGGTAAAATCACTGTAATCCATGGCCTTTAGTGGTTTATTGCTTTTATAAAATGGGGACCCAGCAAATTAATAAAATACTCAAATATTTAATAAATAATTGCATTTATTATTATTATTATTATTATATTATTATTATTATTATTATTGTAATTGTTAGATTTAATATTTCCATGAAATATAGAACTTCAATTTAACTGTAAGCTGTTTACAGTAAACAAACCAAATTTAAATTTGCCCTATTAATTACAGTATACAATAGAATGTGCAGTCATATGTGTTTGTTTATTTTATTGAATAATAATTTACAGTCAGAACTATCAGTTTAATTACAGCATATTCCCAATCATCCCTATAAAATATAGAAATGTGTATAGCCCTACCTCAAATCTGGATACAACTGCAGATTTTCACTTGGAGCTGATTAAAACCACTACCTCTGCTCTGCAGTGGACCACATGCTCCTCTACAGAGGCAAATGGATCCGGATACCATTTTCTTGGTAGCAATCTGTTGGCCTTCTGGGTGGTGTCCCGCTTATCTGAGCCCTGCCCCACCCTTTAACTCTCATGCCTTTCTGTCAGTGAATACTTCCTTTTTGATTTGTATCCAAAATCAATCTTCAGCTCACTTTGGGGGCGAAATGGTGCGCCCTAACGTAATTTGATTAAAGTTTCCGGAATATTATGAGGAACAACACAAACCCTTAATTTCTCAAACTGAGAGAGTAGCATGTGACTTGCAACACATTTTTATCCATCCTCGTAGGTTCTCTTAAGACCAACCCCACATTAAAGCTGCACTAGTTGAAAGTGTTGCTACTAAAAGGCTTCTTACATCATGTAGCAAAGCAGGATGCATTTTGTTTTTGTTCAAATTCATTTGAGAGCAGTTGGATTTGAGTTCATCTGCTGGGCACATTTTGACAGATTCCATGAGAATGATTCAGTAATGTGATTCTCCAGACTAAAACAGATTTATGTTTGAAATCTCCTCTCTTCTAATTCATGGGATTATTCAATCCCACTGTTGCTCTGACTCCAGGTAAATGTACTATTCCAGACTACGTCTTGGCCACTGCGCATTGCAGATCCAAGTGCTATCTCAGAAAGTGTTTAAAAGCTCTGTGGTGTCCCTCAGGTCACATTTGAGTCGGGTTTATCATCTGACACGGGCTTTGAGAACCATCCACATTTTTTATGCGTGCTTTCTAGCAAGTGGAGAGGTAACATTCAATGTTCAAAGTTTCTCTTTCGGTTTATAAAAGTTTATAGAATCTCTAAAAGTTTCTTACATCCTTTACACCTCATCTGCCCTGCCAGCCTCTAAAGTGGTTTATAGGGGCTTTCCTGTAAGCTATAGAAGAGTTATACTTATCCAACACTCTTGCAGCTTTTCTAAAACGAAGGGAGAACTGACTTGCTGTTAAAGTGTCAGCCCCCCGAAAGATAAGGATGGCTTCTTTCTTCCAGTCGGGTGATGCTTCTAACAGTTTGTTTGCAAAAGATTGCAAAAAAATTGTTCCACTTTCCTCATGTGGCATCAAAGTGTAACTTTTCACTTACATGACTCTCCAGAATTGACACTGTGATTTGAGATACTGTGCCCATTTTCATGTACGTCCTTACACCGATAATATTTGATAAGCCAACAACATGTGTGGTTTCATGTAAACATGTTTTTCTGCCATTGTGAGATTTTTTAAATAAACTCATGGCCGTGGAAGAAGTCGTCATGGAAGGCGTGGAGACAGGGGCCGTGGAAGAAGTCAATTTCTGTATAAAGCATGATAAAGCATGGGATGTAATTCGCCAAGAGAAGATCTTCTGCCTCCGGAAGTGCTATGGGTCTGTGGAAGTTTAATCCCATTCCATAAATGGGCTTGAGGAGCATGTACGGAATTTATGTTGAAGCAGCGAGGTAAAGGAACTTGGTTGTGTATTCCAAGGGGATAAGATCCTGCCTGAACAGCTCCAAGAATAATATTGTTGGCTCCATGCTCAGTGATGTGCACATCGAGGTGAAGCCTTGTAGGGGAGGAGGATTAGTAGAATCACTGGAGTAGAGGAAGATGTTTGGAAGAGCAGGTAAATATATCTGTATTCATTATGGGTCAATCCTTCAGTAACGTTGGTGTCTGCGAGTGGAATCTTCAAATCCTCTAATTATAATCGCCGGAGTGGAACAAACATTAAAAACTAGCTAAACAACTTAACATTTCATAAATTAAACGTAACACTACATAAACGTAACCCTTCAAGGACTGACAAATGATGAACAAATCTAGAGGGTATTTATACACAGAAAACTAATGAGGGAATGGAAGTCAGGTGAGGATGATGATGAAGAACAGATTAAGTGATTAGGGCAGTGAATTCTGGGAATTTAGTGCAGTGGAAAACTTCAAAATAAGAGTCCTTGAAGATAATGATGGAGACAGACTGTGACATCAGGTTACTTTTCACAGCATATCACTTCATGTCCTTTCAATCCCAATTATATTCCAGGGACACAAAACAAAAATTATAATAACAAAAATACTCAAAATGCAGCCATAAACGCTAATAAATAATAATGAAAAAAATAAATGTATTATAAAGTGTATATATATATATACATACACATTGTATTTGTTTATTATTTTTTAATGTTCATATATATTTCAGGATAAATTTAAACAATCCTGGTTGTTTTTTAAGAAATCAGATTATTTTCTGAAAAAAAAAAAAATATTCTAAATATTAAATACAGTATTTATAGACTAATTGCTGGAATTTAAGTATTGGCAATGAATTTCATTTTTGGAAGCGGATCACGTTAACTAATTATACCAGTGTAAGAATATTTAAAACTTCATGGCAAACAAAGAAACAAATAATAAATATTGATCCAAGCAGTGATTATGAGGACCGCAATGGATTTAAGGTTTTCACAACCAAAAAAATATATATATACATTTTGTTAGATTATATTTTGGGTTGTTTCATTATGGAACATGGAATATGGATGAGCAAGTAACTTGGACAACTTTTATGATACTACTGTGTCCTCTTTTTAAGTTTTAAAATGAGGTCTATCCACTGCCACTGTATTGAAAAGATGGAGATATTCATTCTGTGTTCTGCATTAGACAGAAAGTCATACAGGTTTGGATCGACATGAGGGTAAGTAAATTATGGCAGTATTCTTTATTATTATTGGACAAAATTTTCCTTTAAATAAAATTACTATAGCCGTGTATGCAAAAATCAACGCATGTATATGCACAGCATCACTGTTAGTGGCAAGCTGACTGGGGAGGATTCACCTCTGTGATGAGAAAATTCAGCACACAGAAGAGCGATGATGTTGTCAGGGTGTGAGTATTCACAATCCTGACATCAGATGGGATCTCATATTTGAATTACCTGAAGCGCTTATTTTACTTGGCCAGTGGCATTTGCATTGTTTACAGACACAACAGATCTTTACATAGTGTATATGTTTCTTTCATTTTCTACTCAGTGGAAATTGTGTTGGTGAGTGGGCATTTTTGGCTCTTATAAGCAATGTTTTTCTGTCTGTTTGGAATGTGCAAATGTTTCTCAAGTAAACTGCTGACTATACAGACAATGAGCTCAGAAACAATCTGGACTGGATGCCATCCCACACACACACACATAATCCTTTGGCTGATATCGCTGAAATTTACAGAAGAAATGACAGAACAACAGAGGAAATGCTTTCTATATCCACCACCCACACCATTTCCTCAAACACTAGAACTTAATGCACAAGAACACAATGCCAGTATTTCTTTATATTATTTATTTAGTTGGTTAGTAATTGCTAAGTCAGTCTTAAAGGGATAGTTCACCCAAAAATGATTTTTTTATAAAGATTTTTTTATACATTTTTATAAAGTATTTTTTACATTTAAAATAATTACAAATTTTAAAGAACTTTAAGAGTTCCCGATGGAAGAGAAAGTAGTAATAGCACTGATGATTTAAAATGTAAAAGAGAGAGTAGTAAAACTAGCACAAAGGATTTCTACATGGCTTCAAATAATTTAAAGACTTTCTAAAAATCAAATCAACTATTTGGAAAGGAGATTAACTATGAATGTGTATCAGGCATTTTATTTTTTTTTTTTTAGACAGATATTCTGCAAAGCCTGTCGGATTGGCATACCAGTCTATTAAATTCATCTGAAATACAATGTATTTTACTACTGCAAGAATTATTAAAAGTTATTAGTATGATTAAAATCAACTTTTTCTTGATGGTTATCAGCTTAATGGTTCAAGAAAACTGAGTCCTGATTTTCAAGGGCATAGCAACCACAAACCATTCCAACTGTAGACATTTTGAAAGGGATATACAACTCAAAAATTAAAATTGTAATAATCTACTCACCCTCATTACATGAACATAAAAGGAGATGTTAGGGAGAATGAGAATACAATGAAAAGTATGATAGAGTCCTTCATGTTTCAGATAAAGAGCAAGTTCTTACATTTTAAATAAAGAATAAAAGAGTATTCCAGGTTCAATACAAGTTGAGCTAAATCCACAACATTTGTCGCATATTATTGATTACCACAAAAAAAATATTATTACAATATTATTTGTCTCACCTTTTCTTTAAAAAAGGCAAATATCAAAATTACAGTGATAGGGGGGGGGGGGGGGTTAAAGGGAAAATATGAAGCTCATAATTGTATAAAAGCACTTACATCTAGGGATGTCCCTATACCATTTATTTTTTTAGACCAAGTAAGAGTACCAATACTTTTTGTTTATTTGTATTTGGTACTTGCTGATACCAAGTCCAATGCCTGTTTGTTATTCAGACTACTAATTTGCTGTCTTTAATTGGCATGTGTGGCAGCGGGGGCATGGTCAAGAGCCTATCCAGAGAGAGAGAAATCGGTAAGGGAGCTTACACCTGTTTCTAATTCCAGTGAACATGTAGAGAATGGCATAAAAGCAGCCACACATGAGCAGTCTGTGGAGAGAGCCTGGGTCCAGAAAGTTTATGATTGTGAAGCTGAAGAGTTTATGATTGTGAAGCTGAAGAGTTTATGATTGTGAACAGGGCCGTTGCTAGACATAAAGGTCTACTGGGGCACAGGCCCCCCATTACTCATATTGCTTTTTTTTTTCTTGAAAGCATGCGTGCAAGAAGTGTGCAACACAACGCAATATACAAAACCTTGCTTGACCAACTATTCCTACACTGCAACAAGTACTGGGAAAGGTAAACATGTAGAGATCTTAATCATTATGAAAATATTTAAGTATCTTCAACATACTGTACATAAACATTCTCAACACGTTTTACGGCATAAAATGCATACACTGTATATGCAAATAACAAAACTGGAGAAAACTTTCTTGCACATTTACATTCTTCTATATTACACATTAAATATCAGGAAAACCTATGTCAAGTAAGTCTATGGAATTGCATTATCCAACATCAGGCAAAACGGCCTCAGATGAAAAGGCTTTAGACAAAAAGGTATCAGAATTGAGAAACTAGCAGAGCTATCTCTAACTTATAAATGCAGAAGGGTCGTTTCTATACATGAATAACTAGCTAGCTAACATTATTGGTGTAAGTTTAAACTGACTTTTGAAACTCATTAAGTTTACTTGCAACAACAACTCAAAACAAGCCAAACTACATTCCTTTTTAGTCACTAGGTAATTAGCACACAGCAGTCATAGTTACTGCCCACTGTTTATGTAGTGTCCTAAACTAGTGCTATTAAAATGATTTTATATCCGAAAGATTGATTCAATGTTATCATAATCCAAGACAGTTCTACTGAACACAAAAACGTGTTTATTTTCTCTGCAATTCCACTGACTTGACGTTTTCCTGAGACTTGATGCTTTTTCATCTGATGTCTGAAACCTGACTCTGAAGGCTGAGGATGTAGTTTGTTTATCATATAGTTTCTATATCTCCTTTCTGTTTTCTATCCCTGCTTCGTCCAAATAATTTTCTGATGTCCATCTGTATACAGGAGCCAATAATGTATGTCAAAATAAGACCATTGGTTTAGAAACTTATTTTAGTTTCATCATGTTTTCATAGCCTACCTCAATTCTGACTTGTGTGCCGACACCTGTGCAGGGTTGCACCAACTGTGCGTAAGTTCTCACGTACTTAAGGAGGTAAAGTTTACATTAAGGGCTTACTAGTTAATTTGTGGCTAAGACAGTGCTTAATTTGGTCACACCACCTGTTCTTAAGGCAAGACTTAACTAGTAGGACATAAACTCTCCATAAAGTGATGCGTAGTCACATAATATGATGTATACCTGTATTGATCCAATAAAAATCCTTCAAATTTATTCACAGAAGTGTTAAAAAGCCATGAATTTAAGTATTATCTTGCTACAGTTAATGTTCAAACCTTGAACATTAACAAGTCTGCTCGTGTAACTGTCAGCTGTAATAAATTATATCCCCATTAAAATATGATGCGTAATAAAAGTAGATTTAATAAATAGTATATTTGCCCTGTGTAAATAATATATAGGAACTGTATATAAAATAAATAAGGGGTGATAAATAAATGCTAATACAACAGGCTGGAAAAATAGACATTTATTCATTTTAATATCTTGTATATTTAGTATATGTTGACACTTGACACCAGATGACGCACACTGAAAACTGCAACGTTAGATCGGTTTCATGCTGAAGAGCCTCTTAAAAAGTTTTTTTTTCTCTCTTGTAAATGTAAACGAGTGTAAATGCCAACATCAAAATATATGTCGAAATGATTAATGACTATCACGCAAAAAATGCTTTTTATTTCCAACCATTACTACTGGTCAAGGCTTCCATAAATATTGAATTCATATGTAGGGTTACCTTCTACTTAATTTTAATAGTGCAATGCTCAAATACTTAGTAGTGCATAAATTGTGACTTAGTGCCCATTTACGCCACAACTAGGCTGTTGCAATGTATGTATAGCTGGTGCAACCGGCCTCTAGACTTGTGTGTGTGGCTGTGCATGCTGCAGTGGCTTTGGTTATAGCAAGCACACAGGCGAGCACCGCACGGACATGGATTTCTGCGTGAATGGATCAGATTTGTGTTTTCGGTTAAACTGCATTGCTTTTACAAGCGTTGATTGGGTGGGTTGCTGCATTGCATTTAGATAGATCCATTTCTTTCTGGGATTATCAATCTAACTGAATGCACTGACAAATAAAGTAAATTGTTAAAACTCAAACTTGAGCTTTTACTGGGGCACAGCAGATTTATATACAACCCAGATTTATATTTACTGGGCATGTGCCCCAGTATAGAAGAGCTGAAGATTTTATGATTGTGAAGCTGAAGAGTTCATGATTGTGAAGCTGAAGATTTCATTATTGTGTGACACTATGAGCACTGAAGTGTGGACATTAAATCCTTACCTCTGAGTGGAACAACCTGCCTCACGTGTCCTCCTTATCGACAACAATCACAGCGTGACATGGCATAATTGTCAAGATCAAAATGCCCAATATAACACTATTTTATACTTTTTCCCCTTTTTAAAAAATATATTGAAATAAATAAACCGATAAACATTGTATATAATCTTACATTTGAAGAGGGCCCTGACAACTTTACATTGAGAGTAATTAGAATCACAGCTTTAAAGCAAATTACAAAGAAAAATTAGAGTCTGCACGAATGCAAGGATGGAGTGGAGAGAAATAATATCAAGGAAGAAAATAAGGATTGAGTGAAAGGAAATATATTAAATGGAGAGATCAAGATTAAGAACCTAATATTTGACACAAATAGGAACTGCTTAAGGAAGTATTTATCTAATATTAAATGATGACGATTCTTTCTGTTGACTTGTCTGTTTGACAGAAATGTAATAAGCAATGATCCTGCCCCACAGAGGCAAAATGCAAAATAGAGTAATGAATGAAACAGGTCTCTTATGATCTGTCCAGTGACAGATGAGTATGTCTAGTTTGCTGAAAAAATGCATCCACTTTTCTCAGTTTCAGTGTTAGTTAATGAGTGTATCTAAAGTAGCCTTTGTAGGGTAGTAAAGGGTATTGATATTTTTACCTGTGAAACAATATATATAAAGTAATTTAGGGAATACAGGAATTTGAATGGATGGATGAAAAGTAACGGCATGTAAGCCCCAAAGGTTAGTTTCATGGCAAACAGTAGTTTAAAGAGCAGTGACAAACAGTAAACAACAAACTATCACAGCACTGTAAAATGTGTATATAAAAGAGATGTAAGACACAATGAGACAGACAAACTGCAAAACAGTGTATACAGCTATGAATCATTACCATGTACGGTACTATCAGCCAATATTGGGTGCGGAATCAATGGGCCCTGGTGCAACAGAGTGCAGATGTTCCTCAAATTTATTTAATGTTTTTAAGGTACAGAGTGTTATTCGTCTATTGAACAAGACCATCAAAAAATAAACTATTTACAGGCGCTGGGTTGGTGGCTAATTCATACAAATTATTCCTTGTGCTCCATTTAGTGTAAAATGCTATGGATGTTAACGCTTTATTAAAGAAATGACAAAACTTTGAAACCAACCAAAGATTAGATATTTGGCAATGTTAGTGATAACGAAACATGTTTTTTTTTGTTTTTTTTTCCAGGTGGGAATAGTACAAATAAATAAATAAAAATGCCTGATACTAGAGAAGGACAGAATCTTTGAGGACCGGGACTGAAAATGTGCGCAGACCACTACCTGTGGGCTTGCAGGTGGGAGCGGGATAAAACGTGAAAATTGCAGGCGGGAGCAGAACAAAATATTACAGATTTTTTTGCGGGAGTGTTACGGAATCTCGCGGGAGCGAGTCTGAAAATTCATCCCTTGCAGACCTTTACTTTCTAATTCTGGTCCAGTATTTCCCGAACATTCGCAACATGATTTTGGGGAGCTGATGTGGAGGGAAAGGGAGATGTTTGACAAGAGGTAAGCCTTTGGTACATTAACAGCAGCCACATGGTCACTGCACACTGACAGCGGCAGGCTACTTTATTGGCATTATAAACCTATGCATTGAACAAAAATATTTTTTTACAGCAGCCGCATCTTGAGTGTGTCATTGCTTTCAAACAATGACAAAAATAGAAAAAAACTACACATTTCCTGTGCTGTTTTGTGATTGGCTGGGCAGTCTACAGCCCACCCTTAATGTTCGCAACACACAGCCCACCCCCATATTGCTTTTAACCAATGCACAAATTGGAATTCTTTTTTTTATTTTTTATTTAAAACTATGTTTCCAAAATGTTTGTTTGGGTGGGAAAGACTCACATTTGGGTGGGCTCAGCCCACCCCTGCCCATGCCTACATCCGGCCCTGGATGATATAGTTTTTTTGGTATTGGAGCATTTTTACAAGTACTAGATTGAGTAAATGAGCACAAATTAAAACAAATATTAATGGCAATTCCAAAGTAAGAATACTCTATTTGGTAACAAACAATTGAACAGGTTTTCCCTTAATAAAAATCATTGTTTTACAGGAACCATCGTTTAACTATCGTATTTGTAGTAACAACATTCTAACCGCAAAATCAACATTACTCTCATGTTTAAAATATATAGACTAATCATGGTAACTACAGTATTACTGTTGTAAAACCATGTTTAATTGGATCAAAACCCTGATTTCCGCAAAGAAAACCATGTTGACAGCAGGCATGGTTATTACAATATTACTATAGTAAAACCATGGTTAATATTCGTTAGGGTTATAGTAAGCACACAGCTTTTTCTTTAGTTAACTAAAAAAATCTTAACTTAGCATTATAGTCAGAGCCGTAGCCTAGCGGGCTGTGCTCATGATATGTGGTGCTGATGTATTGTTGGTGACCCAAGTTCCAGTCCTGGCTTGTGAGGTTCTTTCCCATTCCCACTCTTCACCCTCTCATTTCCTATCTCCGCTCTACTTTCCCTATCCCAATAAAAAAGCCAAAAAGAAATACCTGCACTATTACGCTACATGCATCAACATACATGCATTTCAAACTCTACTGCACATATATTAAATATTCTGAAGTTGTACATCACTATAGAAGGATATAGACTATAGAATTTTGCTATTAAAATGGATATGAGGGATGTTGTGACACAGCTCGAGTGTTTTAATCATACTCGGAAATCACACATCTTTATCAGTGTAGTAGAAAAGCATATCGTTGGCAATGAACACCCCAATCTCTTTAGTTATTGTTTTATGCCTGTCCGAATTAGCACTGAGTGCTTGCTTAAAAACAGAAGGGAGTTTGTGCAGTTTTGGCTCATCAGCGACTCTTTTCCTGGTGATTTCGGCATAAATTATAACATTACCAGTATACAACACTCGTGTAGAGCAATGTCTGCAAACAGAGCCTGTTTTGTAAACATTTTTGACCATCCGTGTTATAACTGACTGCAAAAAGAAAATGTTTCCAGACAGAAAATCTGAAAAACGCAGGGGACTTCTCTATCAGCGGCTTATTTTCTCCACTTGCCATTTTCAACTACAATGCTTGCAGAACAGTGATGTCATCAATTTGACCCATGTGAAACACAGGCAGAGCGTATCCACCTACAGATCCATCTTTATTTTCTTCACAAAACCTCCTGTGCTCCAGATGTGTCAATAAACTTGAGGTGAACCGTGGTGCCAACACTTCTCAAATTTTGGGTTGCAAACTGTATAGTTCATTTTGCTTTACAGAGAACCATTAGACCCCTACTACTTACATCCAATACAATTCTTTTGATAGCATGTCAAGTCAATTTTCTTTAGAGCGCTTTTCACAAACAGCTTTCAAACAGCTTTACAGAAATTATGCTTTAACAGAAAATGCTGTAATATAGTAATGTCTTCGAATCATAATAGTGCGGTTTCATAAAAAAAAAAAACATTATTGTAAAATATACAACAGTTAGTTCTCGAATCTGATTGGACAAGAGACGTTCCATGAGCACTGATGGTCTGACACCATCAGCACTGGGACGTTTCACTGTGTGTGTATCACTCCGCATTCGTGCTGTTCTAAACAAAAGTGTATAGTGCAAAGAGTAGTGCATATGTGTTAAGAGTTACTGTATATATGTTTCTTACATGTATTTTTTATTACATTTTTTGACATTACATATTTTAGCCAGCAGGTGGTGGCAAAAGATCATGTTTGTGTGTAGTATGAGCAGTTAGTGACGTGAAGTGAATCCGTCAGTCGTTATTTACTTACAACAGAGCTCAGTGATCACTCGTATTACAACTACTACACAACTACAGCTAGAAAATAGCTTTAAAAGGCTTTTAAAAAACAACTTCAGCATTATGGCTCATCACAGCTGAGACACAACAGACAGATTAATTACACAACTCATTACTTACCTCTTACTGGAGTTTCCACATTGGAGAAAAAGTACTGTTCAAAATGGCGGAGAACATTGCGGTTTCTAAAGTGAAAGTTTCTTTCACCGGCTACCATGAAATAGAGAGAATTACCCCCACTTGGACGGCTATTTTTCCACTGAGAAAGCTGATTTCCAGAAAGCTGACAGCATCTCTGCTTGGTGTGGCAACAGGTGATCACACACGCTTTCTCTCTCTCTCTCTCTCTCTCTCTCTCTCTCTCTCTCTCTCTCGTTTCCGGTGTGAGTGTGAGTGTTTGGAGCGTCGTGAGTGTGGAGCGTGTTTTTCTGAGTGAGTCTTTTTTTTCTCTCTCTCTCTCTCTCGCTCTTTTGTATTTCTTTTCTTTCTTATTTATCAAATTTATTTATTTATTTATTGGATTGTTTAAGTTTGTTTGTTTTGTTGGGTCGCGTGGGGTTTTTTCCCATTGCGTGGCCATGGCGGACTCAGGAGCTGGGTCTCTAAAGAATCTCACGCGGCGTCACGTTGTTAAAGTGGCGTCCGCGGTGAGTGTTGAAGATTGTTGTTTGGCAATGGGAGAAGTTGTTGGGCACGACAGTATTTTGTCGGCGTCCAAAATGAATAGTGCTGTTGTGGTTTTTTTGAAGTCGGTTGAAAAGGCAAACGAATTAGTGGAAAAGGGAATTGTTATAAACAATCTCTTCACACCTGTTCTACCTCTTTCAACACCCTCAAAAAAAGTAACTTTGTCTAATATCCCACCTTTTATTTCTGATGATACTCTGGTTAAGATCTTGTCCCGTTATGGAAAGCTGGTTTCACCGATTAAGAAAATCCTCATTGGTACTGCTTCACCACTGTTAAAACATGTCATTTCTTTTAGAAGATTTGCCTTCATGATTTTGAAGGATAGCGAAGAACTGGATCTGACTTTTAACATTAAGGTTGACAACTTTGATTATATTTTTTATGCCACAACCGATAAGATGAAGTGCTTTAACTGTGGTGGGGTAGGTCATCTAATTCGGAATTGCCCCCAAAAAAATAAAGATCATTCATCGACTGATGGGCAAAGCATGATGGAGGCTAGTTTAAATAGTGATGATGAGGAAAGGGTTGAAGCGGGGCCTTCTAATGCTAATGAGTGTGAAAAATGTGACTGTTGTAGAAGATAATGGTGTTTCTGAGGCTCTGGATGTAGTTTCTGATGATATCCCTGAACCAGTAGTGTCTTTGCAGGATGGTGAGGTGAATGATACTGCTGTAGTGAGTTTAGGAGTCAGCGATGTCATTACTGAGTCAGTTTTGACAAAGGGTAAAAGTGATAATGTGAAGTGTCAGTCATTCGAACTGTGTGATGTTGATCTAGAATCAGATACAACTGAGTTTAAAATTCCAGGTAAAAGGAAAAGTTCAAGTAAAGTTGAAAGTGTTAAACAGAAAAAAACAAATATAGTTGATGATGATGACAAAGAAGGGACAGAAAGTGGCAATGAGTCTTCGGATTCAAATTTCAGTTTTTCTCAAAGAGATGCATCCAGTCGTGATTATGAGGTAGAAGACATTAAAATATTCCTCAAAGCAACGAAAAATAAGAGAGGAGTACGTGTCTGTGAATATTTTCCAGACATCAAACAATTTGTCGACAAAACCAAAATGTTCATGGCGGAAAGCTTATTTACAAACAAGGAAATCTATCGGTTAAAGAAAATTGTAAGAATTTTAAACCCTGATCTTGAAAATGATAATAGCTAAGAAGCCAAACGTGACACTTGGGTTTCTAGTTTTGTTTTTATCAACTTTTGCTTGTTTTTTATTTTCTTCTTTTCTTTTAAAAATGAATGAAATTAATATTGCTTCCTTGAATATTAATGGAGCAAGAGATATTAAGAAAAGAATGGGAATTTTTGAATTTGTGATACAAAATAAGTTAGATGTTGTGATGCTGCAGGAAACTCACAGTGATATAAATAATGCTTCTGATTGGGCTAGCGAATGGGAGGGTCTTTCGTTTTTAAGTCATAACACTTCACTTAGTGGTGGAGTAGCCATTCTTTTTGCCAAAAATTTTAATCCACATTCTTTTCAAGTAGAAGAAATAGTAAAGGTAGACTTTTAAAAGTAAGGGCAAACTATGACAAGAATGTTATTGTTTTTATTTGTGTGTACTGTCCTGTCTCCGCAATAGAGAGAATGGTGTTTTTAAATACACTGTGTTCTGTGTTACAAAAATGTAATCAAGAAGAGTTTTTGTTTTTAGGAGGTGATTTTAACTGCACTGAATCTAATCTGGACAGGAATCATTTAGAACCTCATATACCTTCCAGAAATCGATTGATTCAATTTATTAAGATGCATGAACTGTGTGATGTTTGGAGACGATTAAAGGGCATGCAAAAACAGTATACTAGGACTCATGTGCGTGATAGAATCATTTCTATGGCAAGATTGGACCGATTTTATATTTTCAAACATCATTATAATATTATAAGGAATTGTCACATTGTACCTGTTAGTTTTTCTGACCATTGCATGGTCAAATGTTCAGTTTTTATTAATTTTTTAAAACCCCAAAGTGCGTGTTGGCAATTCAACACTGCTTTATTAAGTGATACACATTTTAAAGAGTGTTTTAAATTTTTTTGGGAGGATTTTAAAACTAAGAAAGGTTTGTATAACTCTGTACAACAATGGTGGGATGTAGGAAAAACCCAAATTAAACAACTTTGTTTACAGTTTACTCGAAACATCACTACAGAGACTAATTTTAGAATGAGTATCTTGGAGGCTGATATTTTAAAACTCCAAGAATTGGCAGAGTCTACTGGTACAAGAGGTTTCTTAGACTTACTTTTAGATAAAAAAACACAATTGGCTGATCTACTTGGTTCCAGGACACAGGGGGCCTTGGTCAGGTCGAAATTTCAAAATATGAATCAAATGGATGCTTCCACTAAATTCTTTTTTAATTTAGAAAAAAAGAATGGTCAAAAGTAGAATAATTCATGCCTTAAGATCTGATTCTGGAATTCTTTTGACAGATCCTTCGGATATTCGCCAGAGGGCAGTTGGTTTTTATGAGAAGTTATATAAAAGTGAAGTCGCTCTAGAGCTAGAAAATGAGGGAGAGTTCTTCTTTGAAAACTTACCTCAGGTACCTGAAAGTGTCAACACTGGAATTTCTGGCCCTCTGAGTATGAGTGAGCTACAGAAGGCTTTTCAAGGAATGGTGTCTGGAAAAACACCAGGAATCGATGGTATACCAGTGGACTTTTACAAGTCTTTTTGGTCAATAATAGGAGAAGATCTCCTAGAAGTGTTGAACACCAGTCTGGCAAGGGGTAAACTGCCTCAAAGTTGCCGAAGAGCTGTTTTGACCCTCCTACCGAAAAAAGGAGATCTTGGAGACATAAAGTGCTGGCGTCCAGTTTCTTTGCTCTGCTGCGACTACAAGCTTTTATCGAAGATTTTAGCTAACAGACTAGCTAATGTAATGGACAGTGTTATTCATCCTGATCAAACCTACTGTGTCCCAGGTAGATTGATATTTGACAGTATTTCTTTTATTCGTGATCTTATTGAAGTCTCCAAGATGTTAAACCTAAATTGTGGTTTTATTTCATTAGATCAAGAGAAAGCTTTTGATCGGATAGAACATTGTTTTTTATGGAAGGTTTTAAATGCATTTGTGAGAGTTTTATTAACTACATTAAAGTCCTTTATAATGATGTGCAGAGTATTTTAAAGGTCAATGGTGGTTTATGTACTCCTTTCACAGTTTTTAGAGGCATAAGACAGGGTTGCGCATTATCTGGTATGTTATATTCTTTAGCAATTGAGCCTTTGTTAAATAGATAAGGTGTAAACTTCAAGGTGTAATTTTACCAGAATGTAGGAATAAACTCATACTGTCGGCCTATGCAGATGATGTGACTGTGTGTATCAATGGACAAAGTGATATTCAGGCTTTGTTAAATCTGTTGAAAATTTAAAAAAAATATCTTCTGCTAATAAAAACTGGGGAAAAAGTGAAGCTTTTTTAATAGGGGATTGGAAAAATTTTAAACCAAAACTTCCTATGGGCCTGGAGTGGGGAAAAATTGGTTTTAAATATTTAGGAGTTTTTATTGGAGATGAAGAAGTTACTCTGTTACTCTGAAGTTACTTTGGGAGGGTATAATTGAGAAAGTTAAAGGTCGACTTGAGAAATGGAAATGGCTGCTTCCAAAAATGTCATTTAGAGGGCGGGTTTTAATTGTTAATAATTTGGTGGCTTCTTCGCTGTGGCACAAGTTTGCATGTCTAGATCCCCCGTTAACTTTGTTAACAAAACTACAGGCACTGCTTGTGGACTTTTTTTGGGATAAGATGCATTGGGTCCCGCAAAATGTCTTATTTCTGTCCAAAGAAGAAGGTGGTCAGGGACTGATACATCTGCAAAGTAGAATAGCTGCTTTTAGATTACAATTTGTGCAAAGACTTTTAACTGTTTCAGATGTTTTTAATTGGAATGCTGTTGCAAGATTGATTTTGAATAGGTTGGGTAATTTTAATTTGGGCAGGACAATTTTTTTGATGGATCCACTGAAATTAAGTCTTCCTACATTACCTGTTTTCTATAAGAATGTTTTTAAAGTGTGGAATCTTTTTAATTTTCAAAAAGTGGAGGACTCAAAATCTCTTTACTGGCTATTAGAAGAACCTTTAATCCATGGGAAGCGTTTGGACATAACGAACGATTTTTTTCCTTCCCGGTCTAAACAAAGCACTTATTGACAACAAAATAGTGACTCTTGGCCGTTTGCTGGAAGTAGCTGGACTTGATTTTAAAAACAAGGAAGCAACATCTCGATGTCTTGGAATAATTTCTACTCGTGTTATAGCACAACTTCTTCAGAGATGGGAATCTGCTATAAGTGATCAAGAGAGACTTTTGTTATTGGATTATAAAAACGAACTGTGTAATCCAGACTCGGAAGAATGTTTTCCAGGTTTGATTTTTGCTCCTAAGTTAGATGGGTGCTCTGGGTTTTATTTTGAACAAGCTGATTCTTTAAGTGTTGATTTTTTTTCCTGTGACAGAAAGCTTTTGTATAAAAATTGTGTAATTGCTTTTAACAATAAAAAGTTGAATAATAGAATAGATACACCATGGCGTGGTTTTTTTTAAGTTGAATGAAGACAAAAAACCAGAATGAAGAGTCTTTTACAAACCACCATTGACCAAAAAGACAGGAGATCTGCAATGGAGAATTGTTCATGGTGTTATTGCAGTCAATGCTTTTATTTCTGTTTTAAATCCTGAAAGCACTGATAAGTGTCCTTTTTGTGATGACAGAGAAACAATTTTTCATGCTTTTTTAAACTGTTATAGACTCGAACCATTGTTTTCTGTTTTAAAAGATGTTTTTAAAAAATGCAATGAGGTATTGCAATGCAATGGGTGTAAATATGCCTTAAAGAAAAAGTTTGTGTGTCAACTGCTTAATTTTGTGGTGGGACAAGCAAAAATGGCCATCTATTTGAGCAGGAGAAAGAAAATTGAACAGGATGTAGTACAAAACATTGTTGTATTGTTTTTTAACTTGGTACAATCTAGAATCTTAATTGATTTTTATTATTATAAATGTATTGATGATTTGCTTTCCTTTGTAAATATTTGGAGCTGTAATGATGCTCTATGTTCTATTTTTGAAGATGAATTAATTTTCACACTTTATTGATTTATATTAAGTTTTTTGTTTTTGCTGTTTTTTATTTTTTGGATGCTATATAATTGTAACGAGACGAATTTTTGTAAATAAAAGCCTTGTAATTCTCAAAAAAAAATGAAATAAATTTCTCTCTCTCTCTCTGTCTCTCTCTCTCCCTTACACACACACGCACACACACACACATCCATCCTTGTTTATCCAATAACTTGGTAGAAACAGCACAAGCCATGAAAGTATTTCTAAGGTTAAATTTTTTATGTACTGACGGAGGCTTGGACGCATCATTTGTTTTGAACAAGCAAGGCAGATTCTGATCCATCGCGTAAGAAATTAGCTCATGCACAAATGCATTTTTAAGACCGCACTCAGTTTTTCCTAATTTTTAAACATTTACTTGTTCATTGACCTGTTGTATATAAGCAATATCACACTCGTAATCATGCGATATGGCCCTAAATCAGCACTGCTGCAATTACCTAAGGCACTCGGCCTGCAGTGCTGATTTAGGGCCATATTGCACTCTTGCTTGTGTGATATTTCTTAATTGGGCCTTAAAATAAAAAAAAAAATGTATAATTATATTTATATTTAGACCCCCAGTGAGCAAACTGAAGGTGACTGTGGCAAGGAACTCAATGCTCCATAAGATGTTTGTTAAAGGAGAAAAATAACCTTGGGAGAAACTGTAATAGTGAGTAGCCTACAGGCCGTTTGTGTTTGTACATTTCTTTGTAATATAGTGTAATGTTAATTTTCCAATACTCTGAAATATGTTTACAATGGTTATTTGTGCTTTATGTTTAAAAAGGAGTGTGTGTTATGTGCATTTATTCATATAATTATTTTCGCTTGGCACACCAGCGTGATGACGTCATCGCACGCATCGCATAGTAACCCGCGCACTAGTGATGCTTCATTCGTAGTAAATGCAGAGATGAGAAGCAATCACAAATGCGTCCTTCTCTTCATTGTCTTGTTACTTACAGGAGTACTACAAATTTGGAGGCACCGCTGGGATGATTGTTGGGTGGTCTGACTCCTTCATCAGCGAGAACTACCCAGTCACATTCATCTCTTACCCAGACATACAGCAGTGAGGCTGCAGAGTGGAGGGACAAGACTGATTTAGTGGTGCGTGCGCTTGAGACACAGTGAGTTCAGAAGCGACGGCACACAGGTCAGTGAGGTAACCACCACTTTCAACTCTGCTAAACACAAAAAAAAAAAAAAAAAAAAGGAAGAAGAATGGATGCGCTTGAAAGTCTTCAGGAGGAGATAGGAGAGAAATTATGCACACTGTCAAGAGAGAAATTAATAGAACTCTGCTCCTTTTTACATATCCCGTCAGTGAAAGATGCGACCCGCCTCTCGCTCATAAAGTATATCAGCAGTCATTTATTGAGGAGTGAGCTGGAAGAATTAGAGGATAGTGGCATGGCAGAGTTATTGTGTATTCGTGAGAAGATGACTGACCTCACAGTGGCCACTGCTGACAATTCAGGAAAATGGGCGGAGCCAGGACACGTTGAAAGAGACATGAACACGGCCCAAGGACCAGTGAGAGAAACTAGTGCTGTAACTGAGTCATTTCAGGCTATGCATATTAATACTGCTGTTGCACACACCACATCGGGGGCGCAGGCAACATCAGATAGGAGGCGGACAGACCATTCACAACTGCCCCAGAGACACAACGCACCAGTCATTTGGCATAAGGAGTTTAAAATCTCAGGCTTGATCGGTGAACCAGGCCAAAAGGACCGATTATCATTCTCTAGTCTCGCTCGTCAAATCGAGAGTGGGCTGGGCAAGGGATATCCTGAACAGGAAATCATAGATGCAGTAATCAGATCCATTACACCTGGGCTTCAGCTGCGTAGCTATCTTGAAGGGAAAGCTGGTTTAACTCTTCCTACTCTGAGACGCATTCTCCGTTCTCATTATCAAGAAAAAAATGCAACTGAATTATACAAACAATTGACCACCGAGGGCCAGTGTAGCAAAGAGACCCCCCAAAACTTCCTGATACGGGCTCTTGACCTAAGACAGAAAATTCTGTTTGCCTCGCAAGAGGATGAATCTGGGCTGAAATATGACCCTGTTTTAGTGCAGAATATGTTTCTGCATTCAGTTTTAACGGGCTTGCAAAACGACCGTGTTCAAAGCGACTTACAGCCGTATCTTTCTGACGCTGCGATCTCCGATGAAGTATTGCTAGAAAAACTAAATGTTGCATGCTCTCATGAGTCAGAGAGGCAGAACAAGCGGAAAACAGAACGCCAAGCTATTGTTCACGCCACCCAGCTTGATGAACCCGTCCCTGAACAAAGATGTCTGCCTAAACAGTCAAAGTTCGACTTGATGTCTCAGTTAAAAAGACTTAGCGATGACATTATGCAGATCAAAGAGCAAATTCAGCAGCCACAAGTTACATCACAACAGTGCTTTGCAGTAAACAATGAAGAGCTAGCAGTGACAGCGGCACGACGTCATCCACAGAACATGCCACAGACCAGCCAGCTGCCGCCAGGGTGGAGCTCAGTGCCAGGTCATCAAGCCCAGAGGCCGGATTCAGTCACACATGAACAACAACATTATCAACTTCAATCGCGACATCCACAATTTGGCGCTGTATCACAGCAACAGCACACGACACCACAACCGCTCCATGCCCTGACTCCTTTTGCTCAACAACAGCAGCCCCAGCGCCATCACTTTCAAATACCTCCCCAAGCCAGTCAGTCACTATTCCCGGGCACACGACAGTACCCAAATGAACGACCGCCGCAGCCCCAACGCCAGTATCAACAGCCCAGAAACCAGCACGCTAGACAATGTTTTCACTGCCAACAGAGGGGAACCACAGAGCGGTGCACCCATTGCTATTATTGCAGCAGCAGCGAACATTATGCGGTTGGTTGCAGAGTACGGGATACGAGAAACCAGAGAGAGATTCAGTTAAACGGGGAAGGGTTGCTCCAAAGGGACGGGGAGTGACCCAAGAGATGAGCATGTCCCGACGACGCACAACACAACAGTTCAAAGTGCCCCATGACATAGATAGCATAATAACAGCCGAATGCCGAGTTAATCAACATTCCCCAATAACTTCCTTGGTTGGCAGGCAATGCCTGGTGGCCTGCTATTTGCAAGGGCATGAGACAGAGGCTTTATGGGACACAGGCTCCCAGGTGTGTATTATTGATGAGCAGTGGAAAGACAGCTACATACCAGAAGTCAGACTGAGAGATATTTCCGAAGCCACAGAAACACCTGAACGTCTACACCTTGTGGCAGCCAATGGTACTGACATGCCGTACGGAGGATGGGTTGAGGTGACGTTTAAGTTGGCCTCCCCTGCTGAAAGAGTGAGAGAATTAGTCATTCCTGTGCTTGTTCTAAAGGGTCAGCAACTCCCTAAACCTATC
Organism: Moxostoma hubbsi; assembly: GCA_032164185.1. NCBI lineage: Eukaryota > Metazoa > Chordata > Actinopteri > Cypriniformes > Catostomidae > Moxostoma > Moxostoma hubbsi. The sequence continues at coordinate 11,858,385 of JAVLUX010000019.1, forward strand.
ATTGGATTTAATGTAATTGAGCAAGTGATGAAACAAAAAGATACAGACAATTTGGACAAAGGGACTAACAGGCAGCTGTACCAAACCGTTGTAAGCGCATTTCCCAACCTGAAAAGAGACAAAGTCCATACCTTCATCAATCTGGTGACAGCTGATGATCTCGGCGAGTATACAGTGAGTACTGCCCAGGGATCTGTGAACATACCAAAGCGCACAATCATGCAAATACAGTGCAAAGTTAAAATGCCACATGTGAAACAAGGCAGTGTGTTGCTGTTTGAGCCATGCATCAACCCTCAACACCCTGAGGGCCTAGAACTGTTTGACACTCTGCTGGAGGTGAAAAAAGGTGCCCGCCCTTCAGTCACTCTGAGCGTGCAGAACGAGACCGACCACGATATTATCCTTGGAGGTAGAGTGGAGCTGGGCATAGTGCAACCAGTCAAATCAGTCTTGCCTGCGACTATGATCTCTCCAAGGGGAACAGGATCTGTGACTCATGTTTCGGTCGAGGAAATGCCAAGAGGAACAGAGGAAGACAGCCTGTGGGACCCACCAGTGGACTTGAGCCATCTAACTGCACGGCAACAACAACAAGTAAAGCAGATGTTAAGGGAGGAATGCCAAGCTTTCTCAAAATCCGACGACGACATTGGTTGTGCAAAGGGACTTCAAATGAGTCTTTCCTTGAACGACAATACACCTGTAGCTCGGACATACAATTCAGTTCCAAAGCCCTTGTACCAGGAGATGAAAGACTATCTACAGGACTTAATGGCTCAAGGGTGGGTAGAAAAGTCCAACTCCTCTTATTCTTCGCCAATTGTGTGTGTCCGGAAAAAGGATGGCAGCCTCAGACTGTGCATTGATTACAGGGACTTGAATCGGAAGACAGTACCTGACCGACAGCCGATCCCTCGAGTGCAGGACGTCTTAGATGGCCTGGGGGGCAATTCTTGGTTCTCTCTGCTCGACCAAGGGAAGGCGTATCACCAAGGCTTCATGACCCCAGAGAGCAGACCATTAACAGCCTTCACAACCCCCTGGGGTTTATATGAATGGATTCGCATCCCCTTTGGCCTTATGAATGCTCCAGCAGCGTTCCAGCGGTTCATGGAGAAATGTTTGGAGGGAATGAGAGACGAGATCTGCGTGCCATATCTGGACGACATCTTGGTCTTCACAAAGTCATTTGATGACCAAGTGGAGGCAGTGAGGAGAGTACTGAGGCAACTATGTTCCCATGGGATCAAACTAAAGCCACGGAAATGCGACATGTTCAAGAACGAAGTGAGATACCTGGGCAGAATTGTGTCTGCAGAGGGTAGTCGCCTGGACCCAGCTGATACGGCTGCTGTAACAGCTTTGAAGGAGAAGCGACCAGGCACTGTAGGCGAACTACGTAAGGTAATGGGCCTGCTCAGCTACTATCGTCGGTACATAAAGGATTTTTCAAGAATCGCCAGTCCGCTGTATAACCTTTTGAAGGGCAAAGCCAATGATGGGGAAAGTCAGGCAAGGGCCAAGAAAATGACGGAGAGGAACAAGAAGGCTTCTGGGGTGCCATCAAACCAGCGGATTGAATGGACAGCGGATCACCAAGAAGTCTTGGAGAAACTGGTTGAGTGCTTAGTCCGACCACCCGTATTAGGGTTCCCAGATTTCTCTGAACCATTCATCCTGCATACAGATGCATCAAATCAAGGTCTGGGGGCTGTTCTATTTCAACGGCAAGGTGGAAAGTTGAGGGTGATTGCTTATGGGTCCAGAACATTGACAGCGGCTGAGAAGAACTACCACCTCCACAGCGGGAAGCTGGAATTCCTCGCCCTAAAGTGGGCTGTGACTGAAAAATTCAGGGACTATTTGTATTACGCCCCAACTTTCACTGTGTACAGCGATAATAATCCATTAACCTATGTGCTCTCGTCTGCAAAACTAAATGCAACCGGGTGTCGATGGGTCGGTGAGTTAGCGGACTTCCACTTCACAATCCGCTACCGACCAGGAAGAGAGAATGTGGATGCAGACACGTTGTCTAGGATGCCGTTGGACGTAGAGACGGTGATGAAAGAATACACAGAGGAGCTTCCATCAGATTGCATTGGAGCAATGATACAAGCAGTCGAAATTCAGGATGAGCTGGGTCCCAACATGGCTGTCAGATGCGAGGATGTAATGGCATGGAGAGACACAGATGAAGCATCACCAACGTCTTTGTCAAAAGAGGAGATTCGACAGGCACAGAGTGACGATAAGGACATCAACGTTATCGTCGAGCATTTACAGTTTGGGTCCCGGCCAGGCTCAGAGCAGTGGCGGGCAGTCAACCCAAAGTTCAGAGGTTTAATCCGAGGATGGGACAAGTTACAGTTAGATGAACATGGCATACTGTACCGTAAAACGTCACAGCGGACTCAGCTCGTGTTACCGGCCAAGTTCAAGCACATTGTCCTGAAGGAACTACATGATGAGATGGGCCACCAAGGGCTGGATAGGACAACAAGCCTTATTAGAGACCATTTTTTCTGGCCACAGATGCAGAAGGATATTGAGCATTATGTCCTAAGGGCATGTCCGTGCATTAAGCAGAAAAAACCATGCCGGGAGATACGAGCACCGTTAAAGAGCATCAAGACAACTTACCCGTTTGAGCTGGTCTCGATTGATTTTCTCCATCTAGATAAGTGCAAAAGAGGATATGAGTACATTCTCGTCGTCATCGATCACTTTACACGATTTGTTCAAGCCTATGCTACCACATCAAAATCAGGCAAAACGGTGGCTGACAGACTGTTCAATGACTTTGCTCTTAAGTTTGGATTCCCTTCGAGGATCCACCACGACCAAGGTGGAGAATTTGAGAACCAGTTGTTTGACCAATTAAGGAAGTACAGTGGTATTACAGCATCAAGGACAACCCCTTACCATCCACAAGGAAATGGCCAGGTGGAAAGGTTCAATCGAACAATACTACAAATGCTCAAGACTCTGACAGAGAAAGAGAAATCCAATTGGAAGGAGGCACTTAACAAACTAGTCTTCGCATACAACTGCACTAAATGTGAGGTTACCGGCTTCTCGCCATTTTACCTGTTGTTTGGTCGCTCCCCGAGACTCCCTGTTGATGCGCTGTTCGGACTTGACCAGGACCGCGGCACCACTAATCAGCGAGAGTATGTAGAACGCTGGACAAAAGGGATGCAAGAGGCTTACGAGATTGCACGGAACCATGCAAAAAAGTCTGCTGAAAGGAACAAGCGAAATTACGACCACAAAGTAAGATGTGCTGACCTGTACCCTGGAAGCCGAGTTCTTGTGAAAAATCTCACTCCGCGAGGGGGTCCTGGTAAGCTAAGGAACTACTGGGAGGACGAAGTTCATGTTGTAATCCGTCAAGCCATGGAGGATATTCCTATTTACGAGGTGAAACCTGAGCAGGGGAAAGGAAGGTCAAGAGTTTTACACAGAAATCTACTTCTACCATGCGATTACTTACCGTCATCCAGTGCAGAGAAAAAGGACCCCACACCTAACCAACAGAAAAGAAAAACGGGTCAGCTTGGAAGGAACAGAGAGTATGTGCCAGAGGCCAACAGTGAAAGTGATGAAGATGAGTACAGCTTCAGAGTGGAATGCCAACAAAGAGACAAAAGGACAGATGGACAACATGAGACAAATAGAGATGTGTTATCAAGGGAGTCAGACTTACCTGAATCATCAGTAGGTATCCATGAACTAGCTCATGAACAACATCCACAGTCTACCCAAGCTGAATCGGACACTGAGCCTGGAGAAGAGAGACAAGTCAACAACACAAGAGACAGGCAGGAAGCTCAGGAAATTGGATCAACTCCTGAGTCTGAGGAAATAGAGTTAGGAGCACCTGTGAGACAAGAACAGAGAAACATGCACTCAGGGGAACAAAACAGGTTAACGAGAATGCGACGACCTCCAAAAAAGTTCACTTACGACACCTTTGGGACACCAGTATGTCGCAATGTGCAGAGCATGAGTGGTGACTATTATCAGGATTTCAGATTCCCAAACACTTGGACAACAATACCCTTTTATTATCACCAAGCCCCGCCCTTTTGCTACTAACTGTGAACTACCATATATTAAAGTTAATCTACTGTTAACTTTGGGTTATACTACCCAAGTGCCTTTGGGGTGCAAATAATATGGACTGTTGATATGTGGTCATACATACTGGAACATTTGATAAGCCATGAACTGCCCTTTCTAGTATGCACTGAAGAGCCTGGAAAACACAATGGACAATCAATAGTGAACTCAAGTGAACAGCAAAGCAGATACTGCTATGCGATTTAGGGAACATGGACTGTTTTAGTGGCAGCTTTTACAGCCACGTAAAGCTGTTCTAAGCGTCAAATGGACTGTTCTCGTTTGGCATAAGTGAGATGTTTTTTTTGGGGGGGGGGGGGGGGGGTTGTTGTCCTTTCCTGACGACAATTCCGACAAATGGACTATTGTTGCTGAACTTTGAGACTTTTGTCAATATTTGACATTCGCCAATTGAATTATATGGAAAAAAAAAGGACTTTCAGTCTTGGTGACATTGTAATTGTTATGATTCCATTGAAGAATGTGAAAAAGTGAATTATCACCATGGCATGAGTGTGTAAAAAAAAAAAAAAAAGATGAGAGGGAAATTGGTTTAACAGAAAGCAAAATTGATTAAGATTGATTGAGAAGGGCATTGGTAGATGTCGGGACGACATTTTATTCTGTAGGGGAGAGTGTAATAGTGAGTAGCCTACAGGCCGTTTGTGTTTGTACATTTCTTTGTAATATAGTGTAATGTTAATTTTCCAATACTCTGAAATATGTTTACAATGGTTATTTGTGCTTTATGTTTAAAAAGGAGTGTGTGTTATGTGCATTTATTCATATAATTATTTTCGCTTGGCACACCAGCGTGATGACGTCATCGCACGCATCGCATAGTAACCCGCGCACTAGTGATGCTTCATTCGTAGTAAATGCAGAGATGAGAAGCAATCACAAATGCGTCCTTCTCTTCATTGTCTTGTTACTTACAGGAGTACTACAAAACCAGGCTCACTGTGGGGGCCAGTTCCCCTCTGACTAAACACCATGAATATAATGTCAATATTAGTTATTTATGTGTAGTATAAGTCAAGATTTAAAATAAGTAAACTAAGTAAGTGTTAGGGGCCAATGTTTAAACAAAAATATTTTGTACTAACTGTAAGATTAATGACTAAAATCTAAGAATTTACATTCCTAATTAACTGCGGAAATGCAAACAGATGAATTGTCTTTTGTTATTTGGCTGATAAAGGCTGCAATTAATTATTATCTATATATTCCATTTTAAGAGTGTAGGCCATCCTTTGACCAAGGTGATGCAGGCAGAGGTCAGTAAGTTACACTGCAGTTTGACTTTAAGACAAATAATAAATGTATATTATGTGCATTATTTGAGATGTAAAGTTGTTTGAATAATATTTTTTACAGTTGTTTTAGTGTTTACAGCATTACATCGTTGTAGCAACAAACTTGTAAAATGATTTATAACTTCATACAGATGAGGTTAGAAAGTGATTTAATCACACTAAAATCATATTAACAGGTACATTGTTTACGTCTTGTGGCTATACTTTTGAAACAGTGTGTATTTTCACTTTTGCAGATTGGCCCCTTTCACTTGTATTTTAAATGTCTCACTGTAACCAAGATTTTTGCTTTTATAAAAGAGGGACATGTCACATATTGAGGCAGCTTTTTCACTTTCATTCAAATGTTTATACATTGCTGTTGCTGGCATTGATTTGATAAATATTTGAACACATTTACAGATGGGTGAGAGGAAACTAAAGAAACAGACAAAGAGAGAGGGAGATTACTTTCTGTTGTAATAAAAGGTTGCTTGCATCAACCACAGGGAGATGATGCCATGGTGATATTGGCAGGAAGGTGAGGCCACTGATTGCTGCAGAGACCAAGATTCATTATCACACTTAAATTTAGCTTCCAGTTTGACTGGGGGAAAACTCATCTGTTAAACACCCATTCCTTGCTTTGACAAAAACTGGCAGAAATGAGAGAATGGTGGCATTTTGTTTCTGCTCCGAGCGTAATTCCAATTTTCTGTGTTTTGTCAAACATCTTAAGCAAATGTGATTTCAGTGTGCATGATTTAGGCTGCTACTGGGGAAATGGCACTCTTATCCCCAGTCTCAGATGAAATAATCTCATTATTGTCAGTTTGCCTCTAAATGGAGAGGGTTTTGTCTAAGTCAACCTCAGAGAAACCTGGTTCTATAATTGTTGAGAGTGGATGGTGGTGCTCTCAACAGATTTCTGAGCTAGAGAGGCAGAGAAAGGGAAGAACTGAAAGAAAATAGATAGAGCTAATCCTCTCCCCAAGGCCTCATAAGAGTGGCTGTCAAGCGCTATAGCACATGGTGTGATCACATATAATGGGACAAATAACAAATTGCAACATGTCTTCCCACTCGGTAATGGTCATTCCTATGGTCAAGACAGCTGTAGCACTCTCCAATTTGAGCAAATAATGCTGTTAAAATTAAACATGAAGGTATCTGCCTCCCGTGACCCTGTACACAGGATAAGCGGTTGACGATGGATGGATGGATGGATGGATGGATGGATGGTATCTGCCTCAGGTTATGTGTGAGTGCATTATAAATACACAAACACATCCAGACATAGCAATTGCACACCTGAGGTGTCCATATAAATACCATTATAGAACTGGCGCACCCACAGTCCATTTGGTCCACTGGAAAGAATTTTCACCACCTGGCAAGATCCAGTCTGATTGGTTAGCTTTACGCAACTTCGGGGCATATGGGCGGACATGTTTTTTTTTTTAAAGTACTGGGTTGATGCAATGAGCTCTTTTGAGGAACAACCAACCTAGTCTCACAGAAATATGTTACTATTACTTACATTTTTGCAAATGTGGTTGTTGTGCATATTACGGCAGTTTACTGTTGAAATGAACACTAAAGGCACTACAACAAAAAGTTTTCCCCCTTTAACATAAATCACAAGGAAAAGGGTAGGTTATCAATTTAAAAACACCTACAATTGTGCTTTACATCTAACATATGCTTTTTATGACATTATTAGTTAGGTTTAATGTTAGGGTAAGGAGGTACAGTAGGTTTTGTTGATTTAAAACTTGATTGAGCATTTACCTTAGGCTAGGTCTACATTAATCCAGATCAATTTGAAAATGTGTTTTCGAAACGATCTATGTCCACATTTCCATTTTCAAACATTTTCCAAAAGTTCCTTGTCCACATTGAAACATTTGAAAATTCTTAAATCCCCTTTAAACTGCCATTCCATGTACGAGCTGAAATGCAAATGCCTTCGTGTTTCGTCTGCGGACAGCAATTCCGAGTACACTTTGCATCACCTTTGAAGGAATGGATTGTGAAGGCTGTACAAAGTAACATTTGTCTTTAACAACACTCTTAAAGTGAATAACAAGCACAATAATGCCACTACAATGTGGACTGCCATCTTGATTGTTTTGGGTTGAATTGACCACATGACTGCATCACATGACAACAAATATGTCATAGTTTTCAGCTATCTCCATCTTCCCTGTCCACACTCTGATGCAAATAAAGCGTTTTCAAATGTATCTATTTGGGAGAACGTTTTCAAAACTGTTTTCACTGACAAAAACGCTCTGTGGATGGAAAGCAAAATCATAGAGAAAAAAGTGTTATCAAACGAAAACGTATTAGTGACATGATCTATAATTAAACTCCATTTTAGCACCACTCAATGGACATTTCATCTTAGAACTGCCATGATAAGTATAAGGAACCATGTAATATAATTTTTCAAAAATGTCACCACAGTCGCATTCGTTTTTTGCTCGTAATAACACTTTTCTGTGTTTTCAGAGTCTATCATTTGCAGAGACTTGAGCCATGATTATTTGAATTATATATATATATATATATATATATATATATATATATTCTCGATATGCAGAATAGGACCCACCCCCCGCGCCGATTTCTCTTCCCAGTCCAGCCCTGTGTATATATATATATATAGTACTGCATAGTACTGTATACACACATATATATATATATATATATATATATATATATATATATATATATATATGTATATATATATATATATATATATATATATATGTGTGTATACAGTACTATGCAAAAGTTAGGCACTGAATAATGTTGCTTAGTGAGGATGTCTTCAAACATAATGCCATAAATAGCTTTCATTTATCAATTAACATCATACAAAGTCCAGTAAACATAAAAAAGCTAAATCAAGATTTGGCATAGACACCTTTGCCTTTAAAACAGCCCCAATTCACCTAGGTACACCTGGACACAGTTTTTCTTTGTTGTTGGCAGATAGAATGTACCAAGCTTCTTGGATAATTCACCACAGTTCTGCTATCTATTTAGGCTGTCTCAATTGCTTATCTCTGTCTCTTCATGTAACACCAGACTGACTAGATATTCAGTGGTGGGCTCTGTAGGGGCAATGCCATCTCTTGGAGAGCACACTGTTCTTCTATTCTAATTCTTTGCAAAGTAATGTTTGGGAGTCTAAAATGTATTTTGCCTATTGACACACTAAAGCTAAAGATATAAATAACCAACTTAAGACAAATATTTTATAATATATATATATATATATATATATATATATTCAGGTCTATTGTCATTCCCAGCTTAACACTATACCCCACCCAAAACCAATATGAACTGAGGTTGGTCATTTTACTTGTAGGTCATACTGTCTCTTCCTGTCTAAAAGTAAAGTTCTTGGCTAGAATAAGCTGTAATGTGGACCAGACTTACAGCCATAATTTAAAGTTGAATTATGCTAGACTACTGTTTATAACAATATGAAAAACAATATAATGGGGTGAGTGAGATTGCATATTTGGTATAATATGGAAATTTGCAAGAACGTCTGTTGTTTGCATTGCCTGAGAAGGCACTTGATTTGTCAAATACTCTCCAATTGTCTCCATTCATTTCTATGCAAATATATACTCAAACATTAGAGAAAGTCAGTAGTTCAGATCATTACATCCATTGCTGCAAGCAAGGGGAAGAAAGTTGGTGAATTTTGATTGGTGGGAATGGTGTAAGGGTCAGAGCGAGCTTCAAGTGCTATGGATATGAAATTCTCTTGAAATGTTGGATATGTTGCACTGAAGTTAATAAGCAGTTTCAGGCTCTGTCAGGCTAATGAACCATCTGGCCCTATATCAGACCCTCAACTCTGGGGGAAAAAACAAATGAAACTTTGTCTTGTGTGATTCCCTTGCAGAAACGTGCTGTGAATCTCAAATTAGGAAATTTCCGGGCAAAGCTAACTGAATGGATGCAGGTGGCCAGCCGAAAATGCTACACGAGTCCAAATCTGAGTCTGTGTATTCACACACTATTCTTGTTTGCTTCAGAAATGTTTTTGAGAGTGAATACTGCAGCTCTGTTCCAGAACCTTTTTGTTGCTCTTTGTGTATAATTGGCATTTGCCGCCTCAAATGTTACAGCTCTTGAAATTTTTAGAACTATATCTGAGAGGCTTTGGACACAAACACAGAAAATACAAATTAATTTTGGGCTCTGGTCACCCTCCCAGGAGGACTGTCACAGACAAAATGAGAAAGATAAAGATCTTATGATTTGTTAATGTGTTTTGGGGTCAGGGGAAGAGAAAAAGGATAGAGCCAATGGGAGAGCCACACAGGCAGAGAGAGAGAAAGATTACTATTGTTTCTCATTTAATCACTCTCCATGGTGGTAGAAGTGAAGAGGACACAGCACAAGTTCATGTTGAAATTTGCTATTCCCCAAACTGAATGACATGAGAGGGAGAAAAAAAGGATGAAACCAGACTACCTGTGCTGGGTGTGATAAGCAAGTCCTTGAAGTGAGCTTCCAATACCTCCCTTCCATCATTCACACCCATCATACCCCTAGCTCTCCATTTTAAATTGTAATAATGAAAAAAATGTGCATGCCAATAATCAACACGTAACTCCGGATCTAGGGAATTGTGGTACGATGCTAGCAACAAGCACTGTCCTTAGTTCTAACTGGTTATTCATTGCTCAAAAAGAGCAATGAGTTAGGTTTCAATTTAGGCTTTTGTATTTGTATGTGAATAGCTCATATTTATGCTCAGATGTGCATTTAATGTTTTTTATAAGATGTGTAAAGGTCTGTTTGTTTGAGTATTAACCAATAGTGTGAGTTTGGGGGCTGGACTATCTCATGTTTTCTTGTTGGCTGTGACTCAGGTGGTAGAGTGGGTTGTTCACTAATCGCAGGGTTGGTGGTTCGAGTCCCGGCCCACACGACTCCACATGACAAAGTGTCCTTGGCACTGAACCCCAAGTTGCTCCCAATCTGCCGTCATTGGTGTGTGAATGTGTTTGTGATTGGGTGAATGAGACACAGTGCAAAGCACTTTCAATACCTCTAAGGTTAAAAAGGCGCTATATAAGTACAGACCATTTACCATTCCAAAGCAGCATTACAGAGAACTTATGAGGTAAGTTAAACATACACTGTAAGATTAAAAATTGATCTTTAAAATGTCTGACTTTTATGTTTTATATAAATATAAATATAGAAACATACACCGCAAATTTTTCCTTTAAATAACATATTTTTTTTGTAATAGATGGATACGATGGACCCATATTCATCTCATGTGTTTTATAATTATATATATATATATATATATATAATTATAAAACACATGAGATGAATATGGGTCCATCGTATCCATCTACTTAGATGTGTAAGATCAAACTGGTGTGATCTGCAATCTTGCTGCTCTTTAACATCAAAACAGAAGAGACAGAAGCAGGTGTCATAATGAACCAGCTGCTCAAATAGTCATTTTTTTACATCAAAATATCTTTATTTTTATATGTTACATACATTCAAACAATCACTAAATAAAAGTTTTTAGTCATTACCGTGTGCATTGAGTGACTCAGTAAAAAAATCAGCACATTACATCAGTCCTTTTTTTGGGTGTTATCATGTCGCAAAAGTAACAAAAGTGTCTGGAGAAATTTATTGGCGTAAGAGTATACATTTTCTCTTCAAAATGTTGAGAAGTAAAAGTAGAAGTCCAAAGAAATATTTATATTCAAGTAAAGTACAAATATTGAAAATCTGTACTTAAATACAGTAACAAAGTATTTGTACTTCATTACTATACACCTCGCAATGATAACATGAACCATCCAGAAACGCTGATTATGGCTCTGGCACATGAGGCAGCGATCATGGCCATCAGAAGTGGAGAGATAGCGACCACAACCAGGAATTACACACAGATGGAAAGGCATCTAAAAATACTCTATCCATCACTGCGCACTCGTTAATAGGAAATATACTTGTTATTTGCCAGAATACATACTCCTTTAACTGTCGTATATCCAACAGCATAAGCTTCTTAGTGAGGTGAATGAAATTCAGTGGAATTCAGCTCTCTGTGAATCAACCGCTTGGCTCTGAAGAGAAATCTGAATGAGTGGTTGCAAACCAGCTTGTTTTTATACCTGTATGTCCGGGTGAGTGGCATGCAAATTCCACTCACCAATTCCCATTGGCATTTTCTCAAATATCAGAGGTGTTTCACTACATCGACACAACGTTGAGTGAGTGACAGATAGGGAACCAAAAATTGCTAACACACACTTCAATGGTTGTTAATCTTCTCTGATCAAACAGAGGATTACCAAAACATTTTTACACACACATTGAGAAAAGGTATATAAAAATAAAGAATAACATTGAATAATTCAAATGAAAGAAAGACAAAAGCAAAATTATTAATTGAAATCAATAAGTGCAGCACAATGATCAGTCAGAAAATGCACAGCTAAATAGATGTGTTTTCAGTCTGTATTCAAATGTGGCTACGGTTGGGGCAAATCTAACCTCTTCTGGAAGCTGATTCCAGCTGTGGGTGGCATAATATCTAAACTCTGTCTCACCTTGTTTTGAGTGAACCCTCTGTATTTCTAACTGATTTGATCCTAATGATCTCAGATGTCTGTTAGGTTTATATTTGTAACTACCAACCACCAGAGGGAGCCCTCTCCCGAATACTGATCATCACCCATTTCTTCACTGCTCATTTCTTGATTACCACATGTATATATAGCCATGCATTTCCATTTTTCATTGTGAAGTATTGCTAGCTAACCCTTGTCTTGCCAAGCGATTTCCATTTCCTACTGTTTATGTCTCACGTTATGACAATTGTGCCTGTTTATCTGGATATCGTCTTTTGGATCACTGTTTTGCTTTGTTAGCCTTGTTGGACTTTTTGCCTGGTACTGAATCCATGCCTGTTATATCGACTACATCTCTCTGCTCATCTAATTGGATTTGTTTGCATGATTATTTCAATAAACTTCCTGCATATGTATTTACAAGTATATAAATCTGCCTCCATGTCCAGTTTGTCAGAGAATACTTTGCCTGCACTGAATCCAGCGATTGTTTCACAACTACAGGCCACCTTCGCTTATCAAGGTGAAATGCTCAAGGAATATCAAGGACATTTAAGAAATCTACAGTCCACCAACGAACACATAACATCCACACCCTCCCATCTCCACAAGCTGAACCGGTAAGATTTGCTCTCCCTGTTAAATTTGATGGCTCCACTGAGAAATTCAGAGTATTTCTACGCCAGTGTAGAATGTATTTCTTTAACCAACTTGAGTCATTTAGTCAGGAATCTAAGAAATGTGCATTCATGATGTCTCTGCTTACTGGAAAAGCTCTTGAATTGGCCGCGGCTGTTTGGGAGAGAGAATGACAATTTCAGACATCTTTCGATTACTTTGCTCAACAGATTCAAGAGGTGTTCGAATATCCAACTGGAGGTAAGGTTATTTCTGTTCAGCTGCTTCACTTGCACCAAGGCTAGCACTCTGCAGCTGATTATGCCATCCAATTCCGAACACTAGCTGCTCAAAGCGGGTGGAACTATGTCGCATTAAAGACTGTATTCAGAGAAGGGCTTAATCTGAACTCCAAGCTGAGCACGCATGTAAGGTTGAGGAATCCAATTTTTCTCAGTTCATCACCATGGCTATCAAGAGACAATTTGCTAAGAAATTATCCACAATTTAAAGCTCAACCCATCTCACAAACTATAGTTCCATTCAAAAGAAAGCCATTCTCGCTTAAGGGAGAGGTTGTGTATTTACTACGGTGAAACCGGTCATCAAAATGCTTCATATCCTCACAAAATGCTTCAAGATTAAAAGTGAGTACCAAGAACTTTTCATCTCCACGTTATCATAGTTTTTCTCTACCTGCAGAAATCTCTTTTGATGTTAATGCCAAATGTATTACAGTGCTAGTGGATTCAGGGGCTACAGTTAATTTGATTCACCAAGACCTGGTTCCAGACCTCAACATACCCAATATACCATGTATCCCTGCCATTCACATCACTGGAATAACTCGCCAAACTATACCAATTACAATGCAAATTGGACAATTTCACACAGAAACCATATCTCTCTATTTTATTAACTCCCCCAAACTCACCATCATCCTGGGTCACCCCTGTCTGGCTATTCATAATCCTTCCATCTCATGGAATAAGGGTCAGCTCACACAATGGTCACATAACTGCCATTTGAAATGTCATTGTTTCCATGCCATGTCTCACCACCAGCATTGAAAGCCCTGATGTTCAAACAGAAACCAAAATTCCCGATGAATATGCTGAGTTCACTGAAGTATTTAACAAAGAAAAAGCAACAGAATTACCACCTCATCATCCCTGTGACTGCGCCATTGTACTGCTACCCAAATGCATCACCTTCTAGAAGCAAGGTTTATCCACTCTCATGACCAGAAACCCTAGCCATGGAGAGTTATATTGAAGAGGCACTAGTATCTGGATTTATTTGTCCTTCCACTTCATCTGCTGCTGCAGGTTTGTCTTCTATGTTGAGAAGAAAGATTGCGGACTTCAGCCATGTATAGATTGCAGAGGGTTAAACACGGTGACTCTTAAATATCGATATCCACTGCCGCTCATTCCTTCAGCCCTTGAACAGCTTCGTGAAGCCTGCATATTTGCCAAGCTTGATCTGAGAAGCGCCTACAATCTCATTAGAATTAGAAAAGGGGACGAGTGGAAAACAGCATTCATCACCACTAGGGGGCACTATGAATACCAGGTCATGCCCCATGGGCTTGCTAACTCACCAGCTGTATTTCAATCTTTCATCAATTAAATCTTCTGTAATCTTCTCAATCAGTATGCCATTGCATATATTGATGAGCTCCTTATCTATTCACAGAATAAGGCACAACACATCCAACACATCAAGACTGTACTTTAATGCCTTCAACAACACCAACTTTATGTCAAAGCTGAGAAATGTGAGTTTCACACCACTCATACTATGTTCCTGGTCTATAACATTAGCCACTGTGGCATAGAAATGGACACTTCCGAGATCCAGGCAGTTATAGAATGGCCAAAACCCAACATCGTGAAAGAGCTCCAAAGATTTGGGGGTTTTGCCAACTTTTACTGTATATTCATAAGAAACTACAGTCTCATCGCAGCCCCTCTCACTTCACTACTCTAGGGTAAACCCACGAAGTTGCCATGGAGTAATGGAGCGCAAGAGGATTTCACCTCTCTAAAAACTAACTTTACAATATCGCCCCCATTCTCAAACACCCAGAAACTAACCTCCCATTTGTGGTGGAAGTTGATGCATCAGACTGTGGCATTATAGTGGTTTTATCACATTGTCATGGCAACCCCACGGCAAGCTTTATCCATGTGCTTTCTTTTCCAGGAATTTGACTTCAGCAGAGAGGAACTACAATGTGGGGAACAAGGAACTACTGTCCATGAAGGCTGCTCTAGAAGAATGGCGTCACTGGCTAGAGGGGGCAATACATCTATTTCAAGTTATCACCGATCATAAGAACATTAAGTATATTAAGCGCACCAAAAGACTCAATCCACATCAAGCCTGATGGTCATTGTTCTTCACTAGGTTTCACTTCACAGTCACTTATCACCCTGGCACCAAGAACAGTAAAGCAGGCGCCACCTCACATAGGTATGACCCACTAAATTCACTCCCGCAATCTGAACCAATATACCACCTATCACGGAGGAAATCCAAAGGGAACAACAAACCAACAGTGTACCACCTGATTGTCCTCCAAACAAGCATTAGATACCCAAGACACTATGCCAGATGACCTTCCAGTGGGTCCATGCCTCCCTCAGCACAGGACATCCAGGTAGTCAGAGAGCTTTTAAGTTAGTTCATAATACATTCTGGTTGCTGTCGTTAATCAATTATGTTACTGCTTATGTGAAGTATTGCCGAATCTGTGCTCAATCAAAGACCCCCAAGGAACTTCTAGCCAGCCTACTACAACCACTACCTATTCCCCAAAGACCATGGTCCCACCTGACCATTGACTTTGTGACTGATCTGCCCAACTCTAATGGATTTACCACCATCCTGTGTATCCTCGACCGGTTCTCCAAATTGTGCAGACTTATTCAATTAAAAGGTTTACCTACTGCCATGGAAACTGCTAATGCTCTGTTTCACCATGTTTTCAGTATCTATGGCCTGCCAGAATCATTGTATCTGACCGAGGACCACAGTTCACATCCAAGGTTTGGCAGGCCTTTTGTAAACAACTCATCAATAATGTGAGTTTGACTTCTGGCTATCACCCACAAGCGAATGGACAGGTGGAAATTTACAAGTGCTATCTAATGCTAAATGTATATGTTCTAAAACCGTTATTTATGTTGGCACTAATGATGTCTGGCTTCACCAGTCAGAGATCATGTTAAAGAGGTGTGTGCACTTCCAAAATTATGTCAGCCACCATAATATGCTCTGGCCCCCTCCCTGCTTGTGGTGACAAGGTTTATAGTAGATTATTGTCACTGAATGGCTGGGTGTCTGAGTGGTGTCTGGAGAATAGCATAGGATTTATAGACAATTGGAAGAGTTTTTGGGGTTGACCTGACCTGCTAAATGGAGATGTACTCCATCCCACCAGGGAAGGTTCCACTCTCCTCTCTAGTAATTTGGCTCATAGTCTTAATAATGATAATATTTGATAATACTATAATATTTTGACCGAAACCTAGCTTAAACCGGATGAATATATTAGTTTAAATGAATCTACTCCCCCAGGTTATTGTCATAAACATGAGCCTCTTCTGAAGGGTTGAGGAGGAGGTGTTGCTACAATTTACAGTGAAGTTTTAGGTGTTACTCAGAGGACAGGATATAAGTTTAAGTCTTTTGAACTAATAATGCTTAATGTGACACCGTCAGATATAAATAAAAAAAAAACTGTCATCTTTTGCTACAGTATATAGATCACCCGTGCCTTATTCTGAATTACTTGGTGATTTTGCTAATTTTTTTTTAGCAGATCTTGTAGTTTCTGTAGATAGTGCTTTAATTGTTGGTGATTTCAACATTCAAATAGATAATGAAAATTACACATTGGGATTAGCATTTCTCAATGTTCTCAACTTTCTGTGAGTGATGACATACCAGATCATTACCTCGTATCTTGTATTCTACGTAGGTCTGGGCGATAATCACGATAATCTTTTTCAAATTGTTCAATATCGTCAAATATTATCAAAATATTGTTCAATATTTATCACTATATACATTTGCACATTGCACTTTCTTTTTTTTATTTCAAAGTTGATGGAAGAAAAGATAAATTCTAAACAAAGTAGTCTCTAAAAAACTGCACAGTGTGTCCAAAGATGGCCAAACCAGTGGGGTCTGCAGGATCTTTTACCGTCTTTTACCGTTTATTGGAATATTTTTACATTAAAATGATTTTTTTTTTTTATATATATTTCTTTAGATTCAGATACCCAAGTATGGGGCATAGAGGCCCTTGTGACTGTGGAATGATGCTGAATGTGGGTTCAGGAGTGTCCCGAGAGAAAATTTAGAAAACATTTTTTAAATAAATGTAAAAAACATTTGTATATTTTCATTAAAGTTAGAGACTAGTCTACCAACTAGTAATTTAGTCTTTCCTTATCCATTCCAGACATCTAATTAATTTTCACAAAAACTAGAACAGAAATCGATTCGTTTGTTCGATTTGTTTATTATTAAAGGCTCGTAGCATGCTGATGAATAAAGATACATTTAGAAGGGAAAAACGTTATGGTCTAAAAGGTGCTTCGAAACCATGTTAACTCATGCAACGCTTTGTGTCTACATACATGCAGGGAAAACCGGCAACGTGTGCAGAGCGGGACAGGGCAGAATGATGCATATTTGGTGCCAGAGAACAATATTCAAGATTACAGCACAGATAGATCAGAGCTGTTGTCCACATCACTGTAGTTCTGTCGCGCTCTTCACTAAAGATGATGAGAGGGCTCAACCATTGTCATGAAGTCTTGCGGTGTGGATGGAATCAATCCGGTGTCTGACGTAGCCTAATCATTAGCAAGGCAGCTAGCATTAGCAAGTTCATCCAGTCTGACCCATTGTGTGTGAAGCTGAGAGCGTTTTCAATTTATTCCTATGAAAGCCGGGCGTCATGCTCGCAAGGTGGATCGTAGGATTGGCAGCGGTGCAGAGCAAGCTCTCTCTTAGCGCTGTGAGCGCCTTTGAGTGGATTTCGTCCGCCCCAGTGGAAACGCAGCCTGAGAAAGCCGACCTGCTTGTGTTTTAGCGACACACAGAAAATATCGAAAATTCCTCAAAAGCTTCTCATCGATTTTCTTTATCGTGATGTATGTCATTTTAACGGCCAGCCCTAATTCTACAATCAGCTAATGTTATTCAATCTACACCACACTATCGTTCAAGCAGAACAAATCTTTTCGACCACCAAATATAGCTTCACTTATAATCTTCCAGATCTATCTCATACACTCAGTAAGCCCCAAAGTCTAGAAGAACTTGATAAAATAACAGAAACAGAATAACTAGCATTCTTGATAGTGAAAAAAAAAAATCCAATTTAGCAGAGTATATGGCCAGAAATTTCCTTATACTCAATTCTGACAAAACAGATGTATTAATTATTGGACCAAAAACCTCTAAAAATAAGCAGTTAAAATATAATTTGATTCTCAATGGATGTACTGTTACATCGTCTTAAATAGCAAAGAACTTAGGTGTTATATTTTATATATCTGTCCTTTGAAAAGCAAATTACTAATGTTTGTAGAACAACATTCTTCCACCTAAGAAATATTGCTAAATTACAACACATGCTCTCTATTGCTGATGCCGAAAAACTAATTCATGCATTCATGACCTCAAGACAAGATTATTGTAATGCACTACTGGGAGGATGTCCAGCAAGATCAATAAATAAACTTCAATTGGTTCAAAATGCAGCTGCCAGATTGCTGACTAGAACCAAAAAATATCATCATATTAGCCCCATTCTATCATCTTGGCTACCTGTTAAATTTCATATTAATTTTTAAGTTCTGTTAACTATGTACAAAGCTTTGAATGGTCTAGCTCCACAGTACTTCAATTACCTTCTACCATGCTATAGTCCATCATGTTCATTACGATCCCAAAATTCTGGCCTATTAATAGTTCCTAGAATATCAAAATCAACTAAAGATTATATTAAAATCATATTTGGCTCCTAAACTATGGAATAGTCTCCCTAACACTGTTCAGACGCAGACACACTCACTGAGATTAAGTCTAGACTAAAAACCGGTCTATTTAGCTAGGCATACACCACTCACAATTAGGCTGCTTTAGTTAGCTCTGCCGGAACCAGAAACCAGAAACATGGACCATGATCTATAACTCTGCAATAAATTGAATGGCATCTATGCTCATATTATTCTATTTGTCTCCCTGTCTCAACCCCGGGACTCCTATCCTGAGATCACCTGAACCGTCTGGATCCAGTGATGACGACTAAATGCAGCCGGTGCCAGTCAAACATCACTTGAGTCTATTAAGATGGACTTCAGAGGATGAACTGATGCCAACTCCAACCATAACACATGGGATACATCATATTGGGTTTAGGATAGACCTCATCGAAATTACTGGCTGGTTGAACTGCGATGCTCCTCACTGATCTCTGCCTGCATTACCTTGGTCTAATGATGGACTGCACTCGTATAATGGAATACATAGACTATCAATTAAATGGCAACAAAAGCCTTTATAAGCCAACTAACTAAGAACAATGCATCGATGTGAATTTCTCGATGTTAATCCAGGATTAAATTAGTCATTAATCTTACAGTTTTTACAAAATCTTTGTACACTGACCCTTAACACTTACTTAGTTTACTCATTTTAAACCATGACTTGCACTATAAATAATTAAGTAATATTGGCATGATATTCATGATGTTAGCCAGAGGGGAACTGGCCCACACAGTGAGTCTGGTTTCTCCCAAGGTTATTTTTCTCCATTACCCAACATCTTATGGAGTTTTGTGTTCCTTGCCACCGTCGCCTTCTGCTTGCTCACTGGGTTTCTAAATAAAATGATTATTTATTTTCTTATTTTTAACACAATTCACAATCTTATTTTTTCAAGCTACACGATGATGACTCTAAGACATAATAGATATTACAGATTAATTTTCTGTTTATGCATGATTTTCTGTAAAGATTCTTTATGAAGCTGCTTTGTGAAGCTCTGTGTTGTGAAAGGTGCTAACTAAAAATTATTTGACTGACAGAAGAGATGATAGCATTTCTCTAGATTTTGAATGAGCTTATAAAAAAAAATATTGTGACTTCATGCCAATTGAATAGAAAAATGCAAAAATAAACATTTAATAATTAACATTAGTCAGAGATATGATTCATACACAAAATGGTTAATGTTCTGTAAAATTATTGTTGTATTATTAGCTAATAACGCTTTATTTAACATCAAGGCTATTTAACACATCCAGATAATATTTTTTGTTCATATTATTATTAATTACATATATAGCATTTGGTAATTTTAGTGAGGGAGCACGACACTGAACTACGACACTGATGCAAAGCGTGAGAAGCGAAGTACTCGACTGTGCACGTTTAAAGCGGGAGCTTCAGCCACTGACTCGGCAACATCTGCACAACAGATGGCACGAAACAAATAATATTCAGCAATAATTCAAATGAATATCGCAAGGTATGTATTTATAACCATATCTGATAGCAGGGTTTTGTTTTTTTGCCCATACCCCTGTGAATTTCTGAGCCTGGATGGAACTAAAGATGGATATGAGAAACCGGTGTTTAAGTGTCTCTCTTCACCATGCAGCTGGTACATTACACAAAGCATTTTTCTATATCTGTCTTTCTTGCAAATGTGCTGCATTATGACTAACAAGATATGATAAGGTTTGAAAATGCCTGCAATTATGCTTGCAATTTTGACAGCTTTGTTGATTATAAGCAGGCATTATATAGTTTTATCTCATCGCTTGCTTACAGAGACGTGGTATAACACCATTTGCATGTTGAATTAATAGGTTAAAAAGGTTTGATCCATCTGTAACATCTTAATCTCAGTAACTATGCAACAAAATACTTCTTTATTGCACACGATTGCACTATATTCAACAGAGAGAGAGAGAGAGAGTAAATTTATTCATACAGCTTTTGGGATTACAGATTGATACAAAACAAGTTTATTGATTTGATTTGTTCATCTGTATCTATTGGTTTACTCCGGGAATGATTAAATTGCGGGAATTATTAAAATTGTGTGCAATACACACAATTCCGTGCCGAATTTCAGGCTATGCAAACTGTGTTATATTAAAATATGAAAGTTGCCCTGGTTCCCCTCCTTTATGATTTCAATATATGAAAAACATACTGTGCAATCTGCTAAATTAATGCAATGAAAGCTGTGTCAATATATTTTTTTTCTTCTTTTCATTTCCCCCTTGTTTTATACCGCAAGGCGGGCCAAATCAAGGGTCATCACAGGCAACTTTGGCCAGTGGACCCTGGTTTGGGATTCTCTGCTGTAGGAGATACATTAAACCCAATGGGACACCACATCTCCTATCTACAGACACTGATGATGGATCAGTTAATTGCTCTGAGAAGGAAGAGAGCTAAGTACCCCAGGGTATACATATTTCTACATAATTTATGGCAAATTCCCTGACTACCGGACTCACTGAATGTCAATGCACCACTAAAGCCAACTCAATAAAATCTAATAATCTTGTGTAATATCAATAAAAAATCAGATGTACTCATTATCATCTATTTGTCACAGCACATTGCATCTTTTCATATGGGGATCATTTGAAATAGCTCATGGTTCTTTAAAGGGATAGTTCACACCAAAAATGAAAATAACGTCATCATCAATGTCATCAAACCCTAATGTTGTATAAACCACTATGACTTGATTTATATTGTGGAACACAAATGGGGCATTTTAGGAAGTCATTAAAATCTATTTTTATGTTCCACAGAAAATAGAAAGTAAAACTGGTTTGGAATGACATGAGGGTGAGTAAATGAATATTTAATTTTCATTTTGGGGGAACCAAACTTTTAACAATTCATGTTATCTTTACTGCTCTATAAAGACATAACTTAGTGTTAACTACAACAACACTGACACTTAGGACTTCAGAGTTTTTTTTTTGTTTGTTTTTTTTTTGGAAGTTTGGATTTACTGCAATTTTCACATTCGTTTTTTTTTAGTTTTTTTGTTTTGTTTTATTGTATTCTGGATTTGAGAAAAATTAAGCCAACCCCATCTGTTACGGGACAGATCATAGTCTAAGAGAACCAATTTCAGTCAAAACTCAATTATAATCTGTGTTTGCTCTACACTGCAGTATACATATTAGGTGTGCTAAATATAAACATTCCCATTTTATGTTTTAACAATGTCACATTCTGAACTCAATATATGTGTTCCTCAAATCCTACAGCAAAGAGCATGGCTGCCATCAGCTGGCTAAGACAACAATCAGCATTTTCCCTGCTTAGAGTGAGTTTTAAAATATGTTTTGAGTGTACAAGGGTGTTTGTTTTTTTTCTTTGTGTGTTCTGATTTTTGCAGATATAGCAAATGGTTCTCTGTGTGTGGTTGTGAATATACCCTCCCTTGCTGAGTTTAGCAGAAAAAAACACAATAGAAAACGAATTAGCAGTTTTCACAGTCAACACTGGCTACAGCTCTTGTATATTATGTCATAATCTTCTTTATCCTGCAGGCGAGAAAAAGAACTAGAGAGACAATCCATTTGCAAACACAGATATTTCAAGGTTAATCATTCATGTGAAATTAAATAGCCTCAAGTTTGTTTGTTTGTTTGTTGACAGCCTGTTTTAGCGGTCAAAATACAGGAATTTTTGGAATATTTTTGGGGAGTCAAAACCTTTTGATGCCTCCAGAGATGCCCGGTGATCTTACATTTATGCAACTACCTCACTAAAATGTCACAAGCACATCAAAGTGAGGTTAAATTATTTAGCTTGGGGTAGAAGTGCAAGTACCTAATGTCATGTCTTTTTGCATTTACACCACAGCAGACGCCTAGGGACCCACAAAAACACAAGTCAACTAGAACAGCATCAAAAATTCACTGCACTGAAAACTCCCATGAGTTGAATTTCACATCGTTTTTATCCGAGTCATGCCCTTGAGTTAATTTGTGATGGCTGGTTTCACGTGTTGAATGACCAATAAGAGTTGCTCTTGTTTCTGCATTGTGACTAATGCTGTTTAGTTTGAATTGAGAGAGATAAAAAGACAAATTTGTCTTTGTATTTGAGAATGCAGACTAATATTAGACCACATATCAGAAGAAGAATACCATGGATTATTTGACAAATTCTGGCTATTTCTTATATTTTGTTCACCTGATTGCCAGTTTTGTTTGGATATAGGGTAGAATATTTCTCCAGGTAGTTTTATTTAATAAAATCAATGTTTTAAAGGAACAAACATTAAAGTCTTTGCATTAAAAAGCTATTTGTCATTACCACTGTTATTATGCAGAAAAAATAGATTGTTGAACAAATGTTGACCTTTTGTGACAGCATGTCCCAATAGCAGGGCATGTTGTGAAGTTATATTGGGTATTAAGTTGTCACTTAATTGGGGAATCTGCTATTAAATAGCATATTATAGGCTTTCCTGCAAAAAAAAAAAAAAAAATATATATATATATATATATATATATATAATAATAATTTTCAAAGGATAACACAAACCATATAGATGGTTTAGCTACAACCTGGCTATATATATATATATATATATATATATATATATATATATATATATATATATATATATATATATATATCTTCATTATAGCTTAACCTTTCCTGAATGTAAGCCATTGTTATCAATCTGTGGTTACTATGATTTTAACAACAAAATTCCATGGTGATACAATGGTTGGTGTAGAGAAAGGTTAGGGTTAGGTTTATGAGTTGGTGTAAGGTTTCTATGGGACTCCCCTACACTATGAAGGGTGTCTGTGGGATGCCCCTATACAGTTTGTTCTCATTTAAATAGAAGTGCAAATAGTATCTGCCACTATTTGCACAAAAGATGCCTTTTGTTGCTATTTACACAAATCTACGATTATATACTGTATTTAATTACTTTTATTTGGGGGCCTTTCTTAGAAAATATTGATATAGGGTAATATTTGTGATTACTTTGATTAATTAATCAGCATATAATGTAATTATTTATTTTAAAAATTGTTATCTATTGACAGCCATAATTATCATTTCAGAGGGGTTTGAACTAGGAGTTTTAATTTTCTATTCTTTTAAATTTTTCGTTGGCAATTTGACTTCTGACCTTAAACCAGCCTAAAACCTTGTAGTTACTGAGATATAGCCCTTGTGACAATTTCCCTTTGTGACAACTAGCACTAGTGCCGCCCTGCACCATGGCACACTGGAGATCCACAGTGCATCACAGTTAAAATAGGACTCTGAATACAATTAGAATTGGTAGAATTGGTAGCAAATCAGCAAATATTAAACATGAAGGGATTGCAGAAAGAAGGACATGGAAGACTTTGACCACAAGCTGTCCTGATATTGTCAGTGGAAAGATATTGGTGGACGTAAGCATCACATGAGACTGCACACAACTGCAACTATTCTGCATTTATCAAAATGATCAAAAATTTCTTGAGGCCTCTCTTCACAGTCAGCTCTGGGATCTGCTGAAATAAGATGTGAAATGTCAGAGAATGTTGGTTTATAATAAGGTTTTGTGGCAGTTGGAGGCTGAAAGAGAAGAGAGAGAAAGAGAGAAATAAAGAATGGCAAGACAGTGGTCATGAGACATACTGTATTCCCCTGGCTCTTCGCCATCGTACAATGAAGCTCTTTGACAGCTACAACCAGCAGGCCTTTTCTTTTTTCTTTTTTGTTCTTTTTTTATTATTTTTATGAATGTGTGACCTTTAGAACTCGCCCTGACATTAGTTGTTGATTAAGATTTTTTCGTGCTTCCGGCATTCGCAAGGTCTGTCCCTTTGTTTTAACTTTGAGGATGTTTCTTTGATATGGCAGTTGTATAGGACACTGCATATGCTGCGGTCACAAAATAATGAGGCATGGTTTTCATGTTGGTGTAATATGTGAGACACAGTATTCTTTGGGTGATTTGCTACATACATGATACTGAGAGAAGAGAAAAGATAATGGTAGGGAAATGTAGAGAGGGGTAATAATTTGGGTGCTAAATGAATAAGATTTGAGAATATACATTTCTGGTGTTCCAATTAACTCCAATTTCTAGGGTACTAATTAAGCAATAAGCAGGCAGAGACAGTACTTGTGACTGTTTCTGCATTTTCTGCACTTTTTTGTGGGGAAATTTGTGGAATTCCACAGAATGGATATTAATAGGGATATTAATAAGTACTTTTATACAGAACCTCACTGCACAATCCAAAATACAACATTGGAGTTAAATAAAGTGCTGCATAAAAGATCATCACAGAGGAGAGATATTGCTTAAATATAATACAATTACTTTTGGTTTATTATTATTAGTAGTAGTAGTAGTGAATAAAGTGAATATGATATAACTGTACAGTATAGATCTATTTCTGTCATAATTTTTACATTTAAATTTAGTTTTTATTTTGGCAGAGCTTTTATTTAGAAATTTTCTGTGTTGCAATGTTGGTAGCTTCTCTATCCGGAAAAGTCGGTCACTACATAACTCAAATTGATGACTAAATCGCAGAAGGCTGCTATTTATTTAAATAAATATGTAGTCTGTATGTGCCTCATGCTATAAAATGAATTGGCTCTCAACTTGTTGTTATCTGCTACAAACAATGCATGCAATGCTTATGGTGGTGTTATTCGTGTATGAGCCAAGGACCTCTAAATGGGATGAGCACTTTGTGTCTTTATTTCAGCACAACACCACCTCCACACATTCAAAAGAACTCACATAAGAAGTGTGCAGCACATATACAGTATTTATCTCATTAAATTGCAGCTTTGGCATTAAATAATCTCACTAGGACATAACGTGATTTTAATTAGTGTGTTAAATTTGTACGTAATGACATTCATCCGTCAGATGGTATTGGCTTTTGGTATCAGAGCATTTTTACAAGCATGAGTATAAGTAAATAAGCACGGTATCGGACCCGATTCCGATGCCAGTAATGGTATCAGGACATCCCTATTCATATTATAAAATATGTTTAACTGAGCTGTGAGTATTACACTCTTATTAAAAGCTGAAAGCATGCTGAAATTAGCCAAAATGAACAATAACAATTCTACAAGGGGCAGTAGATGGTAGAACCATGTGAATGTATCCAAATTTTAATAAATGAAATGGCCATATTGTGTCTAAAATGGAAGTTACATGATATTAACTTCTTTTTTGACAGAATTTATTGTATAAAAGCAATAATTAAATCATGCTGTTGTACTGAATATAAAAATAAAATTGTCACAGTTTGTCTCCACCATGTTCAAGGACTCTTATTTTGAAGTTTTCTCCTGCACTACGTTTCCCAGATGCCACTACCCTGACCACTTCCTCGTTATCCCCACCTGTATGCTATTCCCTCATTGAGTTCCATGTGTATATATATACCTTCTAGTTTTGATCATTGGTGGTCAGTCATTGAATTGACATGACATGTTGATTAGTTTATTGTTAGGTTCCACTCCAGCGTCTGTTCCACTCCAGCGTCTGTTCCACTCCAGTCACAATTTGTGTCCACCAAGAGTCAAAGACTCTTATTTTGAAGTTCTCTCCTGCACTACGTTTCCCAGAATCCACTGCCCTGATCACTGTGTGCGTGCACGCTTCTAGTTTTGATCATTGGTGGTCAGTCCTTGAACTGTAATGTTGTTTGAAATGTTAGGTTGGCATTTTGATTAGTTTATTGTTAGTTTCTACTCCAGTACATTTATTCATTTATACATTTATTCATTTGGCTGATGCTTTTATCCAAAGTGACTTACAAAAGAGGAAAAACATAAGCGAATCATCTTAAGGAGACAGTGGTACGAAAAGTGCCATACTACAAAGTTTCACTATCATCAGAATAGTATACAAAACCGATTTAAGAATTGTTCTTTTTTATATATATATATATATATATATATATATATATATATATATATATATATATATATAGTGACTGGTTAAATGCTCTTGGAAAATGTGTTTTTAGCCGTTTTTTGAAGATAGAGAGTGAGTCAGCTTCACGGATTGCGTTGGGGAGGTCATTCCACCAACGTGGTATGATAAAATTGAAAGTCCGGGAACGTGTTTTGGTGCCTCTTTGTTTTGGTACGACAAGGCGACGTTCCTTAGTCGACCGCAGGCTTCTGGTGGGAACGTAGCTCTGCATAAATATTTTTAGGTATGCTGGTGCAGACCCAGTGACTGTTTTGTATGCCAGCATCAGTGACTGTTTTGTATGCCAGCATCAGGGCCTTGAATTGTATACGTGCATGAACCGGCAGCCAGTGTAGAGAGACAAAGAGTAGTGTAACATGTGCTCTCTTTGGTTAATTAAAGACCAGACGTGCTGCTGCATTCTGGATCATTTGCAGAGGTCTAATAGCATATGCAGGAATGCCTGCAAAGAGAGAGTTACAGTAGTCCAGTCTAGTTATGACAAGTGACTGAACAAGCAGTTGTGTGGCATGTTCAGAGAGGAAAGGTCTTATCTTCCTGATATTGTAGAGTGTAAATCTACATGATCTTGCAGTCTTTGAGATGTGGTCTTTGAAATTTAGCTCGTCATCATGGTTACCCCTAGATTTCTGACCGTTTTGGAAGGCGACACTGTAGTTGGACCCAGCTGCACAGTGATGTTGTGTTCAACATCAGGGTTGGCTGGAAAGACAAGGAGTTCAGTCTTGGCTGGGTTGAGTTGCAGGTGGTATTTCTTCATCCAGGCTGAGATGTCTGCCAGACAGGCAGCGTTTCGAGCGGTCACTGTGGTGTCGTTGGACTGGAAAGACAAGTAGAGTTGCGTGTCATCAGCGTAGCAGTGGTAAGAGAAACCATTTGACTGGATGATGGGTCCTAATGACGTTGTGTATATGGAGAAGAGAAGTGGCCCAAGCACTGATCCCTGAGGTACCCCAGTAAGTAACTGATGTGGCTTGGATACCTCACCTCTCCAGGCTACCTTAGAGATAGGAGTTGAACCAGCCAAGCACAGTTCCGGTGATGCCCAGTTTAGAGAGGGTGGAGAGTAGGATCTGATGGTTGACTGTGTCAAAGGCTGCAGAAAGGTCCAGCAGAATCAGAACGGATGATCTGGAATCAGCTCCAGTGTTTGTTCTTCTCCAGCATCCTATGAATGTTCTACTCCAATGTATATAATTAAATGATTCAAAAACTCTACTCCTGCATCTCCTCGGACACCAACCGTTACAAAAATTCAGTACAACATAACTCTTATATTTATATATATATATATATATATATATATATATATATATATATATATATATATATATCAGATAATTAAAAAGCATTAAATTCTTGTAGCAGAAGAGTTAATCATTGATAAGACAATACAAAAGCGGCTTTAGAATATTATTAGTATTGTTTACTACCATATTTTTAATCATAAGACAACCATTGGCACACAGTTCACAGCAATCCATTTCACAAGTGAATTTGTCAATCAGTTGGAGATTTATTATGAGGGCTTGTTTAAGGACCCGTCAATGGTCAAGGTCCTTGTTTAAGGACCTGCGTCCGACTTTTTTTTTTTTTTAGAAACAAGCCAGGGGTATACATAGTACACAATACTACAGATAGATTTTACAATAATGCCAATACATATTCATTACATAGTGCAATGCTTTGGAGTTGTTGGAGGTACAAAGAGTATTTAAATAATATTTCAAGTCTTTACAAAAAAGTGCAAATAGGGACTTTATAGACATAAATTTACACTTATGTATAAAACAACTTGGCAAGAAAAAAAAATTGATTAATCAGAAAATATTAACAAGTTATCAAAACTGTGAAAACCAAATAAAACATCTTTTATAAAGCAAAGGAAAAACTAGTTAAAATAGAGGTACGTACAAACAACATTTTCTCTAAAATACTACAGCGTGGACACATTCCCAAAAAAGGTGAGGGGCAGATTCATCTACAGCATTACAGAAGGAGCAAAGTGGATCTATTTCAGTGAGCATGTTTCTTAAATAAAGATTGACTGGGTAAAAACGGTGTAACAGTTTAAAGGACACCTCCTTAACCTTGTTGGTAATTAAATATTTGTGAGATAAAGACCATACGACCTGTGTCGGACATGCTTGTGTCGCGTCTCGGGTGTGTTGCGTCATAAACAAAATATTTAGGTCACTGTGTCAAGTTAAATCTAGTTTAATACTCAGTCTTTGAACACATCTTGACATCCCTTAGATCGCATTTGCGCTCCTTCGAGTGTTTTGAATGCAAGAACGTAACGCATATTTGTATTGTTCTGCCTACTGAAGTGTTTTCTTCACTGTGCGTTGCTCATACAGCTGAAATTTCACTTACTGCCCTCTGGAGTAAACAGGTGGTACTATAAGCTTGCATTTCTCAAGGATCTTCCTTATTATGGTCCATGGGCATGCGATTAATTGCGTTAATTTTTTTAACGCGTTATTTTTTTGTAAAACTAATCGCACTGAATTAACGCATTAAATCGACAGCCCTACTTTAAATGTTTAAAATATATCTCTCCAGGGGCACAAACTTTGCAAAAGTTTACAGTATGTTGCTGTGGGACACTAGGACCTTTAGAAAATATAATCATATATCTGTATAATGTGTTTGGAAGATATTGTTAATTCAGGATATCTTGCAATTTAAGTTCTTATTTACTCGTTACTCAGAGATGCAAAACAGTTGATCCTGTTTTGGCTTCTTTTGGAACTATTTTCATTAACAGAGCAAAATTAGACTAATCTGGCCATATTGGCCATAACAAATATTGAAGTTACTCATTATTAACCTAGTTGAAAACTGCAGATTATATTGTTGTAGAATGCAATCATACTGTTCTTCTGAATAGCAGCACAGCTGTAAATCGGCCGTAGGCCCAAAGCAGCAGACGAAGACACAATATGGCCCTCCTACTCGTACACTCGTAATTTTCTCTACACTCACTCTCTCTCTCTCTCTCTCTCTCTCTCTCTCTCTCTCTCTCTCTCTCTCTCTCTCTCTCTCTCTCTCTACCTCTCTGTCTCTCTCTCTCTTTTTCTCTATAATTTGCTATAATAATTCCAGTCAGTGCATACATTTATTTGTTTGCAGTAAATCTGATATAATTTATTCACATTTGTATATAAATAATGTATATTTTCATGTTTTTACACTGGTGGAGCCCATTTTCATGATCTCACCCAGATTCCTTCACCTTATACAAGCTGCTTTATACTTTACCTGATATAATCAATAAATTTGGTTTTGTTGTTGTAATCAACCTGATCTCATGAAAAGTCATACATAATTTATGGGTTGGCTATTTCGTATGGTCTCGCACAATAATTTTTTTAATTTAACCTTTATTTAACCAGGAAATAAAAACTCTTGAGATTTAAAAACTTTTTTGCAAGAGGGTCCTGGCAGGCAGCACACTTAGTTAAAACAAAAAACATTTAAACATAAAACAAATACGTTAATTACATATACAAAGCGTTCACTGATAAACCTACACTAAGAAGCCTCTGCTTCAATATTTCATGATCTACATTATCAAAAGCTTTGGATAAATCGATAAAAAGAGCAACACAATGTTTCTTATTATCTAATGAAACCATTAAATAATTTAATACTTTTAAAATCGCTGTGGTAGTACTATTATTTCTTTTTTTAGATAAATAACTTTTTGAAGATGGAAACTCTTTTAATTGATCAAGAGATTCCAAGACCTTAGCTAAAATTGACAATTTCAAGATAGGCCTATAGTTAATTAGTACAGTTGGATCTCCCCCCTTTAAATAATGTTAATCCCATAAGACTTCATCTTGTGCAAATTCCCGGATGTATTATGTGGACGTAAGCATGATTCCCGTGCACGAGGCATTAAGAAAATGCTCATTAATATTATGCCCTAACCCAAACCCCTTATCTAAACTTAAGCAATCAGTGGAGTGTGTAAACATGATAGGAAGCTGTTGTGTGTGACAGAAGCAAGTAATTGTCACGTATTAGATGGAAATGATGTCAAGCGACGTCATTGGCTGTAGTGAAAGTCATAGCAATTCAAACAAGTGCAGTCACACGATATCATACGAATTAGCCAAATAATAATCCTGACGAGTTTGCCGTGAGATTGTGTTGATGTAACCTAATGTAGTAAGTTTGATTCAGAAATGTTAAATATGTTAGACTTATGTTAGAGTCAAACCAGTTTATTTAAATGTAACCAACTTTTTTCTCCATCACATTTGATCTATACTTAATATTTTGTATAAAATGAATTGCACTAGATCTGTGGGTCTCACAAAAAAAAAAAAAAAAAAAAAGAAAGAAAGAAAACAGGCATGGTGCTCCAGTTCTCGTTTTCTCTTTTGCCTCTTATTTTTCCTTTACCTCCAGAGCTGGAATCTGTAAAGCATGTGGGGTGCTGCTGACAAGCAGTAAAGTGTGTATTATCTGCTCAGCGCTCCTATACCATTTTCCAGAGAGAGAGAGAGAGAGAGAGAGAGAGAGCTGACAGACAGAAGGAAGAGTACAGCAGATGAGAGAGAATTACAGTGAGAGAGCAGCTCCTCTCTATGTTGGATTGTGAGAAGGCCACAGGGATTCTGTTAATTAGGAAGGGAACTGATGAGTTGATTACAGATGATCAGATGAGTTTGTTTGGAGGTTCTCTCAGCTCGTCTCCTGTCTGGCTGGAGGAGTTTCTGTTAAACAACAGTTGTTCACAGACCATGAGAGTACCTTTCATTTCGTGCAATATCTCTCTTGACACATGCTAATAGGGCTTGACCTTAATTGGCCAGAAAATTATTTCTGCAACAGCTTATTTATCCCTGCTGTCTGGTGCAGTGGCAAAACACAGCCACTAGGTGGCAAGATTCAACTGTTGTGTACAATTGGCCTGGCATTAGTCTGCCATCTAGCTGCAAAACAGAAATACTCTTACAATGTGGGAAATTAATAATAAACCTTAGTAATAATTCAGTAGCATTAGGAAAGTGTCAGATTTACTGGTTGTAATTTCTATATATCTATTCCTTCATATATAGAAAGTGGCAACAGTGTCCAAAAGTATGGCATATATCTAAAAGTATATTAAACAACTTTTTCTAATTTTTGTATGATTATGATACATTGGGTGAATTACCTCATATTAATTGAGAGACTGAATCAAAAGATTAAAGATAATAAAAGTGTTTGCTATATAAATGAAAATGTATAATTCATGAAAAACGTTAAGCAGTTTCTTTTTAATTTCATTTTGAGAAGTTATGACACACGAGTTATATAGAAAGAAAATGCATTTATGTGTCACTAATAAAGAAAAACACTTATTCATTAATATCTAAAATCATGATTTTAAAAATATGAACTTATATGGGCATGTTCATGGAACTATGGAAAACTTTAAAAATGTAAAAAATGTTGCTAAATGTAATGGATAGATGAATTTTTAGTGACAGTTCAGACCATATTCAAGTCGCTTAACATCATAGTTTCCTAAGAGTGTGGTCATGTTGTTCATAGTTTCCTGGAGCCTTGCAGAAATGCACAGCCTCTGCCACAAAAACAAAAAAATAAATTATTAAAAAAAAACTGGACCAGCATGTCACTTCCCGAGACCACAATAGGCCCTTTCCTTCCTGCAACACTAAACTGGGTTGGATTTTGCAGAACTGTGGATCTGTTCTTCCATTAAGCCTGCAGAAGATTTTAAGCTTCAAAAACAAGATAAAGTCAGCATAAAAGTAATCCATAAGACTCCAGTGGTTTAATCAATGTCTTCTACAGTGATCCAGTTGGATTTGGGCAGGTGCAGCTCATCTATATGGGCAGGTAGGAGAGAGCCCTGCCTAAATATTCATCCATTTGATGATACTATTAAATCCCAATAATGTAATTTGTTTGCCCGCAAATGTTCAGAATGCTGACATGTGTATTTTAAAACCAGGCCTAGTATAAGTTGTTATCTTTCTGAAGCATAAAGTAGCTGAAAGCACCATTACACAGTGTTTGATATAGATACTCAAGCACGTGGGGAAATCTGCTGCCCTCCCAAACTCCACAACGTCCCTCAGTTTTCCCAATGGAAATTTGTGGTCAAATATGGTACTGCAATATATACTGCAACAAGCCCTTATTGAGACCCATAGGGGGAAGAAATAAATCTGCCCATAAATGTAGTGGCAAACCAAATGTAATTTTAGTATTAGTGCGCGCCAGCAGTGTGACAGATCGCGACTATCGATTATCGTGTAACAGCATGTCGTTTCTATGGCAAATTCATGACAAAACTGACCAAACAACTTGGTCCTTAAGAGCCAGACATAAAAAAATTGTTTGGCAACAAAAGATAAGGTTAGGTGATAAGACTTAAACTTTCTGTTTTAAATTTAATGTGATTTAAAACATTATTAGCAAAGCGCAGCGCTACGACCGTGTGTAATGTCTTATCCAATTTTGTGAGAGCGCTAATTCTAAGTGCAATTTTCGTGAAAGCACAAGTGGGCTTGGGTGGGAATGTTTGCACTACTGTGGGTGTAGGTGCACAAACTGTGGGTGTATTTATATGTAAATGAAGTGGTGCAAAGCGCAATTTGCTATTTTCCTGATATTTTTATGGTTTATTTTTTCAATTATTATTATTATTATTGTTATGTTTATATTTATTATTATTATTATTATAAATGTACAATTTTATTTAGGATTTACTTTTGACAATTAAATTTCCACCTGTTGTAGAGTGATTTTTAAGTCACTGCAAAAGGGTCCAGTGGAAGAAGTTGTAGAGAGTAAAATGTTTGGATTTGATATGATTATTTGGAACACTGGAAGGAATTGGACTACGTAAAAGGATGCAGACACTGGAATAACCAGAGAAGAATCTTAAATTGCACTTGGTAAAACTGTCCAATTTTTTGCACGTTGCTAGTGATTTTGTCAAACCCACTTGTGCATAAACATAGCGCATGAAAAATAGTACTGTGGAAACGTGTAAATGGCATGTAGATTGTTCTGTTTCTCTCTCTCTCCTTCATGGTGTTCTTCAACAACACTTAACATTATAAAATAACAGTTTGATTTAGATTTTGATCTGCAACAATTCAACATTTTAAGATAAATTATTCTTATTTAAAATATTAGAATCAACATTATGTTCTTCCTTGTGATGGAATAATGCAAAAACTCCACATATTGAGTCATTCTATATTGAGTTGAACTATATTGTATCTGCCCTCCCCAACTCCAACTATATCTGTGGTCAAGAGCTGCTACTGTTTTGGGGTGAGAACAGACCAAAATACACTCAGCAACCACTTTATTAGGAACACCTGTACATCTACTTAATCATGCGATTATCTAATCAGCCAATCTTGTGGTAGCAGTGTAATATATCAATTCATTCAGATAATGGTCAGGAGCTTCAGTTAATATTCACATCAACCATCAGAATGGGTCAAAAAATGTGATCTCAGTGATTTAGATTGTGGCATGATTGTTGGTGCCAGACTTGTTTGAGTATTTCTGTTACTTCTCCTGGGAGTTTCATGCACAACTGTCTCTAGAGTGTAAAGAGAATGTGTGAAAAACAAAAAACATCCAGCAAGTGGCAGTTATGTGGACGAAAACGTCTTGTTTATCACTGAGGTCAGAGGAGGGTGACCAGACTGGTCCAAGCTGACAGAAATGTGACAGTAACCAAAATAACCACACGTTACAACAGTTTAATGCAGAAAAGTATTTTTGAACATACAACACATACAACATTGAGGCTACAGCAGCAGAAGACCCCTCTGGGAACCACTACTGTCAGCTTAGAACAGGAAATTGAGGCTGCAATGGGTACAGGCTCACCAAAACTGGACAGTAGATGATTCGATAAACATCGCCTGGTCTGTGTCTGTATAACGGGAACGCAGAGGAGCATAAACAAGCCAGTTATGCCCTCCGTAACTCTTATTACTGCAGCCAAACGCCAGTACAGGCACAAAATTGAAGGACAGTTCAACACCACCGACTCGAAGTATGTGGCAGGGAATTAACATCATCACAGATTACAAAGGGAATAAAAACTCTGCCATGAACACCGCTGTCTCTCTCCCTGATGAGCTTTACACATTTTATGCTCGTTTCGAGGACAATAACACCGCCCTTACGGAGAGCGCACTCACGGCTGGTGCTACAGAGGTTGGTTCACACTCCGTCTCTGTTGCGGATGTAACCTGATCCTTCCGACAGGTGAACATTTGTAAAGCCGCGGGCCCAGACGGCATTCCGGTCCGCGTCATCAGAGCTTGCGTGAACCAACTGGCTGGTGTTTTTACGGACATTTTGAACCTGTCCCTCTCCCTGTCTGTAGTCCCACATGCTTCAAAACATCAACCCTTGTGCCTCTACCGAAGCAAGCCAAAATCATTTGCCTAAATGACTGGCGTCCTGTTGCTCTGACCCCCATCATTAGCAAATGCTTTGAGAGGTTAATCAGAGATCACATCTGCTCTGTGCTGCTCACCTCTTTGGACCCACTGCAGTTTGCCTACCGCAACAACCGCTCCACTGATGATGCCATTGCATCTACAATACACACTGCTCTCTCCCACCTGGAAAAAAGAAACACATATGTGAGAATGCTGTATGTAGACTACAGATCAGCATTCAACACCATAGTGCCCTCCAAACTTGATGAGAAACTCTGGGCTCTGGGCTTAAACAGCTCACTGTGCAGCTAGATCCTGGATTTCCTGTCAGGCAGACGTCAGGCGGTTAGAATGGGCAGCAACATCTCCTCATCACTGACCCTCAACACTGGAGCCCCGCAGGGCTGTGTTCTCAGCCCACTCCTGTATTCCCTTTACACACATGACTGTGTGGCGACACATAGCTCCAATGCCATCATTAAGTTTGCTGATGATACGACGGTGGTTGGTCTGATCACTGACAATGATGAAACAGCCTACAGAGAGGAGGTGCACACTCTGACACGCTGGTGTCAGGAGCACAAACTCTCCCTCAATGTCAGTAAAACCAAGGAGCTTGTAGTGGAGCTTGTAGGAAGAAAGACAGAGAACACAGCCCCTTCACCATTAATGGAGCACCGGTGGAGAGAGTCAGCAGTTTCAAGTTCCTCTGTGTCCACATTACAGAGGAACTTACATGGTCCGTCCACACTGAGGCCGTTGTGAAGAAGGCTCACTAGCGCCTCTTGTTCCTGAGACGGCTGAGGAAGTTTGGAATGAACCACCACATCCTCACACGGTTCTACACCAGTATTGTAGAGAGCATCCTGACTGGCTGCATCACCGCCTGGTATGGCAATAGCACCGCCCACAACTGCAAAGACCTGTAAAGGGTGGTGCAAACTGCCAGAAACATCATTGGAGGTGAGCTTCCCTTCCTCCAGGACATATTTAACAGGCAGTGTGTGAAAAAAAGCTCAGAGGATCATCAGAGACTCCATCCACCCGAGTCATGGTCACTGCTTCCATCAGGCAGGCGGTATCGCAGCATCAGGACCCGCACCAGCCGACTACATGACAGCTTCTTCACCCAAGCAATAAGACTTTTGAACACTTGATCTCTCATGATCAACAATCAGCACTGCACTTTATTAATCTATTATCTCACACTGGACTGTCATAATTAAATTCTCCACAATATAACATCTGCATATATATTTTTATATACTCTTATTTTGTATTTTTATTTGTATTGTATGTGTATTCTATATTGTGTGTGTTGTTTATTGTAATTGGTATATGTCTCGTCACTGTCATAACTGCTATGTTGCTCGAAACTGCACACAAGACTTTCACCTACTGTTGCACTTGTCTACATGGTAGTGTGACAATAAAGTGATTTGATTTTGATTTGATAACTCCTTTTTCACTTTACATCTTCTCATTGCAAGTCTCTAGGCACAATCATGATTTCAAGCTCGATTCCGCTTCCTAGTGCTTGACGCATGCACAGAGCACTAAATGGCACTATAGAAAGTGTAATTGAGCTTGAAATCATGATCGTCAAGGAGATGGTTGTCAAGACGTACAGTGAAAAAGGAGTTATATTTTTGTCTGTTCTTACCCAAACCCAACTGGATAGCTTCAAAAGACATTGATTAAACCACTTGAGTCGTATGGATTAATTTTATGCTGACTTTGTCTCCTTTTTGGAGCTTTTGGGGATTTGGTTACCATTCACTTGTATAATACAGACAGATTTGAGATATTCTTCTAAAAATCTTCATTTCTGTTCAGCAAAAGTTGATAAAAGTTGACACATTGTGGATAGCATAAGGGTGAGAAACGAAGCCAGTTCTAGACATTAAGAGACCCTAGGCAAAATTTATGTTGGAGGCCCCCATCCCCTCACAATACATATTTCTGATTTGAAAACAAACATAATGTAATATGTATTTTGTTAGAGCAGCATTGTAAACATCAGTTTTACTTTGGAGTTGTTCACACAGTTAACTGATGTTACAATAGGTGTATTTGACTTTATGTGTGCCAGCACAAACTGATCGATGCCTAACTACAAGTAATACATATTGGTACAAGTTTGTGGTTGATTTTATTATAATTATTATTATTATAAATTATTATTGTGGTATGTCATGCAACAAAGTGGTAGCTCTATAATCATAATCTGCTTTACAGGTGCTGGTCATATAATTAGAATATCATCAAAAAGTTGATTTATTTCAGTAATTCCATTCAAAAAGTGAAACTTGTATAATGTATACATTCATTCCACACAGACTGATATATTTCAAGTGTTCATTCCTTTAAATTTTGATGATTATAACTGACAACTAATGAAAACCCCAAATTCAGTAACTCAGAAAATTTGAATATTGTGAAAAGGTTCAATATTGAAGACACCTGGTGCCACACTCTAATCAGCTAATTAACTCAAAACACCTGCAAAGGCCTTTAAATGGTCTCTCAATCTAGTTCTGTAGGCTACACAATCATGGGGAAGACAGCTGACTTGACAGATGTCCAAAAGACGACCATTGACATCTTGCACAAAAGGTCATTGCTAAAGAGGCTGGCTGTTCACAGAGCTCTGTGTCCAAGCACATTAATAGAGAGGCGAAGGGAAGAAAAAGATGTGGTAGAAAAAAGTGTACAAGCAATAGGGATAACCGCACCCTGGAGAGGATTGTGAAACAAAACCCATTCAAAAATGTGGGGGAGATTCACAAAGAGTGGACTGCAGCTGGAGTCAGTGCTTCAAGAACCACCACACACAGACGTATGCAAGACATGGGTTTCAGCTGTCGCATTCCTTGTGTCAAGCCACTCTTGAACAAGACACAGCGTCAGAAGCGTCTCGCCTGGGCTAAAGACAAAAAGGACTGGACTGCTGCTGAGTGGTCCAAAGTTATGTTCTCTGATGAAAGTAAATTTTGCATTTCCTTTGGAAATCAAGGTCCCAGAGTCTGGAGGAAAAGAGGAGAGGCACAGAATCCACGTTGCTTGAAGACCAGTGTAAAGTTTCAACAGTCAGTGATGGTTTGGGGTGCCATGTCATCTGCTGGTGTTGGTCCACTGTGTTTTAATACAATATCCAAGTTTCACTTTTTGAATGGAATTACTGAAAAAAATCAACTTTTTGATGATATTCTAATTATATGACCAGCGCCTGTATACTGTATAAGTTCTTTACACATTCATTGCCATAAATGTTTCAAGCTTTGGCAAATCTAATCAAAATAAAAGTTTTCGCCTTGTTCTTCCTAAAAGGTACTCATTATAGCAGGCTGGTAAAATGTTCGACATAATTATTTTCTACCTGATAAACCGATAAAAATCTCTGCATCCATGTCTCATAAGAGTAGTTGCATTGCAGCAAGCCAAACACAATGGATGTTCATCCAGCTCTTACCATTTTTGCTGTAGTATGCATCATGCTTGTTGTGAATTGTCCCTCTTTCATAGGCATGCCGTTCAAGACTGTTTAGTGTTTTACAAGTACAACAACTAAAACATTAGAGTACAAAATAATCAATCCCTTATGCATAACACATTTTGAGATGAGAGTGGCTAAAAGAAGCTATTCCGAGAAGCTGAAAAACAAGTTTTCAGCTAATGACCTTGCATCAGTGTGAGGAGGCCTGAAAGACATTACTAACTACAAGACACCATCCCCCAACACTGTATGGAATCAATAATTGGCTGACAACCTGAATGTGTTTTACTATAGATTTGAAAAGCCCAGTCTCACACTCTGACCTTCACATCACATAAACATCAACATCTCCTGCACCCCCCCTCCTGCTACTCAATCTGCATTTAAGATCTGTGAAGAGGATATGTGCTGGGTCTTCCGGAAATAAAATGACAAGGTAAGCTCAGGCCCAGACATTGTTTCACCCACTTGTCTAAAATCCTGTACTGACCATCTGGCCCCCAACTTCACACAGATCATTGGAGCAGTTTGAAGTTCCCCGCTTCTTCAAACAATCCACCATCATCCCTGTCCCAAAGAAACCCAAAATCACAGGACTTAATGACAGACCCATGTTGGCCCACCTGAAGGACATCACTGGACCCTTTTTGGATCCCCTTCAATTTGCTTATCAAGACTTTGTTAGACATTTTAGTCAGAGGCGCAGTTGTGCTTTCAAGAGACACAAGTGAGGGAGAGGAGCTGGCATGCTGGTCAGGCTCAGTCGGTGCGGATTTCGAACAGGCCTGCCAAGTATTCGTCTAGCGAGTCTCCACTCTCTTCCTAACAAAACGGATGAATTACATCTCCTCACTTGTACAAACAAAAACTTTTCAACCTCTACTGCTTGTGCTTTACAGAAACCTGGCTGAGTGAATCCATTCAGGACAGTGCATTACATTTGCTGGGCTTTCAGCTGTTCAAAGCAGATCGTACTGTGGATTTAACGGCGACAATGGGAGGTGGTGGAACATGCTTTTACATCAATGAATGTTGGTATACAGATGTAACAATGTTAAAGAAGATGTGCTGTCCTAATTTGGAAGCGAACATTATTAACTGTAAGCCATTCTACTCGGTGTGGGAGTTTTCTTCATTTATTCTGATGAGTGTTTATATCCCAACACATGTGTGCTTGAACGCAGTGCTGCAACAGCTGGCTGATCAATTCACTGACACGGAACAACAATACTCAGACTCAGTTATTATTATTCTTGGGGATTTTAATAAAAGCAAACCTCACACGTGAACTGCCCAAATACAAACAGCACATTATATGCCAAACCAGAGACAGATATATACTGGATCATTGCTACACAACAATAAAGGACACACCAAAAGAAATGCATTATCTTAATTCCTGCTTTGTAAAAACTAATATATATATATATATATATATATATATATATATATATATATATATATATTTGTGTTCTTATAAACATCAATTACACTGGTTTAAGAATAGACCACTGAAAACCCTTTATTTATCAACAAATAACATGAATAGCCTATGAGAGAAATGGGCATGGTGCTTCTCTAAACATGTCAAATTCAGTATATCTGAGTCAAAAGCTCTACGATTTTTAAGCGAATTTTCTATAAGTTAAGCATCTACAGTGGACACTCACAGAATTGCGTGAAAAAAGAATATCTCGCTTTTTATTTTATCACCTCTCACTTTCTGCTGCTCTTATTTTTTGTTGTGCAGTGCAAAATAAATGTTTCGCAGCTCTTGAGCACAGCACAGAGGGAACATTACAGTACCTCAACCCTGAAAACGTGCCCATAACCATACGCTAAAATTTGAGCCCTCAAGATTTGCGAAAGCAAAATTTTACATGCTATTTATTTCAACACTGAGAATAGGCGTCATTTGTGAATGAATTCCAAGCACTAGAAATTAAACTTATCGCATATAACCCTGGCTAAGGCTAGGTCAAATAACATTTGGAGGCCCCCTGCAATGTGGAGATCCTAGGCAGTGTAAGGTGCACTGGTTGTTTAGATCAGTTTTACTATCAGATATAACTAATAATTTATGTTTATTAATTATTAATTAATA
Source organism: Moxostoma hubbsi (assembly GCA_032164185.1). Lineage (NCBI taxonomy): Eukaryota > Metazoa > Chordata > Actinopteri > Cypriniformes > Catostomidae > Moxostoma > Moxostoma hubbsi. The sequence continues at coordinate 11,899,170 of JAVLUX010000019.1, forward strand.
ATTAAATTAAATAATAGAATTTAACTCATTACATTCTATCCTCGGGGGAAGAGGAAAAATGATAGTAAGTGACTGATCATGTCTCATAAAATTCTACCCTGAAGATTGAGTATTTTGATTAATAATCAAAATAATCAAAAAGGGAAGAAGCTAGTCAAATTATTGCCATACGAATCCAACAGTAATCTGGTTACAGTTGGCTTCTAACAACAACAATTTAACAATACTGAAGTAATACTGGAGTTCTTGACGTTGCAGAGGCTGGCTTCACCACAATATTCAAAAAACTAGGAGTACTTATTATAATATAACAAGATTATATTATAATCAAACAGCACTGAACACCGCCAATACTATATGAATATAACACAAAAACATAAAATGGAAATCTTAACTAAATTATGGAGCTAACTAGTGTATGTGTGTGTGTGTGTGTGTGTGTGTGTGTGTGTGTGTGTGTGTGTGTGTGTGTGTGGGTTTGTATCTACATTCGGTAACAAAGACACAAAATGGCGGATTAAACTCCACGTGTGGAACCAGTTTCAAAATGAGGATCAGTTTCGACATTGAGAACTACCTTCAAAATGGCGAACTGAATTCAAAATGGAAACTAGTTTAGGATTAGATTGTAAAGGGCGGAGCCAACGATTATTTGAATGTGTAGGGAAAGTAAGATGGCTGGATCAGATCCAGAGCCACGGAGCTAATACCATGTGTGGGTGGTAATGAGCAGACACACAAAGGAACTGAACGAAACAGGTGGGAGAATTTGAAAAAACCAGCCTGATTGGGACATAAACTGTTGTGCTGCTCGCGCCGCGAATGTCAGTGTGTGTGTGTGAAAGAGAGCAAACAAACAGGGGTTCATGTAATTTAATGGAGGATATACACTGGTAACAGCGCGATTGAATCGCTAGTTCAGATCACTCAATAAAATAAAATTTCCCCAAAAATTACGATCTCACATATCAAAACAGCAATCAGCGACCATAGTTAACATACAATTGTAAACAAAACATCAAACATTCAGCATCAAATATATTATTTAGTTTATAAGAAAAGACACAGTTTCTAACCTAAATCTGCCCAGATATCAAGCCTTACTTGGGAAATCCTGTGCGATTTCAGCAGGGTTGTCTGTTTGAATTCCTGTTGTATTGAGCGGTCAGGAGAAACGATCTGGATTCGGTCCTTTGTCTTACGCTCGGCAGCGAAAAGACGCGTCTCTGCATTATTTCTCGGGTCCGGTTATGGAGAGAAATGCAGGAGGTTGTCAACATTGATAGAAAATGACTGAGAAGGGAAGCTGGTCGCCTTTTCCATTTTCTAAATAAATTCACTGTTGTCTTGCAGTGAAAATGAAATGAACCTGTTGTAATAAGTATACTACACAACTGGAACAAAGCTAAATTAATCTTACTCTACCGTGGCCAAATGGTGAGGTTAGAAAAACGTGGTCTCTCTTTGTCCAGAAGGAGGGAAATTCCTTTGTATGTGTAGATGCATGTCTCTTTAGACCGCAGGCTTGTGCAATCTGTCCGCTAATTTTGTGGAGAAGATGACGCCATTGGTCAAAAGCGGCCTTTGACCGATGACGTCATCTTCTCCACAAAACTAGTGGGCAGATTTAATTTTGCATCTCTGCCTACAGTTGCACAAGCCTGCGGTCTAAAGAGACGCGCATCTGGCTGTGAAGGATTCTGGGAAACCGAGTTCAGTGTCTCACCTTTGATCATATAACAAAGGGACATGCTGTCTCTACTGCTATTTTGAGTGGGGCAAGGCCCTAGAGCAGTCACCTAGTATGCCTATAGCTAGCACCAGTCTTGGTGAGAAATTATGTGAGAATTTAAATTTTTGGGTGAACTAACCCTTTATTGGCACATAACCCATGACTGGCACATACTACAGAGAGTATCGAGGGTGCATAGCTACTATATGAAGTATTGTGCTAACTAGAGTACACTTATAATCATGCTATAATGCTCAGCTCTAAAATGTGCTGGTAATGAGTTTGCTAAAGAGTTATGACTTTGTCTAACTGTGTGGTTTGTTTGATAACAAACCTCTGGCATTTAATTTTTACCAGCGCAGAGGGAGAGAGAGGAAAACTGTTTGAGCTAGACAGACAGACAGAGCGAGCAAGCCCTGGAGTGAGTTATAACAGTTTGATCAAACCGCTTCATCCAAATCTGTCATTGTTTGATATTCAAGTGAAATGTACTTATAGTCATTTTTCTATGAGAAAGAGAATATGTGCGAATTTCTCACTTTTTCAAAGTTTCCAGAACCAACTCATCATTTACAGTGCAGATGCCTTTGGGGACCCAAAAGTGACTCATATCATCTGACAGAACCAAAAAATGAACTGACTTGTATTATTTCTGCTTTGTGAATTTTGAAATGTAACAGTAGGATTCCAGAAGGTATCCCAGAGAAACAGTGGTTGCTCTTGCTGAGGAGATTTAATGGAGTTTTCAAATATGTGTCATTTTAAAATCAGCTTTGTCTCAGATGTTTCTTCTAGAAATTATTTTTTCATTGGAGAAATAAATGTGGAGGCATGGTCGAGTGTTCGTCTGGAAAGATAGTAAGCGGTAAGGGTTCTCACCTGAGATAAATTGCTGGTAATTGCTTGTTTCTGTGTTCGCAGTGAGAGACGGTGGAAATAAAAAGGGCCAGTCCTCAGAGTGTGAGAGAGAGAGAGCTTAACACACCCTGAAAGAGTGCTATTCGAATGAACCATCGTGCCCCACGCCATTTTAATAACCTGTTGTCTCACCCCCTCCTTCCTTCCATTCTGTTCTGTTTCCCTGGAAATGTGGGGAACATTCCCCCAAGACTGACTCCCTAGTCATGAGGGCTCCCTGCTCCAACAAACCCCGTAATTCAAATAATTGGTTGAGGGTGAGATGTGTACAAGGGGATATTCATGATTATCCTGTAGTGACTGTCAAGATAATGTTCCGGGGAAAAAAAGCATAATGTCGCGGTGGTGGTTAGTCCTCGCCTCACCCGTCTACTAATTTTGGTAACTAATTTGCCTGCTGTTCGGTTGTGTGTGGACGGATCCTGTAAGAAAGTGAGTCGATGTGGTATGTGCAAAACGCTGGCTGGGGAGGCGTGGCCTAGGCAGTCTGCATCTGCTGCATGTCAGGCTGGCTCTAGGGAAGGAAAGGTGTCACCCCCAGCCCTTAGGGAATTCTTGGTAGAGGATTTCCCTTTAGAGCAGTCGTGCGACAAATCCCCAAAGCATACGTTTGATAGTGATTGATGGTCAATGTCTACAGCCGGGCATCGCCCCTCACATATCCATATTTTGCAATTGTAAAATATCAGTTGTATAGAGTGACATGGGACACTCGGACAATTTAAAATTCAACCCAGTTGTTAATAATACAAAGAGCCATCGGGAAATGTTATTCCAGGCTGCTCATCATAATCTGATGCAGGTCACTTGGGACAGGGGAAAAAACAAAGTCGTCTCATGGCCCATTTCTATTAGCCGTGAATTCACGGGAAAGTTTGCCGCTCCAAAAGCATCATTGCACCCTCTCCCGCGATCGAGGTCCCCTTCGAACAAACTGGAATGGACCTCGTCGGGCCATTAGAACAGATAGCATGCAGGCATCACTTTGCGTAAATCCTGGTTGATTACGCAACATGATATCTGGAAGTATTGCCTCTGTGCAACATTTCAACATGTAGTGTTGCGGAGGCACTCTTCAGAATTATCTCCCGAGTTCCGAAAGAAATCTTCACTGATCAGGACACTCCTTTTATGTCATGTACACTACACGAGCTGTAGAAATTATTGGGGATTAAATCGATTCGGACAAGTATGTACCATCCACAAACGGACGGCTTGGTCGAACGATTTAATTCATGCACGAAGAACCTCAGAACTGGGAAAAGTGGCTAAAACTCCTGTTATTTGCAGTGCGAGGGGTCCTGCAAGCCTCCACTGGGTTTTCCCCATTTGAGTTCTTATATGGGTGTAAGCCCAGTGGCATGTTAGACAGGCTGTATAACAGGGGAGCTCGGCTATGGGAGTTTGCACAGGGAGATAAATCACTTATATTACTGCCCACATCAAGCTCAAAATTACTCAAAAAGTAGAAAGGGCCCTTTGTGGTCACACGGAGAGTTGGGGAAGTAGACTATGAGGTGGTGTGTATGGATAGGGGAGGGGCACATCAGATTTACCATCTCAACATCCTAAAACCATGGAGAGAGGCGGTGTGCTTGGTGACAGTAGTTCCGGAGAGGGAGGAGCTCGAACCGGAGGTGAATTAAAAGCCAATCAGTTCACTCAGGTCCCTTGTGGAGACATCCTCCATGGTCGCACCAAACAGAGGTGGCCAAGAATTAAAGGCCATTCTTGATATGTTTCTTCTGAAACTCTCCTTTTCTCCCAGGAGAAATATCTTAGAAGGATCTGAGATCCTTCAATGTAGCAAAAGACACCATTTTATAAAATTGCCCTCTTTGAGAAACATTTGATATTTTGAAGAGATATGATTTGTGATTTTTCTTTCCCACATTGTTCAAGGTGCCACATTTAATTTGTCAAATGCACATCCAAAATTGTCGTAGTAATAGCTGGTAATTATATTTTTCTGGTAACTAAACCTTTGGAACAGCGAGTCCAAGATTGATTGCGTCTTTAAAATGGACTCGTGCTGACCATGCTCTGTTACTTCCCTGATTGACAGCATAGCATGTGGCATAGTGTAATACATTTTTTTTTCTTCTAATGAACATCTTGCAATATACAGCATTTTGGTAGCAGGCCAGAATAAGGCAATCGCTGCCAAATTGGGCTTCTTTTATAGGCGAAAACCCTTTGCAGTTTGCAGAGAACCAGCCAGTACCAAGTCACTAAATATAAATCAAAGATACCATGCTCAAGGTTTATCTGTTGGCTAGATTTGTTAATTTAGATATATAGGGCAACCCTGTAAAGGTGTTGAACTGTCAAGACTGGAGTGCAATTAGAATTCGTAAGTGAATCTCGATTCGTCTATCTCTCTCTGGCCAGAAATAGAACTGCATCTGTTGACATTAACAACGCACGTATGGCATCCCGTTCGGCCAGTGTTTAAACCACGGCTGTTGCCCGGGCAACACAAACACTGTTATCAACTCTTCTCAAAATAGAATAAAAAATTGCCTGACAGCTGCCGGTAGCAGCAAAGTAAAACGACACCCATGTATCCCTGCTGTACTTTTCTCTTGACAAGATAAGCAGAATACACAGAATAGCTAGGAGGCATCAAGCGAAATACCTAGTGATTTCAACAAGCAAGCTGACAGTCAACAATGTGGGGATGTTTTCTTGGAAGATGCTGAAAAGTGCTGAAAGCGAACCTTTTGTTGGTCTGAATTTAAAAAAAAAAAAATTCAGCCATTTGTTTTTACAGATTTTAGTAGTGTTCCCCTGCTGGAGCTCTTCTATATGTGTTTCCCTGTTACACGGTGGACATTTTAATAACAAGATGTATTGTTTTGTATTTCCAGTTTACTGGTCTTTTTATTTCTTTGTTCATCTAATTATTTATTTATTTATTGTGCTCTCCCATGTGCAAGACATACAAGAATTGCTAAATGTTGTCTATTTTGTTCTTTTTAAGTATTTACAGTAATTATTAATATCACATTATTTATATGTTTAGTATGTGTCTGATGTAAATGGTCTGACAAAATTACAGTATATGAATTGTAATAATTTTTTATTTTTTTAAAAAAAAGAGATCTCTGGAGTAAACATCATTAATTGTGCAGTTTGTTTTTCACCAGACCCACACAGAATCTTCCGCTCACAGAACTCCACACATTTCTACAGAATCACTTAGTTTATCCATCCCACACAATCAATAGATTTTCTCCCAAAATGAGAACCCTCCAAAAAAAAGTCAGTCTGCAGCTTTCACACTGATTTATATTGTATAGCTTTCCCACTCTCTCTGTCTCTTTGAACTGAGAGTCCACTTATTCAGTTCTCAACACAAATTTCCATTCACTGTGATATTTATATATATTTTTTCATTTTTCCATTGCGTCAGTAATCTGGAGTGCATAGCTCCTGCTTGCAGAATGCAGTTTTTTTTTTTTGTTGTTGTTGTTTTTTATCACGGCTTTTAGTTGCAGTGTTTATTTCTTAGAGTTTATTTCTCTAAGAAACAGGCCAGTGGACCACCACCTACACACCTTCTCACACACACAAAATCTGCCTCTCTTTTGCAGTCCTTTCTCTCATTCTCTTCTGGAACACATTTTCATCAATGCACATGCCACAAATGTGATGAGTGATGAGAAGTTTTCTAAATGATATGACTTAACAGTCATAAAGTTGTCACTTGTTGGAAACATATTTATGTTTGGATCTTGTTTGAAGTAGAGAATTGTTTTCAAAATGACTGACCAAATAAATAAAGGCCTTTTTTTCTTGGAGACAGGCACCAGAGCCATTCTGTATTTACATCCCACTTTGTGAGATTCTGTACAGACTAGAGAACTGGTTCTGTTTTAAGTAGAGAAATATGTGTCTTAAAGGAACAGTTCAACCAAATATGAAAATTCTGTCATAATTTACTCACGCCATATTACATTTTAAGTCATTTTTTCAGTCAGCTTCACATTCTTTTTGAATGCTATGAGAGAAACTCTTTCACAGAAGCTTGCTTGCTCAAGCGAATGTGTGCATTTGACAGTTTCAGTTTTCACTTGCGTTTTCAGGCATACTGTACACTAATCATATGCCTTCAGATGACCTGAAGACTTCATTTTTGGGTGAACTTTTCCATTGAGAATTGCCTGTGTTTGGGACTTTTACTATTATGCAGTACATTTTCATGTCCCTGTCATATTTTTAACCAAAATATCACAATTAACTGTACATAGGGCTGAAATATAAATAATTTCACTACCTTGGTTTGAGTGTATGGAGAATAATTTATATTTAAAATTTAATTTTGAACTGTTTTATACCCACATCTATCAAATTGCTTCAGAAGACATGCAATTAACCACTGGAGATGTATGGATTACTTCAATGCTGTCTTTATATGCTTTTTGGACACCTCTTGCATTCAGCCGAAGAAATAAAGATGTACACATCTGGGATGGCATGAGGGTGAGTAAATGATTTGAGAATTTTAATTTTGGGGTAAACTATCTCTTTAAATAACAAAAGTTAGTTCCTTGATGACTTCATCACCCAGGAAGGAACATCATTTTTGTGGGAAAACAACAGCAAGTTTAGCAATGGATTGGTTTGGTAAAATTACAGAAATAAGTATTATATAAACATGGTTCAGAACATGTTTCAAAAGTACATACAATTTGACACCCTCATGTAAGCTAACCCTCAATCCCCCACTAAGCAATGGCCTAGTTTAGCTCTTCATTTTCATCATGTTATGCATTTGTTTTTGTTTGTTTTCTGTTTTTTTTTTTTTTTTTTTTGTGCAAATAAGCAAGTTACAATTCATACAATTTAAGTACCTGAGCTTGACTAGATCATAATTCTGAAAGTCTGGTTTAACCTTATAGAAGCACATTCATAAATTACGACAAAAGCATACAGAGTTCAAAAGGTACTTCATAACTGGAATGACCTTTTAATAGTGACTGCTGTCTAACAAGAAAAACACATCCCTATGCAAGCACAGACAGAGCCCAACAGGACACATACAAATTTCATGAGTTGCCAGTGACCTGAAAGGTCATTCTCTCTAAATGTCTTCCCTGTCAGTGACCCTAAGGGGCAGATTTGGGCATGTCCACACCTCCACCAAATCTCTGAGGTGATTCTTGCAGCTGTTAGGGGGTTTATTAGTTTCTAAAGATGGTCCTCTTCTTTGGGATACTACATCACGTCCATGGTATGACAGAACAGCATCCGAGAACCACGTCATGGCTGGAATTACATATTGATAACTTGTTTGCCAGAGTCTTAACAACCAGCTCTGTCAACACAGGGACTGAACGCTCATTGGATGGTAGTGCCTTTTACCTGCTCTGATAATCTAGACAGATGAACTGCACTGCAGAGTTATGTTGAAACCAGTGCAGCATTACCATGTGCTGATATGCTACAAAGATTAGGAGATGGTACTGTGTCGTGGCCTTATGGGGGCTAAAAGATTTTGGAATGCTTCCATTATTTTTGGGGTGGAAGTGATACACACACACTCAGGCACATGAAACACCTTTATTCCATTTGATGATTGTATTTTCTTCAAACAAGCTATCTCCCTCTCTCCTTTCTCTCTCTCTCTCTCTCTCTCTCTCTCTCTCTCTCTCTCTCTCTCTCTCTCTCACACACACACACACACACACACACACACACACACACATACACACTCACACACACAATGGTACAAATGTCTCTTGCTGTCAGGCACACAAGCCACAGTGCAAAACATAAAAGAATGTCTGACATATAAAAATTGCATGCTCTGTATTAGGAATAATGACATTTACCAGACATTCTGTTCTAAATCTGTGTAATGTTTTAGAAGACTAAACTAAAGCCCCTCATCAGAGCTGGTGGGTGGCATAAAGGCATGATTTTGGCAAAGGCATGTAAAGATGAACTGAGGTTAGCTCACTGTGTAAGAATGTGTGATTTATTTCCTTTCAACCCTCTATTCTGTCTATATTCCCTCTGCTCTCCTGCATGAATCAGAGAAATAAACAAGCTATCACCACCTGAATGCAATTGCTTTAAATTAAAAAGGTTTTAAGTTTGCTGTGGAATGAATTAATCAAATGGAGATCAAATAGAGCATCATATAGTATGTATATTGTGGACAGTATGCAAATGTTCTGTATGCGTGAAATGCCCGAATTACCTACTACATTTGCCAAAATGTACAGTGCCTTATACAACACTGCCCAATAGAGCGCAACAGTGCCCACTCACTTTTTCAGCCGTATTGGTGAAGTATTTTTCCCACTGATTTTTATATTTAAATAATAATAAAAGAGTTCTAAACAGTGGCGGAGCTATGGGTGGCCTGACCCCACTTGCAATTGCCGTTTTTGAGCACAAGACTTCACAAATTTCTGTGCCACCAAAGAGTGATCGCTGGCCCCTGCCCGGCCACACCTGTGAAAAACAGCTGTCTCCGCCCCTGGTTCTAAATCAAATCAACAAGCTCTAAGGTGAATCACAACCTCACAAACTTTGGTTTGAAGAAAAAAGTATTTGAAAATCGGATAATAGACAAAGGTACAATACTGTGAACTTAACGTCCTTGATAAGGGGACAAACTATAATCCGTGAAATACTGCATATGACGTAATCAGATTTGGATGGAAAAATATTAAACTATTGATTGAAAGTTGGTGATTGTAAGTATACTGTAGAATCAATATATTTAAAATACGTTGTAAAAATATTCAAATATATAATACTATATAAGTAGTTGGAGAGTTTAGGGAGACCATCTCGATTGCATCAATCGCAGTGCGGTCGTGGATTTGGCCTTCTTCTGAGTTCTTTTGTCGCTAGTTGTTTGCCACGATTTTCTGATTGGTGGATTTTCCCCCTCAACATCATGGGTTATGCTGCGTATTAAAGGGGACCTATTATGCAAAATTCACTTTTACATGGTGTTTGTACATAAATGTCAATCAATCAATGTTTATTTATATAGCACATTTAAAAACAACCGAAGTTGACCAAAGTGCTGCACAATATATAAAAAGACAACAATCAAGACATGTAATAACATTAAACAATAAATTAAACAGTACAAAGATAAAAAGAAAAATGGGCAACGTATGTTAAAAGCCAAGGAAAATGTATACGTTTTAAGCTTAGTTTTAAAAGCTGAGATAGTTTAGGCAGTTTTAATATGTGCTGGAAGACTGTTCCATAGCTTAGGTCCAACAACAGCAAAGGCACGATCACACTATTCTCAAGTTTAGACCTGGGAACACAAAGCAATTCAGATTCACCAGATCTAAGAGATCTCGATGAAGTGTATGAGTGCAGCAAGTCAGATAAGACCGGTGTGATGTGCTCAAAGTTGCATTTCCCTTAAAGACCCTATCCGCATCGTTTTGAACAAGCTGAAGGCTTGAAATAGATGATTGAGGGGCAGCAATGTAAAGTGAGTTACAGTAATCCAGGCAAGAAGTAACAAAAGCACGGATCACTGTTTCAAACTTGCTTAATGACAAGAATGGCTTAACCTTAGATAACAAACGAAACCAACTTTACTTAACCTCAACTTGACCTTACATTTTCAGTATGACAAATTAACCTAATATCAGATGACTTATAAAATTGATATGTATGGTAATGCTAATAAATAGCCTTTTCCAGGTATATCAGAACACCTTGCAGCAGATGGGGGAAAACAAGTTTATTACTATTGAGTCAAACAAAAAATGGGCACAGGTGAAACCTTACACTTACAAATTATTTATTTTCTTTTTTTGTGCAAATACACATCACAATACACATCTACTTTTAAATAGCCATTGAGAGAGAAGCATGCATTTTTCTTTAAAAAAGATGTAGTTACAGCATCTACCAGAAGGGGCAAAGTGGTGAAGCTAATGAGCCAAACCTTGGCCCATATGCTCCAAGCATACTATCATGATTCCACCAGGCCCTACTCAGCCAGTTGCTAGGTAGACATCAGTTATGTTAGTCTTCTGCCATCTAGTGGTTGCTACACGTTTTACGTTTAGTTAAACAGATAAAAAAAAAAAAAAATCTTTATTATTGTCCACTGTTGCTGGGCAGCACATATTGTGTGTGTGTGTGTGTGTGTGTGTGCGTGTGTGTGTGCGTGCGTGAGTGTGTCTGCACACATTCTCCCAATTATAGTACTTCTCATTTTTAAAAGTGTGGATCAGCCTGTAATTGCATGCAAAAGCATCAGAGGCATGTGTGTGTGAGTGCTGTCTATTGGGGTATGTTAAGATCCCTGGCAGTCTTCCAGCATTCACTGTCATTGTTCTTGCATTAAAGATGTATATATTCCCTCAACACCTCAACACACAGAAATAACTGCCTGAATCACACATCTATTTGCAGCATTGCAGTAATGCAAGCACGTACACACACATTTGGACGAATAGAAACGTGCAGTCAGATCAGTGAAAAGCCCCTCAATTAAAATTGGAACATGAACCCGCAGTTTCCAAATTTGCTTTCTCCAGTTTCACTGATCTGGCAACCTGCGCGACCTTGAAAAATGTTACTGCACCATTGCAGCCAGCCAATAAGGAGTTGGTGGGTGGAAAAAGGCAAGGTTAATCCTGCTACATAGTGCATAACATACAAACACCACTTAATTTGTTTGCATACAGTTTAACAAAGGTTTCAACCATTTTAGCACATTTATTGCACATGCATTTTTAATAGGGCTGAAAAACAAGATTTTGTGCATTTATAAATTGAAAAACAAGCGAGATGATTTGATGGTTTGCGAGTCTTAGCTGGTCTCCCACCTTGGTGAGGCTGATCTCTTTTAGATGGATTTGGGGCACATTTCGGCTTATCAGGCTGGTCTCTTGACTGGTTTTAGAGGAGTTTTGCATGCCTTTCACATGGTCAGGCTGGTCTCTTTTAGAGGGGTTTGGGGCACTTTTTAGCTGGTCTGGATGGTTTCTTGACCAATATTAGAGGTGTTTTAGACATTTTGCAACTGGTCAGATTGGCCTTTTGACCGTTTTAGAGGTGTTTTGGGTACTTTGCCGCTGATCAGATTGGTCTCTTGACCAGTTTTAGATGGATTTTGGGCACTTTTCAGCTGGTCAAGCTGGTCTCTTGACTGGTTTTAGAGGGGTTTGCACACTTTTCTGCTGTTGAGACTGGTCTCTTGACCAGGTTTAGATGAGTTTTGGAATCTTTTCGGCTGGTTTGGCTGGTCTCTTGACTGGTTTTAGATGGGTTTTTGGCACTTTCAGGCTGGTCTATTGACTAGCTTTAGAGGAGTTTTGCAAGCGTTCCAACTGGTCAGGCTGGTCTCTTGACCATCTTTAGAGTGGTTTTAGGCACTTTTCAGCTGGGAAGGTGGTCTCTTGACTGATTTAAGAGGGGGTTGCACACTTTTCTGAGGGTCATGTGGGTGTCTTGACCAGGTTTAGATGAGTTTTTGACACTTTTTGGCTGGTCAGGCTGGTCTCTTGACTGGTTTTAGATTACTTTTTGACACTTTTCGACTGGTCAGGCTGGTCTCTTGACCAGTTTTAGAGGAGTTTTGGGATATTTTTATTTGGTCAATCTGATCTCCTGACTGGTTTTAGAGGTATTCACACACTTTTCGGCTGGTCAATGGCTGGTTTTAAAGGGGGTTTGGGCACTTCAGAGCTGGTCAGACTGGTCTGATGACCGGTTTTAGAGGGTTTGGGGTACTTTTCAGATTGTTAGGCTTGTCTCTTGGCTGGTTTTAGAGGAGCTTTGTACATATTTCTGCTGGTCAGACTGGTTTCTTCTGTGGTTTTGGGGAACTTTTTAATTGGTCACGCTAGAGATAAACTGGTCAACCAAGAACAGCAAACCAGTATGGTTTAAGCGGTGTTTTTTCAGTAGTGGGATCTTGGACAGCATGGCATGACTTTTGTCTGAAGTAGTATAATGGATTCAATCTCTCCAATCAATGTCTCAGGCTGAATGATTAATGGATTTTGGTTGATGATGTCAGCCTTGATTATAGCTGATTTAAGGTAATTCAAGGAAGAAAATGTTCTTTTGTTAAAGTGTGATGTACTTTCATAAGTGAGTCAACATAGAATTCCCAGTGTCTGGACACATATCCTGTGCCTGATAATGTGCCCATTACATAAGCAATGCTGATTACGTACTATAAAGAGCAGTTGGTCCAACTAAACAACTACAGTTCATTTGTTAATTGCAATAAACACACGTTTGGACATGGACACTCTCACACCATTCTGTGTTGTCCAGCAGGCGTAGGAGCTCTTCCCTCCAAGCGTGGTGCTGGACCCATCGGTGGCCACATAGTTGTGTGATGAGTCAGGAATGTGGTTGCATGCCTTACACATGAGCTATTACTGAATACAGGCCCCACTAGAGCACAGCCAGTGTGCTCATTCACAGACAGGGAGGGAGGGAGATAGGTTGGGAGGGAGGAGGCGCAACAATAGAGGCAGCAGCATTCATAGCCAAAGTCAGAAGTGAATAGGCGCACAGAGAGGAAACAGTGTGGCCGTGGCTCATATATTACTGCTGATATTAGCACCAGGTTGAGCTCTGATTGGATTGTTTGGTAAATTATCTGCAGGGAGGGAAAGAGACCAGTATCCTCCCTGTGTTGCCTGGATGCCCGTTGACTTGGTGATCTCTCCTCCGCTGTGGTCAAACATGCATGAGAGCGAGATGAGGTTGAAGATGCGTGTCAGGCGCATCAAGGAAGGGCGAGATTTGAGAGGTGAGTTTGAAATTTTATTGACTCTGGGAGTGTGTGTCTGTGTGATTTTAAATGTAAGTTTGTTCGTGTGAAAACATGGGTAGTGTTCATGGTGTTTTGCATTCTTTTTTTGGCCATTTTTGGGTTATTCGATGTTGGTTTGCAAATTCTTGTATTCTATAAACGTAATCTCTAACTTGCCACTGGGTTAGTCATATGCTTTATATGCACCTATGTCCATGCATAAGTATATGCAAGTGTGTGTGTGTGTGTGTGTGTGGCTTTTTCACACCTTCTTGTTTCATATAAGTTTCTAAGAACTAACTGAGTAGTTCTTAGAGTTTCTTCTTGTGACATTGATTACAAGTTGTTTTGGGTGGTTGACCTGTGATCACAGAATTTCACAATGTGTTATCTATTATGAGTAAACTGAAAGTGAAGGCAAACTGCCGATTATGTTTCTTTTGGATGAACATTTTAAAGAAAATTATAACACTTATGATCATTTAGTTTTTACTTTGCATGTACAAGTATTTATTTCTTGAGGAAATAGAAATGGGGATCAAGCATCCGGTCCCTGTCACTGTCTTTATTTTTTAATGAATATTTATATTAATCTGTATTTAAATATTCAGGAATATTTAAAAAAAATAATGCTATTTTATGCATACCATTTAAATGGGAACTTAAGACAAAACCATGATTAGGCATCATTGACTCATTGCTATACATTCTCCCACATCATTTATTAAGAGAGTGCCAAAACATTGCAGGAAAAAAGTTTAGGGGAAGTTTTGTAATAGTTTCACAGATTTTAATTGCCTCCAATCTGTCGTGTGCTGACATCAACTGAAGAGGTAACTCAATGACTGTGAGATTTGAAATCTGACATTGTGCCATACCATCAACCTGAATGTGTCTGAACTTGCTGAAGTATCATGTCCCTCTAAACAATTTTAGCATGCTTGTTGTAAGATCGTGCTAACCAAGGTCCTAAACACTACAGATATAGTCCTCACAAACACACACATGCACTCACTCTCACTCACTCTAGGGCTGACATATAATGTACATAGTATTTTTAATTTCAAACAGCACATGCACTCTGCTTCTTTGATTTGAGGAAGAAAACAATATACAAAGCAAAACAATCAATCATTTCAGTTTATGCTCTGAAAGGGAGTATAGTTTTACTATAGTTAGGGTTTGTTTAATCAACTGTCCACTCACTTACTCTTGACAGTGAGTTAAGACAATGAGTTTTCCAGCCTGTTAGAGTAACTCCTGTGCAGCATGAGAAGAAATTAAGATATTTTCTGGGGCTGATGTCACTGAGATGTCACTGCACCCTAGGATTAGGGAAGATTGATGTCGCTATTGTGACCTGATTCTAAAACTCTAATAATTAGAAACCAGATGCCAAGATATACCAAATCACTGAGAAAAAATGTTAGCCTAAAAAAATGAGCACCGGCAGATAACACCAACAAAACTACTTTTAACAGTTAACAACCGCAGGTTACCACTTTTTACAGTATATTGTTGCTAAAAGGACAAGGCACTAAATTACTCATATATATATATATATATATATATATATATATATATATATATGTGTGTGTGTGTGTGTGTATATATATTTTGATTTTTCAGAAGTCATCAATGGGGCATTGATTATAAGTGGCTTGTAGAATAGAGTTTAATACATAGTTCTACACTGAAAAAAAAGAATTTGAGACATTTTTGTCTTGGCGAGGTAGCCGCATGTTTGCATGCATACCATGCAACCCATTTAAAGCAGATCTGCTCCGCCTGTCTTTCCGACATCCCCAGTCCTGTGTGCTAGGACACAGCGACATCACAACAGCCAGCCAGGTCTGCCCTATTTCAGTTAAAGTTAATGTCTGCTAGAGTTTGCTGGAGGTAAAGCTTATGGATGCTTTATTTCTTTTTCTGTCTTTTCATACACTCTATGTGGACAATCTGCCTAGTAACTTGATTTCACTTTGGACTGTAATGTCATATAGCACACTAATCTTTACAGGGACAATTTGATCTGAAAAGTCATAATAATTATCTGAAATAGTGGAATCATAAGAAACATACGACTTTTACTCCTATAAAGGAAAATAAGCAGACCAACAATTAAAGGAAATTACGTTTTTTTCCCTAAAAAACCTAACCCAAACCTAAACATAAATATAAAGTGATTTTTGGACAACACACTCTCACAGCAAAATTGTCAGGATTCGAACGACTTTTCTAATTTATGCTAATTCGTATGATATCGTGCGACTGCACTCGTTTGAATTCCTACAACTTTCACTGCAGCCAATGACGTCGCTGGACATCATTTCCATCTAATACACGACAATTACTTGCTTCTGTCACACACAACAGCTTCCTATCATGTTTACACACTCCACTGATTGCTTAAGTTTAAATAAGGGGTTTGAGTAAGAGCATAATATTAAGAAGCATGTCCTTTACACCTCGTACGTGAAACTCGCGCTTACTTCCGCAATAGACATCAGGGAATTTGCACGTGATGAAGTCGTACAAGTTTATGCAAAGAAAATTGTGCGAGATCATACGAAATAGCCAACTCGTAAATTATGTATGACTTTTCATGAAGATCAAGTTGTTTTTGGAGGATGCAATTTTATATGGGTGTACATGTAAGATGTGAATATTTAAATTTCAAAATTTCACTTTCCAAATTCTGTTCCAAATAAAATAAAAATTCAATTACATTAAAATTGTATCTTTATTATTCAACAGGCTACATTCCTTCCATTATATTTCACTTTACGAATTTGCCTCTTAAATATCAGGGGGTTAAATTCAGTTGGGAATTCAACGTTCCAGCAATGATAGGATGTTCAAGGTTGAATTTTCAACCAAAACTGAACCACTGAAATTTTAGAGGTGAATTTGCAAATCGAAATGGACCAAATATTACCTGTCGAAAAATAAAGACAAAATAATGATTAATTAATTATGTGAATAGGCCTAGTGTTTTGCATTCTAAAACTACAACATGTTTTCTTTTAAGGGGTTAGTTTGTAGTAATTATAATTAGCCATATATAAAAACAATAGAGTTCAATAGTATGTCCCCATTTAGATAGCTGCTTTGTGTGTGTGTGTGTGTGTGTGTGTGTGTGTGTGTGTGTGTGTGTGTGTGTGTGTGTGTGTGTGTGTGTGTGTGTCCAGCCCAGAGACAGCTTGTTGGCCACCCGCGTGTTGAGCAATGATGTCATCCTGCTTGGCAGTTACTTTTAATAGCTGGAAACAGGCAGCCCTTGAGCTGGGCCTTAAAGAGCCAGGCACACCACTGGAATAATCTCTTGAACAAAGCGCTTTGTGGGTTAGAATAGTATTTTAAAGTTCTGTTTTTACTGTGCATTTATGTTTTCAAAATCCTTTGTTTCACCCAGCTGAATGAATAGTTTGAGTGAATAGCTTGAGGTTATGTAGCTCCTGGTAGCTCATTAAACTCTTGGCATGAAGTCATGCCCTTGGGTTATGCCAGTGTAATTTGAGTAACACTGACAATTTTTTCCATGACAAGACTAGGTCATGATGTCATGTGTGACTCAGTGTGTGAAAAGGTCTTTAAAATAGGTCTGTTTGGTTTAACTCGCCACTAGTTACACAGAATATCTAGTGGCCTTTCCGAATGTCATGTGAACATTACTTTGAAAGAGAACAGCCAGAGAACACTTTATCTTCAGTAAATTAAGCTTGTAAATGCATGAATTGCATGGGTAGATGGATGGATGGCTAAATGAATGGATAGATTGATTGATTTAATGAATAAATTAATGAGGGATGAATGAATAAGTACGTCTTTGTGTCAACCTGCTCCAGTCACATGCATCTACTTACGGACTCTTACCTCACGCCTCTGAGCTCATCTGCTTTTATTACCCAAATTCAAACATATTTTCTCCTCTTTTCTCTCGGCCTGTTTCATAATACACTTCATCTCCCAAATGTTTCCCTCCTTTATTTGCATGAATCTGTATGTGTGCAAGACAAATGATCCAGCCAAACTCGAACACTAACCCAAAGTGATGTCATTGCTTTGCCTGCTGGCCTTGCTTAGTCTGAGGTAACATGATTTGCTGACGTGTACTGATTCCAGATCAGCATTTAAAATTAAACCAATTGCCGGATGTGTTCTTTGAGTTGCATCTAGAACCATGAAAGCTGGTTCCTTTTCTCTTTATTTCTTTATATATATTTATTTAGTAGAATTACATTGAAGGGAATTTAAATGTGCATTTGCATAGAATTAATATGATGCTGTTTCAAGGTTTGAGTCTATGGTTAAAGAAGATACGTGGGGTAAAAGAGGCTTCATTAGAGTTGCAAAACCCCACAATAAAAGAGTAGGCAAGGCCTGAGAATTGTATGTGGCTGCACATGTGAGTTGTTCCATCCAAATGAGTACCATTTGTGCTCACTACATTTTAAGTGCCTAACTGTTGCGTGTTTTTACGTCCATAAAAAAAAAATATGTTTTATATTTTATTATATGAAAAAATATATCTGTTAAGGCCAAAACTTTGCCATGATAAAGTGTTTATTAGTTTTACAATTTAATATTTTATAAATTTGTAATTAATACAAAAGTTAAACTAAATTTGTTTTATCAAAACAAGATAATTTATCTGAACCTGAAATCTTTGATTTCCTCCCTGTTACACCACTTATCTGCCTCATAATAATAGTGAACTGTCATAAAGAACATAATAAAGAGACACAGGAGTGTCAAGTTAAAAAGTTGGCAAATTCTTTACTCATGTAACATTCATAATTTATTTGTTCATGCTTGATACGATTTGTCAGGTATAACACATCCACTGTCACATTAAAATAGTTGAAAGCAATATGTATTTAATTTTTCATATTGTTTTCATATTTCATATTGCTGACACTTGAATGGCCAATACTTTGAAAACATGGATAGCAGCTGCTATCCTGATTTAAAATTGTCAACTCCATCACATTTACCCCTGTCACAAATTCACAATATATTATTACTTATTTGAATAGCACTTAAATAAATTCTATATCTGATAGAATCTTTAAATATTAGCTGGAACACCTTCAGAATGAATTCATGTGTGAGCATGTGTATGAGCAAGAGAGGGTGTGTGAGTGTGTGTTTCCTCTGAATTCTGGTTGGGTGTCTGTGTTCCTGTGGGCTGCCTCATTCCGCAATGTGATGCTGATCTCAGGGAAAGGAGATGAGATCATGCAGGAAGTAGGAGACTGGAAAACCAGACACGGACACACTATCTGCCTGGCAAAGTGGCAGAGCTCACCTTTCACATTTGTGTTCTCATGGGGATGAGCCACTCTTGCAATCCAGCATTAGAGCCATTATGCAGCCATACATCAGCTAAGCTGTTTTTTACAGTTGCTGGTTACACGCAATCAGTTTGCTTCAGTGAAAGACTAAACCTCAGTGAACTTCAGGAATTCAGAATGTGTTAAAGGCTACCATATTTTCCAAGAATCCAAAATATTTTTAGTTCTGGTGGAGGGCCGTGAATTTTGTAGTGAACACCAAGCATTTTCTGGTACGGCTTAGGCAAAATTGGAATGACAGGATGTTTCTGCTGTGGCGGAAAGGCTTCTTGGCCCCTGTGGAGTTTGCATTAGGGGTTCATGTGTAATTCAGTCGGTTAGGATGTTTGGAAACCCCCTTCATTGTTGCTATTTTCCATTCTTACTGTAAGTAATTGAGTTTGCAGCTTACTGTATGTGAATGTGTTCAAGAACAATGCGCACACACACACACACACACACACACACACACACACACACACACACACACACACACACACACACAAGACAAATAAAATCTAGTTCGTTATGGTTGTTTCTATCTTGGTTTGCACTGGATCAAATAAGTGTGGTAAGCTGAATCATGTAAGATTATATTTGTATTCAAAACAATTTTCTTCTCTCTAACCTTCTCAGGTGGCTTTGCAGCATTCTCCTCGTGTTTTCCTGACCTGTGTGAAAGTAAACAAGCCACTATTCTGCCTATCAGCCTGTCCCAACCCTGCCTACCTGTGGCCAATGTCGGGCCCACCCGTATCCTGCCCCACCTGTACCTGGGCTCCCAAAGAGACGTCCTCAATAAGGTCAGTGGGGCCTTAAAGTGCAACTGTACAGGCAGCAAACCTGTCTTGTTGTGCTGTCTATGAATGTCTTTGAATATTCTGTATTATCATATTAAGTATATATATATATATATATATATATATATATATATATATATAATATATGATAATTCAGATTATTCAAAGACATTACAAATCACAGCAATCCATTTTACAATTGAATCCAAAATTATTAATGTTGCCTACAGACAACTTAACTATAAAAGACAAGACATTTTCATCATGTAGACATAACAAATTCACGCGGCATCATCTGATGATAGGGAATCGTTTTTTTTTTTACCTGGGGTGTGTTTGTGCATACTATCACTGAATTCCATCATATCTCATGACTTCACATTAGATAACTGACAAGCGAATGCATTCCGGGAAAGCGTTTTCATTGATGTCAGCTTGATTTAAATGTTAGCCCTGTTAAGTTGGCATGGGACTCACCACCAAAATAGTTTTTATCGACATTATCATTCTACATCTTTCTCACTTAAAAAATCTCTGGAATGCATGACAAGCAGACACACAGATACAATTGGAATCTTTGATAACAGAAAATATAAACAGAAAATGACAAAAACTGTCTGTGTAGATTATTTTCTTGTCTGTCAGACCATTTAGTCTTTGACTCAGTTCGTCATAAAAAACTTTCACATTTTCACAGGAACTGATGGCTCAGAATGGAATCACCTACGTTCTGAATGCCAGTAATACCTGTCCCAAACCTGACTTCATCAGCGAAAACCACTTTCTGCGCATTCCCGTCAATGACAGCTACTGCGAGAAGTTAATTCCTTGGTTGGAAAAAACCAATGACTTCATTGGTAAGAATACCACTGCTATGGAGTTTTCTAGAAAGCAATTTCCTGAGATGTTTAGCCTATGGTAATAATTATGGTTAGATGTATGGTTACACAAACCATCAAACCACAAACCATCTGTGTATCAGCAGTTGAGGAAGGTATGAGTGAGGTCAGCATTTTGAGATTACCTCATGCTTTGTCTGCACTTTAACAGTAGAACTGCTTTTGACTGGTTTGCCGCTCTCTCTATCCACAGACAAAGCCAAGGTGTCAAACTGCAGAGTCATCGTCCATTGCTTGGCTGGCATATCCCGTTCTGCAACCATTGCCATTGCCTATATAATGAAAACTATGGGACTGTCATCAGATGATGCCTACAGGTATTCTGATACTATGGAATTTAGTTAGGGTAGATGCCAAATCTATTTTGACGGGAATGAAAACAAGCCTGTGAGGAAATAGAAATAAAGTCTGTTCAATGTGTTTATGTTGTTGCAAACATTGAAAATACCGTTGCTTCCGATTGTTCACGTTCCGTTTTCATCAATCCCGAGTTACTGACAAGCACCATCTCTCGTCAAACATCCTTGCATTGATTCAAATGTGTTTACCTTTCCCTGAAGCAACTGTTAATGCTTTGCACAAGAAGCCTCCAAGAAATGTGTTTTGGTCCTGTGGGATCAGATCGGAGGTTGCATTTTCACTATAAAATTCTATATTTACACCACTGAAAGTTAGGTTTAGGGTTGGGGTTAGGACATTAATAAAATATGCAATCCTGTTGACTGTATTACGTCATTTACATATAAAAACAACTTGCTTTAAAACTCTCTTTTGTGGACATTTTACCCAGAAACTGGAGCTTACACTGCCCATCTGTTTAACAACAATTCCAGCTTTGATCACTGGAGGCAGTGGTTTGAATTTCATGAAGCACAGAAAGACTTCAGCTAAAACTCTTTTAAATTACTGTCCCCAAATTCACTGTGAGATCAGTTTGAAAATTCAGTACACCTTTCAAAAAAAATTCCAATGGACAAAACTCTGGAAAGCATGGGCTGCAAAATTTAGACATGACCAAAGGTCTTATAAGAGGACAATCTTTACATGGTCTTTAAGCCTGTGTCTCATAGTCAAGTTTCATAGTCCCTGACTAAGGTCCATTAAAGACAGCATGAAATCAAAAGTTTTGTGGCTTGTAGTTCATGTCTGTAAGCTTTAAAGCCATCTATTTGCCAGCATACTTCTAAGTATAACTTTTCAATTATTTTATTTCACTTACAGTCTCTCTATTATGGGAATATGGACCAAAAATATTGATAACTCCCACTGCATTTTTTGCATTTTGTCCAATGAAATGCTCTCTAGAACGAGAATTTCCCTACCCCAAATGCCATGTGTCTGACTAGCCATTCAAAAAAATGGGAATAGGAAATGACTTTAGTTATATATGTCTTAAAAATTTTGAAAAATGGTTATATTAAACTATCAAATAATAATTTTTTTTTTCATCTTATGTGCTGTAGGTTTGTGAAGGATCGTCGACCATCAATATCTCCAAATTTCAACTTCTTGGGTCAGCTGCTGGAGTTCGAAAGAGCCTTGCAGATGAAGAATGATGTACCGTGTGATCCCATGAGGTCAGTGGAGCAGCATAAAGAGGTGGAGAAGTTAAAAAAGATGGAGCAGCAGAATTCAGAGAGAACTACGGAAGCTACAGAGATCACCACAAAGCCTCCATCGCCTACCTCACTACAGAAGGAACTGAGCTCCCTTCATCTCTCCACAGAGCGAATCCTTCAAAACAAAAGACTCAAATGCTCCTTCTCTCTCGACATCAAGTCTGTGTACTCCTTGAATCAAAACCAGCAATGCTTTTCCAATCTCTCGTCATCAGACTCTGAAAGCATACCCAAGTTCTGCAGACTCAACAGCTTTAAAAGCGCTAACAGTGTGTGTCAGTATTCTTCAATGGTGGACTGCCCAAGCAAAGTAAGCCAGCAAAGAGAGAAACAAGAAAATGACAGCTTTGTGAGGTTATCTTCCACCACTCTTTCCCTCAATCTGAAGCAGGCCAATTGTGGGCCAAGAACTCAGGATTCCATTTGTGAGACCAACTTGAAGGCGCCGTCTTTCCTCAGCTTGCCACTGGGTACATCTGCTACTTGGAACACGCACAGAGGCTCCAATCAGGCCACCACCCCTAGCACACCAACAAATGACTGCCCTTGGTTCTTAGGCTCTAATTTGGCACCATCTGGAAAAGCGACAGGGAGCTCAATGCACTTTGGCAGCAGTCCTGGATATACAGCATTCAGCTGCAATGGCCAATCTGGCACCACCAGCCCCGGCATACAAAGAGGGGATAAAACACAAGAACCCCGGGACTTTCAGAACAGCTGGCTTGAGGAAAGGCAGGCGGTAGTGTGTAGTGTATCGAAAGTGGACACAAAGTACAAGCGGCGCAGCTGCCAAATGGAGTTTGAAGAGGGTATTAACACAACGCAAAGCAGTGAGGACTTTGGGAAACTGGGGAAGCAGTCAAATTTCTCTGGTAGCATGGAGGTCATTGAGGTATCATAGCAGAGATGAGAATAAACTGGAGTTGTGTTGTTTATCATAAAAGCAATAACCCCCAGTGGAATGACTGGAGAGAGCAATAAACTGTTTATTCATCACAAAGTCCTGTTGTTAAAGATCATTTGAGGGATATTTTCTACCCTATTTCATTGCCATTCATTTGAACATGGGTTGAAAGTGATGTTGTGGAGGAAAGGAAAATGGATAAACTAAAGATGATATCCATTGTTTTGTAGCGATGTAGTGTTGATGGTGCTGGAGTACCAGTGAATTTTAGAGACCTTATGGACTATAGAATATGCACGCCAAAGACCTCACAGAGGGACCTTATTTTGGCATGTCATCCAAAGGTATACTCAAAATAAAGGACACGTTGCATGATCATGCAAAGACATTAAACATGAATGAATGATTGAAGTGTGTGTTTATGCTGATTTCATGAAAATTAGGGCAACTTAAATGTGACTTTTTCTGTCTGAAGGGGAACCGAACTTAGAGATGTGATTGGTGTGCAACATTTTTTTTTTTTATTTTGTCTGTGCCCAATGTTATATTTATGATCTATAAATTGAGTAATAAGGGCAATTGCTTTCAATAATGTTATTATTCAGTGTTATCATCAATTTTATCCACCATGTAATAGGAGAGTGAAAATATGAAGTATATGTTCAAGCTGAGATTCTCTCAGTTCTACTACTGTGCACTGGGCATGCTCAGGATGGCTGGCTACCTACAAATAGACATGCTGCTTCCAGCAGCATTATGTACTAAGCTGTAAATCTAGACATTTTTGCATATATATGTGTAAATGAAATGTACTTAATTCAGTATTTAAAATTTCACTCATTGTTGCTTTAATTTATTTTATTGGTTTCATTCTGGCAATGAGCAATAATATATTATTTGAAAACCTTTTTGTCTTTGTCTGAGTGTCTTATGCAAATTCAACACAAACACACACAAGTAAAATTTCCTTAAATCAAAGATCCATAGCACACAAAATATATACACTGTATACACTGTATACACACCTACATTGGACACACCTACTTATTTATTATTATTATACTTTTTTCCATTTTTTAGAATAATAGAATTGTCATCAACAAGTAAAAAAAATTAATAACACAAATGGAAGTATGGGAATCATGTGACCAAAACTGTTAAAGGAATAGTTCACCTAAAATAAATTAAAAATGTGCTAATCATTTACTCTGCCTTATCCCAGATATGTATGACTTTCTTTGTTCTGCTAAACATTAAAAAAAAAATAAACAAAATGGAAAAAGAAAATGCTTAAAAATAGTATTTAAGCTCTGTAGGTCCAAACAATGCAAGTGAATGGTGACCCAAAATCTGAAGCTTCAAATAGCAAATAAAGGCAGCCTAAATGTAATCCATAAGACTACAGTTAATTAATTCATGTCTTCTGAAGCAATCCAATCTATTTTGGATGAGAACGGTCCAAAATATTTATCTCCTTTTTCAGTATAAATCATGACATCAGCAGACTCCTTGGTGATCATGTTTTCAAGCACAATTACACTTCCTAGCATTTGCTCTATTGCATGTGTCAAATACTGGAAAGTGTAAAAGAGCTTGAAATCATGATCATGCCTAGAGACTGCAATGGCAATATGTGCAGTGAAGAAGGAGTTACATTTTGGTCTGTTTAAACCCAAAAGCAATTAGCTTCAGAAGACATGGATTTAACGACTGGAGTCTTATGAATTTCTTCTAATGCTCCCTTTATGTGCTTTTTGGGGCACCATTCACTTCCATTGTATGGACCACCAGAGCTGACATATTCTTCTAAAAAGCTTGATTTGTGTTCTGCAGAAGAAAGAAAGTCATACACATCTGGAATGGCATGATGGCAGGGGCAACTTGCCATCGGGAGAATCATAACTTTTCCCGAAGGGCCGGCTGCGAAACGTGGCCGATTTCTTTTCCCAGTCCGCCCCTGCATGAGGATGAGTAAATAATGAGAAAATTCAAATTTTGGGGGGGGACTTTTCCTTTTAACAAATCAATGTTCCCATGTATGTTTGGCATCCATTAAAATTAATTGATTAATTAATAGTTTTGCAAAAAAATTCATTTGTAGGCAAAATGTATATTATGTATAAGCAGTGGTTGTAGTAGTGACTGAAGAGGTGGGTATACTGTGAATTTATTGAGGACCAGACCATAATTATTGAATTATTTAACATAATTATAGCTATTTGCTATAATAAAAAGCTTTAATAAAAACATTTCCTGTGTATAGTGAAATGGCTTCCCTATTAATACACAATGATTTTATATATCGAGGGGAGAAAGCCACCACTGACAGCAGTAAATTGCAGGAAAAAATTACATTACAATTACGGGGCAACATTGTCATCTGCAAGGACCATAAAAAACTAGCACGGGTGCTGTGACACTCAGTATTTTCCCAAAGTTTAATTACAAACTTTTTATTTAAATGCATTAATACTTTCACTTTTAGCAACATAGTAAATATACAGCGTGAATTATGGAGACTCCAGTGCCGCTGGCGCATCAGTATTTCACTGTAGCGACAATAAATAATTGAAATGGCTAGAAAATATCCAACCGCGTCTAAAACGAACGTTCTGATTGGTAGCTCAGTTGAGTTGAAATGTCTATCTTGCCCATGCCTTCAGTTGAGATCCCGCCTCCCACTGCTCTGTGCGGGATTAAAGAGAATCTCTGAACCAGAATAATTAAAAGTTATGAGTCAAAAGCCTCCTGTTCTGGTGGCCTATCAAAAGTAATTTTAGGTGGGTATAGCTATGCAAAATCCTTTGAAAGGAAACAGCCTCTTTCAGTTGTTTCACCTGTTGGACACTTTATATTCCACTTTGCATAGCTAAATATCTTAAATATGTAAAATATGCTTAATGTTGTTAAAAGTGATCATTGTGTTCTTATTTTATTTGAAAAACCTTTTACTCCTGCACCATAAAAATAAAAAAAATTGCACAGAAACCAAATATAAACTACATATGAGTGCGATATGACTGGTATTCATCTAACTTTTTCAGATTCTGCTCTTGACTTTAAAGAACTACTTTCACTGAGCCTCATGATGAATCAGCTGATCAGAGGGAGAGCGAGATAAAGGAGTGGCCGGAGACGCCGGTTCGAGAGAGAGAGAGAGAGGCATGAGGCCGCACTGCACTTTTGTTTGTGTTGTTTTATCAAGGTTAAAAATGGGAAAGGAGTAAGAGGGAACCGGCTGAACGGTAAAAATAATATTTAATGAAACAAAAAGACACACAAAACAAATGCACACATGGCAGCTGCATGTGGCTCTTTCTCTCTCTCAAACTGCCGCATCCCTCTGCACATATGCCTCTCCTCAGCTGATTTGCCGATTGGGGTCTGAGCGTGCGAAGTCACAGATTGGACACGGCTGGTGCTTAATCAGCTGATCAGCAGGAGAGCAAGATTAAGGAGATGCTGGTTAGAGAAATTGACGCACATGGCCGCGTTGCATATGTGTCTGTGATTGTTTATGTTTGTTTTAATTTGAGTTTTTCATTAAAACTTTGTTTACATTTCAGCCAGTATATATATATATATATATATATATATATATATATATACACTGTATATATATATATATATATATATATATATCCTTCTGATCTGCATTAAATTGACATTTTATATAGAACAGAGGATGCTGAATCACTTTCAATAGACTAAAGCAACAATAACTAACAATAGACCAGAGCATTGAGTTTATATCCAAATACTGTATTAACGTTGCGATAAACATCTAAATCTAATTGTGCATAAGTGACATTCATTGCTAAGTGTTAGAGTCTGGTGTGGTAGGTGCTGTTTGGAGGAGACAGATTTGTGGTGCTTTGTTATAGAGTTTCCATTTACAGGCTTGACAGCCTAAGATTTGTGTTGTGCATTCTATATGGTCAGGATCTAATTTTGGATGTGTTTATGTGCTAGCGTCTGTTTTAGTAGGAGTCCATCATCACAAGCGTATATGTGCAATCGATAAAAAAGACTTTCACTTCAGTTACAGCAAGTGCATTTCAGACAGCTCTGCAATACTGGAGGTGACCATTCAATTGATAATGATCTGCACCCTTCTGAAGCCACACACACACACACACACACACACAAGCATACACCCTAGGTGCTTACATTTACAATCATACTTGACTGACTGAGTGGGTGAAAATCTATGATGCCTAATTGTCTTTTGCATGACAGATTCCTTGTTAGAGTGTAATTAGGAGAAGGGCATAATGATGAGAGTATGAGAGATATAATTCACCCAGTAGAGTATCCTCCTCTCTCACCCTTCAGCAAAGGAGTAATGCAGAGACTGTGTAAATTATGTCAAGGCATTTAATAAGCAAACACATTGCATGTATATTGCTTTATATATTATCAGGGAAAGCACATTCAAGTACTTTTCCATATACGTAACTCTCCAGAGGACAAAGCACATCTTACATAGCATCATAGCTCTTATCCATATTGTTATACAAACATAAACTAAACAAATAAAACATATACAATAAGAACATATACAAAACATAAACCATTTGTAGATGAAACTGACACAGTATTGTTTTTGTTTAAAAAAATACAAAATAAAAAAATTAAAGGGAGGGTCGATGGGAGTAATTGAATCAATACATTTTGTCTTGTTTTGTTGAAATGTATTTCTGCAGTTTCAAAGAAAGAGCCATTTTCACCATAATATCGTTTATAGCATTACAAACATGAAAGATCTTCCATGCAAGCTGTTTCAAGCTGTAGCAACTTCTTTGTTATCCACTTACACTCTGTAGTTTGGAATAAGTTTACGCTTATAATGTAAAAGTCCCTGGATACATAAACTTGGTGCTATTTGAAAGGTAAGAATCTATGCAGAACTTCCTCACATTTGCATTTATGTTAAATAAAATATCATGACTTGAAAACCTCTATGTTGCAAATGAGCGCAACCTTATGGTATTTATGTAGAAATATAAATATAAAAATAAAAAATTTCCAAATACCACTAAAATAAATTTGCATATATCAACAGTAACAGTTGCAACAATAATGTGGCAGTTCTTGTTGCTATAACACCACAGTTCGAACAATTATCAAAATAATCTCAAAGTGAAATATAATATCTGTAAGACAACAAAGGCAAAGGTCTCTTATCAGCTCCAGTTACTGCTTCTGTAAGCCCCAAGTAGTCACAAACTCTATGTTAGCCATTTTCTACTTGACTGTGAGCTTGCTTGGGTTAAAAATTTAATGTTATGGTTGGGTTATGTCTCAGATAACCAGAACAAAATATGCAGTTTGGCAAAAAAGCATTAGCATCAGGACCCGCACCACCCGACTACATGACAGCTTCTTCCCACAAGCAATAAGACTTTTGAACACATGATCTCTCACGATCTACAATCAGCACTGCACTTTATAAATCCTCATTCTGTCAATATATTCTCCCAATTCAGTTAGTGTATATATATATATTTATACCCGTATCTAGTGTGTGTATTCTACATTGTGTGTATTGTGTACATTTGTTATGTAAATTGTTGTGTAGGTATGTGTACATTTGTTATGTAAATTGTTGTGTAAGTTTGTTATGTAAATTGTTTTGTGTAATATGTTGTTTATTGTAAAGTGGTTTATGTCTCGTCACTGTCATTACTGCTATGTTGCTCGGAACTGCACACAAGAATTTCACCTGCTGTTGCACTCGTGTACACAGTAGTGTGACAATAAAGTGATTTGATTTGATTTGATTTTGAAACATATCATCTACAAACAATGGTCTCAAGAATAACTTTATCATTTCTGGTATGATTTACCATGTGTACTGGACCACTCTGAGCATTGATCCCGACGCTGAGAATCCCAGCTTTACAGCAACACCAATATTTAGCGTCTGGTAAACTCAGAGGCTGAGATATTAAACAAAACATTGGGGAAGGTGCGTGAGATCACAAAATAGACAAAGCCTATGGACTAGCACATGGTGAGTGCACAGCTATGTTTGAGCGCCACCTGCATTTCAGATCTTTATGTTGTTATGAAAGGTAATAAATGAAAAAATATTTTCCTTAGTACTTGCTGCCATGTAGTGGAATGAACTAATACTTTTTATATGGACATCGAGCAAATAGAGCCTGAATTACAGGCTTTCAAAAGCTTTCAACTGAAAAAAAATGGAGTGATTATTTGCAATAGGTGTAAATAGCACCAGTCACATAGCACCCCTATATACATTCCTATAGTCTGGTGTAAACACAGAAATTAAAGACAAACTGCACCCTCAAGTGTCACAGGGTGTAATGACAATTTGGATCAGGCATGTGCCCTGGGATTTGAGACTGGGCAAGCATCAAAGATTTTTAATACACATTATTAAACGTTGTGCCCAAAACACATTATATGGGTGAGTGCAATTTTGCAGATATGTTATTGACGTACATTTTTGCCTTATAACCCAGCAGTCAATGGAAACAATTATGTCACAGTGGTGGACTATTCCTCATATCACACAAATGAGCCAAGCATGTTTGAGTCCTTTAAACAATACAATGAATTATAGTGCTAGAAGAGCTTGTTTTGGAATACAACAAAAAAGAAAAAGAAAATATTGCCAGTTCCTAGTAGGCTATATGTTTTAATGTCACTCTTCCCACATTAGAGCCACTGGAATGGACAGCAGCAATTAACTAATCTGACCACTAAAGACAACAATCTTCATCTGAATGTACAAAGAAAATGTAACATAGACATGACTACATTCCTTAATTTTGTTTTTTAAACAGACACAGTGCCCTAACTTAAGAACTATTAAACAGACATAACACAAGAAGGACATGATTGCCAGATCACCACTTCATAGCCTCAGAATAAACAAAAACAATGACCTAATATCTATGACCTAGTATTACCTTTACTTGAACACAAAATCCATGCATCTCTTCTTACGAATGAACATCTCCATCACTTTGTTGTAAAAGTCAATTTTTCGATAGCCTCTCTTTCTCGATTTTTAGCACTTAATAACGCATTAGTTACGTGAACTTGAACGTGTTGACACAAAACTAAAATCTAGGCAATCAGATAGCGAGACTGAAGAAAGGAGCTTCTGACTAGCTTACTCATTTTGGTAAGCATGCTTACCTTGGCCATTTGTAGCAGGCGAGAATTAATGTACAGTGTTTAAGGAAAGGGCGGTAAACAATGCTTTGAATCAAAGAAAGTGTAACATAAAGAGTTTATACCTGAGGGCGGCTGTCTGTGCTCCTCAAATGAGATGAAAGATTATGAATTTGAATGAAAACAGTAGTTTACATTAACAATTACATTTACAGTTTTAATAGTGTCATTTGTGGCACTGCTTACCTTGCTTATGTGGACAACGCATCCCTGGTGTGGATGTGCTTTTTTCTTGCGGTGGAGCTAGGTTCGATTATGCCTTTTTGCCCCACCTTTTCCCTTCCTTTTTCCAGTCTCTGCTATTAATATTTCATTTAATACTACTTATAATAATAAATTAAACTGAATATAAAGTTTGATTGCCTTGCAGTGATTTGATAACAGTAACGGTTGGGCGAATTTGAGAGAAATGTTTGATCAGGGTAAAATTAACCATGGTTTTACTATCTGGTAATCTGATAGTAAATATGTTTTTGGTGGAAGCCATAGTTTTAATGCAATTAACAGTAATACTACAGTAATATGGTGCTAATATGGTACATGTTTTAATTTTGTGGTTACTATGATTTTACTACAGAAATACCATGGTGATCATAATGTTAATGTAGTAAAAGCATGGTTAATTTTTTTACGGAAAGGTTGGGGTTAGGTTTAGGGGTTGGTGTAGGATGTCTGTGAGACTTTAAATTAAATGAGAGTAAATAGCATATATCGCTATTTGCACTTAGTGCAAACAGCCTCTGCCATACAAAATAAATAAATAAATAAATAAAGTCTGTTCATTATAAGCTTGCAAACCTATAAAATATGAATTGTTAATTATTGTAATGTTTTTTTGTTTCTGATTTGGTTGGATCCTGTAAAAAGAGACCAATATTTTAGTCCACTATGCGTGCAGTGTGAGCTTTTAAATTTGGGTGTGAAATATTGCAGATGTCAGACAAAATATGCAGCAGTTTTAGGGGTTATAGGTTTTTTTTACCTTCTTTCTCTCTTTTTTCCCCACATACAGCCAGAATTATTCTTGAAATCACTGTTGATTATAACTTATAAATAATACATTCGGATGTATATGCCATAAATAGTGCACATAACACTTTTCAGAAAACCTCAAGATCTAATACTCTTTTTAGAACATTAAAAATTCCCTTTCAAAAGTATTGAATTTCCATGCAACTACAAAAAAAGGATCATGCATATCACCACGTTGTCTCCAGCATATTATATATATATTTAAAATAAAAATAAAGACATCAATCAAATCAGTTAGTAATTAATTAATCGCCAGCAATCATGGGAGAGTTTTATGTGGTTGAATCTACAATGACAAAATGGAGTGTAAAATTAAGTGTGTTTGTGGGCCTGTGCGTGAGAGTGTGTGAACAACAGTAAAGTGAACATTCGATTATATCCAGACGTGGCACCATAATGCCGAGTTCTGGCGCCCAGATCCAGACCTTCTATATGGAAACTGTTAAAGAATGATTATGTCATCAGGAAATTTTTCCCTTTCCATGATCTAGAACAAGTGACTAATTCTGTCTTAAATATAAACAACATTTCTCATCCCATTTTCCCCTCTTGCCCTTCCTCTAGTCTTACTTAAGCATCATTCAGTGAACTACTTTTCTTTTATTGAACAAAGTGCATAACAATATTAATATATGAATGAATAATTATGTAATTTTAGGCATATCTGTATAAATGTAAGAAATAAATATAGATTTTAAAGTCAATGACAGTTGTTTTGGGAGATGATTTTGTTCAGTTCCTCAAGTTATTACATTGTGATAAAAGATTATAGAGACAAGCGTTTTTGTGTGTGCGCTTAAATTAATTGTGCAAAATAAGACCAGAATGTGCATTAATATATTAGGGTCGGTTTTAATTGCCTGAAAGAGTGCAATTGGGTATCAATAATTAGTTTGCTCCTGCTTCATATTTTGTCTGTCAGGGTCCATAATTGTTCACAACAGCACTTTAACACATCTAAAGTGCATCTATTTTTGCTGCAACAGCAAATAGTGATCTTCCCTTGTTTTATTCATTATGTATGAGTGGCAATGCAATGCTATCTCAAGTCTTGTGTCCTTTAATGGCCCCCTACAAAACAACCATTGTTTATGAATAAATAATAGTGTTGCAGCTTAGCTCAACGACTCAGAGCTTCCGCAATGGAGACCAATGGTCAGCATGCATCATCAGATACCATTTCAGGGTCATTAAGTTAACAGAGTGCTATACTTTGTCATTGGACACATATTTAACTGTAATAAAAAAGACCATGGCATGTAGTTGTTTCAATGAATCGCATAATGGAAAACTGCATGGCAAGTCCAATGCATAGCAAGTCCAAACAGTGAGATTATATGTGATTCTTCAATTAGAATAACTTTTCTGTCATCTAGGATGATTTTAAGGGGGGAAAATCTGTTATGAGAAAAATGTATCAAAGTAATGTAGAAGCATAGATTATAATAGGTTTACTATTTGTATTGTGTATCTTTATTTATTTATTTGTGTTTTATTTATGTTGAAAGTTTATATTTGCTAGATGATAACTATTTTGGATTGTGTCCAACCCTTCTATTTAATTTCCTCTCTACGGCAAATTCATAAAAAAGTGTAAAAATCTTTTTCTTAAAAACTAAATTTTTTTATTATTATTATTTAGTAAGTATGTGTAAAATTAGCATTATTATAACGAATAATTGTTGTTCCCAATAATGCTTTCATTAACATTACAGCAAGTGCTTTAGAGAACATGTTTTCCCCCAAAACTGTATTTGGTTATGATGACAAGGAGAAGTGACTGGATATTTTGGGGGGTTACAAACTGATAATTACAAGGGTTTTATGCTATAAATATGATTTATGAGGACATTTCTAGTGTCCTAATAATTAAAATCGCTTAAAAAAAAATATGTGTGTGTGTGTATGTGTGTGTGTCTGAGTTTATGAATGACAGAAAGAGACAGATCTTATGCAGAGACATACTGAAAACCCCTAGTTGGCTCAGGCTGCTGCTGGCTCAGATGTTTTTCTGATCGATCTCTACTGAGATGGCTCCCATGAATGACCTTGTCTGCGCTGCAGGTGTTATATTCAGCTCTGCAGTTCCAAACAGGGTGTTTTTGAGTGCACCAATCTGGCACTAGGAGCCTTATGTCATCATTCCCTGGAGGAAATGCAGCAGTTTCTGTCCCCAGCCTTTAGTCAGGGTTATGAAATCCTACAGGAAGTAACAAGGGAGGTCAAAGGGAGGTATGCGTAGCAGGAGAGGCTTAATGCTCTGTTAAGACTCCATCTAAACCAGGTGTAACGGTTTCTAAGAGTTGAAAACATTTGTTAAGATTACAGGTTGAAAGCAAATTTTCCATCTGACCACAGAACGTATTGACAGGATACACCAAGTCAAAGCAAATTTTTCCACATAAACCACTGTTTTATTGTGCCCGTGAGTCAGGTTTTAAGTATCTTTAAGTCATTTTCTGTAGTATTCATCTTTGAGTGCATTCACTGGCAACTGCACAAACGTCTATTAGGAGAGAACAAGAAAACATTGAGTATGAGCTAAATGCTCGAGTTTCTTTGATGACAAACAGCGCACTCTGGTGGATTTGTTAGTATGTTGTTTGGGCATTAAAGGAATAGTTCACCCAAAACATTTAATTCACTCATTATTCACTTATCATGATGTCATCCAAGATGTGTATGACTGGCTTTCTTCAGCAGAACACAAATTAAGACTTTTAGAAGAAGACAGCTCTGTAAGGTCCTTATAATGGATGTGCATGAGTGTGAGCACTTTGATGGTCCAGAAGTCACATTTAGGCAGCGTAAATGTAATCCATGCAATCGATCAATGAATGTCTTCTAAAGCAAATTGCTAGGTTTATGTAAGAAACAAGATAATAATTCAAACGTTTTTAACTTTAAATCAGCGCTTCCATCCAGGGCTCTGACGCTGTTTGAAATGGCTGAACTCTCGCATGACGTGTGTTCTTCTGTTGTAAATGAGCGCCACTTATTTTTTTTAATTCGTTCAATGCCATACGAACAAGAGGTATTTATTCACAGTCACCATGATAATATGTTACATTGCCAAACAAAATATTTGACATACATTTTAGTTCCTTTAAAACTTTACATGTTTTCAGAGCTTTTTTTGTTATTTGCTTTTTCCAAAAGGTTTATACAGGATTCAAAGTCATTTATAAAATGAAAGAAATTTGGTTTACAAAGAGACAATTTTTTCTTGTGTATGTGGTATTATCCCAATAAAATAATCAGGTGTACTATGTATTGTTCTTTACATTCCAAAGGATCGTCTTCAAAATAAACATATCACATCAAAACATAGCACATCAAATACACTCATTTTTATCACACATCCTAGTTTTCTCTTAATATAGGTTTCTAAATCCTTGTAAAACAATCTTAAATAAGTACAATGATAATTTCACAAAATTTGTAGGTTTGTAAAATGTTCATGTTTAAATCTTTTAAAGACTTGTTTGGCTGGATAATCCTATGCAATATCTTGTATGATACTTCTTTAACTTTGTTATTTACACTAAATTTATTCTGTATTTCCACACTTTGTTCCAAGATATACTCCCAAATAAAGAAGACTAAAACCAATCTTGCTGCAGGAAACGCAAAAGAGCAAAGAGTATTCTTTATTACTACACTGATGTTTTAAAACATAAACATTTTCAATATAAAGATGTTCACAAATATCATTGATGTTGACTTCCACTGAACAGGAATTTCTTAAAAGTATAAACGCACTTTTTCAAACTGCATTAAGAACAATGGCAAATTCCTTAAATCGGTTATTGAAACTTTCCCTGAATCTCAGTACATGACAACAAAAAACTTTTGGAATTTATTTGCTGCCTAACAAAAAAAAAAAAAACTAAGAAAATCCCTTCATTAAACCAAGAATGATAGAACAATTATTTGTTTTTTTGAATGATATGTCTTTGTTATTCCATATAAAGTAGCTGTGTGGTGAAAAATTGTGCTTGTATACAAGATTTTATGCTAGCAGGGCTTGTTTGTTAAAACTGGCCAATTTGATGGGAATTATTTCAGAAAAGTTACACTTCAACAAAAATTGTAGACCAGCAAGTGTATTAAATAAAGTTTTAGGATATACATTCCAATATTTTTCCTATTCTTCATAAACTCTATCAACCATTTACCTTTGAAAGTGTCATTGAGTGTTACAAAAAAGTCCCTCTTGCCCTTTAGTGTTACAAATTACTTTTTTAAAATAATGTTCAAATCAAATCAAATCACATTTATTTATACTGCACATTTAAAAACAACCATCGTTGACCAAAGTGCTGTTCACTGGTATCACAGGCAAGACAGTATAACAGAAATAAAAGATAGGTAAATGGGCAATTTCACAGCTTAACCATGATTTTAAGGTAAACTAAAAGATAATGAAAATAAGAAAGTTTTAAGCAATGATTTAAAAAGAGATAGAGAAGAGGCGGTCTTGAGGTAATCCGGTAAACTGCTCCACAGATTGGGGCCAGTGAGACAAGAAGCATGATCACCTCTATGCTTCAACTTGGATCTAGGAACAGACAGAAGTCCACGATCCCCGGATCTTAGTGATCACTTTGGGTTAGGCAGGCGAACCAAATCACAGAGATAATGGGGTGCCAGAATGTTTGAGGATTTATAGACAAATGTTAAAATATTAAAATCAATTTGAAATCTGATGCAAGGAGATTAGGATGGGAATGATGTGTACATATTTACGACTGCCAGTTAAAAGTTGTGCCGCAGTATTTTGGACCATCTGCAGGCAGGATGGAGCTGATTGGTGGAGGCTATGTTTTTTTCCTTTAAATGAAATCATAAAGCATCTTGTCCAAATCCTTAATCACTTTAGGTGGTACATATAGTGACAATGAAATATACTTTTCTTTATATGCATTTCCAAAACCTGAGTGAATAACAAAAATAAATTAGGAGAAAGAGGGCCTCCTTGTCTGACACCTTGATTAATATTAAAGCTTTGAGACGTACCATGTGCAATTTTGACAGAACTATTACACCCACTGTAAAGAGTTTTAATTACTTTCAAAAAAAAATATCTCCAAAACCAAATAAATTCATTTCAAATATAAACTTGTGATTCACTGCATCAAAAGCTTGATAAAAATCAATAAACAAAATGAATCTATCATCCTTAGTCAAATGATTATAATCATATCTAAGACCAGTCTTAATATTATTCCTAATATGCTGGCCTCGCATTAAACCAGACTGCTCTTCATCTATTATTTTATTAAGATTAATTATTTTGGCAAAAATCATTGCAAAACATTTACTGTCATTATTAAGTAAACTAATGGGCATCCAATTTTAAATAAATAATTAGTCCTTTTTGGGTTTCAGAATCGATGTTAAAACTGCCTATTTTAATGAAGCATGTGATTCACCCGTCTGAATCACTTCTATAAACACAATCAATAGGAAGGGTGCAAGTTCTTTAGAAAAAGCCTTGTACATCTCCCAAGTTAACCTGTCATTAAGCATTTGTTTTGAAACTGAGGCAAAGTCACTGTTAGGTTGTTCCAGACCAAATAAATATTTTGTATTTTTCTCCCCTTTTTCAAACCATTTAAGTCTAGACCTTATAAATGCACCTCTGGCTTTATCTTCATAAATACTATCTAATTCAGGCTACATTAACCCGGATACATTTGAAAACGGCGTTTTTCGTTTCAAAACGCTCTCTGTCCACACTAACGTTTTCAAGTGTTTTCCAAAATGTGCTCATACACACTGAAACGTATGAAAATGCTTAATTCGTTCACGGCGTATGCGGAAAATCCCGCTGCATGTACGGTCTGAAATGCAATTGTCCTCGTGTACCATCACTGACAACAATTCAGAGTAAACTTCCCTTCACCTTTGAAGGAATGCAATGTGAAGGTTGTTCAAAGTGACATTTATTTTTTAACAACGCTATCAAAATGATTATCAGCCACAAAAGCGCCGCTATAACACAGGCCGCCATTTTGATTGTTATGGTTGGAAAGATCACATGAATAAAAATGTGTCTTAATTTTCCAAAGCATCCGTTTCACAGTCCACACTACAACTTGAATTCATCCACTTTGGAGTGCGTTTCCACTTTGGAGTGCGGTTTTTTTTTTTAACTCATTACTTGATTAAAATAACATAACATATCGAGAGGCAAAACATACAGATACATTTTAAAATGTACTCTGAATTTGATAAAATGTGTTTACTCTTTATATTAACATACAGTATATATAAAAAATTACAAACAGACTGAAGATTTATTGTATTAATATATTATTTAATATGAATAACAAGTAAGGCCCAAGTATTTTAAAAGTGCATAGGTGACATGTTTCTGCGACAGCCCCAGAGC
The DNA here is from genome assembly GCA_032164185.1 of Moxostoma hubbsi. Taxonomy (NCBI): domain Eukaryota; kingdom Metazoa; phylum Chordata; class Actinopteri; order Cypriniformes; family Catostomidae; genus Moxostoma; species Moxostoma hubbsi. Next base: position 11,936,787 of record JAVLUX010000019.1, read on the forward strand.
TCCGACACTCAGTGTATACGTCAGCATCCGAATTCACTCTATACAGATATAGTGCTAAATGTTTACATGGTTAAGTACAGTTAATCAGCCTGAAGTAGCTTCAAGTAAATCCACGACGCCATCTTGGCCTCCCAATAAGATCCAATCTGAATTCTCGAATTTTCAGAATTTATGTCACACGACAGCAACGTAATGCTTCAGCTGCTGGCAGGAAGCGCTTTTTAAAAGTAAATGATGTTTTAATTATCTTTTTTTTTATTTACACACATATGGATTGCTTCAGAAGACATTTATTGATCAACTGGAGTTGCATGGATTGCTTTATTGCTGCCTAAATACGACAAGTTAATTGGAGACACTAAATTGCCCGTAGGTGTGAGTGAGTATGTGTATATCTGTGTGTGTTGCTCTGTGATGGACTGGCCTCCTGTCCAGTGTATTAACCTGCCTTTGGCTCAAGACACCTGGGACATGGATTTATGATATATTAAAAATATATAAAATAAAAAAATAGATATATTTTTAATAAAAATAACAGAGATGCTCAATCAGAAAGAAAACAATGCCATGATGCCTTAGAAATGACAAAAAAACAAAACAAAACAAAAAAACAGAAGCAGATTAAAAGAAAATACAAAAAATAAAAAACAATATTAGTGCTGAGGAGTTGCCCTGTTATAGACTGTCCACCTGCCCAAGGTGTTTCACCTCGAGACAGCTGGTTTAGGCTCAGCACTACCCATGAGCCTGCATAGGACAAGTGGCTATAGAAGATGGATGGATGGATGGAGCTGAGGAAGTAATAAAAGCCCTAAAGGGATTATACAAAGTAATTTCCCAAATCAAATCAAAGTTTAAATTAAATCATTAAGTTCTTATTTTATAAAGAAATTGAGGAACAATAAAAGACAAAAAGTTAAAGAAAACAAGAAAAAAATATATACATATATATATATATATATATATATATACATATACATATATATATATATATATATATATATATATATATATATATATATATATATATATACACACACACACACACACATATATACACACATATACATACATATACATATATATATATATATATATATATATATATATATATATATATATATATGATCTATATTAGTAACATCTCACAGAATATAAACTAAATATTGGAATTCTAACAGCAATTCTGAAAATGTTGGCAATTTGTTGCGGAATTTCTGTTTGTGGTTACATGTGCGTATTGTTACAGTCAGTCCGTCTACGCACCACGCACAGTCATCTACTGACGCGTGACGCAGCTGCCATGAGAACTACAAATCCCGACTTGCCCTCTAAACCGACCACATCCCGGGAGAGAAGGGGTCGGCATCGAACCTGTGTTTACTTCCGGATTTCCTGTATATGGCAGAGCTTGAAATCAGCCACTCCAGTTGCCCTACAACCTCGGCAAGTGCCCTGTGCCCCGAAAACGGCGGGAGCCCATTTAAGAGCCTCTCCGCTTAAGCAGGATGGTTTTGTGACCGGAGAGCCGCCATACTCCGGCCCAGCAGTAGGGAGATTACCGCAGCTTTAGACGACCATTCAAGACAGAAAGTATCCTTCTGCCACCCTTCGCCAAACGTCAAAGTCAATGCGGTCCTCGACCGGAGTGCTGGAGCTCATCCACCGGCCCCGCCGTCACCTTTCACGCGCTTGTTATTAACACACTTTCATTCGCAAAAAGGCAAGTGTCGGAGATTAAAAACACATCCCAGCCCAAATAAAGACTGTTAGCTTGGGCTACCCGGATAAATAGAGGGGGAACGGTTGCTCTGGTTGGATTTATCCCTTTCAGTCATAATGGAGTGGTTAATGGGGTGAGTAAACACGATGTAACACTATTACACTTGCGCTAACCGGCTGTCTAAATTTGCACTAATATGTATTTGGTGACGGATCTATACTCTGTTCATTTAGCGTTTCCTATCGCTAAACCACTATGACGATGTTTGTTGGACTAAAACTTGACGCAATTAGTCAAATTTGCCCAATTGTAGCTACAAATTGAATGGTCTGAGTCAGTGGTTCCCATCCCTGTTTCTGGAGGCCCCCCAACACTGCACATTTAGCATGTCTCCCTTTACTGACACACCCAATTGAGGTCTTGGAGTCTCCACTAACGAGCTGATGTATTGTATCAGGTGTGCTTGATTAGGGAGATATTTAAAAATGTGTGGTGAAACCACTGGTCTTAGTTATTATAGAGGGATTGAGCTGTCCAAGTGCAGATGTGTGTTTACCAGATGGAGGCAGCTCTACGCGCGTCTCGTTAAAAAAAAAAAAAAATGTTCAACCTATTTAACATTTTCAGTACTATGACGCAAAAATGTCAGTGTAAGCGCGTTTCAACAGATCGCGTGCTTCAATCTGCCTCATGATGCGCGTGCAATCATCACCACCACCACCACCACCATCATCATCATCATCATCGATGTTACAGTGGCTGCGAATATTATGGTTAGCACATCTCTGATCTTTTGCTCTAAATGACATGTCTTTTTGAAAACGGCACTATCTAAATACAACAAGCATCAGCCAATGCCTGATAGTATGAGAATGTTGCATGAATGATTATGCCAGTCTTTGACCTTTAAACCCTCTCTGCTAGAATCCTATCCTTCACCTGCAGAGAGCATCTGAGAGGGTGTTAAATGACCTTGACCTGTGCTGACATTACAACACAAAAAAGAGCTTGCATTTGCACTTGCATGACATTTGCATCAGATGAGCCAAATCTAATTGATTAACCCATTGTTGCATTGTTATTCTATTAAGTAAATATATGATTCAATAATGCGTTAAGGTCCGAAGTAAGGAGAGCTGTCCGCAATCCCTTGTGCAAGTTTTCAGATAGTTCATGATTTGAATTTGTGTTTCAAACTAATTCATACCTATAAACTTCTCTTTGGCTATATGTAAATAAGCTACTTTGACAAGTAAAACTGGAGCTGTTCGTCTTGTACTTGGATTTGGTTGTTAATCAGACACTGTTTAAAGATCCCATGAAATGGCTTGACAAGTGCAGTTTTCTTTCTTGTGTTGTTGTATTTCCTATGGAAACAGGAAGCTCTTTTTTTTTTATAGTGAATAGGCGTTAGTTTTCATCACAGCTTTCAACCTTAATATGCTACTTTCTGTTGCTAGTAAGTGGTAGGGGGAGTGATAATATAATTCTAGATAGCCTTTTGATTGGATAGAAATTTTTATATGCTCCTGAGTGCAAGATGAGTCAATATCAATATGTTTGTCTGTTTCCTGGAAGAACATCATACATTTTAAATTATATCTCTGGCTGAAGTGAATTTGGTCAACTTTTAAGAGCACACTAGCATAAAGAAGTCATCAGAGCTCACTAAAAGCAGTAAAATGGCTTTTTAAAATGAACTTTTTAAAATGTTTATTTAGGCATGACGGTTGGTTTTTGCACATTGCACTGAAGTGTTCTTGGGCTTTGTGGTTGTTACCAATAGGCTGATGTGAATTTTATGTTTAAAAATCTTCTCAAGCGCTCAATGTTTTGTGGCATTGAGTGCATTGTACTAAAGCCTTGTTCTTTAGAGTCTATCTGGAACGTAACCTGATGACAGTATGACCCAGGTTTACATTCCTGTGTCTGCCCGCATCATAATTTGAGGGTGAATGATAATGTCTGTTACTTGTCTTTTGGTATTTTGCTTACTGTGCCTGTCCCCAGATGGCTGATGAGAGATGCGTCCAAATGTGAAAATCTCTACCTAACACCCTTTTGAGTTCAGTGTTTATGGCAGTCAGCCAGCAAATGTACAGCGAAAGCATTAATGATCCTGTTTCATTGGCTTGTTTATATCATCTGAGGTCCACGCCAAACTCCAGTGAAACATAAACAGTGGTGGTGGTATAGTGGGCTAAAGCACTGAACTGGTAAGCAGAAGGTTGTTGGTTCGATCCCCACAGCCACCACCATTGTGTCCTTGAGCAAGGCACTTAACTCCAGGTTGCTCCGGGGGGATTGTCCCTGTAATAAGTGCACTGTAAGTCGCTTTGGATAAAAGCGTCTACCAAATGGGTAAATGTAAATATAAAAAAGGATTCTGATATTGAACGCAATGCGCTCTGGTTTCACTTTAATTTATAATCGTGTGATAATTTAACAATGGCAAATGTTCTTGGTAATTGCAGATTCGTACCAGCAGTGTTAATGACACACAGTGTTGATTCAGAGGAAAATATGCCTGCTTACTCCATTTTTGTGGGCATGATAGAATAGAGAAACACAGAATCCTAACGGTCTTCCTTCATGCGAGATAATAGCTTATGGGTTTAATCGGAAGGGTCTTCCTTCATGCAAAATAAGGGCTTGTGGGTTTACTCAGAGAGCCTTAAAATAACACAGTAAAAAAAAAAATTGTCTTCAATTCTTAACTTTCCTATTATATTATATTAAATTATATCAGGTTGGCTGGGTTCCAAAAACAACAGTGTAAATGTAACACGGACCAAGACTAAAGTTGACCAAAAAAAGAGACAATATTTTAAGTATTTGGAAATTATATTTTATATTTAAAGTATTATTTCATAAGTTTTTAAAGCCTTAAAGGAAATCATGTATCCCTATTTTAATATATAATTCTAAGCTAAATATAAATAAATGACTTTTAAGATGTATGAAGTACCTTACGTATGACAATTAATCGTAAAAGCCCTAAAACAGGCAATTAATTGTCATAATTGCAATTATTTGTTAATCATGACAGCCACAGTGGTATGCTACATGTGCTTTCTCAAAACATGCTGTCTGCCTGGAACCCGCCATGGCTTCCACTGCTGTAATACAGAAATAAATCCAAAGATGGTGTTTTCTCTGTTATCGTGGAGGCATATTCCAGATCATTGCATATGAGTTTAGAAAGTTTTCATGCCCAAATATGTCTCCCTCTTTGCGCCAGTGGAGGGTGAGGAGGAGAGGAATTGCCTATTTCATATCTCCTGCTCCTGGCGCAGAATACTGACAGTCTATCAGTTGTAAGTGTCTTTGATGTAAGGGTGTGGCTCAGGCAAGCACAGGTTTAGGCAGTTCAGCACTCCACAGCAAGAATGTGTGTAGGATGGTTAGCAAATGAAATGCAATCCTGGTGTTTGACAGGCACCAAAGCCATCACATTTTGAAGTGTTGTGATTATAATTAAATTAAAAGTGAGAAAACTGTTTCAGTCTTATCATTTATGTCTTTGAAATTTAGACTGGACATTGAGGGAGGGCCCAACACTGTACCAAATCTGTTTATCATACAAAAGTTAAAAAAAAACATGTTTGCATTTAAACTCCATTTTTCACAATTCCTGACATTTAATTTTAGAAAACTTTCCATTTCTTATTTGAGTTAGGATCACTATTTTAAGAATATGAAATGTCAGAATAATAGTAGAGAGGATGATTTATTTCAGCGTTTCTTTCATCACATTATCAGTGGGTCAGAAGTTTAAATACACTGTCAGTATTTGGTAGCACAGCCTTTAAATTTTTTTAATTTGTATCAAACGTTTTGGTAGCCTTCCACAAGCTTCTCACAATAAGTTCCTGGAATTTTGGCCCATTCCTCTAGACAAAACTGGAGTCAAGTTTGTAGGCCTCCTGCTCGCACATGCTTTTACAGTTATGCCCACAAATTGTCTATCAGCTTAAGGTCAAGGCTTTGTGATGACCACTCCAATACCTTGACTTTGTTGTCCTTAAGCCGTTTTGCCATACCTTTGGAGGTATTCTTGGGGTCATTGTCCATTTGGAAGACCCGTTTGCAACCAAGCTTTAACTTTAACTTGACAATTCCTGGCTGATGTCTTGATATGTTGCTTCAATATATCCACATAAATTTCCTTCCTCTTGATTCCACTTATTTTGTAAGTGCAACAGTCCCTCCTGCACCAGTGCACCCACACAACATGATACCAGTACCCCCATGCTTCATGGTTGGGATGGTGTTCTTCAGCTTGCATGACTCCCCTTTTTCCTCCAAATATAATGATGGTCATTATGGCCAAACATATACATTTTTGTTTCACCAGACCAGAGGACATTTTTCCAAAAAGATCATTGTCCCCATGTGCACTTGCAAACTGTAGTCTGGCTCTGTTATGGTGGGTTTGGAGCAGTGGCTTCTTCCCTACTGAGTAGCCTTTCAGGTTATGTCGATTTAGTACTCATTTTACTGTTGATATAGATACTTGACCAGCTGTTTCCACCATCATCTTCACAAGGTCCTTTGCTGTTGTTCTGGGATTGATTTGCACTTTACGCACCAAACTACATTCATCTCTAGGAGACAGAATGCATCTCCTTCCTGAGCGGTATGATGGCTGTGTGGTCCCATGGTGTTTATACTTGCGTACTATTAAAATTAAAAATTAGCTTTAATGACGTCAACCTATGTGTATGTAAACATCTAACTTAAACTGCATATTTAGCTGTAACCAATTAAAAAAATTGTTTGTGTTTGATTGGAGGCACAGTCTTTGATGTCAGCAACAACAGATATGGGAAACGTTTTCTCCCTTTTAAAAAGTTATTTTTGCCATTCTAACTATGCACAATTATATGTTGCATTTTCATACAGTATTTGCATTTAGCATTGTCCCCTGCTTTCAGTGACCGTATTAGAACAGAACTGCAACCCACCAGTTGAGAACTAAATATTTATGTTACATGAGAAAAAAATTGGGGACTCGTCCGGAATGTAAACCACAGATCTTTTTCACCTGAAACAAGACTTGAACCCTTATAGTAAAGCACATATGTTTACAAGTTGTCTCACTTGTTGTTGCACACTGTTAGAGGATGCTGCATTTGATGAACAACTTACTTTAAGCCATAATAAAGTAGCCTTGTATGTTCTTTTAGATAGGCAGGTGAGTTATATGAATACATTCCCAGGCATACTTCATACGGAAAGGTGGGCATTCTCATGACCCAAATTTATTTGTTTAGACCCAAACAACTGCAAAAATTCTCAACTCTTGTTTTGTTAAACAAGCACCACTAAAGCACAAGGAACAAGTTTTTTTTGGTACAGGCTATATAGCAGTTACAGTTGAAAACAGCCACCTGACTCACTTCAGTATTACTCATTTATCTATCTCGATCTCACTCTCACACACACTCTCTCACACACACATATTAGTTCAGCGTTTTGATTATGATGTCTCCCTTGCTACTGTGGAAATATGGAATAGACGGTAAAAAGTCCAGACACGTGCTTCAGAATCTCACTGGATGTATTTGCGTGTTTCTTGCCTATTTTATTTTCTTCTGTTCATACTGAGGATTCGGACATCCTTTTCGATTAAAATACTGCTTTTGGCATACTAGCCTAAATTGTATGGAAGTTTCAAGAACTGAACCGAATGCTTTTTAATACAATTGTGAAAGAAATGAAGCAAAAGATTGGCCTGGCTATGTTTGTTTGGCATTCCTCAGATATGGTCAGCAGTGGATTTCACTGCAGCATCAAATAGGCATACTCGCACTAGGTAAAAAGATATGCCTCCAGTTGACCCTAAAATAAAGTAGGCTTTATTTTCTGTAGTATGGAAGCATATTTTTCCCAGTACAGCACCCAGCTGAATGCCTATGGGAGAGCTCGTCTCATGTACCTCCTCTCTTAGAGCTGAATAATTGGGCACATAGATGTAGTGTTGGTTGAACGAGAGAAAGATAGAAGGAATACCCTTGCTAAATATGTGTATCTTCATGTGGATCCGATCCATTGTTTGTTCTGCTCTGATGCAAGCCGTCTTAGTGTGATGGGTATTAGTTGACAGTTTCCTCCACTAGCAAGCAAAACGAAAGAGTTGTGCAGTACCCACATGCTGGCCAAAGAAGGCAAAAGAGAAGTCTGGAGCAGTGAGCTGAATGTGACAGACCTCTGGTGTCTGTGTGGGTCTGGTATGCAGGACCTGAGGAGCTCTTTTGACAGCTGGGGTTTACACAAACCTGATTACAGCCCGTGAGCTTGCTTTGTTGCCCACGTTTGATATATCAGTTTCTTTCTCCGTGTTTAGTTCTTAAGCACAGGGTTTATCTGTGATTAGACTAATATATTGTCTAGGCCATCGGCATTGACCAATAAATTTGTCCGCTAGGCCAACTAACCAGAAATTGTAATTCCGCCTATTGTCAAAATGGATCAACAGCCTTGTTAATGGATAAGGCATAATTTCTTTTTTTTTTTTTTTTTTTTGCAACTGCATTATAAGAACCAATAATGCAGTTGCCTCAAGAGTTAAAGGTTCTTAAACATATTTCTGTTTTATATGCCATTTTATTATAGCTAGTGTTACCTGAAGCACTTTCTTTTTTCTTGAACATAGAGGTGAACTAATGTAGTGATTCAATATTTTGCATCAAAGCCAAACAAGGATTTGTTTTGGCATTATGAGCATTGTCAAAGAAACTAGTAATTTTCCAGTCTGAGGACATGAACATCTCTGAGTACAATCTCTGAATTGGTATTTCGAAATTACAGTAATTGCAACAGGATGTGAACACAGCATTAAAAGGATAGTTCACCCAAAAATGTAAATTCTCTCATCATTTACTCACCCTCATGCCATCCCAGATGTGTATGACTTTCTTTCTTCTGGAGAACAGAAATTAAGATTTTTAGAAGATTATCCTAGCTCTGTAAATCCATACAAAGTGAATGGTGACCAGAACTTTGAATCTCCAAAAAATCACATCAGTCAGCTTAAACGTTATCCATATAACTCCAGTGGTTAAAAGTGATATGAAAGGTGTGGGTGAGAAAAATAGAAATATTTAAGTAATTTTTATCACACATCTACACTTTCACGTTTCTTCTTTTGTTTTTTTGGCAATTTGCTTTCTTCATGCATATCGCCACCTACTGATCAAAGGTGGAGATTTTTAGAATGTATGGACCTATAGAGATATTCTTCTAAAAATCTTTGTGTTCTGCAGAAGAAAGAAAGTCATACACATCTGGCACGAGGGTTGTAATTGATTAGAGAGTTTTAATTTGAGTGAACAACACCTTTAAGATAATGAACTATATTGCTTGGTGAAAGACTTGTTTATTCTAATAATTATTAATAATACATATATTTGTTCATTGAAAATTGGTGTCTTTGATTATATTGCTGTTGGCACCATATTTTTTCTCTTTATCAGTATTAACATTAGCCATTGAAAAATTGGTTGATTGCTCATCTGAACATGTATGTGCTAGGAATAGGCATTTTTGTAATTTTGTCTACTCGAGTATTCGGCCATAATTACTCTAGTACTCCTCGAGTACTCGAGGGGCAATTACATGTTCATAACTGTATATATAATAACATGTCTGGCAAATGTCTATGGCTGCTGCATTGCATATTATTGTTCCGGTGTATCGTCTATTCATTATTATAGGCTGTTATAAAATAGTATGTTACAAAATGTACAAAATATTGCATAATCAAAATATAATGTGTCATTTTGTGAAAATTTGCTGCCGAACTCGAACAATGTGCACAACGTGTGTCTGTCTGTTCTTCCTTCAGGTTACCATAGTAAACTTAGTAAGTGCGCACCAGTTTTTTAGTAACCGTCTGAACCGTCTATTTTCAAATAACAGGAGAAGCCATAACCATTGCGTTTTAATATGCGTGTTAAGTTGAAGATCATTTTTGATCATTGCTGCCACATCAGAGAACCTGAGTCCTCGAGTACTCAAGCCCATCCCTAGTATTTGCAGATCAGGTCCCCTGGCCCTGCAATGGCATATAGCATATTTATCATACATAAATAGCTTTACTATCTTCCATGATTCATCAGAGATGCTGTGCAGTTTCATGTGTTACTGGTCTATGAACAAGTTGGGGTTTAAAATGGTATGTCTCAGAGTGTGGTTGCTCTGGGTAAACACCAGAGAAAGGTCATTATTGTTGGCTTGAGGAACCTTTTTTTTTTTTGTCTACTGTTGCTGACCCAGGTAGAATGCATTCATTCCGGATCTGTTCAAAGTGACCCTTTCATGGTCACTAGGGACTAGTTCTAGATTAGCATAAAAACCAGTTTCTCTGAACTCATAATTGAGTATTCTGCATTTTAATAACATATTTCACTGAATTGACAAGATTGGACTGAGCTGATTTAGTTGGTCTTTTCTAATACAGACCAAATATATGGATGAACCAGTTTAATGAGTGCCCTGAAAGTCAGACCGGATGGAGCAGTGTTATTATGGTCTAACTGATAAACCAGGAAGTAGCTTGCATCATTACTCATTTCATAACTTAAGTAATGGTCTTACTTAATGTTTATGGCTTGTGTATACAAACAGATCGGAAGTGAAAGTACACTCTCCTGAATGCATGCATAAGTATAACCTCCTGAATGTCTTCAAAATAGGACTTCAAATGTCGACAGCAGCACATACAAGAAAATAACAACATTTTTGACACTTCCTCTTTCTATTGAAGAACATTTTAGGCTAGAAATTCTAATTTTTGCTGCCTTTCCTCTTAACAATTCCTGTAACAACTTACACCTACATTCAGAAAACAAAGTGCAAATTTTGAATGCAAATTCTGCTCTTCATTTAATGTACCACAAATTAAAACTCCAACTATGAAGTGATCATGGACTCTTTTTATGCAGCAGAGACAACCTCTGGTTATCTGAGGTTGTGGTGAAGGCAAACACACTCGGTTAGGTGTGGCTAGGGTCTGTTTTCATGGCTGGCTGTGAGCATGGTTTTTTTAAAAAAAATTTTTTTATCATAGATGGGTTTTGTTGTAATCAAAAAAAAGGGGGGACAGGGACAGACAGGTGTCTCAGACAGGATAAAGGAATAGTTCACCCAAACTGTATGAGTTTTTTTCTTCCATAAAACATAGTGTTACACTATATGGTCCTGCTGTTCTTTTATTTAGAGAAAGCATGGTGACCAGGGGCTGTCAAGCTCCAAAAAGGTCTAAAAAGCATCAGAAATGTAGTAAAACTTGTTGTCCATGACTTGCACCATATATTTAAATCTGAACACATACAATAGTTTAGTGTGAGTAACAGACAGAAATGTAAGTTGTTAATCACTGAAAAATATTTCACTTGCCCTTCACCAAACCCCTTTAATCTCATTCACACTTCTGCATATTCAAACTTAAGAGTGTTGCGGCCACTCATGATACGCAAAAGCCAATGCCTTTAGTGTTATTAATCTCAAACCTGGCACAATGAATCTTCAACGCCACAAGTTAAACCTCTCTTTATGTTCCACAAGGTGAGTAAATAATGAGATTTTCATTTTTGGGTGTACTATTCCTTTAAGGACAGAGTATTAACATACATTAATGTGCAATGTAGAGACTGGAATTTGAGTGTGTTGTAATTGTTCATTATGGAGCCATGCTGGGTCTCTGTGCTCTCTTATTTCTCTCATGTGAGCTGGTGGCGCCCAGGCCAGTGACTCAGACTTCCCTCCTCCATCCCTCCTGTTCTTGCATCCCTCACTTCCTATGTCTAACGTCATTTCTGTGACGACACGGTTGCTGCCTGCGGCCGATGATGGGAACATGTGTCCCCTCTGCCAGGGCATGGAAGAGGAGATGAACACAGTGTTCAGGCCTCCCTGTAGGTTTCAGCGCTTTTTATAGAACGTAGCCACTTGAACAGAGACAGAGTGTTTTTAAAAAAAGAATGTAGGAGATGCTAGTGAAGGGAAAGACGAGATGACGTATAATACATTTTTTCTTCTTCGTTTATTTTTTTGTTGCTCTCAAAGTCCTATACTGCACTGTCTGAGCTTGTTGCTCCTGTCACTTTGTGGAAGCTAGATTTATCCAGATGTCAACATGGACAGGTTTTGTGTAAATATGGTTTTACTTGCAATGAGGATAAACATGGTTTGTGCCAAAATTATGTGTTCTTCAGCAATTGCATTTTTCATCTCTCATTTGTAGATTAGATTAGATTCAACTTGATTGTCATGGTGCAAAATACAAGTACAGAGCCAATGAAATGCAGTTAGCATCAGGAGTGCAAACCAGAAGTGCAAATAGGTGTGTGTGTGTGTGTGTGTGTGTGTGTGTGTGTGTGTGTGTGTGTGTGTGTGCGCGCGCGCGCACAATATGGGTTTTATGAGTGCAAAGTTATGATGTAGAGAAGCAGAGACCAGCTCAATGCAAATGTCTATGAATACAGTACACAGTGCAAATGAAGAAGTATAAAGATGGCACTATCCAACTTTATCTCATGAAAATTTGTTCTTATTTTATGAGTTGGCTATTTCATATGAATTCGTACAATTTCATCACTTTCAAATGCCCGGATGTGTAATGTGGAAGTAAGTGCGAGGTGTCAAGGACATGCTTATTAATATTATACCCTTACCCTAACTCCTTATCTAAACCGAACAGTAGAGTGTAAACATGACAAGAAGCTGTTAATTGTCGCGTATTAGATGAAAACAATGTCCAGCGACGTCATTGGCTGTAGTGAAGGTCGTACAAATTCATACAAGTGCAGTCGTATGATAATACACGAATTAGCCAAATTTAGAAAACTCGTACTAATCCTTATGATTTCGCTGTGAGAGTGTGTTGCACTATCGGTTAGGTTAAGGTTTAGGAGAGAAAGTTATATTTGTTCATTTAAAACTTGTTGGAGCTTTTAGCACCATTCAGTGGACATTTAACCAGATAATATAAACAGATAAAAATCATGAGATCAGACTTAAATCAGTGCATAGCTGAGTCAAACCTGTCTGTCACAAGACAGATCAGAGTCTGACTTTTACACTAAGTTTGCACAGTCAGTGTTTGGGATTGACATTTACTTTTAAATGCCCTGTTGACACAACAGCTTAAAATCTTTTGTTTTATAATCAGGTGGTGTTTTGTCTTATTGCTGTTCTACATTGTACATTGTTTGTGATGACCGTCATTGTACTGTATCTTCAAACACAGCACATGCAAGGGGTAACAGTTTTGTCTTTTTATATATTTATCTTCCTCCATTTGTTTATCTCGCTTTGTCTTGTTCTTGTCCTTTTGAGTGACCTTGTTGAATTTCTTGCTTATTGGATCACCATGAATTCATTTTTATTTGTGTCTTTTCTTAACTAGACCGTGGACACAATATATAAGTTATATAACTTATATAGTTCACCATAAAATGAAAAGTTTGTCGGAATGTACTCCTATCGTTCCAACCCTGTGTTATTTTCTTTAATTTGTGAAACACAAAAGGAGATCTTAGGCAGAATCTGAGCTTCAGCTTCAGTCAGTGGTGATCTGTTATATTCTGTCAAGCCCCATAAAGGAAAAAAAATAGTCATACAATAGCTTTGTGAGAAAAACAGACCAAAATGTTGTTATTCACTGACTAATTCTTCCCTAGCTTCTGCAAATCGTTTGTGTTTTTAAATGTGTTGAGACAAACTTTAACACTTTTTTAAAAGTGTAATAGTTGAACAGAAGCACACATTACATTTATGAGCTCCAGCAGGCTTCAGAATGCTTTGAATATTGCACACAAATCAAATGTGCTTCTGTAATGGTGCTTTATTGTCCATTTTGGAGCCTGGCTGTTTAAATCACCATCCAGTCTTCTGTTGTATGGGGTAGAAAGGTACAGTACAAACAGTGTGTAATCTGAAACAAATTGACCAAGGAAGTGTTTTTAGAAGGTTAAGTGTGAAAAGCCATCTTTTGTGTTTCACAGGAGAACGAAAATAATGATCAGAGTGATGACATGTCTATTTTTAGGTGAACTCCTCATTTAAACGTCAGGTTTGCATACTTGAATGCATTGAGGAAAATGCAAAGTAAGTGTGTTTCTGCATGTGAGAGAGACATTACAATTGAAGCTTTACTTTTCCTTATATGGAGTTGGAATGTGCTTTAATTGGATTATTGTGTGTTATATCAGGCTTCCTGTAGGCTTCCCCTATACCCCACAGATCAAGGGTGAGCAGGGACGAGTGTTTGTATATGTGTATGACCGTGTGCGTGCATGTGAGAGAGAGCTGAGGAACAGGCAGTTTGAGACCTTGCTAAATTCACCAATTGAATTCAAATTTTGAACGCCTCAAAGAAGAGTTTTGGGCTGAACCTACAGGACTGCAGCTACATTTTGAGTGCAGAATCTACAATAGTTCAGGTCTCTTGGTCCGGACCGAAAATGATACGTTTAGTCCTGGTTTGGTTAGCGTTCACACTGGCATTTTTAACACAGAACCTAAAGATACAAAACAAAAGGGATAATGATAAGGTCACAACCTGATTGGACAGCTTTTATGACGTATATTTTGCAACGCTACTTGCCGAACATCCAAAACAATGCTGGGTGAAATGCACATTGTGTGTGTGTGTGTGCGTGCGTGTGTGTGCGTGTGCCTATACACAAACGAAGATAGGCTGCAAGGACGGCTGATGGCGTTTCTTACACATTTAATGGGCAACATAGCTCCTATGATGATAAGAACCAGGTATGCGTGAGGTCAGTATTAAGGCGAATTACTTTTTATTATTGGTCTGTTTAGACGTCTTTGTTCCATGCTGCATTCATATATCAGTCGAACCACACCAGAGATTGTTTGGAAGCGGACCGATACCCACTATTCAGGAGGTCTCGGTCCGCTTGTTTTGTGCGCACCAAGGTTCGGATAGCAGCGTTCAAACTTATTCAAATGAACCGCACTAACGGAGCAATCTGAGACTTTGTAATTTCGGCCAAATACAGGACGTCCCCGCTGAAACGGGTAGCAATAAAACTAGAAGCATCAAACATTGCACATGCCACCTCTCCCTTTTTTAAGCCATTGTCTGAAGAATGTTCATATTTGGATTCTGCCCTCATGAAAAGCATAATTAATGGTAAAACATCCATCGCTAAAATCTCATGCATGGTGAATATATGCAAGTTTGCTGCATTACCCTGACCACATATAACTTGCAATTTGATCAGTCACTCAAGAAATTGGATTTAAGGAAAAATCTGATTTTTCCAAATCCCTTTATTGTCACTCAAACATATACACAAGTGCAGCAGTGAGTGAAAGTCTTTGGTGCGGTTCCAAGCAACAGTATGACAATTCAAATAAACTAAATATACAATAAACAAGATTCCTGCAGTGTGAACAAAGCCCAAGATATTCTGGTTAATAAATATGGCTCCGGCCCTTCCTTAAATGAAAATCTGAGTTTTTATTTTAATAATTTTTTTTGCCTGTTTTTTTTTCATCTTCCAGGTGAAAATAGTTCGATCACACAGATAATAGCACACCTCTCCTAAACAAGCAACATTATTTGAGGTATCATTAAGATCCGTAGCACAAATAGTTCGAGACAAGTTATACACCATAGTTTAATACTTCAGGTTAGACGTTAGCACCAAAAACTGAAAATGATTCAGGTGAAAGAAATCCTCCTGAAAAAGATCAGCAGATATATGTGCAGAAACCTCTCCTCTGATATGATTTCTCAAAATCTGTCTTTATTTTTACCACGATGGACGTTAATGGTCAAATTGCGGAAATAATTGCACAAGGTTAAAAAAAATGTCTAAGACCTGTATGTGAATTCTTATCAAATGACCTTAAGAGGTTAAGGTCAAGATTTCACTGTTTATATGGATGGATATCATCTGCCTGTGCACACCATAGACTGAAATCTAAGTCCATCAACACATTCCATTCAACCTGTAGTAAGCTGTGCGTGCACACACGGCCCAGGACTGTCTGAAATAAGATTATCGTGGTTGTGTCAGGAAGAGGCACGAGGGTTGTGCATGTTGTTGACCTGTAGTAGCCTTCTCACAGTGAGAACGGATAAGAGGGAACTAAATAATCTCTTGTACATAATATCACTTCATAGCTGTTCAGGTTTCAGCCATTTCACATAAGGACAATGTCTTCTCTATCCTAGTTTTTAAATGTTGTACATTCCTTTTCTTTTGAATATTTAAGGATCTGATTAAACAATCCCAAATGTACAAATTTGTTTTTAAATATTTTCTTTGGGACAGACAAGCTAGTTGATGATTGTATGAGGTATACATATATGCAATATATGTATTTATGCCTCATTCATTTATATTTTTATGTTCCAGCAGCTTAAACATGTATTGCTAATGTTGATAAATCTGGCATTGCAATTTACCCTCCTGGGTAGGGTTGCACCAGCTGTACTTAAGTTCTCATGTAAGTTAGGACATAAAGTTCACACTTCGGGCTTAGTAACTACTAGTTAGTTTGTATCTAAGTCAGTGCTTAATTTGGTTGCGCCACCTGTTCTTAAGGCAAAACTTATCTAATAGGTTGCAAGCTCTCTGTAAAGTAATGCGTAGTTGCATAATGTGGCATTTATCCAATAAACAGCATTCAAATTTGACCCAGAAGTGTTAAAAAGCTGTGAATTTCAATTTGATCTTCTTACAGTTGATGTTCAAACCTTGTTTGCTCATGTAATTGTCAGCTGTAATAAATTATATCCCCATTAAAATATGATGCATAATAAATGTAGATTTGATAAATAGTAGCCTATATTTGCCTTGTGTAAATAACAATATAAGAACTGTATCTAAATTACATAAATACAATGTATAATAACAATGTCAAATGCTTTGATTAAGAAAGCAGCCTTCTGAGTACCTTTGCATAAACATATCGGTGCACAATCCACATAGAAATGGTCTGTTTTCATTCCAGGTCAAAAATTAACTATATTGGCAACCATATCGTTAATCAGTGAATTTCCCCCCTCTAAAATCAGGATTGTCTAATCTAATCAACTGACAATCATCTCGAGAACATGCATGTGCATTAGTCATGTAAGCTGGGAAAATGTTTTTTTTTTTTTTTTTTTTTTTTTAGTGTAATCCGAGGTAAAGAAGCCAGTGTTTTTTTAGACCAGTGTTCTTTGATTGTAAGCTTGACCAACTTTTTTGGGGGAGCTGCACTGGCATGAGTGAAAATAGTCTACCGGGAGCGTTCCATAGATTGCTCCAGTGAACTGACTTGCTAGAAAGACTTTGGGTGGATACGCATGAATACATGAGTGCATCTTCAAAGTAAATGTGCTTCACGTGTGCTGTTAGTAAATATCTTATTGACTATGTAATGTATGTACAATTAATTTGATACTGTATTATTTGAGAAAATGCGATTGCTAACTTGGACATGCCATCCATGGTTGCTGGACTACTGTGTACTGTTATTTCCTTCTCCCTAATATATTGTCAATTTCATGTGCAAATAAATAACTATAATTTGATGACTAAACAGAACTCAGAAGAAATCTACCATTTAAAGTGTGTGTATGTATGTATGTGTGTGTGTGTGTGTGTATATATATATATATATATATATATATATATATATATATAACATTACATGCACACTACCGGTCAAAAAAACACTTATTCATTATTATAATAATGTATTATTCACATTTTTGAATAATAGTAGTCATCAAAACTATGGAATAACATAAAAGGAACTATGGGAATTATGTTGTGACTAAACAAATTCCAAAATAAATCAAAACTGTTATATTTTAGCATCTTCAAAGTAATCACACTTTGCCTAGAATTTGCAGACATGTACTCTTGGCATTTTCTCAACCAACTTCTTGAGGTATTATCCTGGGATGCTTTTTAAACAGTATTGAAGGAGTTCTATATTGGGCACTTATTGGCTGCTTTTCTTTATTATTTGGTCGGAGTCATCAATTTCAAAAACGTTTTTTTATTATTCAATTTTAATTTTGTAATGAAATAAATTCATATGTTGGCACAATTATATTTCTGTCTACTAAACTAATTTAAACATTTAAGCATACGCCTTCAGATCAAAAGATTTTTAAGATCATGAGAAACTTTTCAGTCAAGTGTTTCAAAACTTTTGAAACATTATGTATTTATTATTATTTCTTATTTTTTTTTTACAAAGAAGTTTTCTGTGAAAGTGAGTAAATATAGTGCCAAATAAGAGTTTAAAATATTATTTTTTTTAGCAATTTTATGTTAATGTAATTTACTATATTAAATTGTGTAATATCTGCGTTGTATTGGCCTATCGGCCACCCTGCTCTCTGGATGACGGCCTGGCCATTAAAAAACCCATGTCGTTTGACCACTAGTTTGGAGTTTGAGGCAACTCTTAAAATATTGACCGTGCAGAACTATAATTCTAAAACTGTATATGGAAAAGATTGGATATTAACTTTACGATATAAAAAAATTCAAACTTATAGTGGTGGAAAATGGTAAAGAACCTGAGCTGCTTAAAGCCAGTCCCAAGAAGTGATGTCCCAGAACCTGGTGAGTTACTGAAAAGCAAACCATCTGTAGGTTGATTAAACTTGGCTGTATCCACAATAGGTGAACTGCACATTGTTTTGGATTAAATAAATAAATGTCTGCTGATTCTGAAGGGTGCTGAAAGGTGTTTTTTTTTTTTCTCTCTTTTCTCCCCCCAGGGGGCTAAAAATAACCCTACAGCTTACACTCATTGAGCACATTATTTGGAACACCTGTACACCTACTTATTCATGCAATTAGCTAATCAGCCAATCATGTGGCAGCAGCACGAAGCATAAAATAAATAGGCAGCTTGCAATGTTTGGAGCTTCAGTTAATGTTCACATCAACCATCAGAATGTGATCTCCGTGATTTCGACTGTAGTATGATTGTTGATGCCGGACGGGCTGGTTTGAGTATTCCTTTAACTGCTGATCTCCTGGGATTTTCACGTACTACAGTCTAGAGTTTACTCCGAATGGTGCCAAAAAGAAAAAACATCCAGTGAGAGGCAGTTCTGTGGACGAAAACGCCTTGTTGATGAGAGAGGTCAACGGAGAATGGCCAGACTGGTTCGAGCTGACAGAAAGGCTATGGTAACTCGGATAACCACTCTACAATTGTAGTGAGCAGAATATCATCTTAGAATGCATAACATGTCGAACTTGAGACCGATTGACTACCACAGCAGAAGACCATGACTGGCACTTTATTAGGGTCTTAGTGTTCTAATGAATTCCTCTGTGAGTGTGCTTTTTACTTTCATAGATGGTATTTTTATAGACCGTAGAAGTTGAAAGAAGACTTCCCTAAGATCTGTAAGAGGAACATCTATAATAAGACTGTGTTTACCTTTTGGCTCATTAGGATCAGAGATGGTACAAGTATGAAGAGTTAGACCACTTAGAGATGAATGAATGGGAGAAATTGCAATGCTCAATATGGTAGCTGTAGCAAAGGAAGTCCCATATTTCAGTCAAAATGGCCAATCATCTTATTGCTCTAGAACGTGAATTCATTGCAGTTTTTTTAAAGACAGAAATCACCTAAAGAAGCTTAATGAGTGATTTTAAATTTATTGTTACCATTTTTATCAGGATTCATCAATGATGTATGCTAGTGAAATGTATGCTTAGCCAACAGTTTTGGATATTTTGTACTTTCACCATTCAAGTAAATACAAACTGCTGTTGTCTAGATATAAAGTAGTTGCCAAGATGGCATCAGAGTAGATGACTTGCCTAAAAGGGACATTGGTAGGATGGTTTCCCTGAAAGACAGGCTGCCCAAAATGTTTCTTTGCTGACATTATTTGGAGGGAGGAAGGCATCAAGACATCCATATTCAATGTTTGTGAAACACCTCACTACTAAAATGCATTTGGCCTCATTCATGAAACTTTTGTAAATATATGAGTAGATTCTGAATAATTTGTGCATAAAATAGACCTTCCCAAAAACATTCCGCCAGATTCATGAACGCTTCGTACTCGCCTGATTTGTTAGTAAAATTTGTGGACGGGGAGTGTGTGCACGTTCATTCACAATTATCATAATTCACGCTCATAGAAACGCCATATAAAGGAAAGCCACAGACTCTCTAGTAAATGAGAAAAGGATGCTTTTAACATCTATGCGAACAGTAATAAAAGTTATTTATGTATTTTTTTTTTTTCAAATGGAATGCATTTACATTTTAAAATACTGATTTAGCAAACACTTGCATGTTTGTTCTAAAAAGAAAGTGAGGAACTTGCAGTCATCGCAGTCATCTTTTGTTGTCATCATTGTTTTTTTTTTGTCAATTAAACCGTACAAGAGGTCAATAAATGTTATTTGAAATTAAGCTTTATTGTAAAAAAATTGGCAAAACTTCTCTGGTAAATCATGATGGTAACAGTAATATTTCTCTTGCAACAGGAAATATCTTTAATAGAATATCTGAAGAAGGAAACGCTGTGTGCTACAGCACACAACCGTTGTACGGTGTACGCACCTGCCCTCTATGTTTATTTATGGGTTTAAAAGTATTAAACCATTGACCATACGTTTTAATCTGAACGTAATTTACCATGGCCGAGCTCATATCAAATATAAAAAATAGCCAGTCACATTTAATTTTTTTTATCCCTGAGAAATTCAAATGCAAACTGCTTCTTTACATGAACCATTCATACCATTTCAAGAACTTCTGCTGGGAAAACGATAGCCTACTGTGAAAAAAATAAATGCAAGCAGCAAAGAAACATTTCTAAAAAAAAAAAGTTATTTTTAAGTTTAATTTCACATTTAATTATTAGTTGTTATTTTTTCATTACTTATTTAATTCTATCAAAATGTAGTCATGTCAGTTTGCCTGAAAGAACACATGTTCAGATGTCTTGTGCATGATTTACATGTGGTTGGGAGCAGGTGTATATTTTGTTCGTACCAACTAACGTTTTGAAAATACGAAAACTTTCTTTAATCAAAATTTACGTCAGAACGACTTTACAAACTGTAAACAAAAATGTGTTCTGCTTGTGTTTCATGAATGTGGCCCCTTTTTTTTTTAGATGCTGCCTATAAAATCCTGCTATCCAGTAGGTGCTACATAAATGTCTTTTATGTATAAATATCTTTAGGAATTGTATACATGTATGTCCATGGTGTTGCCACTTGTGAAGAACTCATAAAAAATAAAAGGGTTATGTATGCCATACTTGACCATGTATTTTCGACTCTTGTGATGTACATGTAGCTTGACTCACCCTGTTTTGTGTATATACAGTATACTCTTCATATCTCTGGGCACATAACATTCTTTGTACATTGACCGCAGGCCCCCCTGGAGTGAGTACAGCATCATCTCAGTATTATGTAAGTATTAGGCAGCTGTGGAATGCACTTGGGTTAATGCCTGTGTAATCCAGCACTGCTGCTGTTGGTCATGTAGAGATGGAGATCCACTCTCTTCAATCTCCAGCTTTAGACCCTCACAGCTCCTACACTAACCCTCTTCCTAATGGATTAGTGACTAGAGAAGGCCCCACTAATGCAATACTGTGAATAGAGAGGTCTGTTGATATACTTTCATTCCCTCTACATTTTCCCTCTTTTTATCCTCTTTGCATTGCAATGCTTTGCTTCAATGATCTCACATATTTAAAGGGGTCATATCATGGAATATCCTTGCTTTTAATGAAATAAGCTTACTCCCCAGTCCACCAAGAGCATTTATGGATTCTACAGGCCTACTTCTAATTTTTGTAGTGGTGCACCAGTCAGGAAATTTTAGGCAGATACCGATCACTGCTATATTTGAACTCTTGATTGGTGGATACCGATCCGAACACAGATATTTCTTCTAAAAGTGCCCTTTGCCACGGTTTTGCAAGATATATGCTGTAGTTATACTGTATGTTAATGCCCCACACTGTAAAATGAGTCAATTTACATACATTTTGAATTGCTAAATTTATTTTGTTTGAAAAAAGTTCTGAATTGTTCTGTTGTCACTATCAAAGGTCATTGACACACTAGCAAGCAGAAAACACCATGAGAGCATCAGACACAGCAGATATTTAAAAAAAAAAAAAAAGACATATATCCATTACAAGCTCCAAAAGGAGGGAGTGAAAACTGAGAGTGCACATATTCACTCAAACTGTATCTATCACTCTACACATTGTCTGTTGCAACTAACAACTGATGGGATTTTCAAAGTGTACAGTAAGCACCCCTCCAAACTCACAACATTTACAAGACTGTGCCCACATTTATTTTTTGTGGATGTATATACATAAAATAAATGTTTATATAGGCCTATACAATAGTTAAGTAAATATATAAAATGGCTATGCTAAATGTTCAAATAAATACAAATATTTCTTCCACTAAAACAGCAGGACATTCTGGCCACTTTGAAGTTTTATCAGGTATTGTCCTCCTAGTGTAATATTATTAAAAATCATCAGATTTCAGGCATTGGAGTAATTCACCAGTAATGATCAATGACCTTAAATTCAGTCTGACGGACTCATTCAGCAATGTGTCATAAACCGGTTGAGTGATAAATATTTGGCAATATGTATTTATAATAATAATAATAATAATAATAATAATATAAAACAGTATTTTGCATTATTTTTATTTAAAACAAATCGCCTACAAACAGGAAGACACGTACAGATATTGTTAATTGACTATATCACAATTCCAGTGGGTCAGAAGATTACATACACCAAGTTAACTGTGCCTTTAATTAGCTTGTATCTTGTTGGCAATTGGCTTCTGATAGGCTAATTTGAGTCAATTGAAGGTGTACATGTGGATGTATTTTAAGGCCTGCCTTCAAACTCTGTGCCTCTTTTTTTGACATCGTGGGAAAATCAAAAGAAATCAACTAAGGCCTCAGCCAAAAATTGTTGCCCTCCACAAGTGTGGTCCATCCTTGGGAGCAATTTCCTGTAGGTACCATGTTCATCTGTATAAACAATAGTAGTCAATTATAAACAACATGGGAACACGCAGCCATCATACCGCTCAGGAAGGAGATGCATTCTCCTAGTGATGAATGTAGTTTGGTGTGAAAAATGCAAATCAATCCCAGAACAACAGCATAGGACCTTGTAAAGATGCTGGAGGAAACTGGTAGAGAAGTATCTATATCCACAGTAAAATGAGTCCTGTTTCGACATAACCTGAAAGGCTGCTGGAGTGGTGGTGGCATAGTGGGCTAAAGCACACAACTGTTAATCAGAAGGTCGCTGGTTCGATTCCCACAGCCAACACCATTGTGTCCTTTAGAAAGGCACTTAACTCCAGGTTGCTTCAGGGGGATTGTACCTGTAATAAGTGCACTAAGTCGCTTTGGATAAAAGCATCTGCCAAATGCATAAATGTAAATGTGGATATACTGAAGCAACATCTCAAGACCTCAGCCAGGAAGTTAAAGCTCTGTCGTAAATGGGTCTTCCACATGGACACTGACCCCATGCATATCTCCAAAGTTTTGGCAGAAATGGCTTAAGGACAACAAAGTCAAGGTATTTGAGTGACCTCAATCTGATTGAACATTTGTGGACAGAATTGAAAAACATGTGCAAGCAAAGAGGCCTTCAAACCGGACTCCGTTACACCACTTTTGTCTGGAGGAACGGGCCAAAATTCCAGCAATTTATTGTGAGAAGCTTGTGGAAGGCTACCCAAAATGTTTGACCAAAGTTAAACAATTTATAGCCAATGATGCCAAATACAAAATGTATGTAAACTTCTGGGAATGTGATGTAATAAATAGAAGCTGAAATAAATAACACTCTCTACTATTATTGTGACATTTAACTTTCTTAAAATAAAGAGAAGGATCCTAACTGACCTAAGACAGGGAATGTATTCTACGATTAAATGTCAGGAATTGTGAAAAACTTAGTTTAAATGTATTTGGCTAAGGTGTATGTAAACTTCTGACTTCAACTGTAACTAACTAGCTCACTAACAACTAGCTGGATAACTAACTAACATTAATGGATGTGGAAAAATAATGCTAAAGTGTGTATCATGACCCCTTAATTTAGTTTTCATCTTTATTTTGTCCCCCACAAACTCATACTTTGTTCCTGCTTAGGCATGCGTAGACACAGGGTTTCTTCGCCCTATTCAGATTCAGCTTGTTTTGCTGATAGGAATATATCCTCTGTCTCTGCAGTGTTCCTTCAGCCACCTGCCAGAAAGGAACAGTTGAGAAAGAAGCTGAATGGCTGTTAATGAGGCATGGGAGGTCATTAGCTATCACTGTTCCACAGCACATTTTTCAAATTTGGCTTGGTTCTTACAGTTTCAAGCAATATGAAGACCTTTTTAGGTTGGTGCGGGCTATCTGGGTTGAGGCTTCACTTTTGACAAATTACTTTCAACTTTACAGCACAGAGAACAGAGGCCAGCATCACATAAATGCCATTGATTAGACTAACAAGATAATTTGCCAATACAGATAATGGCTTGTTTAGATATACGGCGGTGCTTAGCCTGAGACTTGCATTATATTTGTATTTGCTTGCATTTTCTTGTCAAAGTGAAATTTAACTAAATTGCTAGTTAGAGTCAGGCCAATAGGAGCATAATTAGACTATAGACATATTGGCAGGCCGTAGTATATAATCCAGGTGTTCCATGTACACAACATTTTTCACAGTATAATTACTGCAAAAATATTAATAGTATGCCTTTCCAAACATACCCACTGATTGTGAAGTATTGGATTTTACAGAAGACCATTCTGTAAAATGGTCTGCTTTCAGTAAATTTCTAGAAATATTAAATAGAAATGGATTATTCTGGGAAGCAACCTTCAGGCAAGAATTGCTCTCAGCACATGTGCACAGAGATGTTATCTTATTATCAAATAGCTGAATCCGGTTCTTAGGTCGGCATGCACATACTTTTGTAATACTGCCAATTATTGTATTAAAGTCATTTTTATTTGTATTGCACTTTTTACAACACGCACACATAATTTCAAAGCATCTCAACAAAAAGTCATGACTTATTCGAAGTAGAAAACTGAGGAAAAAAAATATCTAACTACATAGGACAACTGGCCCTTAAATCTGCTGAGGAGCTAATGCTCTTCTGGGTAGATCCAGCAGATGGCGCTATAACATTGATCTACATTTTTTGCCATATCTGTGTTGTGAAACATACAATGAATTGGTTTTGTATTCGTGTGTGGTATTATTACTGTGTATAAAGAGCAGAAAAATGAAAACGTTACCTTCCTCTCTTCCCCTGTGGGTTTGGAGTGGGTGTGTCACCTATGTTGGGTGGGGTTGGAGGCAGGAAGTGGGTAGGAAATGAGCAGAAATTGTAAGTAATTGCTAGCAGTAGAGTTTGTTTCAGCTACACCCAGTGTGAGATTTTTAAGGTGCAATGACTAGATATTGATCTTAACCAATATTGCCGTTTTTCTGTTTGATCAGTTATCAGATTTTTAAGAGTCTACAGATAAATGGCACCATTAAGTGGGTCTCTAAAGCAGCACCCAACGCCATTACACTGCAGTTTATTAATTGTCAAGTGAGAATGTGAAGCTTAATGGTTAAACATAACCAAAACCGAAAATACCAATAGCAAAACAACTTTGCATAAATGTAATTTTATGCAATAATATAAATATTTATTTAAAAATGATAAATATTATAATACATATATACTTCCAAAAAAAAAAAAAAAATCATTATTAGGCCTCAATCGATGAAATATTTTAACTGAATTAATTATATGGTATGCCGATTAATTAATCGCATATATAAATATGTGCTTAGGCCCTTAAATAACAACAATTCAATAAATAATGAATAAAAACTTAGATTTAAATAATTATAGATCAAATATATGTACTGGAGAAAACAGGTGGTACTGCAAGCTTGAATTGCTCAGATGGAAGGAATATTCCTAATCACGGTCCTGGGTCATTATCAGTTGCATTGTTTTATTTATTTTGTACACATTATTTTTATATATAATTAATCGCACTGAATTAACACGTAAAATTTACAGCTCTACTAATAATTATAACATATTTATTAACTATTAAACATTAAAATCATCTGTACTGGTGGTTAAAAAAATAAAATAAAAAAATCTTTAGACTCTAGACCTATTTTCTTGTTTTGAAATGATTTGTTATTTTGCCTAAGATTAGACTAAATAAAAAGCTTTTATTTGATATTACGGGACTGTGGTTGCTTAGGGTTAGCTGGGGTAACATCTATTTTATTCTTTGAAGCTCTTCATATTCTGATGAAATACCCAGCTAGGCATGAGGATTAAGATCCTAGATCAGCACTTTGAGATTCATACTGCAGAACTGATGGAGGATGTGCAGAGGGATTAAATCAGAAAGACGGGTGCCACTCTGCTTACCCCTTATGAAAATGAAGAGCTGTGCTGTTACACTGGCTGAACATACCGGGAGAATGGCCACTGAAGCTCGTTTGTCATAGCTGTCCCCTGTCAGCATAAATTCAGAGAGGCCACTAATTTAACAAGAGGTGCAGTGTGGAGCCACTGACCTCTGCCATATCAGTGTGTGTGTGTGTGTGTGTGTGTGTGTGTGTGTGTGTGTGTGTGTGTGTGTGTGTGTGTGTGTATAATATATATATACATACAGACAGACAGACAGACAGACAGAGATTTAGGGAAAAAAATGTATTTCAGCGATTTCGACCATGGCATGATTGTTTGTGCCACATTGGGTGGTTTGTGTATTTCTGTAAATGCTTATCTTATGGGATTTTCATGCACAAAATTCTCTAAAGGTTAGTCAAAAAAAGTAACCTTGTAAAAAAAAACAAAAAAACCCCCCCAAAAAACCAAATGAAACTTTCCAGTGAGCACAGAGATGATGAGGGAGGTCAACAGAGAATGGCCAGACTGATTTGACCTGACAGAAAGGCTACAGTAATTCCGATAAGCACTCTACAATTGTAGTGAGCAGAATGCACAACACGTCTAATTTTGAGGTGGATGGGCAATATCTGCCCAATAGACCACATCAGGCATTTTATTAGGACCATAGTGTTCCTAATAAAGTACTAAGTGTGTGTGTTTTGTGTTTATGTATGTGATATGTATCACTAAGCACTTTAATAAGAAACGTGTAAAATTATTCATGCAATAATCTACTCATTCAATCATGTGGCAACAGTGTGATACATAACATCATTCATATACAAGTTTTAAGGAATATTTAAATGGGCCCTTTAATATGGTGCTATAGAAAACATTTAAGCTTAATTCCTAAATGTCCAACCACATGTGATAATGTCCATGACATTAGGGCTGAAGTGCCTGTCTCCCCATTCCCAAAATTAATAACAATTCAAATTTAAGTTTCTGTACTACTCCAACTATGATTAGAACCTATCAGTGTGATACTGTGGATACAGTTGGCTTTTGTATGATTAATTGCTTATGTTCCTCATTTAGATAAAAGCATCTTGAGTAACATTTTGAAAAAAAAATCCTTTTATGAGAATGTTTAATTGTGGGCACTTTTTACTCCAAGTAAATTTCCAATGAAAAAAGTGTGCTTTTATTTAGTTACAATGGGTGACGTTCCTTTTTTTAAATTACTGGTTTTAATTCAATGAATATTATTAAATGTGTAATTTATTGAGTTTTTTTAATGGGACTTTTATGACCGGATCTTGCATCGGTGCTCTGTCATTCAAGACGAGCTCCACTCCTGCAGCAACCGCTCAAAACAAACACTTTCTTTCACCACACAATGCCTTCATTTTACACCAAGACGCGTATATTTCAAAATATAAATTACAGTTCCAACTTAAAGCATGTTGTTGTAAGTTTTGGTGATTTTGTGATGATGTGAACTTGTCTGTGTCATGGTGATGGCCATTTTCGAGTTTTTCTGTATCTGTGGGCTCTTAGGGCCTCAGTCATAATTATACATTTTTATATCAGTGCTGCAATACATCTGTGTCTGTTTCCATCCACGTTAGGTGTAAATGCCTTTTGCTCTGCCCATCACGTGCAGAAAGGATTTCTACGTTTGACAGATGCAATGTGTTTTTTTTTTTTCTTTTTTTTTTTCTTCTAATGGACAGCAGAGAACAAGCTTTGAACTTAAATGAGCATAACACGCTTCCAAACACAGAGAAAAGGTGTAGTTTACCCTTAGTGTACAGAACTAATGATCTAAATTATTTCAATGAAATACTGTAACTACCCTGAACTAAGAATCCATGCAGGACTTTAAGAGGCTTTGAAGTAGCAACATTAAGCATTAATAAAGCATGACCTTGCTTCGTTTTATTCAGTATTATAAATAATTGGGCCTTTTGGACCATTGTTCATGTTTTTTCACTGTAATAATTACTAGAAAAGTTTACAAAGGTTTTTTTGTTATTGACAGACTAATCTTTATCTGACAAGCATCCTTAATGTGATAGTTTAGCCATAAATGTATATTCTGTCATGATTTTCCCACGTTTATTTTGTTCCAAACCCATATTACTTTCTGTACTTTGTGGAACCCAAAATATGTTAGACAGAATGTTAGAGACTGACAGTCTCAGTCACCATTCCCTTTTAAAATATGGAGGGGAAATACAAAAGATGCACTGAAAGTAAATGGTGACTGTCTAATATCTATTTTGTTGTGGTTCATGAAAGAAAGTCATATGTTTGGAACAACATTATGGTGAATGATGACAATTTCCAATATAATAATAATAATAATAATAATAATAATTATTATTATTATTATTATGTAACCAATGTTAAATGTGTATTATGTATTGGAATATTGGGGGGTGAACATCTATTATGTTATATGTGGAAGTATCTAGTTACTTGCTACTTAAGTGTTCTTACAGTTGGATACTTTCTTACTCAAGTATTTATAAACATGAGTAATTGTACTTTTACTTGAGTAATGTTTTTGGCTACTCTACCCAACTCTGTAAGTGACAATGTAAATGTTATCTGTTGCATCCATGATTCCTTTGGATGAGATTACAGTTCTTATTTATTGCATCTACAGTCATGCCCTTGTGCTGGGCAGATGGATAAGTCATGCTAGGATGGACGTGTGCTAGTCAAATCCTCTGTTGTTTTCCTGGGATTGGAATTCATTAGCATCAATCTATTTTTAGAAATTGTGACATGGTATACTGAGAATGAGATATATGTTCTTGCTGTAGACCCAGCGACGAGTCCTGAATTGACAGCTCAGGGTGGTAGTTTGATTTATAGCCATGTTCTCCCTGACAAATAAGTATTTCCAAGCTATTTTGCTGGGCTGGTAAGTTACTTAAGATTGTTGTCCATATCATGTTCCCTTAACCAATCAGATCTCTGCACGTCAGCGTTAGGTACTTAAAGTCTCCTGCCTGCTGTCCATGAGTGAGTGTGATCTAGCACATTCACTTTTCCAGTGAGTGTTTGGGACACACTGATGCTAAAATTTGCCGTGTTTAGTTTTATAGTGCAAACTGGGCTGGGTGGAGCTTCTCTTGAGCCCACACCTCTTAACCAAACCTCATCCGTTCCTTTCTACTTATAAGAAAGAAGTCAGTAGTGTGTCCCAAAGTCTGCACTCAATAAGTACTCCCAAATCTGACATATTGGACTTAAATAGCTTTACACCTATTTTACATAAGTAATGGTTTACTCCAAAAAAAAATGACATTTCGGTCACTATTTACACACCCTCATGTCATTTCAAACTGAATGAGTTTTTGCTTCACAAGGAGAAATATTGAATAATGTATTTTCCAGTTCCAAAGAATGGGGAGTGGAGCTTTCAAGCTTCAAAAAGGAGGCACAATCACTAAACGTATCATAAAAGCCATTCATATGTCTCGTGTCTTCTATATTTAAGTCTTCAACTTAAGCAGTGAGCTGTTAACTACTGCAGCCAAATCATTGAGTCAGTAAGTTGAGAAACGGATCAGACCGATTTGTGAACAAGTCATCCATACTGGTTTTGTGAACCGAATCAACTGATTTATTGAAAAAAACAAAAGAATGATTTTGTTTATGAATCAGACTTCACTTCTCATGAATGCGCAAAGGAGAGCTAGGATCACTTAATGGCACTTTAAATCCCTTTGCACACCATACGCAAATTTTATGCCGCAATGTCGCAGCATGATTAGCAATTTAAATAAAATCAGTGGATTCCTATGAAGCCATTTCACATCTGTAGTGAACATTTATGCACTGACAAATGTTTTTTACTCAAGAAATCCTGAATTGGCTGTGAGGATGTGTATTTTATTTGCAACAAATGCCTTAAATATATATGTCACAATGAGATACAAATCAGTATTGTTTAAATTGACAACTTTTGTTTGAACAGTCATTATGCATTATGTAGAGATTTTAAACCCAAAGACTGTATACATAATACTGTCAATCAACTTTTCAAGCAGGCAAATTGCAATAGTTTGTAAAAGTGTCTGAGTTTTTTTTTCTTGTTGAGCAAATCAACAACAACACTCATCATCACTGTTGCAGCTTGTAGAGAGATGTTTTATTTTTTTCAATCGGCTCACTTGAGAACTCACTTGTCTTTTGGATTGTGATTCAGTGGTTGTTTACTTGTCAAATTCTTCTTCTCACCCATTATGGGCGGAGAGCAGACCAGCTGAAAAGTGCTTTGTGCCATATTCTGGTGTAAAAACGATTGTCGATTAGCACCACCTTTTGTAAAGCCGTGAATAGGCTAACGGCAATCATTCACCATGCTTTAAATGCGAAAGGGCCATTCATCTGCAATTCGTTGTGCATAATCGCAAAGTGCAAAGGCATTTATGGTGCTTTTTTGTCATTTTGGAGCTTAACAGCCCCAGTCCCCATTCACATTCATTGTATGGCCAGGATGATATTCAAAAACTGTCCACGGAAAAGTACACCAAGTGACATCAAGACAAATAGGTTTTAAACAACATGAAGGTGAGTAAGTTCTAAAATTTTGATTTAGACCTTCCAAAAAAGGGCTAAAACAAAACAATCACCCTTTGTTGTGGGAGCAAACAGGACAGTAAAGAATTAAGAGATTGCTGTGTCTATTTCTGACTCGGATCAGTTAGCCTGCTCACAATTAGCTGCTAACAAAATGCTAATGTAAGTGAAATAGACTGGTAGTGCCTCAAAACTCAGAAGTACCAAACTATGATATTTGAGAGGGCAGACTTTTGGTAAACTGTGTTCAACAAATTTCTGAATGTGAACTACAACTATTATCGATATTGATCACGGAGTCTTAGCAGAACGGATTTGCATTACTGTGTGCAAGTATAGACAGTGAGATTAATGATCCTAATTGGATTGTTTTGGTCAACTGTGTTTGGAGTGCATGTAATTCCGCATTACATGTAAGGTGTAAAGGAAACCATTGCTTTTTTGACTTTCTGTGCCATTTATTTAAGTGATATCTTGAAATGCAAACATATTTTGTTTCTTTTTGATTGTGTAACAATTTAGACATCTATGTAATGTCCTAAAAGAGTGGTTAGAGATATAATCATCTTTGTTTTTCTGTTTTAAATTCACTGATACTTGTTTACTCACTGTTATCTGATGGATGTCAACCGGCAATTCTGGATTGCATTGTCAATCTATTCTGTGGAAATTAAGTTTAGAAGGTCGGGATCTTGTTGTCTGATCAGGTAAGATCTGACTCTCTCATTCACGACTGCTAGGCCTGAATATTGATCACCCAATTGTTTGTTTTGGGGTATACTCAAGTTGAGAACTACCACAACTCCCTTCTGCTTGGGCGTTATTTTGCCGCTGTGCTGACAGACATTGCAAGTACCAGACAGTTACATAACTTCCTGATGAGATCTCTCTGATGGACTGCCAACGGACATGGAAAAACTCTCTTTCTGGAAACTTTCACTTTATGTACAATCACTGTTTTTAATCACTTTTTGCCTTTTGGTGTCTTTTTTAGTTAGTACAAATATTTCATGTTGTCTCATTTAATAAAAGCTGCATGCATAATTATAACAGAACTCACAATGTTCTGTTTAACATGGTTTTAGATAGAACTATAACATGTCACTGCTGGATTTTGCAAGTATTTCATTGCATCAGTTCTTTTATTTTGAATATTGGCAGTTTTTTTCCTAATGCATGTTTTGTCTCTCATAGGAAAAAGGATAGATAATGATAATTAATTCAATGATTCTATGCTAATTCCTAATATGCATCCTATACATCCTATATACTGTAGTATGCGAGATTAGAGTGGCCCAAATCGTAATTTTATTCCAGAAGTTTGCATCTGTGCATGCTTTGTGGGCTAATATAACAAAATGCATGCTTTAAGTGTGTAGTGGAAGTCTTCAAATTGCAATTCAGCCCTGGTCTGTGTTTTAGTATGACAGTGTTCACAACCCATTTTACTGTCACAGTAATATGTATTTCCAGGTAAAACGGGATATTCAACGAGACACAAATGTGGGGTGGACTTGAGCAATTGGGAATTTATTGGATTGTAAAACGTTTGTGTTTATTGTGGTTGGAGGGGATGGAGGTGACATCAGCCAAGGAAGAGGGTAATTTCAGAGACTATCCACCTTATTTTTCAACATAACTAGGGCACCATCATTACAGCATAAAATGTGGACCACTTCCAGTATAAGTTTATGCAGGTTGATATGGAGGTTTACATGGAGACAAGAAACACCGTTTTGTCACGATCTCAGTAAAGTAAGAAGCAGATTTTATTAGCGTCTCTTCAATGCAACACACAGCAACAAGTGAATGATTTACTTACTCTTTTACTATAAATGCTGAAGTTATCCGACATTAGGACATTATTCTGCTGTACATCCTGTGGTTGTGTGATAGTTTATAAGCCCATATCACTAAATTCTGTTATTCTATTATTATTATTATTATTATATAAAATCTTTGATTCTATAATTCTATTATTATCCTTTGTCATTCACATGCGACTAATGACAGCGGAACTTTTTCACACTCGCTGGAAATGCTGACGCCTGCTTGCTTCTGCGTTGCAAAATAAGGTGGAGAGAGAGAAACGGACAATTTATTAAATTGACAAAACATTGCAAAAATAAAATCTTTGTGTGGAATAATGTTGTATTACAGTATCAAGCAGAAATCAAAACATAATAAAAGAGCTTGCTGTTAAAAAATTAAAAGTGGAGTAAACGTTTAAAAAGTAAGGCAACCAGTTGCAAAGCATTTTTAAGTTGACTCGACTTCATCTTGATTTACTCGGCCTCAGAAATTGTAAACCCTGTTACATGAAACTTGAAATTTGGCACATGAAGTTTTGATTTGTCATTACCCAAAGGTTTATGCTTAATATGCTTATGAAGGAAAACCAATAAAATTTAAATTTCCATGACCATACACATTGTCGGCTTATTAGGCATAATCAGTGGAAGAACGACACTGAGCATGCTTGCATGCACTTGCTTTGAGAGTATATACAAAACAACTGTTTTGGGGTTTATTCCATTTCAGTGAAACAAGTTCAGTTCCTTATATGGAAAGTACAGGTGATTATGTACTGTAAAGTTTCAGCTCATCTACATCAATTAAATAGGCTCTAGATACTAGGGGTGGGTAAAAATATCAGTTTTCAATGCATCACGATCTTCATTTGAACGATCTCGATATCAATTCTTAAATTCCAAGATCGATCTTTTACTCTGCGCAACCCTTCAATACAATGAGAGGAAATCACTCGCATTTGCAACCAAATTTCACTTACCAGTGAATTAATTGTGGTGGAGTATTCAGCAGCGAGATCCTTTCACTGTGTGTTGAGAGGAAAAGATGTTAAGTGAAATCTCTGTTCAAATATGAGATCCATGCGACCCCATTTTTCACTGAATATACTCATCTCTTTTAATACCCTTTCTGTTCTTTACATTCAGTTGTTGATCATAAACCTCAACAAAAAAGAAACATTTAATTCGAATCAGGCATAGCATGAGATAAAGTCATTTGAGTCTCTCTTTAACATGTGCTAATTTAAAGACCCTTTTAAAGAAATGCAGGATTCCCTTAAAGTTCAGTTGGCACGTGTTCAACAAATCAACGTAAATACCTGTAAATAGTACAAATTATGCAACTAAACTATAAAAAATTAACAAACTATAATATATGCAATATTGTATTATATTTATTGGTTAAATACATTATGTTCATTTTTAAAAAGCAGAAATGTGACAAATTATGAAAATCTATTAAAACAAACCTAATTTAATATATAATTAGTAAAAATTCATATTTTCATATTGTACCAAGTTAGAAGGTCCCCTGTATAATTAATAGAATTAGCTGAGAAATAATATATTTCATATGTAAGCAAAGGGACATGAATCAATATCGAATTGAGAACTTGTGAACCGGAATCATATAGATACGGGAAATCTGTATCGATACCCAGCCCTACTTAATACACAGGTGCACCATTCCAACGGCCCAATCGACCCTTAGCAAGCCATTCTTGCCATTACCTTCTGTGTATAACACCCACTTCATTAACAATAATATCGGAGTAAGGTTCTTGCGCCTTCACTTAGAGAAAGTCTTTGCTGCTTCTTATTGAGGTAGCACATAAACAGAGGAAAGCTTTTTGTGTATGGGTGAACATATCAGGAAATGGCTCTGCAGTGACTAAACAATGTATCTGCACATTCCTTTTCTTTTCTTAAGGAACAGGAAGTGGTAAAAGTACAGAGCCCCAATAAACAAACTATAACACCGAATATTCCCACAGCACCAAAAGCTAGACCTGTTATATAATACACTAAATATGTTGTACTTTCAGAAAAATTTTACAGATATATTTATTAATCTTCAATCAAACATCAGATTAAATGGGTGGCCACAATGGGAAGTCCTGCAGGCTTTACCTTTGCAGAAACGTTTACACAGTCATTGTAGAGGATTGACAACCGTATTTACTAAAGATGTGACTCTTGCATTGTCCTGTAAATACAACAGAATTGAAGGATTGAATATTCTCTGCATTCGATGTGAAGTCCTTTCTATTCTAGCAATTAGCTGTGAATAATGCCTGTAACCATAGTGACCAAAGTAAATCAAAGATGCGACTCCCAAAACACTATACAATCTTATAAATCTGACCCATTGATTTTCAATAAACAAGTCCAGTGTGTGCATTAAATCTTCAATATATTATTCTAAATTCTGATTGGACGAGCTGCTTTCAATGCCATTGTAAAATGACTATAATCCCACATGTGACTGCACGTTCTATATTAAGTGGCCATTCACACCAAGGCATATTTGTGGTTGTCTGCACTTTTTCAGTGTTTTTTCTGTTTTACTAACATGCACTAGATGGACATCTTTGACTGTTGCACCGTGTCCAGCTGTTTTTTCGGTGTCCTGCATAGAAGCACCACGTTCTGTAGATGCAGTGTCAAGATAGAACTTCAACTTTTAAAAATGCATCTTGTTTACACCAAATTTTTGTGTCCATCTGCACTCTTTTTCAGTTGTTTAGATTAGGTAGACATCTTTGACCATTGCGCCACACTGTTTTGTCAGTGTCTCACACAGAAGTGCCTGTATTTTTAGGTACAGTGCCAAGTTAAAGAACTTAACTTTTAAAAATGCGTCTTATTGTTCACACTTGACTTTTGCGTCCATCTGCACTCTTTTTGTAGTTGTTGTTTTATGGATGCATGCACTAGACAGACGTCTTTGACCACTGCACTGTATATTGCTGCATTTTTTTAGATGATGTGCCAAGGTAAAAAGAACTTCAACTTTTAAAAATGCAGCTTGAAACACCTGCATTACATTCTATTTATTGTTTATAGCTTTTTTTTTTAAATGCAAGAATGAAATTGGTCTGATTGGCTCAGTGCGCCAAGTTGCTACATTGCTTTGAAATCACAAACTCCTACAGTAAGAACATTTGACTAAATTTCCTGCTTGAAGACTTGTTTATCACAGATAAGAGGGTTCTAAGAACTCCCCCTATCTTAGATAAACGGCAATCACATTGTATGAGGTGACGTTCCTGTTCAATAAAGTTTGAATTTATGAAAAGTCACTTTTTTTCTAGAATTTAGTATGAACAGATCCATATTTAGCACTCTGAAACAGGACTAACATTCTGTATTCTGCTGCTGTGTGAAATGCAAACAGTGTCACCGTTTTTTTGTCTCTACTTTTGAAGTGTACATTAGTGTCTGAAAGTGTATTGATCCTCATAACTCTTGAGCTCATTGTTCCCTCACTGGATATTGTCATCCATCAAAGGTTTTATGCAAACTGTATGACACTAACTATCTCTTGGTTTAGGGCACAGAAATCTACATGTGTAAAGCCTCATCTAGACCCCCTTATTTAACTACAGCAGACAAGAGAGGAACTTATCGTGGAACCACAGCCACAAACTTAACCCTAGGGCTGTGCAGTTCTCTTTTCACATTGAGTAGGCAGACAGTGTTGATGTTTATTTCTTCATAAGTCTGAGAGAAAATAGGGCGAGGAACCGATTTGTTCAGTTTAAGAGGAATGCTCTGAGGTGTACCCAAAATGGCGGAAGCTGAGGGAGATCCCTTGGTTGATTCCGGCAGCTTCGAAAACCCTCATGGTCTTCTCTGGAACATCTTCCACAGGTAATCGGTTCTTCTCAGGCTGTCAAAGAATTATCATATTTAATGAGGCTTCTCATGAGTAGTGGTGAGGTTTTCACAGAATCTGATAGTGCTGTGTTGGCATGTTTAAGAAGGAGCGCTTGACATGCTGACATGTCTTTCTAGGATCAGTTCAAATTTACACTCAGTACCTTTACAAACATTTTTATAATCGAGCTACTATACAGCAGGTTTTTGCATAGTCGAGTTGCAGTCATCGACTATTTGATGGAAGGACGATTGTGAGCATTCATGCTCACAATGCCGTTGCCAGTTGTAGTCCTATTAACATGTATACATGCAGGACAAAGTCAAGCTACAATCGCATTATCTAGGTCTGCTAGTCTGACTTGGCAAAAATCAGACTGGTTGGATTTCAGTAGTATTATTGCTTTAAAATGATTTATTGTTTTAATCAGAAAGAAACTGATTGTATAGTGTCTACTACATGTATACGAACTGACTGCTCTAAGGTACAGTATTGTAGTGTTTCTTAATTTGTTTTTGTTTTTTG
Organism: Moxostoma hubbsi; assembly: GCA_032164185.1. Classification (NCBI taxonomy): domain Eukaryota; kingdom Metazoa; phylum Chordata; class Actinopteri; order Cypriniformes; family Catostomidae; genus Moxostoma; species Moxostoma hubbsi. The sequence goes on from JAVLUX010000019.1 coordinate 11,973,783, forward strand.
GTGCACTGCAAACCCTAATAAGTTAATTGCACTCATTTGATTAAGTAAACTTAATTCCATTAAGTAAAAGAGTCTCCCAAAACTTGAGCATTTCAGTTCAATTAATTGGGTCTTCAAGTAGAGTAAACTTAACTATAAAAATTGAGTTAACTAGATGCAAATAGACTTAGATTTGCTATTTAAAGATGGTTGCTTCTGTTGTTAATCCATTTTAATTGAATTCATAACATTTTAGATCAAACAATAGCACAGCTCAAATAAAGATGCTAACAGATTCTAGGTCAGTCATTAAATCAACTTAATTCTACACATTAATGCATATACAGTATACCTGTACTTCAGCAGCACATGCTTGAGCATAACTGAGATAATGTTAACAGGGTCCAACTTGACCAAAGGGGACAGATAACGCTAATCGTGACATCACACGAAACAACTATTTGCAACAAAACATAAATTCAACAAAAGAGCTTCCATCTACGAATTCCTAATAACAATTACAACTGTATTTAAATGTCCCCATATGTTCCCTCTGACCAAGGAAACATAATTAAATAATTCAAGCAGCAAGGTATTGTGGGTATTCCTTGCCTAAATAATGTACTAAAAGGTCATGTGTTTTTAAGATAAATAAGTTCAATGAACTTAAAATGTCCAAGTTTTGGGCTGATAAATATTTAAGTAATACTTAAGACAACTTGATATTTCTAGTAATTACAACTTTAGGGTTTTTGCAGTTCCTCTTGCATCTTAAAGGAATAGTTAACCCACAAATTTAAAGCGTGCGTGCGTGCGCTATTTTCCAAGTCTTCTGAAGCCATAAAATAAGTAATAAACTTAAAAAGCTACAGCAGAGGGTACAATTATCAGTGAATGTTTTTTTTTTTCCTTTGTTATATGTTATATAGAAAAGAACAGCTCTGACATTCTGCCTAACATCAACTTTTTGTGTTTCATAGGAAAAAGTAGCACTGTGTTGGAATGACATTGAGTAAATTGAACTTCCTTTGTGTTTTCTGTATTTATTTTTATCAGTTGCTCTGTTATTTTATGACTCGCAAGTGTTACAATTAGTGACTAAATATATCTATTCAAGATAGATAGGCTAATATTTTTGGTCCTTGAGGAGAAAAAGGCAGGTGTCTGTCTCATTCCTAAAGCATTACATTTATGAAGAAAAAATTCAACATGCTTACCATGTACACCTTTGCGTCACAGCTTTCGCAAGCAAGCTTTTCAATTTCTTTCACCTGGAGAGGCAATGAAAGAAATTTCTGTTCGGCCTCAGTCTGCCTCCTCGCCCCTGATTTTTATTTTTTTATTAAATTTTTTTCCCTCTTGGACAAACGCAGCATATAAAGGCCCTTAATGTTAGGCCCATCAGCTCCCACCTCTCCTGTCCACTTACACAGTCTATCATTATTTTCACCACTCCCACGCACAACCTGACGTCCGTGCCTCAATTTAGAAATCGCCTTTTCCAGTCTCTCCTGCCTTTGTTTTTTTTAGGCTGACCTTTTAAGGCTTATACAGTAAGGACTGAGGGCTGTCAGTAGGGTATGGTAGATTATAGTTCATCCAAAAGCAAAAGTGTCATCATCTACTCACCCTAATGTCGTTACAAACCTGTATGAAATTATTGTTTTTTAAATTAACCTTTTAAAGTTGTGGTAGGTAATGTAAGGAAATTGTGTGTGTGTGTGTGTGTGTGTGTGTGTAACAGAAATGCTAAAGGTGGTCCATGCATGCAGCCAGGGAGTCTGAGTCTCCCTCAGTGTTTGTCTGTCTTGGCATGCTGTAAGGATGACTAAAATACTAGTCCTGGGGCTAGACCAACCTTTCTAGTTTCAAGTCTGTATATGTCTGCGAGCTGTTCAGAAAAATTCCAGTCTGGTGTTCTGCTGTTTATGACATTGTCATAACATGAATGGCTGTATAATATCAGCATCCACTAAATAACTACTTAATCAACACATGCAGTGAAGCAATCATAAAGGCTCTGTTAAGGAAATGCTCCATGGATTTTATGCAAATGCAGCGTTTGGCACTTTTAGCACAATGGATTTATAGAAATTGAAGTCTTTAAAATATTTTTCACTCTACTAGTTTTTGTTTGTCTTTTTTTTTTTTTTTTTTTCCTTTTTTTTTTTTTTACAGAAATTCATGAGAATTACCACCAGTGTCATTTCCACCATATCTTAAATTCAACCACAGAATTCTATTCAACACAATACAGAATTTGTTATTTAAATTAGAGGTCGACCGATATATCGGTTTTACCGATTAATCCATGCCAATTGATGCTTTTTGGAACTATCGGTTATCTGAAAAAAATAACACTGAATAGTTGGCAATAGTTTTTCCCGCCATGTTCCTCTGCAGCCGAATACAAATAAAAAAACTATAAAAAGCTTAATTTGGTTAATAGTTACAAATAGAGTATTGTAAAGTCACTCTCACCATCTGTTTATGGACTAAATCACGATTATTAATATGAAACACGGGGGGAAAAAAGATGCCGACATCATTATTTAACGTTTATTTATATAACCTTTATTGATTGCTGAGTTCATGTTGATTTTGACTGACAGTGTTGTTGGGAAAAGGAAAAATACCAGAATACCAGACAATAGGGCTGCAACTAACAATTATTTTGATAATTGATTAATCTAACGATTATTAGAATGATTATTCGACGATTATTGCAACAATTAATCATTATCTCTTAACCGATTATTCTGCTTGTGTCCCGACATAAAAGGTTGCATTTAACATGTTTACTAACAATAAAGAGGAAAAAAATTTATCTTTTAAAAATACCTTTAAATGACATTCACTGAATTAAAGGGGGAAAAAATTATTTTTACAAGTTTAATTCAGTAAAGAAATTCACTACATAAAATCCTATTGTTATCAAGTGTTTTTGTCTTGTTTTCCGTTTAGAAATGTCTAAATCCTTAATTGAGACACAACATATAATATATTTAGACTTGCTTTAAGAGAATCTATCTTAAATATGCAGTAAGTGTATTTTGTATATACGTGTATTTTTGACTTGGTTATACTTCTGCGAGACAAAATATACTTGTATTCAAGATCTATCCTCTAAAAGCAAGTCTAAATATCTTATATGCTGCTTCTCAGGTGAATGCTGTTTTTTTTTAAAGGATTTTTAGATATTTAAAAAAAAATATTTTTAACTAGGAATGCACCTATCCGATACCTAGATCGGTATCGGCTCCGATACTGAAGCTTTTAGACGTATCGGGTATCAGTCCTACGAGCCCGATCCAAATCCGATACTGTGTGTTAGTCATGTTCGCCAAGCTCCAAAAATGACATAAAAGAACCATAAAAGCACCATTGAAACAGTTCATATGACTCGTTTTTATTTTATTCAAAGCCACTTGAAGATGTGCGATGGCTCTGTGAATCACAAAAGGCTGTGTTTAATAAGTAAATGTATAGTATGCGCAGCTCCAGCGCATCAGTGAATGGCGCTGCTCTGTTTACACGCGCACATGCACGCGCGCACACACACACACTCTCGTGCTATTTTAGCCTTCAAGCGTTGCGCAACATTGGAGCGCTGCTCACAATCTCAGATGTAGATGCTCAATAGTCGGTTCACTTATAATATGCATTTAGAACGGCACCGGAGGTGCATTTGACCAGAGTTTTAATAAGCAAATTAAACTATTGTGAGCTTGCCTACAAACGGACACATTCAGGACTTTCTGGAGGGTTTGGATGGGGGGCACCAGCTTACCCTAGGAGGGCACCAGAAAGTCAGGTGCGAGCTGCAGTGCTGCTCATCATTAGAGTTTAAAGTGATCTCATGCTACATTAAATTAGATCAAACGACTATTCGACAACAAAAATGTTTGTTGACAATTTTTTTTTTATTATCGACGTTGTTTATAACGTCAACTAAACGTTTCAGCCCTACCGGACAATTGACAAGCAAACTCTTACTATTGATGAATGATGATCTACTGCTAATTAAGTACTGCTCATACAGTATTTATTAGCACATATGAAAATGTTTATGGTCAAAGGTAACCGTCAGTATCTGGTGTGGACACCAGCTTAATTAAGTACTGTAGTGCATCTCCTCCTCATGGACAAGATTTGTGAGATGATACCCCACTCTTCCACTCAGTGTAATGCTTATTCCTTCGATGATAAATGCAAGTCCAACCATCACCCCTGATGAGACAAATCTGTTACTCGTCAGTGAAGAGCACTTTTTGCCAGTCCTGTCTGGTCCAGCGAAGGTGGGTTTGTGCCCATAGGCGAAGTTGTTTACGGTGATGTAAGGACCTGCCTTACAACAGGCCTACAAGCCCTCAGTGCAGCCTCTCTCAGCCTATTGCAGACAGTCTGAGCACTGATGGAGGGATTGTGCATTCCTGGTGTAACTCAGGTAGTTGTTGTTGCCCTTTTCACAACCTTAGTTATGCAGTATCAGTCGACCTCTAATTGAAATGAATTTTTAAAGTTTTTTTGGGGGGGAAAGGCAGAATCCTTTTGTTGCACTAAGGATTGTTTCATAGCTAACATTTTATATATCCTAAATACATGAGGTTAAATAATTTCACATTTTGCATAATTTGGCAAAATTACAGTTTGATTTGATTGACGACCAATACAAATATTCTGCTCAAGTGACATTTACTTTGAATTTTCTCCACACATCACTTGTCTCATTTCATCTGAAGCATGCTCTTCACTGACACTTCTGCCAACTAAGTACAGTATCTGTTTTTTTTTTTTTACATTTTATAAAAATTATTTTCACACAATATTGAAATGGTTTGTTTATTTCACTTTTTGTTAACATTTATCATAAGCTTCAATAATTATTATTTGCATTTTTTAAGGGATTGTCATAGTTTAATATTAAAAGTCTGAGCTGGGGCAAGGCTAAAACAGGTAAATGCATTAAAGGCATAAAAAATAAGGCCTTTTTAAATGTTGTTCTTTTAGTAAAAAGTCTGTTTTCATGTAACCATATAACAAAAAGAAGAGAAAAAAGTATGTTTTAGAAATCCACCCATGACATTAAAGAGCCTGCTTTTGAAGAATCAACCATACAGCCAATAACAAATGTTACTAGTGTTAGTTACAGTTGTAGCATGTACATTTTTACTGAGACATGTTGAAGCTTTGTATTGCAGCACTAAGTATAAATCGTTTTGGTTATATTCCTGATTTGTTAGTCACTTTGGAAATGGATGTAAATATAATTCCAGTAAAATTATTTGGAATCTTAAACGTGTGTTCTTTGCAAACCTTTGCTTTTATGTTGATTTTGGGAACAAAAAGTCCCGCTTTACTGTAGCCTACACAAAGTAAGCACATTATTTTCTACAGTATTTCCAATGTCACATGAGTCTCTCTCAATTTTCAATTTCAAGTACTTTATTGGCATGATTGTGTTTACATACAATATTGCCAAAGCATTAATACACTCACACTCACTCTCTCTCTCTCTCTCTCTCTCTCTCTCTCTCTCTCTCTCTCTCTCTCTCTCTCTATTCCAAATATTGCACCTTAGCCCCTTCTGTCCTTTCTCTGATTGGCTAGAAGTTGAGCTGAAGGAGAAAGACTGCAGAACAGCAAGCAATGATCCCGCAAAGTGTGGAATCACGCTCTCACTTTATCAGAATCTATGATCGCGTTCAGAAGCAGATCCGTCATCGCGGTTAGAACAGGGAGCTCGAAAACATGGTCGGAGATCACACTGGAGAGAGTACGCTCTCTCCGAGGTCTTCTAAAAACGGATTAAGCTGTAAAATGGTCCTTCAGGCGGTCGGAAAAGTTTTGAGGTAACTCTTTACTCCACTGATTCAATGATTGTTCACTTAACTATTCTAAAGTGCATTCTGAAGTGCTTAATGTGTGCTCCAGAATCGCGTGTAAATTCGCCAAAGCAACGTGCTGTTGACGGAATGGAACTTTCCACTAACATTTACTGTAATTGCTACCAGTGCGATTCAAACTGCGTGGAATTTGCTTGTTTGCCAGTTTTCTTCAAAGCTGTGAGCCATACATATATTATATACAGTATATATCGGATAATATTATCGTTTTATGCGGAGCCCTTTCAAAGGAGTTATTCTGAAAGTTTTGGCTGGGACCAGCGCAGTTATTCCTGTCTCACTAAATTAGGAGGCTTGTGAGCTGCCTACCAAAACAGCATATATAGGATACTTCTATTTAGCATTTTATTTTTCCATTTTTTTAATTATATTATCAACTTAACAATTTGGGTAAAAAGCTTAAGTGAAAATGTCACGGTGTCTTTGTATTGGGCACCAGAGTTGGCATGGACTCCACAAGTTTGTGCAAAACCTGATGATCCTTGTTATTCCAACATGTTAGTGAATGTTAGCATCTTGTGTGCTTCAATTGAAGCAATGAAGTTGTATATTTTGTACAAAGGATGTAGTTAAGGTCAATGGCACAAATTTGCTTACATTGGATTAGTGGCCTAGAAAGTAGTAATTGTATCAATTACTATCAATTGTATATTGTAAAAGTAGTGCAGAATCTTTTTTGTACGTCATACTTCGGTGTAAACATTTTAAAAGCCTACATTTTGTTCCAGGTGTTCCCTCTATAGCATATATGCTGCACATGCCTGTAATGCTCAAAAATGCTGTCTAGGTATAGGCAGCTCGACAACCATAATCTTGATTTACTTCTAATTTAGACTAGCATGTAGCCACATACACCTGGCTTTGCCATGTGAGTTATCAGTCTTTCACTAATGGCTAGATCACTGTAATGTTTTGACTGACCATCTTTACTGCTTTCCAGATTACAATGTAGGCTAATCACTTGTTTATTAATATTGTCTGGTATATTTTTAGTGAATAAGTAATTGATTTTAATCTAGTTAAACAGATGGACTAGCCATGGTCTCAGGTGAGCTGGAAAGTGACCTACTGAATAACTGAAAATCATTTAACAACTACAAACTCTGAGCAGTGATCTTAAAAGAGTGTTTTGTTGGACGTTTATCATGGGGGGGGGGTCTTACTATATAACTATTATTTTTGCACAGTATACAGTTTGTATAAATCTTAACCGCATTTGTCTCACTCTTTGAGAAGCATGGTTTCCTGTAGGCCATTATATATAGTAGCCTATAAGAATCAAGAAAGATGTTATATAACAAGGAGCAATTTTCTCTTCTAAAAAGCAGCCGTGAACAAAATAATCCCAACAGTCCTTAGACACTTGATAATTCTATGGATTATCATATACTTGATAAATGTTATTAATTCCTCTCCCGCTCTTGAAGTTGGTACATTTATTATAGTTTATAGTGTGATGTTTAGAGTGTGTTTGTGATTTGTACACGGTGGAAGTAGAATCTAGTCTCCTTTCTTTAAATAAATTGCAAGCAGTGTGTGTGTGTGTGTGTGTGTGTGTGTGTGTGTGTGTGTGTGTGTGTGTGTGTGTGTGTGTGTGTGTGTGTGTGTGTGTGTGTGTGTGTGTGTGTGTGTGTGTGTGTATGTGTGTATGTGTGTATGTGTGTATGTGTGTATGTGTGTATATATGTATGTGTGTATATATGTATGTGTGTGTGTGTGTGTGTGTATATGTATATATATATATATATATATATATATATATATATATATATATATATATATATATATATATATATATATATATATATATATATATAAAAAAATCTCTCTCTTTATTTACAGAATTATCAATCTCTGATATAAATCAATGTCATGATATGCAGCCTGACCATAAATGCAGATGTTATTTTTTGTATCCATGTTTAAAATGCTTTAAAAGTGAACTTTAAAAGTAAGCCATTCATGAGTTGATTCCCCAAAATAGTGTAAACACTGTGGCTCTGTGGCACTATCAAAACACTGCTCTGTTTGTTAGAGAATCCTGACCAGCCTGGCAAAGCAACATTGGTTCAGCCAGTGGCATGAATTTGAGCCGGGAAAACTGTTTGGGTGACTAACTATCTTTAAATAACTCAGATAAGAAGTTTAATGTACAGCTCTGCAGGTAAAAGAAAAGGTGCTGTTTTCTTTGTAGTATACAATAGCATAAGCTGTAAGTCCATCTAATTTGAGTCTCTAAAACAGTCTTGGCTACCCTGCTGCTGTGCCTTCCCACAGTCTGTGGCTTTTCAGAGAAAGAACTAATTGAATGTTTCTATTATAGTCACTTAAATGGCAGTTATAATGTCCTGGAGCATTTCTGGCTAGTCAAGTCAGCCAGACTGGAGTCAGCCTCACAAAATGGTGTTCCTTTAGTTTGGTATATAATGGTAATGGCTGAACTTGATCTTGCAGATTTGTTTATGTCTTAGCTAGGATCAACTTCTCAAGAAAAAGGTGGAGACTACCTAATTTTGAAGAAGTTGACTGACTGACTTTGCTTTTTAAACTGAAGTATTTAACCTTATCAATGTTAAAATGTTTTCTTTAATCCCAGCTTAATATGCAGAGACAACTATAAGTAAGCCATTCTTAGGTTAATTTTCTTGAAAAATGTAAACACTGTGTCTCTGTGGAGATATGAAAATTCCTGCGTTTGTTTTGAGTGACCCGTTTGGACTATCTCTTTGTTTGATCAATGACAGATGATGAGCGTATTCAGAGAGCTGTTTAAACACATGCTGGTGTCACGGATATTACATCTTTCTGCTTTAATTCGTACAATAGAGGATTAACCCAAAAATCGGGTTTTAATTTAGCTATAATATTTGTTTGTTTTAAATTAAATGGTAATATTTTTTCTACCCCTTCATTCAGGATATTACTCTGACATGTTTGCCATTTCTCCAAATTGTCTTTGTTTTGGAAATTGAAGGTCAGTTCATACATGGGATCCTCATCTTTCTGAATAGTGTAAATAGGTAACATTCTGGATGAGATGTTGGTTTAGATTATTGCAGCTTTGTTTAAACAAAACACACATAAGGCTATAGGTTTAATAAGTACAAAAGAAAATACTTTTCAGAGGATCAACATATTGCATTTCATTATGCGCTGGGTATTCTATACTTTAAATACTTTTAAGGGCTTTTGCTTCAAAGTGTGGAAAATATTTTATCTCTGTCTTGTCTTTTGAAGGAAGAAAATGTATTAGCAAATTCTTTGGAATGCTTTTCAACATGTTTCACCCTTAATGTAATAGGCATGTAGCTTTTGAATATTTGCCAATGAACATGCCCTACGAATATTAATAGGTTTGATTCTGCAAATAAGAAATCTCAACTGTTTTTTTAAGACATATTTCTCAAAAAAAAGGACAATTCTGTCATTATTCCTGCACTCTCATGTTGTTCCACACCTGTTTGACTTACTACAATGGGTGGAACACAAAGGATGTTTGGCAGAATGTTAGTCACCATTCACTTTCACTGTATGGAAAAATTATGCAATAAAAGTGAATTGTAAAAGAGTAAAACATTACACCCAAGTCTATAGTTCACTGTTAGCTTGTGATCCCAGAAAGGAAGTACAGCTATTAGGCAAAAATGCCTATTGCATTATTTAACTTTCCTGAAAACCACTGGAATGTGAAACTTTTGCTGTGCTAGCTATCTTGGAGTCTGACAACCTCTATCCCCTTTATGCCATACATGGAGTATAATGCAGCCAGGTAGGGCTGAAATGATTAGTCGGCGTTATCGACAATGTCGACAGTAAAAAAAAAAATTGTTGCTAACATTTTTTGTTGTTGATTAGTCGTTTGATGTCAAATAACTTGACATGAGATAATTTGAAACTCTAGATCAGCACTGCAGCTCACACCTGATTGAAGAGTGGAAGAAAACACAGCTCGCAGTCCAGATGCACTCTAAAGTTTCCAAACAACTTCAGGTGGTGTAGATTGCAAAGTATGAGTAAATTATGCAAAAATACCAAATAAGTAAATACAGAAGCCCTCTCGTTGTGGAATAAGCGGAGCCTATTCCTTTAAAGGAAACATCCCAGCGTTACATCTTTAATGCCGTTATATTTCATGTGTTATAGCTTTATTAAAGTTCAATGAATAATAATAAGCAGATCATGTAAATAACTGCAAACTCTGAGTTTCCTGTTCTAAGGGGGAGAGATTGAAACTGCACCTGGTTGATGCACACACTTTCGTGGGGATGCTCGTCCATTGAGTGTGCACATTTGCTGTAGCCAGATTATAACGTGATGGCTCATGACTTATTGTATCATAATATATGCGTCACTGTGCATTTCTTATCATGAAGAAAATTGGCAATATGCAGCTTTATTAATAAAAAAATTTTTTTTTTTTGTTTTTTTTTTGGATTTAAAGATGGATTGAAGTGAACAAAAATGTGAGAGAGGGTAGCCTTCGCCTCATTATACACTGCAACAAAATACGTTTTTGATTTTGTTTTGGCTTGTTTTCCAATATAAATATCTAAAACTCCTATATAACAACATACATTTACTTGAGCAGCTATACTGCAGAAGAAAAAATTGTTATCTGATAATGTTGAATTTGTATTTTTAATATTATATATTTAAAAATATATAAAAATCCTTTAAAAAAAGATGCATTCACTTGAGAAACAGCATACAAGATATTTAGACTTGCTTTCAGACAATATATCTTGAATAAAAGTAAATGTTGTCTTTACTGCACTCACAGAAGTATAACCAAGTGAAAAAATACACTTCTATACAAAATACACTTATGTTTGACTCTTAAAGAATGTCTAAATATCTTATATGTTGCTTCTCAAGTAAATGTATTTTTTGACAATTTTAAATGGAAAACAAGACATCAACAATAGTATTTTTTTTTTGCAGTTAATCTTTTTTCTAAAAAAAAAAATTTGAATAATAATTTTCCCCCTTTCTCCCAATTTGGAATGCCCAATTCCCACTACTTGGTAGGTCCTTTTGGTGGCGCGGTTACTCGCCTCAATCCGGGTGGTGGAGGACAAGTCTCAGTTTGCCTCCGCTTCTGAGACTGTCAATCCACGCATCTTATCACATGGCTCGTTGTACATGACACAGCGGATACTCCGCATGTGAAGGCTCATGCCACTTTCCGTGGTCCATGCACAAGTTACCACACGTCCCATTGTGAGCAAGAACAACTAATCGCAACCATGAGGAGGTTACCCCATGTGACTATACCCTCCTTAGGAACCAGGCCAATTTGGTTGCTTAGGAAACCTGGCTGGAGTCACTCAGCACGCCCTGGATTCGAACTCGCGACTCCAGGGGTGGTAGTCAGCGTCAATACTCGCTGGGCTACCCAGGCCTAATTAATTTTTTACTGAATTAAACTTAAACGTTTTTTACCCTTTAATTCAATGAATGTCATTTAGAGGTTTTTTAAAAGATGATTTTGTCCTCTTTATTGTTAGCAATCACGTTTAATACAATCTTTTAAGTTGAGACACAAGCTGAATAGTCGGTTAAGAGCTATTGATTAAATGTTGCAATAATTGTCCGAATACTCAATAGTCATTCTAATTAGATTAGTCGATTATCAGAATAATCGTTAGTTGCAGCCTTACAGATAGGGTAGTTATCAGACCTTCTGTTAACTGCTTCTTGTATTGAATCATGATTTAAAGGGATAGTTCACCCAAAAACGAAAACACTCTCATAATTTACTCGCCATCATGCCGTCCCAGATGTGTATGACTTTTTCTTCTGCTTAACACAAACGAAAATGTTTAGAAGAATATCTCCGCTCTATTGGTCCTTTCAATGCAAGTGAATGGTGGCCAGAAATCTTAAGTTACAAAAATCAGGTAAAAACAGCATAAAAGTAATCCATATGACTCCAGTGGTAAAATCCATATCTTCAAAAGCAATATGATAGGTGTGGGTGAGAAACAGATTCATTTTTGAAGGCATCTTATGCAAACAGACCTAAAGGTGTTGGCACACCAAATGCAAATTTTTGCTGCAGATTCTCACCTCGATGAAGATTTTAAATATATAGAGCTTTGCACTGACAAAGTGAGGTTTTTCTTATTTATATCATTTTATATATTTTTGCAATTAGGGTTGAATTTTTTTTTTTCCCCATTGTCCAGCGGTGAAGTGCCCTGCAAAATGGTTTTGAATAGCATGTCTGAAGCTGTTGCAGTTACCAAACTTTTCGATCGGCTCGCTAGAGAACTTTTTTGTCTTTCATACTATGATTTAATTTACAATTAAATTTGTCAAGTAGTTCTTTTCATCCATGATGGGTGAAGGGCAGAGCAGCTGAAATGTGCTCTGTGCCATCTACCATACTGGGGTAATATTGGTTGTCGATTAGTGGTACCTATTGTAAAGGTGTGAATATGCTAACAGAAATCATTCACCTTGCTTTTAATGTAAATGTGCCATTCATCAGTTATTTATTTTGCATTATCACGTCTCCTCAGGTGTGCAAAGGCCTTAATGCATATGAAATTTGGTTCAGATAATGTATGGTCTCAAATTACTCATTATGCATTATTGCTGCATTTTTTTCAATGGCGCAATGGAGCTGTTCCTGTGACAAAACTGTGGACTTCACAGAAGACAAAAATAATTAAAATATAAAATTCAGAGAAAGAATTTCCTTAAGGCTGTGACCCCCACTTAGTAGTCCTTTTTAAGCTATTTTCAGCCACTTCCGGCTGTCTACAAAACTCTGGTGGGTGTCTTCATGGAAAACACTAACAAGCGTTGCACTCGGTGGATTGTCATTTGTAACTGACTAATCTCTGCAATACAAATACAAATATTCCCTTGTCAAATAGACACTTGATTGTCATTTAACATAACTTGAGATTATTTAAAATTATAATGATGACATGCGAGACGAGAGGAGTGCTGCAGCTCGAGTATCTGATAGAAACACAGATCACAGCTTGGCGATATATCTTTATTTCTTCCTTAATTAAAGTTCATATAATATGGGAGCATGCCTTGTAAATAAACACAAACTCCAAAAATGTCAACTGTCAATACTCTTATGGCTAAAAATGTTTACAGTGTTCAGTGACTAAAATGTCAATATGACTAAATGTTACTAAAATATGACTAAAATGTCAACAATTTTCATTGACTAAAACTAGGATAAGGTTGACTAAATATGATAAAAACTTGAAAGGACATTTGTCACAGAACTAAGACTAAATTAAGAAACGGAGGACAAAATTAACACTGTTATTCAGTTGCCAGGTCATTAGGAGTGTATTAATGCAAAAAACTCCAAAACTAAATCTCCAAAACTGTCATTCTCAGAGCCGCTTCAACCAGTCGCAGAAGAGACCCAATCTGAGCGGGAGTCGATACCGGGAGAGATTTAAAGTTCTGCCGGCTGATGCACACTCTAACACGCAGACGCATGTCTCTCGCCCCACTGTCTTCAGCTCGCCACATCATCATGATGAGATCAATCTCATGTGAAAAATAGCACCAAAATGACAACACAACAATAATGTGTGTGTGTGTGTGTGTGTGTGTGTGTGTGTGTGTGTGTGTGTGTGTGTGTGTATTGGTTTTGGATAGACTAGATTAGTGTTGTCAAAAATACTGGTACTCCGGTACCAAGTCAGTACTCAAACAAAAATGTTTTTACGATACCAGAATTTCTGAAGGTACCGGTAGACCCGGTTCCCAATCAGAGTCGAGAACTTTCGAACGCTCACAGCAAGCAAAAGATGACGACAAGCAAAGTAGCTGCTGCTGCGGAGTTGTCAAAGAAAAATGGGAAAAGCCAGGTTTGGAAATTCTTTGGATTTGAGGCTGATGAAAAGGGAAACAACATAGATCAGCAAAAATCTATTTGTAAACACTGCTTTCACAATTTTCTGACGAAAACAGGAAACGCATCACACTTAATAAAGCACCTGAAAGACAGACACCCGGATTTATTCAAACAAATGAAGCAGACGAGTTTAAAAGCATATTATCATTTGCATTAGGGCTGAAACGTTTAGTCAACACTAGCGACAATGTCGAAAATAAAAAATTGTCAAATTTTTTTTCTTGTCTAATAGTCGTATGATCTCATTTAACATAACGTGAAATCGCATTAAACTGTAATGATGAAGCGCGAGAGCAGCACTGCAGGAAGAATTACACAGCTCACAGTTCAGATGCACTTTAAACTTTCACAGCTTCATCTTATGTAGATCCCAAAGTATTAGGGAATTTAAAAAAATAATAAAAAATAAATAAATATTCAGAAGTACTCAAGTTGTTGAATAAGCGCTCTTTAAAGGAAACATGCATTACATCTTAAATGCAGTTATATTTAATGCGTTATAGCTTTATTAATGTTCAAATAATACAGAAGCAGCTCATGTTAATAATTATAAACTCAGAAACTGGCTTTTCTCTTTGTGGTCGGTGCCTCTTCTATGAGTTGCGCAAATGTCCCCATCTAAGGGGGAGAGATTGAAACTGGACCCGGCTGAGAGAGACACTTGAGCGCGCACACTTAATGCAGCTAGATTAGAACGCAATTGCTCGCGACATATTTAATCATACTATATGTCACTGTGCATTTCTTATCAGCTTTATTAATATGAGAGCACTTTGCACATTAGTTTGGAAGTTTTTTTATTCATTCTATTGTATGCTTGGTTTTTTTTTTTTTAGTGCTTAGAAACAACTTAAAGTAAAACTTGCAAAAGTTGAAGCAAATCTTATAGAAGTGTTCAAAAATACTGTAAGCATACATTGTACAGTTGTGTTATAATTAAAAAATAATATATTTAACTTGAAGTGTTGCTCAATGGTATATTTTTGTTCTTAGTTCAGCTGCTAATGTTTTGTAGACTTTGGTAATAAGAGTGTTGTTCAGTGACCTGTTTTTGTGTTTTGCTTTTGTACCAAAAATGGTATCGAGTACCATGAAATTTCACTGGTATTGGTACCGACTACTGAAATGTTGGTACCGTGACAACACTAGACTAGATCAACAAATGCTTATCATAATACTCTTATGGCTAAAAATGTTTACAGTGTTCAGTGACTAAAATGTCAATATGACTAAATGTTACTAAAATATGACTAAAATGTCAACAATTTTCATTGACTAAAACTAGGATAAGGTTGACTAAATATGATAAAAACTTGAAAGGACATTTGTCACAGAACTAAGACTAAATTAAGAAACGGAGGACAAAATTAACACTTCAGTTGCCAGGTCATTAGGAGTGTATTAATGCAAAGCCAACATTTACGTGTTCTTAACATCACTATTTTGATCAGTATGGTACCACCTCCACCTCATTTTGAGCCAGGAAAAACCTTGGTATACCATGGTGCCTTGGACCTCCAGTTGTTATAAAGTTAGAATTGTCCTTTTGTTTTCATATTTCTTGTGGTGCCATGAAGAGGGGTGGGGGTGCTGTTGGCCTTTTGGCACTGGCTATCTCTTGAGTTGTCATGTGCTTGGAGATTACAGCACTGAAAAGAATATGTACTGTAACTAATAGGGATGTGCATGAATAATCAACTAATCTGTTTAACTTTGCATTTTTGCCTGCTGTGAGCAATGCTGGATCATACTGTACTTTCCGTCTGAATGTCCAGAGATGGGCCACTTCTATTTAAATTAATGTGAGAAATTGGAATGGCCAACCAAGAAGCTCAAGCGCCCAGCAGTCAACAGATGTAGAAATAAAGTCTTGCCTTGCAGCTGGGATAATTTGGTGTTTTATTGTGATATGAGGTAAAGAAGCACAATTTATGATTCCACTATTAGAAAATGTTATTGCTTATTTGAAATATGTTCTTTGATCGTAATCTTGATCAACCATTTTTGAGATTTCGGTGTTCCTCCATTCAAGTAGATAGGCGCTGCACTAGCATGTCTGGAAATAGTCTCCCGGGAGCGTTCCAAAGATGGTCGCCAGTGGACTGACTTGCTAAAAGGACTTGGTAATGTCTTACCAAATCTCGCAGGTGCTTTGGATATGTGTCATCAAGGTGTTGGATAAGAGGAGGAGATATTATGGCATTTGTGCTTTAAAGCTTTGCCAAGTGTGACAATACTTCTAATATTATTATTGAATTGTATTCTATTGGCATTCGGTTCTTAGATACCAACAAATGAGGATCTGCTTGTATGGTGGAGTCTATAATGGTTTGTTGTTGCACACTCCAAAAAAATAAGTTCAGAAGTCCACATTAACTCCAATCAATCGAACAGAACTCTGACATCAAACGGACTATGTCGGTAGCAAAAGTTCAAGTGTGAAAAGTGCACCGTTTTCTTTTTGCTATGCAATGTATTTAGAAGATTTAATGGTCTCACATTTTATTAACTCAACATGTATTTCTATACAAAAGATTGTCCACACTCCTACTGATTTAGCATTTGCATTGTGTTCCATGAAAGATGTGATGCACCAATAAACACACTCCATTTGACTTTCCCTTGAAAGCAGAGGGCACTTTCTGGCTTTGTTGCTGTGGCTTTCTGGGAATCAGGAACTTTTTTTTCTAAAAGAGCTAAAAAAAAAAGGGAACGAAAGATAAAATAACTTTGAGGGGAGTGGCTTTGAATGGAGACTGGGTGTTGTGGTGGAAGCCACAAACTGGGCTGATAAACACAATCATTCTATAAATTATACTCCATTTCTCACTCATGACTGACCTCAGATTATATAATTTGCACACATTGGTCAGACATGTAGAAGCATATTGATCACCCTGTTGCAGTAGCCAGACTGAGGTGTGCTAGAATGACTTGGCTATCTCAAAATTGTTTCTAGTTTTGGAGTGTGTAAAAAAATAAATAAATAAAAAAAAAAAAGCTTACGGTAAAAAACTGGCAGCTTTGGTTGCCAGAAATTCACCATAAAAAATAAGGTAACCACGATTCAGGCTTTACTGGATATAATTTTTATGCCTGTATATTTTACAATTGATTACCATCTTTTATATTATTACAAATAAACTTGAAATATTAACCTTCTGAATAATTGTTAATCACCGTAGTAATTACAAAAGGGCACATTATGACATGAAGTTCATCAATATAGGCCCTTCCTGGAGCATTGACCAATAAATATGTAGAGACAGAGCTCCGTGTCATTCACACAACCACTAAACATCCTCAGGATAACGCATGTGAAATAAATGACACCAAATAAAACACAGAACACCCCAATGTACATAACTGTACATTATAAGAAGAAACCTTACTATTCCCATAAAAAGTAATGAAATGAGCTGGGTTACGCATGAAATTCTGGTAATGCCCGATTATTGTTTTTTACCGTAATTTTAACAGTAATTTACTGTAAAACATAATATAAATTTGTACTGTTAATTATACAGAAAATTATAATTTTTTTTACCGTAAAACTACATGTTTTGTCTTTTTAAATATATTACACATTTTTACAGTATATTTTAAGGTAACTACCCATTAACCAATGAATGTTTTTTTTACTGTAGCATTTTTAGTCTTTTACTGTTAAAATTCCGAACTTTTTTTTTTTACATGCATGAAGTGCACAGAGATTGTGCTACGATAATGATTATTCCGCAATGTGAGAAAAAAATAAATAAAACACTGGTCCTCCGATCTGATCAGTTTTTTTTTTTCCCCTCAAATAATGGATTTTTCTTTTTTTTTTTTATTATCTGTCAAATATATAGAGAAAAATTAAAATGTACAATTTCTGATTAATTGCAATCTTAGTTGAGATATCTCGAATGATATAGATTCTTAAGACCTCAAGATCATCCTTTTTAGTTCTGTAAAATTTACCTAATTGTGCTTGTAATGATTATTATATCGGTTAAATACATAGCAATTGAACTGCATTGTTTGGGCCTTGTTGTTAATGTATTTTTTTGCAGTCTACCAAGTTAGAAGGTTCCTTGTATGATATACAGCATTAGTTTTGAGAATTTCTTAGATATGTAAGCAAAATGGACATTATAACTGAAATAGCCTATACCTAAATGAATCCGAATTGAAAATCATTTAGAGATCGAATCAAGTGCTTGTAAATTGGAATTGAATCAAATCTGGAAATCTGTATCGATACCCAGCCCATCAAATGGAAAATTTACGATTAACACAACTACTGGAAGTGCATTGAAACAAGACAATCTGTGACTTCTTTAAAGACCCACTCAAATGCAGTGACAGAGAAATTGGCAAGTACCGAAGGCTAGGATTATAGAAGGATTGTTTACCATGGTAGTTAGTGGTCACTGTGTGGATAAGGCTCTGTGGATGGGACCTGTGTGTATTTAAGCAGTGTTTGGCCTCTGGCAGAGGTTTCAGGACAGGCCTCCTTGGCATTACAGCAACAAGGCTGGGCTCTGTGTGAAGAGGACAAACTGAACTCAGGCCCCACAGTCAAACAACATGGGAGCAGCTGTCTATAGACCAGAGGCAGTCTGTCTTTTCAGAGGCACACAGACACAGCTTTGTGGTGGTGCTGTTAATGGGTGGGTGTGCAGTAGAACGAAGGCAACAAACTTAAGATATGAAATATCCTCCCTTTTCTTTACCAATGGAAAAATTATGTTATGTTATGCAATAGTAGTTTTATTTATTTCCTAAATTCTTTACTTTCACATGTTACTTTTAAGGCTCTCTGATTAAACACACAAGCCCTTATTTCACATGAAGAAAGACGTTTGAGATTCTTTGTTTCTTCATTCTATCATCTTGGGCGTGATGCAGGGCTCCTCTGTGTCACTGTGTCTCATTAACACTGCATGTATGAACCCACAACGCCATAACATTGCATTCACTTAAATCATCGTTTGGTGCGAACCAATGTATATACCTTAGCCTTAAGACTTTGTTTCAGAGAATGTATATTCAGTACAAGTAGATTTTGCCTTGTTTCATTGGCAGATTTATTTGTTTTTATTTATTTTTTCATTTTTGCTTATGTTAATGTATATTGATTTACAGTGCATTCAGAAAGTATTCAGACCCCCATTTTTTACATTTTGTTAAGTTGATGTCTTTTGCTAAAATACTTTTACAAACATTTTTGACATCAATCTACACTCCTACCCAATAATGAAAAAGCAAAAGAAAAATTCAGATCCTTTGCTATGACTGCATCCCATTTCTCTGGATCATATCTGAGATCATATTTTTCATATTCTACACTTTTATTGGAGTCCACCTGTGGCAAATTCGATTGATTGGACATGATTTTGAAAGGCACACACCTGTTGAAAATGCATTTCAGAGCAAAAACCAAGCCTTGGGGGCATCAAAGGAACTACCTGCAGAGCTAAGAGACAGGATACTGTCAAGGCATAGATCAGGGGAAGGCTACAAAAAATTCAGGATGCATTGAAGGTTCCCAATAGCACAGTGGCCTCCATAATTCTTAAATGGATCAACCAGAACTCTTCCTAGAGCTGGCTGCCTTACCAAACTGAGCTATCGGTGGAGAAGGGCTTTGGTAAGAGAAGTGACCAAGAGCCCAATGGTCACACTGGTTGAGCTCCATGTGTGGAGATGGGAGAAACTTGCAGAAGGACAACCATAACTCCAACTGCCAGAGTGCTCAGGACCTCAGACTGGGCCAAAGGTTCACCTTCCAACAGGACAACAACTTCCAGCCAAGACAATGCAAGAGTGGCTTAGGGGAAAACTCTGAATGTTCATGAGTGACCCAGCCAGAGCCCAGACTTGAACACAATCGAACATCTTTGGAGAGATCTTAAAATGGCTGCCCACCGACGGACTCATCCAACCTGAAAGAGCTTGAGAGGATCTGCAGGGAAGAATGGCAGAAAATCAGTTATCGAGTTAAAAAATATATATTTTACATTATGGGGTATGGAATGTAGATTAATGTAAAAATACGTTAATAATTATTTAAAGCATTTTAACGTAATGCTGCAACATAAAATTTGAAAAAATGGGTTGTGAATACTTTCTGAAAGCACTGTAACTAGGATATTTAGTGTAAATGTTTTTTTCCTTTTTTGCAGTTTAGCTGAAAAAAGAAATATCTCCACAGATAAAAAAAAATAGTCAGCTCCTTTAGACATCTGGCACATGTATTTCCTGACCTGCTCAAAGTAGTAGATACAGTACAGTTTGTCAAGGTTATTTATTGTTTGTATCTGAATGCTCGATTTACAGAATTTTAAAGATGTGAGGTAAATGTTGGCACTTAAATTTCTGCTTTTCCATTAAAACGGCTCGTTTACTTTCTAGAGAAGAGCAATTGGACTGTTACATGTATTACCCATACCCACCCCCACCCCTTCTTGTAGCATGGGCTTCAGTGGAGTGTTTGATGTTTGTGACGGGTGTTGTGCAAAGACTGGAAAAGGGGCGGTGGGTCTGGTAGTAATATAACCCGCATGTGCTAAAAATAGACCTGGAAGGAAAAGCCTGGATGTCTGTGGTCTCTTTCACTAATTACAGGCTAAGGTTAAATGTGCAAACCTGCAGTGGAAAAATGTATCTGCACACACTGTTGTGTGGTTTGCTGTCAGTCTTCTACATTAGGTGTACGTGTGTGATTATGCAACACAGGAACATTTAACAGGAACCCCTCCCACCAAATAATGCACCACCATTATCTATTCACTAAGGTAGAGCGATTATATGTAGTATTTGTAATGTATTTGAAATGATTATTCTGGAAATATAAAAATAAGATTTTATAATTTCTTCAAATTACACAGCCATAAAGACTCTCTTTTGTAGCAGTTCATATGTATGAGAGCATTTTGATTTAATGGTGTTTAAACTTCAATAACAGTGTTAGAGTAGGTAATTGGTATTGGTACTTCCAATAGAAATGAAAGGGACCAGACCATTAATAATTGCACACCTTACAACGTCCGTGAACCAATCAGAATCAAACATTCAACAGACCCGTGGTATAAAGTGTGATTTTTAAAATATGAGATTTACTTGTGTTCACTAGAGGTCGACCAATTGTGGATTTTGCAGATAGCAATAGGATGCAGAAAAAGCTAATAACCGATGAATCTGCAGGAAGTTTTTTATTTTATTTATTTAAAAAAATATATATATATATTTTCTTAGTATTTCCTTACTACAACGGGCACAGACATAGATGCTACAAGAGTCTATCTGTCCGTCCGTCCGTCCCAAAAAGCAACTATTGGCACAGATTAATCGGTAAAACCATTATATCGGTCTATCTCTTGTGTTTACCAGATTACAGGGTTTATGTCATGATAATGAAGTTGTACTATTGGATATAACTTTACACTGATAAGATTACGAAATGATTTTATCACACTAAAATCCCATTAAAAGGTATCGTGTTTACGTTCTGTGGCTTTTTTTCTGTTGCTTTTTTATGGAAATCAACATTATGCCACAAATGCTGTCCCAAATTAGACAATTGCGTTAACTGCTAGGGCTACGTCTCTTTTGAAGACTGACTCAAAAACAGTATCACTAACCTCTGTTCCCCCTATTGCACCCAATACAGGAAGGGCAAGGGAAAGCCCAATGGAAAGAAGCCACCCACCGAGGAGAAAAAGCATTACCTTGATGCGGACTACACCAAAGTAAGAGTCGTCGATTTCGACCTCAAGGAGCTGGTGGTGTTGCCGAGGGAGATCGACCTGAATGAATGGCTCGCTAGCAACAGTAGGTGTTTCAAATGAAATTTTATATTTAGAGATTTTCATTTTCAGTGTTCTATGGTACAAGATTATGTTTGGGCATCTATGTCCCTAATGCTATTGTGCAATTTTAATGTATGAAATTTATTCAGAGGTACAACAATTTTATTTAATTTTTTTGGCCAAATTAACTTTACAGAAAATGGAAACTAAAAAAGTAGTCCACGATTTCCTTCCAAATTTTTCTCATTGGTTGTTTTTAATTGGGGTAAAAATGTGGCAGTTGTCTGGTCTTGTTTTGTTGTGTCTAGTTTCAGGCGGTGTTTTGACAACATCTCTTGTATCCATCAGAAAGAATGCATGACATCACCTCAAAGTTACATAACTTTATGATAAAATGAGCTCAGAATAACATTCCAAAGCCCACAAATCACACCATTGTTTGCATTTCCCTCAATTTTATCTTGAAAGAAAGCACATGTGAAAGCCATAAATTATGGGTTCACTTTGGAACCCTTTAATATAACTGCAAATCCTTCAAACACTTATTAAACCAAATCACTGCCTTTTATGGTTTAATTAAAGCCATTACTGTGGATTAATAGTAACTTTACAGCTCAATTTTTACAGCTTTTTGAGTTATCTCATATGATACTTGTTGGTCCGAAATGCTTTATGCACTTCCTGCCTCATTTATTTAACCTAAAATATTTAATGATTATGTGAACTTCAGATTATGTGAAATGTATGTAATATTTGATACTTTTTTTTTTTTTTTTTTTTTTAACAATACATTTTAATTGGATCAACTTTTTTGCACTTTACCATTCTTAAATTCTATTTAACAGATTTGTCTGTATGATACCTTTTTGTATGATACAGCAGCAGTTTTAACCTTTTGTGAGAAATTTAATTTTGCATTTGATATACATTGTGGTCAAAAAGTCCACAATGTGGGATTCAAAATCTTAATTTAAACATGTAAATAAAATGTTAGTGTTAAAAAAGAATAAAAGAATATGTTCTGAATATAATTAAAAAAAAAAAAAACACGTTCACTAGTGGTCTCAAATATTTTGGCCCCACTGTATGAGTTTTTTTTTTTTTTTTTTCAAAAGCAAATAATTGCAATATTTGTAGCCCTTAATCAACTCTTTATATATTTTGTGTCTTTATAGCCACGACTTTCTTCAATCTCATCAACCTACAGTACAGCACCATCTCAGAGTTCTGCACGGGCGATACATGTCCAGCCATGACGGCCTGCAATACGTAAGTAGCGCAGATGTGTGATCTATTATTCATCCTGGCTCTGTTATCCATTATTAAGCCTACAGACTTGCTGAGATGTGCAGAATAGGCAACTCGACACCTGACAGGTGACTCCTAGAGGTCATGGTCTGAGGCTGAGGTCAAGACCTGCAGTCGTGTTTGACCTCAGGGAGATGAGGCGAGAGGTGTCGTGTTTTTCCTCGGATAGAGAGTGAAAAGTCAGAGGAGCCCTGAGCATCAAGATTGAACTGAACGCCATTTGGCCGAAAGTCTTTTTGATGCAATCACAGTGTGCACATGAATAAACCCAAAATATAACCAAGCACTGTTAAAACCCTTCAAGATTGTTAGATTGATCTCTTGTTTTGTCCGAGCCATTTGACATTCAAAGAATAATGTTAGATCTGAAAGCACGTGAAATGTAATTTATACTGTACTTCCTGTACTAGGGGCGGCTGTGGCTCAGGTGGTAGAGCGTGTCAGCCTCTAATCGTAGAGTTGGCGGTTTTATTCCCAGCCCACATGCGTCCACATGCCGAAGTGTCCTTGGGCAAGACACTGAACCCCAAGTTGATATCGCCTTGCGTGGCAGCTCTTGCCATTGGTGTGTGAATGTGAGTGTGAATGGGTGTGCGAATGGGTGATTGGGACACAGTGTAAAGTGCTTTGGTAACCTCTAAGGTTAAAAAAGGCGCTATAGAAGTGCAGAAAATTTACTATTTCTCCCTTGCCAGAACTGCTTGTGTATTTCTTAAGTTTTGTTTCTGACTCTCAAAAAGAGGACATGCACTGTAACTGGTCTCCTGCTGATGGGTAAAGGAAGGAACTCTGTGCTTGAATGTTTACTGAAGTGTTTAGTTAATAACTGTAACACATCATAAATATCCTGTTCTAGACACTTTATCAGACAGTTTGGTTAATGACCAACCACCATAAACTGTGTCAGACAGGTGTTGCATACTCAGACTTTTTTAAAA
This sequence comes from Moxostoma hubbsi, assembly GCA_032164185.1. NCBI lineage: Eukaryota > Metazoa > Chordata > Actinopteri > Cypriniformes > Catostomidae > Moxostoma > Moxostoma hubbsi. The sequence continues at coordinate 11,997,607 of JAVLUX010000019.1, forward strand.
ACGGTTTTGTCATCCACCAATCAAAATGATCAGAAGTCTGATCAGTTAGAATAGTAATAGCACACCTTTCCTTGATAAGCCAAACAATTTGTGTTTAGGTTAGCACTTGGGTGTTTGAACAAATCTATATAACTCCTAAGCATGAGCTACAATAATACTGGTGCGCTCTTCTTTTTGTTTTTTTTCCTTTTTCAGGACATACTACTGGTATGATGAAAAAGGGAAGAAGACGAAATGCACAGCACCACAGTATGTGGACTTTGTCATGAGTTCAGTTCAGAAGCTGGTGACAGATGAGGACATCTTTCCTACTAAGTATGGTAAGTGAGTCTCTACTTCCACCTAGTGGATGTATATACAAACTGCATGACAGAAGCCAGATGTGAGAACATTGTTTTTACAAACATTTTGATTAATTTAAAGCACATTGACAGTCACACTTTAGTAAATAATTTGTAAACACCTCATACCATGTTGATTGCAAGCAAGTGCATTGAACACATAAATGGGATAGACGATAAGTCATGTACATTGCCATAGCTTGCAATATTTTGTGCTTTTATTGAAATAGCAATGTTTAATTCTCAACCAAGACGGGAGGGAATTTGATACACAAGCAAGATCATGAGAGAGAGAGAGAGAGAGAGAGAGAGAGAGAGAGAGAGAGAGAGAGAGAGAGAGAGAGAGAGAGAGAGAGAGAGAGAGAGAGAGAGAGAGAGAGAGAGAGAGAGAGAGAGAGAGAGAGAGAGAGAGAGAGAGAGAGAGATTTCTACTAGTTTTATCTGTTCTTAAAATATTTGAATCCTTAAAAATTAGGTAACAGCCTGACATACTAGTGGAAAGCAGCCTCAGAAATCTCTGTAAATTGATAAATAATAAAAATCATGAAGAATAAAAAAGTTATGGATATTCATGTGTCAAAATGTGTGTGAACCCTGCACAAGGATATCTGTTGGACCGAAACACTGCCGTTCAAATAAGTAAACAGTGAAATAACTGATCAGTGTTTAGTATATTTCACTTCACAGTTCTCCTTTTTTCTCCTCTGTGCAGGCAAAGAATTCCCCAACACCTTCGACTCACTGGTAAAGAAAATCTGCAGGTATCTCTTCCACGTGCTCGCCCATATCTACTGGTCCCACTACAAGGAGTCGGTGGCCATGGACCTGCACGGACACCTAAACACACTGTACACACATTTCATTGTTTTTATAAGGGAATTCAATCTGATGGACCCCAAGGAGACATCTATACTGGACGATCTGACGGAGGCCCTCTGCACACCCCTTCCCCCTCAGCCACAGAACCACGTGACTGAGAGATGAGGCCCAGGGTCACGCTCTCTGCACCTGCCAAGCCGGGGTTCCCCCTCCCTCTACCGGGGAGGAGAGATGGACTACACCAGTCACAATGGTGCTGGGACCCATAGACCTTCCACACTTCCAGAACATTGCTCTCTTTTAGGACCCAGTAAGGAGTGGTCAGCCAGGCCTGCGGGGGGCAGCACTTGCTGATTGACTTCAGAGGCTGCCCTATCTGTGAGCCAAACCCTTTAACCAAGAACAGCTTTTCTCCCTAGCCTCTTTGAGTATGCTTTATTTGGTTTCCCTCCCTTTCGTAATTTTTCATTGGGCTGAAACAGAGGCCGGTTTATGGTTTATTTCTTGCGTTTTTCCTCATCTTTGCACCCGTAGGACAAAAAGTACCCAGCCTTCTACTCCCTAATGAGTGTTTAATGTTAGAATAACAGGAGGCCGCTAGATTTCTCTAAATATAGCAGAACTTTTTCTCGTCTCTTGGTTTCATATAAGGGTGAAATGTTGGCCTGGTTCCTCAGAGCCTCATGTATGGTATAAAGGTTTCTTTTTCTTTTATAGGGTAAAAGGGGTGTGTGTGTGTGTGTGTGCGTGTGTGTGTGTGTGTGTGCGTGTGTGTGTGTGTTTTCAAGGCTTTTGCACTCAGGAACTGAGAGAGCACTCAATGCTACCTGCTCATCCATATAAGCCTTTGAGTGTCACTTTACTCATCATACAGCAATCTCATTAGTCCCATATCTGAGAAAACGGCTCCTCCATTGTCCCACAGCCATATGCTTGTATATGGGATAGACTTCTGTTGCATATTAGACTGCTAACCACTGTAGAGGAGTGGCTCTGCTAGGGATTGAAATACAATTAGGCTGCCATTTTGGATCCACCTAGGGAGTCATGCTGGCTCCAGGGCCTGGGTTTGTGTGTTTGCTCTTGAGTGACAAAGACATTGCTGTTGTCTGCTAAAATTTAAATAAAATAAAAATGAAACCGCTATTCAGGCCCTGGAAAGCCATATGCCCTGTGGAACAGTACACAAGTTTAGATGTTTTAAAGAGTAAAGTGGCTTTGTTGCAGTAGAATACAGGAAAGCAAGGGCTTGTCTGGCCTCACTTTGAAAAGACAATTTCTGAATGGAAAAGAATGTAAACTTAGTCTCTATGTATTGATTGCAAAGATTATTATCTTGGAGTGACTGAAAGAGCGAGTAAGACCGAGTGCAAGAAAGAGCATAAGATATTTGAGTTCTCCCTTCATCACTGTTAAAAGAGAGTTCTGTTAGGCTGACCTCTGTGAGAAGATTGGACCTTTTCCTTTTATTTAATTTATTTCTCTTTTTTTTTTTTTTTTTTTTTTTTTTGTCCATTTTGGTTTTAGTTGACATTTTTCAGGGCTCCACAGTTCTGGCTTTTGTTTAATGTATTTTAATAATACTTAAGTTAAAAGCGATTTAATATTTTAAGCTCGGCAAATTATAACCTAATAAAATATTTAAAAGTCACAAAAATCCTCCTTGCTTGTGTTTTTTTTTTTACTTTTATAAATTTCCTCCAAGATATAAAGCTAAGCAGTGTGGGATAAGTTTCTCAAAAAGTAATCCACTACTAATTCTTTAAAATTATAATTGGATTACTGTACTATTTACTTTATTGAAAATGAATCATTATTTACTTAGGTTAAGCCTTATGTTACTTTCTAACACACTTTTCACAGAAAAGTTTGTTTTTCTGCTCAACGAATTCAAAATAATGTCTATTTCCTCGTTAAATTTTGCACGCAGGTCATACACAGCACCACGTGTTCCTCCCTTACGGTAACTCGTTAGCGGTTGCAAGCTGTCAAAGAAATGGAAACAGACATACACATGAACGTAATTCATGTTTTAAATGTATTCCACATAAATATTTTAAGCCAAGTAATGTGCTTAAAATTTATTTAAAAATTGGTAAATGTAATCTGATTAAAATAATTTAATCTAATTTCACAATTTTTTTGGATTAAAAAGATTTCTAAACTAGAACTAAATACTTTGTAATCAGATTACACACTACACTGAAGCAAAGTCACTGCTGCTACAATTTAATTTGTTTTTAACATCTGAAGTTCATACACTTCCTGAAATCCAACTTGTCTACAGATATGTATTTCATAATTTATCATTTTATTATTTTACAATATATAGTACGTCCTATACAAATATTATACATGCCATACAAAACATACACAATCCAAATTATCTATGCAAACATCATTGTCATTTGTCTGCTCGGACAAATGCAGAGAAAACACTTTCCTTCTGCTCCAGTAGGACATCAGGTTCATCATACTCTAAAATGGCCCCGTGCTTCATCACAATCACCACGTCTGAGCCCAGGATGGTGTGAACGCGATGCTGTGAAACGCCACAAGAGATCACAGTGATGCAAGATGCATTAGTCTAATAACAATTACGTTTCTGAAGGTTGGCATGGATGAATTCTGACATTTAAAGGAAATGCTCTTTTTGGTTTTGTTGGAGCAAAAGGTAAACTGATCACTTCCAGTCATTGCTAATGGCATGCTTAATGCTTTAAAGTGATGTAAATAAATGTTCTATATTAAAATACTTCTACCTATCCCAATTTAATGTCCACAGACAACTATAGGGGAACCATTATAGGTTGATTTCCCTAAAGTGTAAACGGTGGCACTTTCAGCAATTCTGTTTGAGCGACCCAACACTAATTCAGCCAAAGACATGAGTTTGAGTGTTCGAAACCTTTTTTAATTTTTGCATTTCCATTTGGTTTCGCTAATATCACAAATTATACACTCACTGAGCACTTTATTAGGAACACCTGTACACCTACGTATTTGTGCAGTTATCAAATCAGCCAATCATGTGGTAGCTGTGCAATGCATACAATCATGCAGATACAGGTCAGGAGCTTCAGTTAATGTTCACATCAACCATCAGAACTGGTAAAAAAAAACATGATCTCAGTGATTTGGACCGTGGCATGATTGTTTGTGCCAGATGGGCTGGTTTGAGTATTTCTGTAACTACTGATCTCCTGGGATTTTTACCCACAACAGTCTCTAAAGTTTACTCAGAATAGTGCCAAAAACAAAAAACGTCCAGTGAGCGACAGGTCTGTGGACGGAAATGCCTTGTTGATGAGAGAGGTTGACGTGGAATGGCCAGACTCAGAATCTCGGAATGCACAATACTTCGAACTTTGAGGCGGATGGGCTATAAGAGCAGTAGACCACCTCTGCGCTCGGCTAAGGAATGTTGCCTTGTACCAACACAGAGGCACAAAACACTTTCCCGGACTTTTAGTTTCATCATACCATGTTGGTGGAATAACCTTCCCAACTCCATCCGTGAAGCTGACTCACTCTGTCTTCAAAAAACCACTTAAAACACATCTTTTCCATGAGTACTTAACCAGTCACTAAAAAAAAAAAAAGTGTTGCACTTTAATCTGTTTTGAATACTATTCTGATGCTAGTGAAACTTAGTATGGCAGTTTTCAAACCACTGTCTCCTTAAGATGATTTGCTTATGTTTTCCTCTTTTGTAAGTTGCTTTGGATAAAAGTGTCTGCCAAATGAATAAATGGAAATGGAAACATCTGGCACAATATTACCACCATAGTGTTCCTAATAAAGTGCTCCGTGAGCACTACAGTATGATCCACAGTATGTTTAAGAGAAGTGCCTGTACTTACTGCTATTGTGACCACTGTTCGATCTGCAAATGCTGTCATGACAACTTTCTGCAGAATACTCTCCTATTTAAAATGGAGGACATTAGATGGATTTGAGATTTTAATAAAAAGCATATCATTAATCATGTTATTTTCATGGATTTTGATCTCACTGTGGCCATGTCAATTGACGCTGTTGCTTCATCCATAATAAGAATGCTGCTCTTCCTCACAAACGCTCGAGCCAGACAGAAGAGCTGTCTCTGGCCCTGGCTGAAGTTCTCTCCTCCCTCTGTAACCATGGCATCTATAGAATGAACAGAGCATTTGTTGAATTCTTAAGCCTGTACAAATCCTTATCTTATTTAAATGACAAAAGTCTTTTATCTCACTTAGGCCACCAGGTAGAGCTTTAACGACTGGCATTAGCTGAGCAATTTCAAGAGCCTCCCAGAGCATTTGATCTGTAGCCTTTCTCTCTGGATCTATATTAAACCTGTGAGAAAGAGAGCGAAAACAAGTTAGTCCATCTTTGTGAAATTGTAATCTACCGAGTCTTATCCCTATCCTAAACCTTAAACCTAACCGATAGTGTCATCAATGCAAATGGTAGTCAAAAAATTATAGAACTGAAGTAACCATGTAATTTCATGGTACTTCTATGACCCCATTTTCACCTTGTATTAAGATGCGTTTCAGGTGATCTGATCACATGTGGTCAGCGCTAAATACAGGTCTAAATGGGTTCTAAAACTTTTTGTGATCGGAGCACAAAAACCATATACAATGTGGACAAAAACGCATGTGACCTCATTGCATTGCTGCATCCCGGCAGCATAGAAGCACCACCCCTTCCCTATCAATCAACCGCTGTGCTAAAACAAGAGTTTAAACTTAGCTGTTTTCAAGCAGTTTTAAAAGGAAATAACCATCTGGTCATAAAATGTAAAAAAAAAAAAGCAGATACATACACAATCACGAGAGCTTCACAGATCTTCATTTGTGTGTCTGATATCAACACCGATGGCAGACATGAACACCTGAAGCTCCATTAATACAGGTAATACACTAAAATAAAGGATAATTTTGCTTAGATTAAAACTCAACCACATCTGGGAGAAACCGTGTGCTGTTTTTTCGTGCTTTCTGTCGTTATTGACTTTATTATCATGCAGTAACACACTAACATCGTGATTGGTGTATGTCGACATGAAACGGAGACCCTTCCAAATCTGATCACAAGTGGTCACAGGAAATGCATTTGAGTGACCAGGTGTAAACGGTGATGTGTCATACCTGACCACATGCAATCGGATCACCCAGGGCGCATCTTAATACCAGTTGGATACGGGCCGGGGTCTAAACATCTTTGGCTCTTTACGACTCATAACCTGGTCCTTTTCATCAGAAGTGTAAAGGCCTGTTCACAACATATCCATGACGATTTTGCTAGACGGACCTCTGACGGAAGGTCTAGGTCATACAGAGTCCATAAAAACATGAAATAAAAATCTATTTCAACCCTGTACAGTAGGTGGTGCTGGTGCTATGACAGTCTCCTCCCAGCAACTTCAGCTGTTAGAGATTAAATAATGCACATTAAGAAAAAACATCATAATCAGACTTTCAAAAACAGAATGGGTTTATGTTTGCAGAACAAAGAGTTTGTGAACTGCAAATATTTATTTTTAAGTGTATAATTTAAGGTGTGTATAAACTGCATGTCCAATGCTGGTGTTTGCCAGTTGATTAGCGTCACCAACACGCTGGATTGAGCAGCTGCATCGACGGACAAAAAAAATCTCATCTCATTGGCCAGTCAGTTTCCATCGAAGTCTGGAAAAAAAACAATCCGAACACTCTCTGTAAAAAAAAACCTTCGGATTGTCAGTGCACGATTTGTCAGACTCTGTATGAATAGCGGCATCAGAATCCATTATTACAGTACAAAAGCTCGCACAGTATGAACATTTGTACCAAAAAATTGGGTTTGGTGTAAACAGGCCTTAACACCAGTTGATCTACCATGCAATTTAATTACACTTTGAACAATATTGAAAATGTAGTTGGTTATGCAATGCAAAAATGCAAGTAAAAATGTAATGCAAAAACAAGTGTCTTGATGTCAGATAGCACTGTGCGTGGAACAGGCGTTTATGAACTGATAATCTGTTCACTTGAGATTTGTGCGAAAGGAAATAAAAGTAATTGTTGTACCACCTCTAGTGTTCATTTCATCAGGAAACTGTCACTACTTTTCAAAAATGTAAGGTATAGTAACATGATTAAATAAAAACAGGTTGCAAATTTTGTCTAATGCGGATAAGGAAGCGCAGAATATGTAACCTTCCATCAATAATCTCTAGAAAAAGCAAAAAGTCAACTTGTTTTTCATTGTAATTCTAGAATAATTTTGCAGTGGTTAGTTTGTGTGTATATGTGTTTACAGCCAACCTCACATGGAAAAAAAAAAAGGTTAAAAGGAATATATTCTATTATTTCTAAAGACATATTGTCAAGGAAGGTCTCACCGAATCGTTCCACTGAATAAAATAGGATCTTGTAGAATGATGGAAAACTTTGATCGTAGAGTCTGCAGAGGCAGCTTGGAAATATCAATGCCATCTATGATAATTTGCCCTACGGATGAGAAAAATACACATTCACTCTCAAAGACACACTAAACCAAAAATTATATTACACCCATCATTCTTGGTAACCCCTGTTACCCTCGAATGTGTCCACCATTCTGAAGAGGGCCAAAGAAAAGGACGACTTTCCACTTCCTGTCCTTCCGCATATTCCCACCTAGAAATAAAGCGTTTATACGCTTAGTTCATTAATTCCAGTAAGGCCCTTGGAATTTGTGTAAAGCATCATGTGCAGGATTACCTTTTGTCCTGGTTTGATGTGGGCATTGACATGTTTTAGTACAGGTTTCAAGCTGCTGTCGTAGCGCACGCTCAAGTTCTTGATCTGGATCTCACCATATTTTGGCCACCCTGCAGGAACCTGAGCAGGAGCTGAAATTAAGGGTAACAAAAACTGAAAACTTTGGCAACACTTTCTTCACAACTTTCATTAACAGCATTAAGCAATATTATTACATTATATAACCCCTAACAGATCATCAAAGTACATTTCTGAGAGTTTGACTGCTGTTTTTATATATTTTAATACAATTTGCATTTTAATGCATATTTAAATCACGACTGTATGTTGAGCATTATATATAGTTTTGTTATCCAACAATTAGTCACAGTCCTCTAATTTGATTGGACAAGTGGCATTCCAAGAGAGCTGATATTTAGTATAACAGCACTGGGATGCTTTACTATTTGTATCACTCTACTTGTGTTCGTGTCATTCCAGACAGGCAAGTAACTTGCCAATGTTGATGGTCATATTGTATCTAAAATCTAAGTTACTCAATATTAAAGAATTATTATTTTTTTCTTATGAAACTGTTGTATAAAAGCCATATCACACTCACAAATCTGCTGATTACCTGCGGACTTGTATAATATTGCTTAAATATAACTTCTATTTTTATGTTTTATTCTTATGTTATTTTAATTCAGTTGTACTATTTATCTGATACTTTTCCCTCCCTCGTTTTCCCTCTCACTCATACATGTTTCACTCACTAATGAGTCCGTCGTAGCTCTCTGGCTCTGTGTGTATCAGACTGCTGACTCTCTTCACGCAGCCCAGCTGCACCTCCATATCTGCCAGATTACGCACAATCCAATTGAGGTAGTTTGACACCTGCAAGGATGCCAGTGAAATGCTTTTAGGCACTTGAATGTGCTGGTGTTGGGATTTGTGCATGTGTACTGCAGGTAATAAGGTTTACCATGAGGGCATAGGTGAGCCCCAGGCCCACCAGTCCTGCTGAAAGCTGACAGTATAAAGCATTACTTATAGAGGCAACAGCAGCTATGAGCACCACAAAAGCCCCAATGTACTCCTGCAGATATAAGAATACAACATGCATAACTAAAAACACCATACAGAGTGATACAGTGTACTTTAATTTAATATGTATTATGAAAGGCACTGCACAACAAATTTATTCTGACTTTAGTTTCAAATCCCCTTGTAACTGATTCCTTTATTCATATATAATTTGTAAAAATGTGAAGAAATTCTGTAATGAGTCTAGAAGAAAATAATTACAACAAATCATCTGCATTATAACATACCAATAACATAATAGCTTATAAATAAATTGTATTTGGATATACTGTATGTAGAAAATGTAAACATGTTAAAGTTACGTAATCATTACTTTGATAATAAACCTGAAGTGATTTTCATTACCATGCGAACCTCCAGCCAGCGATTGGCTGACATGAGGAAGAGTGAGGAGATATTATTTGCATCTGTGTATTCTAGTAGTTTCTTCTTAAACCTCTGCTCATGCCTGCGACAAAAGAGAGTCCAGTCAATATCCAGTGCTGATGTGTTGAATTAAACTAATAAATGCATGAACATGCATTCAAATATATATTCTACTTTGACCATCAAATGATTATTAATGCGTGCGTGCGTGTGTGTGTGTGTGTGTTACCTGAAAGCTCTGATAGTGGTCAGTCCCTCTATGGTCTGTGAGTAATGGGACAGTAGAGGCATCTCAGTGCTGTCCTCCAACTGCTGCAGGTCTCTACACACAGATTGAATAATAGGTTTTGTAAATAAGAAAAAAAATCAGAAGAAAGAAAGCAGAGTGGAAATTCACTGAAAAACAAAACCTGATTTGTTGAAGACAATGATTACAAAAAAAGCGCAATATTTTCCTGAGAAGTAGGTAACTGAGCTTTGAGACTTTTGAAAAGCATGTCTAATCTAGTCTACAATGTTCTTATGAATATTTTTGTGTTATATTATATTATGTTATACTAAATATACTATACTATATAAGTTGTGTTACGTTGATATATTAAGTTACATTACATTATCATTCTTTATGTTATACTATGTTATGTTATGTCAAATCACATTGTTATCATGTTACATTATGTTGTGTTGTTATGTTGTTACGTTTAATAAGTTATGTTGTTATAATATGTTGAAACTGCATAATTTATAGACATTGGGCCTTATTCATGAAACACGGGTAGAACAAATGTGTGTGTAAATCGTTAGTAATAAGGTTATTCAATAAATTGTCCCATTCAATTCAATGGGACATTTTACACAAGAAATCTGTCTTGCTCCTGTTTCATGAATAAGGACAATTGTGTTTTTACATTGTGTTATATTGTGATACGTTGTGTTACAATGCGTTACTTTACGTTGCATGACTAACCTGGATGCTACCCTGAAATACTTCTGTATGAAGTAACAGGCGGTAGCCAATGGGAGCAGAGCGATGAGAAAGACGGGTGTGACATAAGAGATGACGCCCACAGCTGACACACACAACAGAGTGGAGCGAATCAAACACTCCATGGTCACTGGAATATGCTGGAATAACAAGGCTATACATTATAATACACTTACAATATCGAGCCATTGTGAATTGGATAAGCAATTAGAAGCAGATTTACTGTAAAATTGATTATATTTTTATATATATTTAAAACATTGCAAATGCAGATTCAGAATAGTAGTCTTGTTTATTTACCTGATCAATTGTGTTGGTATCGGTTGAGAATCTGTTTAGAATGTTCCCCAGTGGAGTCATCTCAAACAATCTGGGGGAAAAAGTCACAACAGCAAAAATGTAAAGATTATAAGTAGACCTTTTAAAACTATATGGTCAACATCAAGCGTTAAACTGTTTTACACACAGACAGACCTCATGGGTGCGAGTACAATGATGCGGAGAAGGCTGCAGTGAAGTTCTTTGGCCACCCGTAAGCCTGTCCACTCCACTGCCAGAGAAGTGACCAGACACAGCACTATACCCAAACCACACAATACACAGAACACCTGTAGATATGATGAGTGACTGAACTCACAGTCCTAACAAAGAGAGTGAAAGAGAGAGAGAGAATGATAATAAAGCAGTGTAATGTTGCATCTTCACAAAAATATCAATTATTTTTATAAATGTATTATTATTTCTTAGAAGTTTCAAGTCATCATTTAATCTTGCATGACCATATTCCACCCTTTCTCTGACCCCTAGGCCACTTTTTGCTGCTGTGCATTTAAGACTTGTGGTCAGAATAGTGGTTGTTAAAACTGATCACTTTACATTAATCACTTTATATCGATCACTTTGCATATCAAGTGATAAAGTATATCACTTTATATATTACTTCAAAATTATAAAATGTGGGCAGTCATATGTCTATGTATTCATCAGTCTTAGATCAGTAAGTTGTGGATATTCAGAACAAGACTTTTCCAGTTTAGTTTCATGCTCTTTTATTTTATTTTTAGAATGGTGAGGATGTTTTCAGTTGAGTGAACATTTCAGTTTGTTTTTAAAGTACATCTTCATTCTATCAAATAAGAAGACACTTCTGCAGAAGGAAAACATTATAATTCAGCTGGGAATTAAGAACAGTGTTTTTGAGGTCACAAGGTCCACTGGGACTTTCACTAAGATAGACACAGCTGTGTGCAAACCCTTGAGGTTAAAAAGCCTGGTGATGTTGAAATGTGTGTGTGACTGTGTGTACAAGTGTAAATGCATGTACAGGTCTATTTTTGGACTGCATGATAAGGACATCAATTTATGTCCAACAGGATAGACAAAGGATTCTGGCTAAGTTAAAGGATAGTTCACCCAAAAATTCTCTCATCATTTACTCACCCTCATGCCATCCCAGATGTGTAAGACTTTGTTTCATCTGCTGAACACAAACAAAGAGTTTTAGAATAATATCTAAACTCTGTAGGTCCATAAAAGACAAGTGAATGGTGGTCAGAACTGTGAAGGTCAAAAATCATATAAAGGCAGCATAAAAGTAATCCATACAACTTCAGTGTTTTAATCCATATCTTCAGGAGCAATATGATAGGTGTAGGTAAGAAACAGATCAATAAGTCCTTTTTTTAACATTACATTTTCCTCCCTGCCCAGTATGTGGTGATGTGCACAAAGAATGTGAATCACCAAAAACAAAAGAAGAATGTGAAAGTGGAGATTTATAGTAAAAAATTACTTAAATATTGATCTGTTTCTCACCAACACCTATCATATCGCTTCTGAAGTTATGGATTCAACCAGAGGACTTTTTTGGATTTATATGCTTTTTGGACCTTCAAAGTTCTGGCCACCATTCAATTGCAATGGTATGGACCTACAGAACTGTTTGTGTTTTGATGAAGACAGAAAGTCATACACATCAGGGATGGCATGAGGGTGAGTAAATTGTAAGAACATTTTCATTTTTGGGTGAACTATTCATTTAAGAGAACATGATGTGCTGCAAATTCACTGTGAAAAGTATTCAGTTTTAAACAGTTCAATAACTTTTAAATTAAGGCTGCAGTATGTAATTTCTGTGGTAATACTAGTGGTACCAAACAGAATTGCAACAATAATTACTATTTTCAAACACATTTCCAAAACACGTCTCCCGTCTTCCATAGGTTCGAACAAACAGATTACCCCACCCTTAACTCACACCATTGGCTGAGCGAGAAATTAGCCTGTTGGGCTCCTCAAGCAGAGCAAAGTTTTCAAAGTGCCACAGAGCCAGCCTACACATCAATCTACAAATGTTATACATATAGTTAAATCTGCATACTAAGCTATAAGAGGAGAAAGTCTTTCTCTTCCTGTCTCTCACCTGTGTTATGGTACAGTTCCTTTCAGCACTTTCGATCTGTGCTGCTATGACGTGTGATGTCCAATGAGCGAGCCAGAAGTCTATGGCAACCATGAAGGTGTGTTTAGTGATCTGAGAGAGAACGAGTATAGGAATCAGCAACAGGCCTGCAGCTCTCAGGTATGTCGCAAACAAACTCCAAGGAATGGTGGTCCTGTAACGCAGCTCCGCCCTGAGGCTTTCTTCATCTGTAGTTGTTGAGCTGTCTGCAATAAACACAACACATTAAACACCATTCAATTTAAATCTGGGCAAGGTTAAGCTGAGTTCACCCTGTTAATTCCAGATGGGACACTCAGATCAGCTGGAATAAATACAATAGTTAAAGGGGAAGTGTGCAATTTATGTGCCTCTAGCAGATTCTGTTCATTTGAGCCAAATAGTTCTATACATTAACATTCCCATTCATTGCAATGGCAGTTGTTTGGCTGGTGCATTTATGTGCACTCATTGAGCGCAACAGTGCTCACCCAATTTTTTAGCCATCTTTGCTTCGAAAGTAAGTTTCTTAGTATGTTTTCCATAGAGATATAATACAATCCTTCATAAAAGAATTCTAAGCCATGAGCCAAACCAACCAGCATCGAGATGAATCATTGAAACATTGATTTGAAGCAAAAAAAAGTGCATGGTTCTGCTTGTGGTGCAGAAATTACACACTTCAGCTAAAAGGATTTTAACTTTTTTTATTTTGGGATCATAAGATATTTTAAAATATGTATTAGAGATACAGTATGTGATAAATAGCAATCATTTCCATCAAACAGATTTAATTTCTCTAAAGTCTGTTTGAATGAATAAATGCTGTATATTAATTGTAATGCACTCGTGCATGGCATCAAAGGAAATTGGGTAGGTGACTAGAAGAAGGCAGAGAAAAAAAGAATAAGGTGCAGATTTTTTTTCAACATGGTTCATGCATTTCATGCCTCTAAAACTTAAATAGGATTGTGCAGTACAATAGAGCATATTATCATGAGCATGAAAATAATGCAGGATGCGTCTGCATTTGGGATGTTAATTCATTATCACAAATGCGATAACAGTAGCGTAACATTGGATTGTATGAGGATATAAAACACTATCAATTACTAACCACCTACATGCTGAATAATATTCATGGCTCAAAGGAACGTAATAAATGTTTTGTGTATTGTATTGTTGTAATGTATAACGTAACTCCATGTATTGCACTCCAATTTAGAGGAGTTTTCATTGCATTGTAACAGCTTCACTACTAACTACGAGAATTCTTAACATCTCCAGGCGGCATGCTATTCATCTGTAACAGAGGTTACTCAAAGGATTCATGCCATTATTCCAGACCTTTCACGTCACTAACAGGAACATCAGCAGCTGGGCATTTCCCATAAATCCACACAGGAAAAGCCACAATAAATATGAAAACAAGGACATTAGAAATCACATAACAACACCACTGGAGACAAATGCACACTGCACCTCAACAGATGATACAGCGACATATGCAGCATACAAGGTGAAATATTTCAACTACTGCTGATGTGAAAGGATTATAAACTGTAAATTGGAAAGCAGACTTGCAAAAGTGAAAATCTGCATGGCTAATGTTTTTATTACAGATATAAATATGCTAGCACCTTGTTTCAAGCAAACATAAAATAAAGAGTTAAAGGTGCTGTAGGCGATTTTAGCAGTTCTGGAATTTCTACAAACTGAGCCGTTGGATTAGCCACACCCCCTCTTTCTAAAACCCTGCACTCCAACGATACCAGATGAGCTTTATAGAGCCCGACATCGAGCAGAAGCGGTTGTCAAAAACAGCAGCATAATAGTGCCATCAAATGACAACTGTTATGAACAACATGGCATAAAAATGGCATTAAGCCTCAATAATTTGCTGCAACTATAATCCAATGAGAAGGCGCAAAATGATTGACAATTAGAAAGCGTCAGAGACTGTGGCCCAAGGACACATCTTTGTTTGCTGTTTACAGAGTCTACTGCTGTCACAGAGGCCGGTGCAATATCTCAGGGAACATATTTCAGTGATGTCTTTCAGGGAGTAGGAAAAAATGTTGTATACCTTTCCATGAAAACAAAAATCGCTTACAGCAACTTTAAGTTAAATCAATCGATGTTGAAGTGGTTAATGTGTCATTAAAACATCCAAGTAATGACACAACGAACTCAATATGATCAACACAAGACATGACTGAAACTGTTGTAAGACAATAACCAATAATCAATTTAAACTCTAAGAACACATTAATACATTAATATTCTAATAACAATCAATAATACCAATCCATATAAAAACAAATAAATGTATCATTCATCTTCTTTTGCGTAGTCTCAGGGATCCCTGCTGAGAAGACCAGCTCAGCTAAACCAGCAATATATATTTGGTCAACCAGCTTGATGATGCAGGTCCACCAGCTGAACCAGCACAAACCAGCAGTTACTATAGCTGGTCTCATCAAGGTTACTAATCTCAGTAAAAGAAGCACAGTTATATGTTTAGATGAACTTAATGAGACATTTTACCTTCATCCTCATCTTCTGTGGCCAGGGTATCTCTAGAGTACATGGCCCTCCTGAAACTCTTTCTCTTCAATTCAGTACTGTTTTCCTGAGGAAATATTTAAGAAATACTCCATTAGTCAAAAATACCCAAACAAAAAGTCAATAAATAGGTACAAGAATGCTAATATAGTAGACTTAAATAGAACATCTCAAAGAAGAAGTATTTTTTACCTTGTTCTGTCTGTTCATTAGGGTTCTCCACTGTTCAAACAAATCAGGTTCAGCACACTGGATGTCCTTTAATGTCCCTTGAGTCTGCACCGTCCCATCTCGCATGGCTATTATCTATAGGACCATAATAATGGAAAAAATATTTCAGATAGCTGGACAACAAATAAGCAGACCGTTCTTAATTACAATATTCACAATTCAATACAAACCCAAATAAATGGTGATACAAAAATATTGTATAAGTAGGACGTTTACATTTATTCTGTTTAGCAGATGCTTTTATCCAAATTGTATTGTATTGTATTTTTTTATAACTGACTATAATATAATAAAATTAAGAGTAATTAAGTATATACAGTGCATCCAGAAAGTATTCACAGCGCTTCACTTTTACACTTTTTTTATGTTACAGCCTTTTTCCAAAATGGATTAAATTCATTATTTTCCTCAAAATTCTACAAACAATACCCCATAATGACAACGTGAAAGAAGTTTGTTTGAAAACTTTGCAAATTTAAAAAAATCATGTGTACATAAGTATTCACAGTCTTTGTCATGACACTCAAAGCGAAGCGCTTTGAATACTTTCCGGATGCACTGTATATAAATCCCTTGAAAATTGAATATCAGTTCTAGTAATCTTCTCACCCAGTCTGCATGAGGTAAGTACTGGAGTTTGTGAGTAACCAAGACAACAGTCCTCTTTTCCTGTCGAAGGAACTTGACAATTCCTTCATGCATGAGGTGATCACTGAGGTGAATGTCAAGAGATGAAAATGGGTCATCCTGAAAGTAAAAATTATGGGGTGTTGACTTATTTTTATTATGATGGAAGAACAAATATGCTTTTGAAAATGTGTTGGCTAAATTATGATGAATTTAGTGCAGAGATGCAGAGTCTACAACTCACCAGGAAGACCACATTGGTCCGCTGATAAAGGACTCGAGCTATGCTGATTCGCTGACGCTGGCCTCCAGAAAGAATGATTCCCTGGAGGAGAGAAATTTATAAAATGAATAAGTTGCCTTTTTTTCTTGCAGTAAAAAAAACCTAGACACAGCGGAACAAATAGAACAGATTTCTATTTGAAATTCTATTTGGAACGCAGGTGTCGCGAGACGCATGTGCGTGACTCTGAAATACAGAGATACGTAACACAATGGTCAAAGATATCTGCCTAGTGCATGTTTACATAGAAAAACTACTGAAAAACATCCGAGATGTACAAGGAAACATGTTCATTATGAACAGCCCCTTAAATTATTTTAGACAGATATACCACTGAAACAAAATGAATTGCACTTGGCTTAATTCATGCTGTAATAAGCAAACAGACACCTATGCATACACAAAAGACACATCTTGTACATACCCTTTCTCCAATCACTGTTTGATCACCTTGAGGTAGTGTATCAATATCTGGTTGTAGCTGGCAGATCTCAATCACTTCTTTATACCTGAGGAGACATATGAAACAACAGCAAAATCATGTATTCATTGATATTTGTACTTTAAAATTATTATACAGCAGGGTTAAACCAAAAGTTCTCTAATTTTCTACAATCTTGAAAAGATTCTGACATAATGGTGATTTCAGCGTGTTTATCATAACTTCAAAAAACTTGGTATATAATGCACAAGGCATCCCTGTATGGACTACTGCATTGAGACTCTGTTAATTGTCGGTTTAAAATGACATGTCTTACTGGTGGCTAAAGGACCCATAGAGGATAAATCTGCCAAATTATCTGTTACATATCTGTTACATAAGTTAGTTACATAATAGTTATTGAGAAAACACCTCTTTTTTCCCCGATTTTTTTTTTTTTTTTAATGAGGCAGAAAAAAAAAAAATCTCTGTAGCCCCTGGACTGAAAGTGAAACACGCGGAAGGAGGTTTAGTGTTTGTGCAGAGTGGTGTGAGGGAACCAAAGGAAAAGGGTCCATTTGTATCCACAGACATGTCTCACATGACTGAACAAGAAGGAATTCAGGACATCAGTTACATTAGGGAATTATAGGGTTATACTCGATTTTAAGTACAGCTGTATCTGTGAAGAAAGCGTCAGTGAAGGATACCTCTTCACATTGGGGGCCATGTCAAACAGGATGTTTTCCTCAACTGTGGCGTTTAAAAGCCAAGGCCTCTGAGAAGCATAGGCTACTGAACCTCTCTTCCTAAAAAACAGGAGCAAAGCTTCAGGTTCTTGATGCCTCTTAAAGTATAATATCAAATTAAAGTAAAATTACAGTGTAATAATTACGTGGGTGAATGTCTTCCACTCAAATAATGTGATCTGTAAGACACAAAAGGCATAGATCTTTACAGAAAATGTGTCTATAAAAATTATCATGTACAATATTATTAGAAGAAAGAATTTTGTGGAAAACGAACTAGAAGATTTTTTTTAAAGTTGACCATCATTCCATTTAAAGTATTAGTAATATAACATTCTGTCATAATTTACTCACACCATGTTGTTTCAAATCTGTATGACTTCAGCAATAAAAACAACGCAAACAAGTTCTTGCATGAACACGTGAGCCACTGTGAACAAGCTTTTCTCATAGACTCATGAACAAGCAAAACACATCAAGATTTTCACTGAAAAATGACTTCAACTTTGGGTGCTTTTGTAAGCTTTAAAGTACAGGTAAGTCACTGTCCACTGCCTTTGCATTGAATAGACAGACTGTGGTATTCCTTTAAACATTTGTGTTCAACATAAGAAAGAAATTCATATGTGTCTGGAACTACATGAGGGTGAGTAAATTAAGATAGAAGTTTCATTTTTGGGTCAATTTAATATGAACAACAACATAATGTTTTACCTCACATTATCTTCTGAATCACTGTTGGGTAAACTGTGGGAAAATGCAGCAGTATTAACATTATACCACAATCAAATTAACAGGAGAAAAAACAATATTGTATGCTATTGATTTAATACAGCATTAATTTTGAGCACTCTCTGTGTTTCACCTGTTCCATGTTAAATTTCCGGAAACCTTTTGCATCTCTCCCAGCGCAGCCAGCAAAAGAGAGGATTTCCCACTTCCTACCTGCCCTACGATCATCGTCAGCTGACCTGATACACAGCACATAAACAAATAAGAAACAGAAAAAATAGTGTCTTTTTGAAAGGTCTATGTAAGTATAACAGTAAAGCAACAATAGACATGATCATATCCAATCACAGAATCTCACCGAATGGAACCTTTATGTCGATATTGGTTAAAGTCGGGCATCCCTGTGTCCATGTGAAGTAGCCGTTAACAATCTACCCATATACAACAGAAGAACACAAAGTACTTGTTTTTCTTTTATTATTTTCTTAATAACATTATTAAATAAATATTTGTTATTCTGTAAAAAATTCTGTTATCATTTATTCACACTCATGTTGTTCCAAACCCATTACTTTGAAATGTACACACATGCGCTTTGAAGGATGTTATCTTAAAGCACTTTTGATTGCGCAAATGACGTCAAGATTTTTGCTGGTATTCTGGATTGTTTCTCACCAAAAATATTGTATACCTCCAGAAGACTTCGAATATGATGCACGTGTCTCATGGTCTACTTTTATAAAACTTTGGACTCCTTTCTTAAGCTTAAAGTGAGTCACTATTAATTGCCATTGTATTGCAAAGACGCATTAGGATCTTCATCAAAACGTCTCTAATAGTGTTTCTGCACAAGGAAGAAAATCATATGGGTTTGGAATGAAATGATGACAGAATTTATATTTTTGAGTGAACTATTCCTTTAACTCTTTTGCTCATTTGTTCTCATTGATTATGACCATTATTACAGTAACTGTTTATTATAACCAATATAACTGTTAGTATTCTTTTTTTATTGGAAATGTAAGCGAAGCGTAGTTCTAGCGGCAAGACTTGCAGCAGTACATAATTGCACCATTAGCTAGGTAACTCCTAGCATGCGTCAGCCATTACTTTATAAGTCTGCTTACAGTTGTTGCAACCTCCACCACCCCAATGCTATCAGTTGAGTCCCGTCCTGCACGGAGGTAGGCGCCTCGCCCCTGCTCTGTATTTCTGGCAGGATCTAACGATTCTGAGTACAACTTCTTTGGACTGCCAGATGGGGCTTATGCCAAAGAGAGACATTACATTCATTTTTCATATTCATCAAATAAATGTCATCTTACTCAAGTCTGCAAGTCTTCCTGATAGAAATAACTGCTTGATATTTAATGGTATCTAACATACTGTAAACAGAAATCTATTGATGATCAACATTGCACTCAATTAATTGATTATATGATGTGTACCTTAATACAGACTTCCCCCTCCTGGGAAATTGAATTAATCAGTTCCTGTTCTTGCTGCTGAAAGTTCCTGTTAACATCCTGTTTGGTTTTGCACTTACGATTCACCAGCTTGGCCTGAAGCTGTAATGCATACTGAGGGGAATGAGACCAAAAAAACAGTTAATTCCGTCCTGGGAGGAATGATTCACTCACAATAGGTTGTTTAGAAAATATAATATGAAATGGACAAACATAAGTGAGCACCAATTTATGCTTGTTAAGCATTATATTTCCACTGACTATGTGAACAAGGCTGAAGGGATTTGCTCTCATGATCTTTCTGAAGATTTGATCTTGTAACTGTCTTAAAAAAAGCACCAAAGTTTATTATCCCTCATTTAAATTGTGTGGTACTATACTTACGACAGACTTAATGTTGCCATGGCTGTTTTCTGGGGTTTGGACTATAGGCTCCTTATCAGTTTCAATCTCTGCACTGCTAAGGAATTCACTCAATTTCTGCACACTGAAAATAGGTTAAAAAGAGGAAATATTATGTGTATCATGTCATTAAGGCTCAATGATATTAAATTAACTGTAGTGGTGGGACAAATATAGAAAAGAAACAATGTGGCTGAAAAGACTGAAAGCTTAATTTTGTTATTAATGTGTATGAATAGCAAATTCTGTAAATCATAATGCCCCATATTGAGAAAGAGTGCTGTCATTCACCTTACAAGAGCTTTGACAGTGGAGTGTAAGACACTGGAGAGCAGGAAGAGGGGTGTAACCAGGATGTGGCAGAGTGAGAGAGAGCCGAAGGCCACAGCGGGGGACAGATCGAAGTCTGTGGCACTGTGCATGTGCACATGAACCACAAATATCTGATGAGCAGAGAACACTTTAATTGCCTAAAACCTGATTTACACAAATTAAACTCTCACATTTAAAGATGCAGTATGAATTACATAAAATAAGTCTCCTTCTTTAGATCATTTGTGAATTTCAAGGTGATTATTTATCATTCGAAAATTACATTTTTTTTAAAGGGCTGATTTTTGCATTGTAAAATGCACAGTAATGAATGAGCGAGAGAATACCTTGGTTTTAAAAACCTTTGGATTTTGTAAGTCGCTTTGGATAAAAGCGTCTGCCAAATGAATAAATGTAAATGTAAAGGAATATTTCACACAAAAATAAATATTATGTCATTATTTATTCACAGATCGTTAGACTCAGTAACCATTAACTTTCATTGTTGCAATTAAATTACATTTCCATGGAAGAAAGCAAGTCATACCAGTTTCGAGTGAAATGAGGTTGAGTAAATTATGACAGAATTGTAATTTTTGGGTGAACAAAATTTTTTAAGTAAAACACCAGTCAAAAACTCACTGTGAGAACAGCAGCAATTGGGATGGCAGCATTCATGAAGACTGCATAAAAAAAAATGTGAAAGAATAATTAATATACTGCAACTGATCATGTCACTGAAAGGAAACATGTTTCTTGATCTGAAATTTTAAATTCTCTCTAACGTAAAAGTGAGCTATTTTAAATGTTTTAATTTTCTGATTATATAAAAAAATTATATAAAACTAGGATGAGCAACTAAATTGGGCCACTTTTGAAATCAAATTTATGTCAAATTTAACTGAATTTACCCTACTCTTGCAGATTTGATTTTGCAGATCATAAAAGGTTAGTTCACCCAAAAACGTATACTCTGTCATCATTTACTCATCTTCATGTTGTTACAAACCCATATGAAATTCTTTCTTCTATGGAACACGATAATAGGTGTTAGGCAGAATGTTAGCTTCAGTTACTATTCACATTCACTGTATCTTTTTTTCCATACAGTAAAAGTCTGTCATTATTGAGTGTATGTAATGTCTCATCAGTCTAACATTTCATCAGAAAGAAAGTCATATGGTGTTTGAACAACATGATTGTGAGAAAATTGCAGAATTTTCATTTTGGGGTGAACTGTTTATTATTATTTTTATTTGAATTTTGTGTTTTGAATTTTGAATTAGTGCATCTATACTCTAAATTAGAACCTCACTGGAGAGGGAAGTGTAGAGTGCAAATGTTCGGAGGTTCGTCAGCTCTTTTCTGCGAGTGTCCTCCACACTGGATCTGAAGATATGCTCCCATGCGTACAGCTTCAGGAGCTTGATTCCCCTCAGCAGCTCATTGGTTTTCTTCAGTCTCTCACTAGTGTATTCCTGTAACACACATCCAGTATGATGTCATCACTAATCACAATCACCCTCAACCTTAGTCATGATGGTAATCATGTGCAACTCTGACTGACTGATATTATAATAAAATGATGGTGATATAGTACATACAATATATCTCATAATAAGCAAGGGTGACCTAGAAGCAAAGCTTCTAAGAAGCTATGTAAAGGCTCACTTTCTCAATCAATTGGCAATCCTTTAGATTAGACACTTTGGAGACACAAGTTGTCTAGGAATTTGTAGCTTTCTTTTTAAGCTACAGTATATATTGTGTAGTGACAGTATCACAGTACCACAAAATGGCTTTCAATGTAAGGTAGAGTAAAACCATGCTAACAAGTTCTTACCAGAGTGCTCTTCTGAGCACGTGAGAGTCGAGTGGCTACAAAATACTGCAGGGGGGCCAAAACAGTGATGACTGTCGCACCAATCAGAGCGCTCACTCCCAACAGGTAGTACAGAAGAATAACTCCAATGACAATCTACGCATGAAAATAACACATCAAAAACATATTAATGAATTCATTATTTATTTATCATGATTTATTATATTATATTCTTATCTGTCCATGCACCCTATTAGACACAGATCTATAAGGAAAGTTGTCTCTCTCAAGAATAAGTGTTTGAGGGTCAGGGTTAGGGTATGTCAATAATATAAAACATATACATTACCTGAACCGGCATGGCCCAGAGGTTGGGACAGAGAAAAAAGAACCACATGAGGTGGTTGGTATCCCGGGCCACCAGACTGCAGATCTGGGCAGTGGTCATGTCACCCATAGACATGTTAGAGGTGCAAAGACGCATAATCTTATTGTAAATTTTAGTCTGTAGGAAGAAGAACCATAACAAACATTGTCTGGTTAGTACTAGCCAGTAGAATGGAACTGAATACATAAATAAATGTATATAATTAATTCCAATTTGTAAGTACAATTAATGTAAATACCATTAATTTACATTAACTTTCATTTACATTACTATAACAGTCAAATTCAGCATGTTAGATGTTTTGCTGTGAATTCCACTAACAAAAAGTACAAAAAAATAATAATTGTATTTCCAAGGTTTTTAAACATGGGCATGGTACAAATGTTATGTTTTTTTTTTTCTTTTTTCTTTTATATAGGTACTGAATAATTTACTTGGTATACATTGAAGTGCATTGGAGTACCATGTAATTACCATGGTATATGAAACATCACTGAACCTGTGCAGTGTTCTATTATAAAACTTTTTTTTAAAAGGTTTGATGGCAAGACATTATAATTGAAACATACTGAAACAGAACACTGAACATTTTAATTGACAGATCAATAGATAAATCACACCTGTATGGCCCCTCTGAGCTTTATTCCAGTCTCTATGGCGACATAGTAAGACGCCTGTAGGAAGGTTCTCTGTAGCAGCAGGGCCAGGAAGAGCAGCACAGCAAGAACATATGCATTTGCTAAGAATGCTTCAGAGGAAATGAAGTGCACTCCAAGCAGCTTCACCTGCCAAAGAAAGTGTATGAAAACCCTGTTAACAGCGTTTTATCAACCAGTGGGTGAAAACATGTACAGATATTTTGTTCCCCCAAAAATCAAAAGAAAAAAAATTATCTTGCATAAACAAAATTTGAAAAACAAATTTTTACAGTTTTTGTAATTAGATTCTCATTGCTGTGATACAGCAGATTTTATTTTATTTTTTACAGTATTGCGGAGTAATAAATTAAAGGCACACTGACACATGAAAGAAAGAAAGAAAGAAAGAAAGAAAGAAAGAAAGAAAGAAAGAAAGAAAAAAAGAAAGAAAACATTATGGTCAACTCAAAAACAAGCACAAGTGCAGACTAGTAAATTAAAAGGAAGGCCATTTATGAATGCAAAAAAGACCCCATATTTATTAAAGCCTTCAAGAGCACATAATAGCCTGAAATAAGCCTCTAAGACTCAAAGGCATACATCAGAGCAATTTTGTTCTATTGAAGCCTCTTAAGAGTGTTCAAGTGTTTGATTTCTTATAGTATGTATGAAGCACTACGCCATCATAATTGTGTTGAGTACCATTCATTTTAAGCAAGAACCAAAAAATCATCTCCTTTGCAACAAATGTAATGTAGTTGTAAGATTTTGAGCAAAAGTCAGTCTTCCAATGTCAGTCTTTATCACCCAGAAAAACGTTAAAAAAACGTTAAAAAACAATCATGTAAATCATCAGTTTTTAACTGCTATGTTTGTTTTTTTTTGTTCTTGCATATAAGTAAAACATTATGCAGCAGCACACACTCTAACCCGACAATTAAGGAACACGAGTGCAATTGTATCTCTGCAAAAATGTTTCTCTGCACATTGTATTCAGGAATATGGATATTAAACATTCAAAGTGGCATCTGTCTGAGCAGAATTTAAAATGGTGCTGCACTAAGTAAATATATCATAAATGCCATCTGTTCCATTTAGTACTTCCTGCTATAATACTTTTTGTTTAAGGTTTGTTCTGAAAAATCTAATCATACAGAGGTTGGTCCAAACACTTTTATATACATTAAACATTATGATTACACCCCAGTGGCTAGTAAGACTAGCTATATATAAACTTAAACATTAACATAAAAATTACAGATTACCAACAAAAAGTACAGTGGCCCTAAAAGGTATCTGGACACTTCAGTCATAAAAATGTATACCATTAGAAAACAAAATACCAAACAAGTGGCATTTAATTTAAAGAAAGATAGCACAACCACATTTCACAAGCAAACCATGTCATCCAAAAATAGGCTTTAAATAATAAAACAAAAGATTTACTGTTCAAAATTAAGACACAAAGTATATGGATGCTTTCTGGTTGTCAAGCGTTAGTAGAACATGTCTATAGTTAATGTGAAGAACTACACTGATGCATCCACTAAAACAAGCTTGTCACTATTTGGTTAAAAGTAATCGCAAAACTAGTGACAAAGAGTGGCATTAGTTTTGAGAAAAGATCTAGCACCATTTGTTTATAGCCACTTTTACAGATGCATATTTGTAATGTAATGCAATGACATTTTAAACAATTTAAGTGTGGCCTAAGTGTCCAAATACTTTTTGGGCCACTATTTGTGAAAATGAGTATACATTGTTACCGGAGGCAGAGAGGTGTGGTTGTCACTGCTGATATGATGAACAATCCCAGAGATGCAGAGTGGACCAGCAAAACCCAGCAGATCAGCCAAGAAGCGGAAAGTAATGCTTAGCACCAGAGGTCTGCTGAATGCCTGACGCAAAGCACACCAGATCCACCTCGGCCCTTTCAGAGGCACAGGGCCCTTCTCCTAGACACACAGAGCAACAGATTATGGGCGAGTTCACTGAAAGTAGTTTTGTTGAGTTTGGTAAACATTGTTTACCAACTAGATGACAAATCTAGACAAATTTTAATTACTAGAGGTTTTTATGTGTGTAAAGATTATGAGATTTGGATACTATATTTCATTTTAATCTTCTTACAACTGGACAATTAGTAAAGTTGTACAGATTATGTAAACTGCACACCCAAACACATTTTTCTGCATCAACCATATCTTACATAAGCTTAATCAGTTTCAAGAAGTCCCTTTCGTGTTTCATGACAAAAGGGATAAAAAACAACTCTTGCTGTATTAAGGGCATAATGCACTCTGGTTGTAAGTGGATGTGTAACCCAGGTTACTAGAGAGTTAAAGAAATGGATGGAAACACTTTATAATAAGGTTCCATTTGTTAGCATTAGTTAACAACATTAGTTCACATGAACTAACAATGAACAATTTTTATCTTAGTATAACAATACTTATTAAGCATTTATTAATCTTAGTTAATGTTCCTTTCAATTTATACTAATACATAGTTAAAAACAAAGGTTGTATTAGTTAACATTAGTTAATACACTATGAACTAATATGAACTAACAATGAACAAAATTTCAATTAACTAACATTACCAAAGATTAGTAAATGATGTAACAAATATATTCTTAATTGTTTGCTCATGATACCTAATGCATTTACTAATGTTAACAAATTGAACCTTATTGTAAAGTGTTACCAAATGGATAAATTAAAAAGAAAATAAAGAAGATAGATGACTGATTACATGGAAATTATATTAATGAGAATTAATATATTTAATATTTTCCAATTTCAAAACTGACAAAAAAGAACCAATGAGAGTAATTTTCAGAGATCAAATGAGAAATGAGTGGCTGACGCAATCTTCAAGGCCGTGATTCAAGCTGCCGCTAAAACGTGATGTGAGATGCTGAAACCCCCAATCGAGCATTCACGACAAAAAATATGCAAGGATAACCTGGATTTACAGAGAATTCAATATTAATGTAAAGACCGGACTTCACGCACCATAAGAGAAGCCACTGCGTGTTTGTGCAATCTTATAAATCTTCCTTGGTGAGTGAAACCTTCAGAATATTGATCTAACAATGCATCATTGATGAAAATATGAGGAATTTGAGATGGATTGACATCACAGTATAGTGACTACGAGGAGGTTACCCCATGTGTCTCTACCCTCCCTAGCAACCGGGCCAATTTGGTTGCTTAGGAAACCTGTCTGGAGTCACTCAGCATATCCTGGATTCGAACTCGTGACTCCAGGGGTGGTAGTCTGCGTCAATACTCGCTGAGCTACTCCGGCCCCCAATACATCAAGTTTTACAACACAAATTAGAAGGTATATCATGACATTTAGAGAATGTGAGATAATCTAATTTAATTAATAAATATTAAAATGGCAAAATCTCTCATACGTGGCACTATCTTTGATGCTTTTCATGTGGGGCACAAACCCTCATTATGTAATACAGATCCTTTTAATGCAGTACCAGAATTTACCATACCATTTGTGAATTGAAGGCTTTGCGGAGCCTTTGGTAGTTGGTAAGAGCCCTCATGGATATAGGCAGCTTGCCAATGGTTTTCAAGTCGATTGGACGCTTGTGTGCGGAGGTGATGAAGGTGTTCATCCACCAGTATGTGCTCTTAGACAGCAGGTTCACGAAAGGCTGCTGGAACCGAACGCCCAGATCCTGGAGATCATCAGGAGGCTTCACCTCTGTGGGATGTGTAAACCACATGTAGCGCTGAAACAGAATAGAGAAGATTATTGTGAGATACATGAAGCACTTTCCTAAACATATCAACCCTATGGAAAGCAAGTCTAGGTCTGTTAGCTTTGAGGTCATCTATAAGTTAAGATACTATAAGAAAATAACTTTCAGCAGATATACATATTTAAAATTCACTTGGACAAAAAAATGTTTCCGAAAAGTTTCAAAAGGAAGTACACCAAAACATTTAAGATAACTAATTTTGTCAAACCATTTCCAACTACAGGCAGTCCAGGGTGTGCATTGGGATGAAAGGGGACAATTGAAACGAACGCGGATGAAAACAAACCCATCCCCCCCAAGCCTCTGTTCACCTCAGAATACATAAAACACAACCCATCCTGATAAACAGCTTAGCAAAGCAAAGGAACATAGAGGGATTTACTGCCACTGACTGAACTGACAGAGGGTTGCAAACATCTGTCGGATAACAACAGAAGTTCAATGCGCACTGCAGTGCCATTTGAGTCAACTCTAAACCACTGCCAGCCCCGATTTTCACCATTTTAATTCCACATAGAGAGGGAGGACACTTTCTACCAACACTATTACGCAACAGACAGAGGGGATCATGCTGTACCTAAAGAATGAGAGTCCCCTTGGATTAATTTACTCTCTGAGATGGAGGCAAATGGTGAAGCGGAGAAGCGGAAACCATTTGAATTCGGCACAGAATTCTACATCACCACCCTAGAATTTACTACATTAACACTAAGTGATCGGTAACTTTACAATTTTCCCAGTCTGTTTAACCTGCTTCCTTTTGGGTGGTTTACAAGTCTCATTCCCCTCTGGGCTCCATTCAACACACATGTCTTATTTTAGTTTACTATGATTTATTTGTCACATGAGTACAGTTGATGTATTTGGCAAGTGTGTGTGCTGTTTATTAAAAATCCCTGTTTTTGAATTGGAAATCATCTCCCCGTAGCATACGAGTTTGGAGCGACATGAGACTGATCACAAAATGTTTCATTCTTTTCAAAGAAAACAAATGATCTGCAGAAGATTTTTACACATTAATGAGTGATTTGTGCAAAAAGACTGTAGTGTACACCTTTGTATGAAATCTTCATTTTATGAAACCTAAGCAATTTCAAGCATTATATTGCCTTCATTCCTCAAAACAATGATTGACTGAAGAAAACTGTTTCTTTTTTGCCATTTTTGACTCAATATTGACCTTAAGACATGCCAGTCTATTGCATGGCAACTCAAAAACAAACACAAAGACAATATTATGCTTAATTTAATAAACCAAATAGCTTTCAAATGCGTTTGATATAATGACAAGTGATTTTCAAGTACCAAATTAGCAATTTAGCATGAATACTCGAGGATAATGTGTTGGAGCGATGGCTGCTGGAAATGGGCCTGTATAGATTTTTAAAAAAAATACAAAATTTCAAATAGTGATGTTGTTTTTTTTATATCAGTAATGTCCTGACTATACTTTGTGATCAGTTGAATGCCACTTTGGTGAATTAAAGTACCAATTTCCTTCCTAAACAGCAAAATCTGTACATTATTCCAAACCTTTGGACCTTGGACCTTTCCAAGCCGCCAGTGTACAATGCATATTTTAATATTTTTTTTTCCCCTTTTGGACGTTGTGTTTAAAGGCAAATTGGCACTAAAACAACACTTTTAATGTTAAAGGTTTAAAAAATTGAACAAATGTTACACAGTGTACATATGCATTTGCATTAAACACTGTCTCTATTAATCCTCTGCCTGTATTACAGATATACAGTTTACACAAACACACTCCATAATCCCTTAACCCTATACTCACCCTCCGCAGTATTACATTGAACTCTACACCCAGTAGCAGGCCATAGATGAGCGCCAACAGTCCTGTGATGCAGAAACGCAGCTGCCTCAGGCCAAATCCATGACCGTTATACTTCACAAACTTGATGGTTTTGGTGATAAAGGCCAAAGTCCAGTATATCAGCAATGCTAAATATGAAGAAAAATATTTAATGAACATTTTAAACCACATTATGATAAGTGTATTTTTACTCTGTTTTTCCTTCAATAAATAGGGCATAGATAAGCTGTCTGGTAACTAGATTTCAATATATACCTATAAGCAGCTTGGGGAAGTTGGAGGTCTCTATATTATGGTAATAGACGATTGAGGTTATTGCAGCAAGCATTCCGAGCCCTGCTGGCATGTAGAGGTGGAGATGACGGGACTGATTAAACCTGATAATGACATTTCATGTGGTTAGTAAATACTACAATAGACTCACAACTGTTACCCGTTAAACTACCCATATTGTCTGCTTGTTGCTGTTTTGCACTAAAGACAAGGCCAAAGGTTGATCATGAGCTAAAACATCAATTAATATGGATTACCATCCAGATTTAAAAATAAATCTGGCTTGGCTGGAGTCTTGTGTTTTTTAATCCAATGCAAAGTGTTTTTTATTTTTACATTTTGTTTTACTGAACATTATACAGAAAAATTATGTTTTATTTTATATTACAGTAACACTTTACAATAAGGTTCCATTCGTTAACATTATTTAATGCATTAGGTATCATGAACAAACAATGAACATTATATTTTTTCAGCATGTATTAATCATAGTTAATTTAACTTAATAAAAATACAATTGTTCATTGTTAGTTCATGTTAGTTTATAGTGCATTAACTAATGTTAACAAATAAAACATTTGAATTTAAAAATGTATCAGTATATGTTTAAATGAACAATTAACCAAGATTAATAAATGCTGTAAAAGTATTGCTCATTGTTAGTTCATGTTAACTAATGTTGTTAACTAATGTTAACAAATGGAACATTATTGTGAAGTGTTACCTGTATTATATATATATATATATTCTGTATATACACTGTATTTATATTATGGATTCCAAAAGTCTAATAACACTGAAAATGCTTCTATTTTTGGAATTGGATTCCACATATTAGGGCAACCCCTGATGATCCAAGTTATCCCAGCATGATTTGAGAAACGAGTTAGCATGGCCAATGTAACAAATGTACACATTTTTAATTTTCACACATTACAAAATTAATATTCATATCGTTCGATATCTATATTTATCCCAATATACATTCACATTAGCACATTGCACATTTTGTTTTACATTTCCAAGTTTGCAGAAGAAAAGAAGGAAAGAAAATACTAAACAGTCAATATAGTCTATGCAAAACTGCATCGGGGGCCCAGAGATGGCTTAAGCAGTGGTGTCTGAGGGATCTTCTACCAAAATGTTACAACATTTGATAGAGTTTATTAATCGAGTGCAAGTGGATATGAATGTTCATCTGAAGATCATCTGTTCAAAGCCTTCCACAGTATAAAGATAGAAATGCACTAAAATATCACCAATTCAAGTAACATTAAACTTTTCACTAAGTCTAAGAAAGAACTTGTCCCCCCCATAGAATGCATATTTATTGCAATGTGTATTACATTTTAAACTCAAATTCTCTCCAATATTAATCAGCTGGCAGACTGTGGCTATTGTGCAGCTGCATTCACGATTCAAGTTGTATGTTAAACAGTATAACTACAGATATCATTTAATGCAGGTACTTTAAATGTAAGTACAATGCAACAACACGTGTACATAATCAGTACATTGTTTAAGTATATAATAGTTAACGAAGCCTAATTTAAAGTGTGGTATCTACACACACACACACACACACACACACACACACTCTCTCTCTCTACCGGTCAAAAGTTTTGAAACACTTACTCATTCTTTATTATAATTAGTTTTTCAAATTTTAGAATAATAGTAAAGTCATCAAAACTATGGAATAACATAAATGGAACTATGGGAATTATGTTGTGACTAAACAAAATCCAAAATAAATCAATAAATCATGTTATATTTTAGCATCTTCAAAGTACTCTTTGCATAGAATTTGCAGACATGTACTCTTGACATTTTCTCAACCAACTTCTTGAGGTATCATCCTGGGATGCTTTTTAAACAGTATTGAAGGAGTTCCCATCTATATTGGGCACTTATTGGCTGCTTTTCTTTATTATTTGGTCCAAGTCATCAATTTCAAAAACTTATTTTTTTTATTTATAAAATTTTAGTTTTATAATGAAATAAATTAATATGGTGGCACAATTATATTTTTGTTTCCAAAACAAATTTCAAACATTTAAGCATACACCTTCAGATCAAAAGATTTTTAAGATCATGAGAAACATTTCAGTCAAGTGTTTCAAAACATGTGGCCAGTAATGTGAGTGTATGTGTGTGTGTGTGTGTGTGTGTGTGTGTGTGTATATATATATATATATATATATAAAATACTACACAAATAAGTTAATATTCACTGAAGCGAGGCAATCATTTAGTTGTAGTTCTCACCCATCTGAGACGATTCCCTCAGCAATCTCACACACCAGCACAAAGAGTAGAATAGTGGTAAGTAGCCAGCGAATCTCATGGCCCGGGAAGTGAAGCCACGTGCTGTGGTGAATGTGAACCTTTGAGCTCTGACTCCCCCAGCCTACACAACAAAACTAATTGAATGACACTTTTTCATTTTGTTAATGCTTCTTATTCCAAATTAGAGGACCATGTAATGAAATGTTACAGGACTGCATGAAAAAAGCCCTCATAACAACATGTGAGATATGAGAAAGCATCTCACCAATAAAGAGGATAGGAAAGGTGCTGAAAAGCAGAAAAACATGAGGGACAACACCTAGTGCATCCAAAAAGCAGCCATTATTTAGTAGGCCATTATCAACCTTATACGCTGAGGAGTTATCACTGCCACAGAATGACAGAGTGGTGTTGGAGATGGGAGTCTAAAGAGGCAAGAGAGAGAGAGAGAGAGTGAGAGAGAGAGAGAGACAGAGAGAGAGAGAGAGAGAGAGAGAGATGACGTTTTTAGATTCTGAGTAAAACACTATGACTATATTATAGAGATAAAGGCAACCAACCAATCATGGGACTCTACAGTAAATGAATTCAGTATATCTGATATATATATATATATATATATATATATATATATATATATATATATATATATATATATATATATATATATATATATATATATATATATATATATATATATATATAAAGGGTTTGTTTTGTCTCTGGGGTATTCTGAGGTAAAGCTCAGTACTGTAAATCTCCATTCCTGAGATCTATTGAGTTAATAGACCGTTCTCAAAAAGATGGGAATCTTAACAGTTTGAGAATTTAAATGCATCATGCAATGCATTATCTATGGTACTTCAAACCATTTTTTATTCATGCAGCTTCAGGGGTCTTTGTAAAAGTCTATTTAGGCTTATCCCTTAGCTTGGACATTGAGATTACATGATTAAAACAACAATCTGTCGCGGAAGGAATTACAACTACTTTGATATAGCCTATGTATTTTCATTCAAATGTTAAAAAATACAATTTTACCTTATTTCGCAATGTACATAAATGTTCTTACATACAGCATTCTGAAAAACCAAGCTAAGTTCAAACTATTCTGCAATGTAAGAGAAAATATGCAAAATATTTGCAATTTGCAAAAACTGTTTAGTAGAACACTGCATTTAAACAGTGGAAATGCAATGAAAATGTACTCACCGGTCTATATCCTCGCATCATTTTGAAAAGTGATTATTTCACTTTTCCCACATTCCTCACGACGACTGGTTAATTTCCAGTTCTGAATGCAATGTAAACACGAACAAAGAGGTTTAGAAGTAAGGTTTGTTGCACTGGAACTAAGGACTAATTGTCAACCGCTTTCTCTCTTGAGTTCAGTTGTAGACTGTGACTGACATGCCATGATCTGACAGACTCGCGCTACTTAACTGAACAAACGGATGAGCGCGCGCGCACAAGACTTATATACCAAATGATGGCGTTCAGTTCCAGTGTCATTTATTCATCCCCACCCAAGAGTAATGCATTTTATACTGCTAATGTAAACAATTTTTGTAATAAATATAATACTTTACTTTAAAAAAAAAAAATAGTAAGCAAGAAGTAAACATAATTTGAAATAAATAAATGAAATGCCTTGTTTCTCTCTGTATTTTTCAGATGAGTTTTTAGGTTAATCAATACGTTATCTTAAGGATATCAGTGAATTTATAGTATTCGAGTTCGAATTCACAATAAATCGAATTCAAGTGCTGAGCAAAAAGACTCAGTTTTATATTCAAATCATGAGATATGAAGCTGAAAAGTAGCTGACAACATTTATAGAAACTCTGCCCCTTAGTGGTCAAATTATATAATAGCAAAATACAAAAAATAAAACATTTTAGATTCTCGTTCTTGTCAGATTTACGGAAGACCTGAACCCGCAAGG
The DNA here is from genome assembly GCA_032164185.1 of Moxostoma hubbsi. Lineage (NCBI taxonomy): Eukaryota > Metazoa > Chordata > Actinopteri > Cypriniformes > Catostomidae > Moxostoma > Moxostoma hubbsi. The sequence goes on from JAVLUX010000019.1 coordinate 12,031,139, forward strand.
TGGAAAAAGAAATTATAGTGAAAAAAAAAGGAAAAAAAATGTCTCTCAGTTCCTTCCTTATTTTTTTCTCTCTTCAAATTGTTTTCTCTCTTCAAAAAAAATGCATGCCGTACCAAACTTGGCCACCAGGTGCCACTATCAGTAAACATGTAATCGTATGCTTTTTATGCTTTCTCTGTTGCTATATAGTTGAATAATAAATGTATTATTTATTTAAGGGTTTGCAAACCTTTATAAATAAAATATCAGGTTACATATGTTTGAAATAGCATTTGTTGTCGTGTAACAACTGGAGTCATTTTTTTTTTTTTTTTTTAATTGTTAGTCTTTCTAACACTTGTACGCCATTCGCTCAGGTTTACATGGTGGAAGCGAAATAATGTTTTGAGGAAAACAAGAAACATGGGGAAATTATTATTATGTCTGTCCTTTTGAAGTGTTATGGTTACATCTGGTAATGTTAATGTTGTTGTAAGTAATCTAATTTCTAAACGAAATTCATTTATAAATCCTCGCGACTGAACGGGGATGTCATGCAGACTTTCATGGTGGAATTTAATTATAATAATATATTTTAATATAACAAGTTTTCTATGCTTTTGAAACACACTGTCTACTGTAGAAGTAAAGAGTTACAAATATCCAAATATTAAAATAACAATTCCTTTAACAATTATAAGCACAAAACACATAATTTGTAAACATATTGCAGCCTATGCATCGTTGACATATGTAACACATGGAGTTATTTTTTTTGTTTGAAATTACTAGGTTATTACTCACCCCTCACAACAATTTAAAACAAAAAAATAAAAATAAATAACCCCAGTTGTTACATGACAACGGAAGCCATATCAAACATATGTAACCTGATTTTGTCTAGATTAAGGTTTGCAAACCCTTAAATAATACATGAATCAATATAGTAACAGAGAAAGCTTTAAACGCACAAGATTACATGTTTACTGATAGTGTCACCTGGTGGCCAAGGTTGGTATCGCATGCATTTTTTGAAGAGAAAAAAAAAACATTTTGAAGAGAGAAAAACAATTTTTTTTTATTTTGAAGAGAGGAAAAAAAAAAACATTTGTGAAGAGAGAACAATATTTTTTAGGAAGAGAGAATAAAATCTCTCAGGAAGGAACCGAGACACAATTTTTTTCCAACTTGTGGTTCAAGGGCTTCTTGTACAGATTCTCATTTAAACAATACTATTTTATTGTCTAAATAATTAAATAAATAAACTTTACGATGTGTTAGGCCTACCTGATATGCTTTTTTTTGAAAAGCACTAAAGGAGTTCTCGTATTATGGAGTTCCGGTACTTGTTTGGTTCACTATTTGGTTCAACTCATCTATTTAAATATTTAATTATTATTTTTTTGTAATTTAATTCGAATTTTAGTTCTGTAGAGAAATTCATGTTCGTCTACTCAAATAATTTGAAACATTTAAGCAAAATTATTTAGATAAAACATTTTCAAGATCATGAGAAACATACTGTGTTTAGTTAGTATAACCAACTGAATATATGTTGTGTAAAATTCTGCAATACAACATTTAAATCCCTAATTGTGATCCTAGAAATTTCAACCTTTATGATTATTAGGCCTGAATTGTTATTATAAATCGTGTTGTTTGTCTTTTGGGAAAGTAAATGCTTTTTTGAATTTTCTCGATTTGTAGACTTATTCTGTTTGAATTTAAGGATGCCAAAATATTTAGCAATAGTTGTTTAAAATGTTTTAACACGTTTTCTGTTATTATTTGAGATTTTTTTTTCTGACACATATGTAGAAAAAAACGACTCAGTATTACAACTAACAATTAATCATTATTATTTTTATTATTTTATTTTTTTTATGAAAAAAATCTTATATTCACAAATGATAATCATGATCGACAGTTTAGATAGGAGGTCAAAGGTTTCTGTCTTCTTAACACACCCACCAAACAACAACTTCAGCACCACGAAGAGCAACCGCGTTCCAAAGCGATGATTGGCCGTGGAGGCAAAAGAGGGCGTGTCAAAAACGCAAGGCGTCTCTCCGATTGGATAAACTTCGTACTTCCAGTTACGGATGTGTCTGGAAAGGCGGGGAATGACAGCTCTACCGCAAGAAAGAAGATCACAACTAGCAGTCTTAAGAAACAGATCTGCTTCTCTGCGTACTTTAGTTGTGAATTTTGTTTTATATTGTCAACTCCTAACCGGAATATGTGCTTGAGCATGCACTAGAAGCCATGATATTTTAGTGTGGCGCACGGTGTGAAGGAGAAGGTAAGGCGATTATTTTTTAAATCCATTCAAAGTCTCTGTTAATACCAGGCCGCATGGTTTATATCGAGCTGACATGATAGATTCATTTTATTTACTCAATTCTAACACTAAATGGCCGACAAACAAACACGTGTACCGTTACGGCTGCACATTATTTAATTGTCCTGAGAAAAAGTTAGGTGCAACGTCGAGCAGGATGTTAATGTGTCATAGTAGAAAATACCCAGACCTATGATCCTTGAAAAGCTCCTGTATCTTAAGCCAAGAGTTCTTAACACATTTCCCAGCCAGAAGCCTTAGTTGATACATTAAACACGTCCTCTCAAGCAATATCCTAACATTTGGACGACAGACAGTAGATAGATTCGGCCTTTCCACTTTCATCCAAAACATGATACAGTTCTGAACTTCAATGTTTGACCAAGTTTCAGGGATGTAAGGATCAGTTGTCCTCAGAACATGATTGAGAGCTGATTCCTGACTTTATGTTGAACATCAAGTTTTAAAAGCCTTTTCAAATAGCCTATATTTGGCCAATGTTTACATTACAGTGTCCTTGTAACCATGTATGTACTCAGTAGTAATTATTAGGCTATACAGTGTAATAAACTACATGTACTTAATGAGTAATAATTTTTGCAATTAGAAATTGTAGCTGCAACTTTGTAGTTACTTGTAATAAGTATAATAATAAAAAATATTTTTTTTTCAGTTTCATAACAATTTTTTTTTTCAAATTAATTAGTGTAGTTATTACACTATAATTTAAATAATAAAACTTAAATTACTTAGTTTTTATTTTATTTTATCAAATATTACTTTTATTCTTATTTTTATATACATTTTTTAATGGAATTATGTTATGAAATTAAAATGCATAAATCTTTTTAAGAAATCGAGTGTACAATTACTCTCAAAAGTGTATATTTTGAATGATAACACCATTTTATCCTTTGCCAAAATGTTAACTAACTGTATTTGCTCCTTATCTAAAATGTTTTGCCAAAAAGAGTATAACATTTGCGGTTGGTACCTTAAGAAGCTATTTCTAATTGGCCTGACACTTTAAAATTACTTTTTGTTGGTGTAACTTAATTTCTTCAGGCTGATTCAGCTAAATTAAATAATTCTTTTGACTTGAATCTAACCAGTTAATTGAGATGTTACTACATAATGCACATTTTTTAGGTTACCTGACAAAACGCCTTTTACAGTGTATGTTCTTCACTTGTAGATAACTCTGAAGAGAAAGAAGCCTTAAACTATCATCATTATCCCAATGGCTGGTAAGAACCTCCAAACACTTGTTCTAGTTGTGAAACAACCACAGTATTTTGCACAGATTGCAGATTATATTGCTAAATGTTGTTGTTCATTTGTCCTGTAGACAACAACTTTCCTCCTCTGCCTAGCTTTATTCCTCTGAAGCCATGCTTCTACCAGGACTTTGAGGAGATACCTGACCAGCACCGAACCACGTGCAAGAGGCTATACTACTTGTGGATCTGTGAGTTGCCTATTCTGGAAAACAGTTCAAACCAAAAATAATATTTTGGTCTGGTTTGCAGGTGACACATATTAGACACTGATCTTTGAGATGTACAGGTTGTGTTTTGTGTTATTTCTTATCGAGTTAGAATTAGATACATTTTCTAAATTTGTATGGGCACATTAGTCCTGTAAGTTTGTTTATGTCTAAACACTATTCCTAGTTAAATGCAGATAAGCTCTTGCATAGGACAATGCTTTGTTTCAGTATAACAGTGTGTTTATAAATGACTTATTGTCATCTCTTACTATAGACACTCCCTGTAGCTGATTCTTCAAAAGGTATTCTTAAAATATGTGTTTTGCACTTGAGGGCATGCAATTTTTATTCTTGTTTTTTTGTATATTATTATTATTATTTTTTTCTGTTTTTTTTTTTTTTGTGGGAATTATTCAAAAAATTTCTCATGGCATGGAATGGATAACTTTTTTTCTGCATGTGGTTTCAGTGATTAAACGGCATGTTGTTATTGTGTGTTATACTTTCTTGTGTTTTGTCGATGCCTTATTTTCTTCGGGTAATATACTATGGCTTAGTCTGCTCAGTAAATATGTCAGCTTGTATGGCAGCCCATATTCATAACCTTTGTGCAGATGGAGCACACATGAGGGTCCTTAGGTTACATTGCTTGGTGAAGCATTTACTCTTTTTGTTGACAGCTGCATTTTCTTGCAAACGCCTAAGAACTCTCTCTCTCTCTCTCTCTCTCTCTCTCTCTCTCTGGTACAACAGAGACCATGCAAAGGCAGAGCGTTATTATGTTGTACACTCTTTGGAAAAGAAGGGTAGCTAAGGGTTGCTTCTGTGCAATATTTCCAAAATAAAAAAAGCTTAATCCATTTCTCTTTTTTAGTGTATGGTGTCACCCTGCTGGTGAATTTCTTCGGCTGTATGGCATGGATGTTTGGTGGTGGAGGAGTGACTAACTTTGGCATGTCAATGATATGGGTTATTCTCTTCACCCCATGTTCCTATGTGTGCTGGTTTCGACCCATTTACAATGCCTTCAAGTGAGCACTCCTCTGCTAGTTGTGAATATTCAGTAGAACATGAATTTAGAGGTCATGCAATTCTTAAATGAATATTGTACTATACACAAATTTGACATTGTAAGCATATTTTTTTTATTTGTATCTATTAAAATATGTCATATTTATTAATAAATATTTTAGAGATTTTCTTGTTTAACTATTTAATAGTTGCAAAATGTATTTAAGTCAAACTTTTTTCATTATTATTATTATATAAATCAATTTTATACATATTTACCAAAAGATTGTGTCAGTCGTAAAATTAAAAACTTTTCTTAAGAATGTGTAATGTTTGTTTAGTAATCTTGTTAATATTTCATTGTTAATAGCTGCAATGTGTATTTGGGGCCAGTGCCTACAAGTCTTAAAATTTTATTTATGTATTTTTTTTATAATTATTTTAAAAATAGATCTTTATACTTATTTATAATAAGAATGTGTCAGCTGTTTTAGATTTTCTTAAAAATGTGTTTGTATATATAATATTTGTTTAGACATCATGTAGAGAGTTGCAAAATGTATGTAGAGCCAGTGAAATCTTACAATTCGTTATTATTATTATTATTAATATTATTATCATTATCATAAATGTATTTTTATACACATTTAACATATTTCTTCTTACATGTGCTCAGGACTGACAGCTCATTCTATTTCATGGCGTTCTTCTTTGTCTTCATGGCACAATTTTTCATTACAATAATTCAGGCCATTGGCATCCCAGGATGGGGCGTTTGGTAAGAGCCTGCAATTTCAAAGTACATTTATAAAATGTCAACAACAATAATGTCTGACCTAATTCTATTCAAAATTAATCTAATTCTAGCTTATATGATGGAAAATAATTGAAGTACGCAATATAAGGATTTTCTGTACCGGAAAATCACATACATATATGCCTATTAGTCCAAAAATATTGTATTGTATGTATGTGTGTATAATATGTGTAATCATGTCACCTCTCTCCTGTTTCAGCGGCTGGTTAGGCACCATCTCCTTCTTTGGCACAAGTATCTTTGCTTCCATCATTATGCTAATCCCCACGATCATGTTCACCGCAGTCGCTGCCATTTCATTTATCGCCCTCACTAAGGTACAAGTCCCTCACTGATCCATACGTGCACATCTATTAAACAGGACAGGCCTCTATTTGCCTCATTGCTTGTGCAGTCGGTCTGTCTGCCAGTAGTTACAGCTCGTTTGGCTGACATGTGTATATAGAAGACTTGGGGCTGGTTTGTCCTGTGATGTGTCAAATGTGATGCTGGAGCTTGTAGTGGTGGTTAATTAGTTGGAGATTAAATAACAGCCTTTAGGAAGTTATTTACCTAAATAGTTTGTACCTGAAAAACGTAAACACTTGGAAGAATAGAAATGGCTGACATGATTATTGAGTTTGTCTTTGGAATTGTGCATATTTGAAACAATCAAAATGTGACAGATAAATCTAGCCTTTAAGTGCAATTTGATCCATGTTTTGTTTTGTAAATAAATGGCTATTATTTACTTATTTGTAACACCTATAAATCCCATACATATAAATGGGTAGTTGACATTCAATCTCAAACAGTTTAAGCAGTGTCCTCGCTATATTGCATCTAAAAAAAAATGAAATAACATTTTGCTGATTGTTTAATGACCTCAAATGCATTGATAGACAACATGCAAATGGAAATAGACATCATGGAAATTTATTTGTTACACAGCAGGACTATTTTAAATGAACTAGTGAAGGCAAAAAGGTGATTTAACCCTTTAAGCTCTGAGGGTGGTTTTGTTTTCTCCCCAATTTGGAATGCTCAATTCTCACTACTTATTAGGTCCTCATGGTGGCACGGTTACTCACCTCAATCCTGGTGGAGGAGGACAAGTCTCAGTTGCCTCCGCTTCTGACAGTCAACTTGCGCATCTTATCACGTGGCTCGCTGTTCATGACACCGCGGAGACTCACAGCATGTGGAGGCTCGTGCTATTCTCCGCGATCCACGCACAACTTACCATGCGGCCCACTGAGAGCGAGAACCCCTAATCGTGACCATGAGGAGGTTATCCCTTTTGACTCTACCCTCCCTAGCAACCGGGCCAATTTGGTTGCTTAGGAGACCTGGCTAGAGTCACTCAGCACACCCTGGATTCGAACTTGCGACTCCAGGGGTGGTAGTCAGCGTCAATACTTGCTGAGGTACCCTGGCCCCAATTCTATGTGGGTGTTTTAAAAGATTTCCTGTTTCATTGGCATACCCACATTTAAAGGCCAATTACTCGACAAAAAACTAAGAAAAAAAAAAACCGTTTCAAATGTTTTCAAATTTCAAATTAAAATTGCAATTTTGTTTTCCTATTTTTTCTGATTTTACCTAATATATCTCTGGGTGTAAATAAGTTGGCTCGGAAAAAATGCTTTTTCTTTTTGTTCCCAGTGATGTCAACTGTTCTGAGAAAAACAATTGGTTGATTTGATGAAGCAATCTTTTGTAATAGGATTACAAAAAATATTTATCATAGTGAACAAAAACATCTGCATGTATCCAAAAGCCTCTCCAAACAAATAAAACATAATAATTGTACATAAGAACTAATTACACATGCAAACACAACAATGACTAAAGATTTGCATAGCATGCAGACATGATTTTTGTAATGAGATTTCACAGATTGAGTGCCTTTTAACTCAATGAGTCTGCATCGAGTCTGTGTCATTTACTTGGCACCCTCTCCTGGTGGCCATATGTAAAATTGTGCTTCCTGTGGATTATCTAATGATCTATGCTTCCGATTACCTCATGTGAGGGCTCATTTTTAATCATCTCTAAGTAATGGTATGTGATATTTTATGTTCCATTTATTTTTTGTGAAGTTATAAGTGAAAACGTACCATATAAGCAACAATAACATATTTGTCAAAGGACTTAGCTATTACTAGCTATATTTTGTGAGTAAAACAAATAGGCTGGTTGTATTCTACTTTTTGAGAGCTTTCCAACAACATATGACACATGGCTATTTGCAGTGTTGTTTAAAGTATCCATTTGTCATTCTTGAGTAAAAGTAAAGATACCTTCATGGAAATTGACTCAAGTAAAAGTTAAAGTAGCTCATGAGAAAATTACTAATGTAAAAGTATTAAAGTAACTGATTTTAAATTGACATATGTATCAAAAGTACAAATAAATTGCATAAATTACGGAACAGGTAATTAAACCCAAGGCAACTTATATGATTGGTGGTGCTCATCATTTACCTACCCTCATGCCATCACAGATGTGAATTACTTTCTTTCATCTGGAGAACACAAAGATTTTAGAAGATTATTTCAGCTCTATAGGTCAATTCAATGCAAGTGAATGGTGACCAGACATTTTAAGCTACAAAAAGCACATTAAAGGAGCATAAAGTTATCCATACTGCTACAGTGGTTAAATCCATGCCCTCTGAAGTGATTCAGTCGGTTTTAGGTGAGAACAAACCAAATTGTAACTTATTTTCACTGTATATCTTGCCATTGCAATCACTAGGCACAATCATGATTTCAAGCTCGATTTCACGTTGCATGCACAGAGCACTAGGTGGCGCTATAGAGAGTGTAATCGAGCTTGAAATCCTAATCACCAAAGAGACTGCTAATGTCAAGATTTATAGTTGAAAAAATAGTTATATTTTGGTCTATTCTCACCCAAAACCAAATGGATCCATTCAGAATACATTGATGAAACAATTGTAGTCTTATGGATTACTCTCATGCTGCATTTATGTGCTTTTTGGAGCTTTAAAGATCTGGCCACTATTCACTTAAATTGAATTGACCTACATAACAGCAATATTCTTCTGAAACTCTTTTATTGTTTGTGTTCTGCAGAAAAAGTGAAAGTCACACATCTAGGATTGAATGAGGGTGAGAAAATTATGAGAGTATTTTCATTGTTAAACAAACTATCCCTTTAATGGCACATTCAAGTCACATCAGAATTACCATATTTATGGGATGAGTGTAAATGAACACCACAGCCTATAATGATTGGAACACTGAAGGAGAGAGTTGAGTCATATTAGTGACCAGAACAGAGACTTGTGGGGGTGGGCTCTTTTCATTTCGGCCAATAAGAAACCACCCAGAACACCCTGGCAACTGTATAGCAATGTGCTAAAAACACAGAAAACATCTTTGCACAGCATATTAACAACATGGCAACCACATACTGAGGCATTGCGCTAAAACACACAGCAGATCACCTTGACAACTGCATAGTGTGCCCTAGCAACCATCCTGAAAACCCTAGTAAGCACATACTCTAGCATATATGTGCTACAAAGCAAATATAACACTTTAGCAACCACCAGAAAACTAGTTTTGCTTAGGCAAAGAGCATTCATCCATCTTCATAAAATATAATAAATATTGTTGGACATTTTCATGAGTGCTGGTAATTATTCATACACATCACACCTTGGTTAAATATAAAATATGAAATATGCATGTGATTGACTTTTATTTGAACAGGTCTCCTGGAAAGGCGGGAGACCGATCGCACATAACTTCATTTCACAGCTTTCATAATGTTTAAGCCTAAACGTATAAAATTAATTTGTCAAAAAACAAATTTAGACTTACACGAGAAGTTCCTTGTCTTCCCCAGAGGAGACAGACGACGGAACACGTAATCTGGTGTGCTCTTCGCTTGTGATTTTAATTCAGATTCATGATTTGCAAATAGATAACAAATTATTCAGACCATTTTTTTTAAATCTTTTTGTTCAGTTCAAAAGAATCAAATTTAAAAGATTCGACTCAAATGATTCTTTCAACGAATCACACATCACTATCGTGTATCTGCATACATTTTTGCATGTACATCTGTTATTTCTTTGGGTGTTATCATGTCGCAGAAGTAACGAAAGGGTCTGGAGAAATTTATTGTAGTAAAAGTATCAATTTTCTCTTCAAAATGTAGAGAAGTAAAAGTCCAAAAAAAAAAGTATACTCATATAAAGTACAAATATTGAAAAACTGTGCTTGAGTACAGTAACAAAGTATTTGCACTTTGTTACTATACACCTCTGGCAATTTGATGAGTTTGATGTTTTAACTGATTCCAATAATATGAACAGTGCTATTATTTTTAATACATTCAAAACGAAACACTTCTGATTTGTCTGCAAATTTCAAAGCACTTTTTCAGTTTTGGTCATAATGCCCACATGCATTGGAAAGTAGAGCGTCTAAGCTTTAAAACGATACCTATCGGGCCCATAAGAGCTTAAAGGGTTAAAATTAAATATAAAATAAATTAATTAATACATTAAAAAAAAAAAAATGTATTAATGGTTACCAGTTACAGGACCTAAGATATATACTTTCTCTAATACTGTATATCATATACATATTTACATAGAAATGTACTGTTTTTGTTTATGGCAGGTCCATAATTTCTACCGAGGCAGTGGGGGCAGTATGAGTAAAGCCCAGGAGGAGTGGGTGTCTGGTACCTGGAAAAACCCTCATGTTCAGCAGGCAGCTCAACAGGCAGCTCTGGGTGCCACTGCAGGGGCAATGCAGGGCCAGCAGGCACCGCAGTACTCCACACCCACCTATGACAATACCATGTAAAACAGTATGAAAAATAAATAGTGATTAGATTCAGGCTAAGCTGTAAACCTCCTGTTGGTCTTAGCTGTTTGTGATGTAGCTGAAAGATGTTATTATCAGGTTACTTTTGCCTGAGGTGAGAACAAGAAAGTGATATTGTAAAAAACATGTAGGATTTTCTTTTTTATTTAATGCTTCTGGTTTGTTTAATAATTTATGTATATTTTGGCTAATTTTTAATATATTTGATATTTAAAAAGTTGTGGAAAAGTAATGATGATTTCTATATTGAATATCATTTTTTTAGTTATGCTCAAATCTGAAATATTTTATTGGCTAGAGCTAAAAAAAAAAAATCAATCCTCATACAATATCACAAACGTCTGGAAAAGTCATAGAAATGTATTTGTCAAGTACCATGTGTAATATAGAGAAACAGAATGGTTGTGAAGTTTACAAAGCTGTATGAATTAATTTGACTAGTTTCATTTTAATTGCAGATTTGTGTATAATCTGTAGATAATACTTTGTTTCATGTGCTAATTTGACTTCAAATAACTTTATAGTTGGATATAGAAGCAGCTGTCATCTTGAAAAGATCAGATAATATACTGCAAGATCAAATTATATACTTCTACAATGGTTGTAACTGTTTATTTTTTGTTTCTTTTTAAAGGGATACTGTGTAAAAATTAAGGAAATTTAACTTTTGTTTGTTTTCCATTTGATATAAAACACCAAAACATAAGCAGATTTATCGTAACAATAAGGGAAACATAACTGCATAAAAAAAGAAAGTAACAAACTAAATAAATCAGACAACAACAAAAAAGTCAACCATTGTTTGTTCTGTGGGCTTAATGCATTCATATACAGTATGAAAACCACTCATTGTCCAAGAGGGTGCAGTGTTGTTCTATGTTGAGACAATTTAAAGCTAAAGCTAGATAGTACCCACAGAGTTGCTTCCTCAATCTCCAAACAGGTATTTCCCCAGACACATCGCTGTGGGCCACTCAGCCTTAACTTGCATATTGCAATACGACAACAACACCACTTTGTCAGGCTAATAAATGTATTGTCACTTAGACATCAATTTAACCAGTCATATTTTCACCTTGTACATCCACCAGTCACGTGTTTGAGTCCAGATTAGATTGTTGAAGACAATAACAAGACTTTGTCTCTTTTGTCATTTGTATCTCCCTTTGTAGAAGGTGATGAAATCGTTCATTTTAAAGTTAGACATGCAGAGTATCCCAAACGACAAGAGCACTTCACCACTGCCATAAACCTCACTGACATTTTCTGCATTAGAAGAAGAGGGACTCAATTTGCACTAACGCAGAGGCAATGTAATACAACTCAGAGAACGTATTATGAAGATTAACATATTTTCCAGCTTCCTACTTAAAACAAACTGTTTTATGGAGTATAGCCAATAACTGATTAGACTACTTTGTATATCCCCTATTAAACCCATACACTGTTAAAATATTATTGTGTAAAGGTGCAGTGTAACTAGAAGAAATTTCTCCAATAAGGTAAAAAATCTTCCTATCAACTAAGAAACATATGTGCTACATGTTCTATATTTAGGCTACTATAGGCTACATTCAGAAAGGCTAGATTCGGACTTGGCCTCTGTGGATAATATGGGGCCGTCCTTTGATAAATATATCAGAATTTAATACACTTTATAATAATATCTTAAATAAATAAAATATTAGTAAATCTTTATAAAAATCACTAAAACTAAAAGGTCCCACTTACTTTTGACGTGCTTTTAATACTATATGTACTTTAAAACGTGATAATAATTAAAAAAACTCTTTTGTCCCTTTCTGTTTACCGTAGTTAAACGCATTTTGCGTAAAGTTGTCAGTTGTATATTGATGCGTTGGGTGTGTTATGCTGCCTTCAAATGAACCAGGGAAGCCCCTACCTCCAAATCTGGCATTTATTAGTACGACTTGTCACGCATTCAATTGGGAAACAAAATACAGAAGATGCTCAACTTAAACAAATCCAACATGAATGACAACAAAAGCTCTCTTTTTTTCTGTTCTACCAAAAGTGTTAAACTACCAAAGTTTCTATTCTAAAGTGTTAGCATCTTTAATTCATATTAACTTCAAATTAACATTCCAGAGAGAGAGAGAGAGAGAAATGTTGTTTTGTATTTGATAACACGTGTTGCATACTGTACAGTAGCCAACAGTAATCCTATTTAAAATACTGTTCACAACAGTTTTAGTTCTTTAACAGCAGTTATTACAGTCCCTTGCAGTGTTTTCATGTGAACATGATCATTAAATAGCTGTTATAACAACTAGACCATATATATTGCCTGAGCATGCATAATTAAATTACTCAAGAGCAAGGGCTTATGTGTATCCCCTTGTTATATGATGTCATTGCTGCACAGTCCACCTTATTCTTTTTATTTTTTTTATTTTTTGTAAATGGAGAATTAAAACATTGTAAAATACATGACACACCTATCTCATATGCAGGCTAAGTCACTACATCTGTGGGTTATTTATTAAAACAGCAGTTTCCTGGACGTTGAGAAGTCATTTGAATTTAGTATAGTATTTTTGGCCTGGGCTTGGAGGTATGATATACTAAAGGTGGTTAAGACATGACTTCATCTCTCTGTTTTGGTATTTGAGTCACCATGGCAAAGAGGAATCAGAAAACAGTTGGCCATTCTAAAATATTGCACTACCACCTAAAATCAACAGCCCTTACTCAAAGAAACTAGATTTCATTCTGGACTGACCGAGTGGCCATCCAGCCTTATCAAGACTATGTCAAGGGGATGAGATGGGAATACAAACATGGTAAATAAGGTTTTGGGTCATGTTGAGAGGTCAGATAAGCGAGGAAGAGAGATAATAATATGAATGGGCTCTAGGGATGGGTGGGGTGAAGAGGTGCACAGAGTGAGTCAGTTCTCAACCCCAGTACAGTGAACACAGAGGGACTTTTATGTCCTCTCACTAGAGGGTGAGAGAGGTTTATCCTCATGTTGTTGAAATACACACACACACAAACTGGCTCCAGCACACTCATATGATTGTGAGTGTGTGCACACGCAGTAGGAATTTCTAAACTCATGTTAAGTTTAGATGTCTAATGTCCTTTCTCTATTTCTCCTTGTCTTTGTTATTCTCTTGTTTGGAATTCTCCTTCACTTTATGATCAACACATTCTTGATCTTGATCTTGACAATCACAGTGCTGGTTTCAAAGCTGACAGAAGTCAGAAAAAGTAAAAGAGGAACTCTGAGACGAACACAAATATCTGAAGGGCTTCTGATTTGTTTTTACTTGGAAAAAGTGAACCTAAATAGTGTGATTGAAAACTTTTGGAGGTCACTGTGTATATTGAAGGGTAGTGGAGTCTTTAATAATGGTTGAGGCTGAGCATATACTTTTTTGCATGTTTGAGCACTTGAGCAATTTCCAAAAACATGATGTGGATTTTAACTAAGGGGTGTACTGTTGATGTACAAAGATATCTGGTAGATCCATGCTTTGCAAACAATCAGTTTGCCCTTTTTAATCTTACGTTACATAATTTGTTGTTTGTCTTTTCTATTTGTGTACAGTATTCTTCATGTCCTTACAAACTCAGAAACACCTGCAAACAGATAATATAATCCAAACAGATGCCTCTGGCTAACTCTTTTGACATAATTGAATTTGCCATCAATGAGGGGACTTGTTAATGCCAGTTCATTGTTGCATTTTAAGTACCTTGTCTGCTTTTGAAGCAAATTCAAAACACAGTGTAGCTATTAAGCTGTGTGCCATGGTTAAACCTCATGTTCTGTTGACTTTGAATTTACTGTCTTTGGGCTCTATTTAATGGTGTAGATCGACATGAGACGATAGATAAAACACAGTGACATCAAGACCACAGCAATGTGATGTTGTGTTGCTGTGTCTTTGAGCAGAACAAGCAGACTTGTGTTTTCTCACAACACAAAAATGTAGGTATATTTGATGAGTTTGACTTCACTATCTTTGGGCTCTATTTTCGCAAATGCAATTTTTCCAGTGCAAAGTGCAAGTGGGCATGTTTGGGAGTGTTTGTGCATGGTAATGAGGTTGTGTTTCAATACCACGTCTGTTTTCAGCGCAATCTTTTACATTTTATGAAACCAAAATATATTTTTGTTTCTTAAAATGTAAAAAAATATTATCAGGGACTTATTTGATGTTGCACTATGCTTTTGGTGGAACATCCTAACTGCAAATCTATGAAATGTTTGTATCTATATTGGTTCCTGTTGTCATACACTGATCAGCCACAACATTAAAACCACTGACAGGTGAAGTGAATAACATTTATTATCTCATTACAATGGCACCTGACAAGGAGTGGATATATTAGACAGCAAGTGAACAGTCAGTTCTTGAATTGAATGTGATGGGCATGGACTATGTCCAGTCCGTGCACTTCAGACTTATGTCCACGTTTGCACACATCACACACATTCATAAGATTTTATAGTTTGGATGTTCATGCCACTCCGGACTCTTATGTCCTTGAGTCAACATCACAAGCTCATGTCTGAGACCTCTCGCGCTCTTGTGAGCACAACTACACAACTGTAAGGGGTCCGGACATCCACAGTGTGGCAGTGTGGGTATTCTTGTTCCCAAAGCGCTAAATCAGCGCAGCATCAAAGTGTAACTTTTTGACAGGGAACGTCTCGGTTTACTTGACTGTAACCCCTGTTCCCTGATAAAAGCGGAACGAGATGCTGTGCTTCAGTGCCACACTGGGATACCCCAGGACTGCTCTTCAGACAAAATACCTGACGATGCACCTCATTATTTTGATTATATTTCTGTCTTTGAATTTACAAATATTTTTGGGTTTAATTTTTTCATGTTTCAATAAGTGAAGTGCTTGCTGATACAATCACTGTTAATACAAGCCATGATTTGTGTGTCAGCAGATGAAAATGACTAATAATACTTAAATTCTCTATAATTTAACAGAGCATACATCCAAATTCTGGTGAGAATTACATTTTCCATGCATATAAAAGGAGAGTGTCATTGTCATAGAAATATGCCTGACATTCATTAAGGAAGCAGTTTATGCACAAAATAAGGTAATTTCATAAAGTCCATTTACACTACCAACGTCTTATGAATGTGTTTTTATATCGCTGGTGCTTAACAGAAAATGAAATATATAATAGGATGCAGATGGTTCAATAAACCAGAGAAGCTATTGGCAACTGATAGTGTGTTGAATGAGCAACCTCTGAGACACAGATTCTGATCCCATGGAAACAAGGAAGTAAACATATTCACATAAATAATTGTGATCATGATTCAGATGTTGTATTTTTACTCCACTTACTGTTAGCTTTAGGGTTGGAGTTCAAAGATCCTACGAATGTTTCAGATGATCATCTATCTTGAGTGAGTAGGTTGACTCTGGCCATAGTCCATCAGTGCTAATATGATTCTTGATGTCGTCAGTGTTTTAGAGACTGTGCGAAGTCAACGTCTGTAAAACCCTCGTCTCATCAGGACTAAGCAGGTACCGTTTAAGAATATAAAATAAGCAAGTAAGCTTTCCATTTCTTTCAGAATCAGTTTATAATTCACTGCTACTGTACAATTTTGCCATCTCTCAACGTGATAATTTGTTCCCTCAATGTTTCCTTCATGTGGCCTCTTGAATGCAACTGAGAGCTGATTAGGAACACAAGTGTAGAATGCAAAGACTGCAGAAATTTTCTTCACCAAGATCATGGAGAACAGGACTGATGTCATGCAAATGGGACTCCCTATGTTTAAAATGTCAGGCACCACAGTGTTAGAGTGCTGTGAGGGAGACTGCACAGATAGTTCACCTTCTTTATTATTCTAACACTTTCAGATCTAATGGCATATAGAAATAAGGATGATGCGGAGTTCATTAGATCAGCTGAATGGGCTCCATGCAGCATGAGACACATTCCCAGCCAGCTGTCATTATTAAAGTAAGCAAGCCAGCTGCTGAGATTTGAAGTTAGATATATTCCTGCTTTTTTTTTATTTATTTTTTTTATAAAATGGTAGATAAAACATAGCAACATCAAGACCACAGCAATGTGATGTTGTGTTGCTGTGTCTCAGAGCAGAACAAGCAGACTTGTGTTTTCTCACAACACAAAAATGTAGGTATATTGCCTGCTGTTATATTTTCTCTTTAACTCTAAAACTTGACATCGTAAATTATGCTCTATGAAATATTGAACAGCAGATCAAATGCTTCATTGGAATTTTGCATGAATCATTCGGCAGACAAAAATATGTTGAGTCATAATACACTTAGCTTTGTTACTTTAATAACTTGTAATGGAAAAATGTTAACATGCTGTTGACTCACTACCTGGCTTTAAAGGGGTTTGGGGCACTTGTTAACCAGTCAGGCCAGGAGACCAGTAGACCTTCCAGCTGAAGATCAGCTTGGCCAGGACAGGAGATCAGCTAAAGCATCCTAAAACATCCTAATTAGGGTAGAGCGTCTGAATCCATCTGTAACAGGTTCTTTGACTCTCTCTGAAATGAGGAAGTGGGAGAGAGACGAATTTCCACATTCTGTCATCTTTATTGTACAAGTCAATTTTCAGTGTCACCATAAAGGTAACACACACACAGCACATTCATACACAGCAAGCGTGTGATATCATATCACACATATTCATATCACTCCTCTCCTCCTCTGTGGCTCTCAGCTCCCCTTTATATCTTTGTCACCTCTCACAGCAATACAGACCAGCTGTTAGTCCATTGCCCACAGGTGTAACTCCTTACTGCTCTCATCTCCTGGTCTTGCTCACAAATCAGAAATTGGCGCTCGACCACACCCCCACCTCCATGTTCCCCCATCGCCTGACTCTGGCCAGGGAGCCATCTGGCCTGCCCGCTACTTCCCACCCATTTCTAGAGAGCAAATCCGCAGCAGACATCTGTACCCCCAGTCTGTGGACCACCTGAAACCTAAACAGATTGAAGAGCCAGATACCAATGGGTGATCCGTGCATTGGTATCCTTAATGCGATGGAGCCACTGGAGCAAGGCGTGGTCTAAACAGAGGGTGAAAGCCTTTCCTATGAGGTAATACCGAAGGGTATGGACTGCCCACTTGATGGCCAGACATTCCTTCTCGATGGTGCTGTACAGCACCGGATGCTCCTCCCTCTCAATCATCTGGGACAACACATCTCCCAACTCCCTGTTCAACTGGTAGGTCTGTAAAACAAAAGGGAGAGAGAAATCAGGAGAGTGTAGAAGTGGTCCACCACAAAGTGCAGCTTTCACCTGAGTAAAAGCCTGTTGGCACAGCTCCATCCACTGGACTGGATCTGGTGCTCCCTTTTTAGCAAGATCAGTCAGCGGGCTGGTGACAGTCGAATAGTTAAACACAAACCTATGGTAATAGCTAGCCAGCCCCAGGAACTGTCTCACCTCATTTTTGGTCTTAGGTCTTGAGCAAGTCGTAATCACTGCGGTCTTATCAATTTGGGGACGCTCCTGCCATGTCACAAGTGGAAGGCCAGATACCATAGGTCTGCCGTGAGCCCCACCTGGTGCAGCAGTCTCAGGAATGCCCTCAGGTGCTGCATATGTCGCTGCCAATCATTACTGTAATAATGATGTCATCCAGATAGGCAGCAACATAAACAGTGTTTGGGCATAGGATTATGTCCATGAGCTGCTGAAATGTTGCTAGGGCCCCAAACAAACTGGAAGGGTCACAAATTGCTGTAAGCCAAACAGAGTGGAAAATGCATTTTTTTCACAGGTTTTAGGAAGTTGAGGTGGTAAATCTGACGTGCTCAGATTATAATGAGCCATCTGGAATAACATTTCCTGACAGCTCTACTGTATTAAGATCTGGGTTGTATCCTGAGTGTCCTATGTCACTTAGTACAACCGATCCATGGTAATCTAAAAATACGGGTATGAGAGAGCAATGTCTGGCTGGAGGCATTGTCCAATCTCACTTGGTCGAAGGCGTGCCTAAGGGTCTCATCTCGTGTCTGCTCCAGAGGGAAATCCCCTGCAGAGAATCCTCTAAGGGCTGGGGAAGCTGAGACTTTCCTCTCCCTTACATCCTCCTAACATGGAGCTGATGTAGACGGCCCTGGCATTGCCTCCCGAGCCAGCGAATCACACACCGACACACTTTGTTGCAGGACCCATCCACACGTGTTTCCCTCAATAATGTTGTAAATGCTGGCCAATTCGTACCCATGGCAGTGGAGTCACCAAACTGCGGGGAAGGCGACAGAGAGAGAGGAAGCCGGCTGCTTAGGGAAACCCTGAGAATTGGGCACCGGATTTGGTGGAACACAGCCCCTTTTCCGGGATGCAGGTACAGGAAAAGGGGAAGAGGAGGGGGAAGGACGAGTGGTATCCCACTCCTGTTGGTATAATTTCATATGCAAACTTCCCCGTTGGTAAATCTATGTGAGGTATTTTCCACATGTTAATCTCCCTCAGGTAGGATGTGGTCTCTGTATTGCCCTTCCTCCTGGAGAAGGAAGAACACTTCCCAGGATTATTCTAGAAGGTGCTCAGCGGAAAATTGCTTAACAGCAAATATCAGGAAAGGCCACCAATGTAGCCTCCTTGAATAAGTGCCCCCCCTAACGGGACTAGGGAGAGGCCTTATTTAAACTCGCTGGATGTTCACAACATGGTCGCCACGAGGCATGCATCAGCTTGCCCATGTCTACTCTTCTGTGTCTTGTGACATGGTTCAGTGCCTGCGGTGTTACCTATAGGAACCCCTAGTTTCACTACATCGACACAATGTCGAGTGAGTGACAGACAGGGAATGTCTGGGTTATTGGTGTAACCCCTGTTCCCTGATGGAGGGAATGAGACATTGTGTCCCTCCAGTCGGGGCACTGAACCTGCTGCTGACATGGCCGGGACTCCCTATCGGCTCCTCAGCATAAATCTGAACGAGTGACGCACGCCATCTCCTTTTATACCCACGTGTCTGGGGTGGAGAGTGGCATGCAAATTCCACTCGCCAATTCTTATTAGCCTTATCGATTTTAAGCAAAGGTGACTGGGTCTCTCAAGCTCTAACCCCTAGTGTCACTACATCGACACAACGTCTCGATCTCTCCATCAGGGAACAGGGATTACACCAGTAACCCAGACGATTTGGTATTATTATTGTTTTTTACCACATTTGATTATATTTTCGTTTTGTTTGAAGTGTAATTTGAATTTAGAAATATTTTTGGTTTCATTTTTTCATATTTTAATAAATGTATATAATTGTTAAAAATCATAATCGACCGGTAGATATGAAGTGTTTTCTGATAAAATCACTTAATACTAACCATGATTTGCGTTTCAGTGGAAGAAAATTATTAATAATACTTAATTATACATATAATTTAATGGAGCGTAAATCCAAATCCTGATGAGAACCGTCTTGGTTACAGATGTAACCTCTGTTCCCTGATGGTGGGAACGAGATGTTGTGTCGGTGTAGTGACACTAGGGGTTTGGTCTTGAGAGCCCCAATAACCTTTGCTTTATTCAGAAAAGTCCAATGAAAAGTGCATGCCATTACCCGCCCCAGACATACGGGCCTCTCCCAAATCAGCTGGACTGCGTGGGGGTGGAGTCTCCACACTTCGCCGAGTGTTACTTATCATGAGAGCACATCCGCTGCACAGTTGAGGATGCCTGGGAGGAGAGTGGCTCGCAGAGACTTCAACGACTGCTGACTCCAAAGGAGGAGGTGGCGAGTGAGTTGTGACATGCTGGTTCGAAAGGCGTGCCATCATGGTGACCGAGTCCAACTCCATACAAAGAAAAGAGATGCTCTGCACAGGGGAGAGCCTGCTCTTTTCCCAGTTGACCTGAAACCCCAGTCGGTCGAGGTAATGAAGCACAAGGTCCCTGTGTGCACACAATAGATCTCGTGAGTGAGCTAGGATCAGACAGTTGCCGAGATAATTGATGTGAATGCCCTTCTCCCTTAGCCGGGAAAATCAGCCGATTTTCCGCATGCTCAGCCCGGACCGGTAACTGGCCGGTCAGCCTCACTTCTTTCCGATTCCAAGCCGGTCCGTTTTTTTTGCCAGCGGTGCAGGCAGTAACGTCACAGCCGCATGTAAACATGTCGTTGGTGTGGAAGTTCTTCACTGTGAGTGAAGAATACATAAAGTTTGCAATTTGTAATAATTGTAAGGCTAAAGTAAACCATGGGGAACCACCACAATAACGTTCGGAACAACAAACCTAATTAGACACTTAAAACACAGCTGAAAATGCCCATTTTAAAAAAGAAGCTAAAAATGGAAAGCGGCTAAAGCTAGCCAGAGCTCAGAGCCAGCCAGAAGTCAGCAGCCTCCCTTATCTTTCCTTGGTATGATCAGCGAAAAGACTGAAGCAATTACGAGGAATATATATATATATTATTTTTCCGCCGGAGCACCAGCTTAGTCTCCTCCAATCTACCAGTGTTGCTTGATTCAACTTCCTGCATCTACTGCCTGCGCAGATATCAACAGCACAACTGGGTTTTCATTGCCAAGTTTGAGGTCACAAATTATTAGAAATTTGTATGATGTGTCGATTGTGTGAGTTGGATGCGTTTCATACAAGATCTGGCAACTGAAGAACCTTGGAATAATATATTGATGTGTTTATTCATATAGCGTGGTTTGGGCCATACAAATTATGGGAGTTTCCCGAGAAATAACAAAACGGGAGGGGAGCAGGAGATGGGTGTGAAATACGGGAGACTCCTGGGAAAAAACGGGAGTGTTGACAGGTATGGTTACAAGCCGATCCCTTAGCAGCAATCAGTTTTACAACTGATATTTGGACATCTAACGTTTTGTTAATTTGGATGGAATTGTTTTGTTAGACGAGTAAAAAAGAAAAAGATCCATTTATAAAAATAGTGGAAAATGACATGTTTTGTTATATAAAGCATTTGCAGTTAATTGTTATTTCTACCTCTTGCTGAAGCACCCAAGGGAAGCACAACACTCGACCATACGAGGGTGACCACTGCTATGTGCTGTAATTCCAGCAGACAGCAAGGTGATGGGACAAACACACACATGTGCTTTGCTCAGAAGAACAAGTCTGAATGAGTAGTGAACGTCATCTCCTTTTATACCCATATGTCCGGGGCGGAGAGCGGCATGCAAATTCCACTCACCAATTTTCATTGGCCTTTTCTGAATAAAGCAAAGGTGATTGGGGCTCTCAAGAACAAACCCCTAGTGTCACTACATCGACACAACGTCAAGTAAGTGACAGACAGGGAACTTACAGCATATAGCATTCTGCTTAGTGCTATTGCTCTTAAAATGGGCCCAGGTTTTTATGTGGTACTAAGTATGTCTTAATTTGCCCTTTTAATCATTTGCTATGGCATTTCTATTGCTCTTTCTGTCTTTTTCTTTTCCACATCTTTGCTGTCTTCACATTGTAGGCTTACAATCCTCTTCTACTCCATGACTGTTCTCTCTATAGTGTAAGGAAGATATAGGCACCAACACCATACACGTGTTTACTCTGACACTGAACCACACAAATGACTTGAAGCTTTGCTGAAATAATCCTTGTTTAGTTTTAAATCTGATGTCATGTTATTGGAATTCACTAATAGGTCTCTGACTTGGCCGTACCACTCTTATTTGGGGGACATTTTCTCATGCATGCATGGAGTCTAGAAACTGCACTGTACGCACTCACTTATATGCCAGCTATATATATGTAGTTTCAAATCTGGTCAAACAAAGTTACAAACATTATTTATATTTTTAAATACACTGCAACAAATAATATTTTTACTGAGTATTGTTGTCTAGTTTTCCATTTAAAAAATATCTAAACATTCTTAAAACAAGATTAATTAACCTGAGAAGCAAAATATTGTTATCTTGTTTTCAGAGAAATCTAGCTAATTTAGTAAAGTTTATCCTTATAACTAGAAAACAAATTGCACTCAAAACGAGTACTTCTCAAGTACTTTTTCTTGTTTTAAGGATCTTTTGATATCTTTACTGTAAAATAATACAAAACTACTATTTATATACAAAAAAAAATGAAAACAGTAAACTGGTGAAAGCAAATCTTCTGTTGCTGTGCCAGTATCTGATAAAAATGCTTGTGTTCTCTAACCAGTGCCTGGTGTATGATACAAAGGACCATTGTGTTCTGGTCTGTTCCTTTTGTAAACTCTGTACATTTTTAATTGGTTTTCATTTAATATAATAAAGCAGGTTCATACAAAACATAAATATGTTACCAGTTTCTAATGAAAAAGCACATGCCTCATCTTTGTCTACCTTCCCTGTGCATGTGAAAATATATTTTAAATTTAACTGTGATTATTTTCATAGGACGAGAATGTAAAAAGAAAAAAGAAAGAACAAGTTTACTTTGGGATGCAGTAGGCCTGGATACAATTTCTGGTTAATGATTCTTTGCTCTGCTTCTGTGGTTTCAGATTTCTTATTACTGGCCTAATTTTTTAACCACTTACAAAGCAAAATGTTGTTCTTTTAGAAGACCAGAACTTCAGGCATTCAGTGCAGTACAAGTTCTCCTGTACCAACACAGATGGCAGATAGTGAATCTATCCCAAAAATATGTATATGAGGTTGTGCTGACTTGTATGAAATGTTATATATTTCCCAATCACTTTAAATGGTTTTAGATCAAGGGTCTTCACCATTTGGGGGGCAAGGACCCATAGGTGTACTCTACAGATACTGAGCAGGGCTCTATCTATATATAATATTTAATATATAATATTTAACAGCCCTCAGTCTGTTAAATATTGTTTAAAGGTGCACTCAGCTACTTTTGTCTTTGTGTCCTAGCGGCTTAGATGCAGCATCATTTAAAATTAATAATTTTCCTTTTCAGAGACCATTGTTGAAATTTGTAGAGTCAGCCATGATTACTTTAATCAATAAGTAAAAAAGTCAAATAACAGTTTGGATACTGAGATTAAGCAAGTAGTATTCAGCTGGTCATGTGATTCTAATATGGCAACCCCCATGGGCAGACCCTCTCCATGTAGAATAAAACAGCTTTTATAAGGTTACTGATATGATTGGAGTCTGTTTAATGTGAGTGGTCATGATTTCCTACATATATTGCAAAATTACAACTCATGACTTTAGGAGTTAAACTTTTTTAATGGAAAAAGATTACTGAGTGCACCTCTAAGATTGAGTGTTGAATTTTAAGTAATGCCTAAAATAGTACGATATCCATGTACTTACATACTTATGATGCTTACATTTCAAAGCCATTGAAATTATTATATTCAGAGTCATGTATTTGTTTGTATTTTACTTAATACATTTTGTGGGTGGATTAAAGATTTAGCTGATGTTTTTGTTGTTCTAAAACAAGTAAAACTTATTGAAGGTTCACTAAGTTATTTCATTTCTATTAATAATATGTATTAAAAACATTTTGGTTTTACAAATTCCATGTTTTTAATGCTTAATTTGATTCTAAATTGTGTTGTCAATTTTGAATAAATTTAAATGTGAACTTGTTGACGAACCATGATTTCTCTGTAAAGGCATTCATACACAGGTTCTATGCAAATGCATGCATATGCACAGTTAGCGAATGAGGCCCATTTTGTTTAACTCAACATATATTTACATTTTTTAATGCATATTTAAATAAAAAAAATATATAATAATTTTAAATCAAACAATAATTAATGATCTGCCTCAGTTGAAGATCACTGCCTTAGATTTTCTGGGGAAAACAAAGGACTCCCAAATGTACTATGCAATTTAAATTGATGCTAAACATTGATATACACTTTAGTCTTTATTTAGATTCAAATAAACTAAAACAGATTATCAGGAGCATGAAAAAAACCAACAATCAACAACAACAATGATGACAACAACACAAAGAGATTGATGTGTGGTAATGATGTGTGCACCTGTCTTGGACCACAAAACTAGATTTATCTATTTTTTTTGTCTATATTTTAAAACAGTCATTATGATAATGATTTATACACGATATAAAGGGATACAATAAAACAGAAAGTCTGTTCTGCATTTAATCTGGATCTTTTTAATAGAAACCAGATGGAGTGAATTACAGAATTGCTCACCACAGGAAGGAATCCACTTAGCTATGGCTGTGTCTCGTTTCGAAGGATGCGTCGTTTGAAGGATGCAGTATACCGAGTGTACTCCTTTAAACAAGCATCGTTTAAACAAGATGGCCTTCGTTGTACAAATGGAAACATAACGTAACATGGTTGCTATGACAGCACACCACTCTTTAACAAGCACGAGCGCTTGAGCGCGAGGGAATGTATGAGGTACAATATAGGAGAATATAATGATTATAATATAGATTATAATGATATAGAGATAAAGGAAAATTGATTTTACAGGTGTACTTTTAGTCTAGTAGGCTACTTTATTTTAATTCTATATTAATATAATTATAAATATTATATACTCTGCACCCACCTACTGAGGTACTTCAACTTGGGAATTAACATTAGTTGCATTTGAACATCATATTTACAGGCAAATTGATGTCATATTTTTTTTTTGACATTTTCGTTGAAAATAAGAATTGTGGGATGTGAGTGCCCACGAAGGATACACCTCATGCTTCCTCTGAATTCCTGTGAAAGAAGGTAGCATTCAAAGTGTCCCAAACGTTTCTAAAACGAGACAGTCTCGATGATGTATGCGGCCAACAAATGCGACCTCCTGAGGACGCAGCCTTCCAAACAAGACACAGTCTATTTACATTGAATATCTCATGATGACAATAATGTGACCCCACAGAAAGCTTGTTAGAACACTTGCAGCTAATTATTATATCTGCTTTTTAGCATATAATGTGGATTTGCAGATGTTGTAAGTTTAGTATATAGTGTCCCTTCAAGTGTAGTGTACTAGGGAACTCTCATTGCATATGCCTAACTGAAAACATTAATTTCTCTTTCGAGGTAGGTACGGATGGTATTAAGTTTTTTAGTAACATCAAGTTATGCAATGTTAGCTTTGCAACAGTAGTATCATCTAGGTTGTTTTCTGCCCAAGCTTGGCTATTTAACAAATCTAGGCATACATCTAAATTTCAGATACAAAGAAATATGAATTCCTGGTATGTACCACAGCAAGTACAGTATTTTACTCCCACACAGTACATAAGAACAGAGTATGAATACAAAGAGAAACAATTAATTCATTTCCTACCTAACTAATAGCATGCATCAGATGGTTAACTGTATCATATAAAGCAAATAGTGACCTGTGGCATCTGACCAGTGTTGGCAGTTTAAAGGAATCATTCACTCAAATATGAAAATTTTGATTTTATTTACTATAACTGTCATGTCACTCCAAACCTATGCCGTTTTTTCTGTGGACCCCAAAATCAGAATTGTGAAGAATCTGTACACAGATTTATTTTATGCAAATCCAGTCGATAAGTGACCACTATGTTGAGCTCAAAAAAGGACAAAAAACACTAGAAAAGCACTACAAATGAACTCGACTCATGTGCTATGTATGCTTTGGTACAACATTATTTTTCATTTTTGGGTGAACTGTTCCTTTAAGAAATAATACTGTAGATACATTCCACATTAAAACAAGCATCCACAACAAAAAGGTTTACAAGCTTAACATCTTAACAGTTTTAGTTAATTCCTTCCTCTGCTTAATAATTGAAAACCAAATTCAAGCCATACTGTCACATAAGCATCCACTTATAAGGGGACCTCTCAAGTATATCCTGATTTTTTAAAAAATGACATAAAAGGCAACATTACAACCACTTCGAAATTGCAGCAAGATAAAGACTAAGGAACAAAAGTTACACTTTGATTTTACATACAAGGTTTTTTATTCAAAGTGCCTTAACCCAAAAGCCATTTTTTCCAGGCCCCTCATTCAAGCTAAAGCTACATTTTACCGAATTGATAAATGTAATTATTGACAGGCTGGTTGTTCTCTCAGATATATTTTTCCCCCAGTATTGCACCTTTGCTAAAGTGGCATAGAACAAAGAAAGAGTCTTGGGGGAAGAGGGAAAGAAGGATTACTTCCAGTTGCTGAGATTTCTGCCCTACACTAGTATATGTATGATTTCTCCTAATCTGAAATATACATATAGTTGTATAGTGCTGTAATGATTGAGGATTTTAAGTGGGCGTGTTTACTGATACACCAATATGGTGGCGATTTTTGTTTACCTGCTGAGCCTGTGCGTGGATGTTTTGTGATATTGTTTTCCACTTTGGACAGTATGTGAGACTGGCTTGGTGCTGATAAGTATCTTGTTCCCACCACTTAAAGGGATAGTTCACTCCAAAATGAACATTTTCTCATCATTTCATCAACCTCATGCCATCCCAGATGTGCATGACTTTCTTCTGCTAAACACAAACGTAGATTTTTTGAAGAATATTTTATCTATGTAGGTCACAATAGAGGTACCAAAATTTTGAAGCTCCTTAATGAAAAGTAATCCCTACGAATATATCTTCATAAGCAAAATGATAACTGTGGGTGAGACATATTTAATATTTAAATTCCACTCCATGCCAGTAGGTTGCAATATGCACGAAGAATGTGAATCGCAAAAACAAAAGAATAATGTGAAAGTGGTTATTGATAGTAAAAAATTCTCTACGGACCTGAGCACTGATTCACATTAATGACAATAAATGGTCATTTATCCTGGAGTTTTAATGATCACTTTTATTCTGACTTTATCTGCTTTTTGGAGTTAAACATTTTTTGGTTCCCACTCACTTGCATTGTATGGATCTACAGAGCTGAAATATTCTTCTAAAAATCTTTGTTTGTGTTCAGCAAAATAAAGAATGTTTTACACATCTGGGATGACATGAGGCTGAGAAAATGATGAGATAATTTTAATTTTTGGGTAAATAATACCTTTATCTCACACTTTTTCTCCCTTCTTTTAGGACTGATATTGTGGTTCTTTAATTGATGAATTGTACTTCATTTATCTACTGTTTGAATCTGTATTATTAGTATATCTAAATGAGTTCCTTATCTGTGTAAGTGTGAATTTGTTTTGAGTTGTGATGCACATGTATTTGGAAATGTAACTTTTCATGTGTCTGTTATGGTGGTGTAGTTAGACATTCTGAAATATACAAATCTGTCTGTGCTCATTCAATTAGCATAGTGTTGTTTTGAATGTTAAATATAAAGTTTGTAAACAAATTTAACTATCCGACATTGTTTTTCCTGACACTGGACCATACCGGTTTATCAAAGGTGGTGGTAGCATTCTTTTGATCCACTTGTTTCCTCACAGTGCCATACCTGGCCTGACTTTGCATTTCAGCAATGTTTGGAATTTACTTTTAGCCACTCTAAAACATGGTTTTGGTTTGTGGTTTTGGCCCATATCTAATATGTTTGAGGCCCTCTATATCCTACAGTACTCCAAAATATTGACATAATTTACTTATACCAGATATACGCATTTAAAATTTACAGATTTTGTCCAATTAAATGCTTTCTAGAATGATAATTTCCCTAATACCACCTGCCCCAGGCAAAAGAAAGTAGTAAATCATGGCTCATAATTGGTATTTTTCTTTTTTTTTTTTTTAAAGGTACAAGCCCTTCCTGTTTTAAAAGGAAATGGGTCCAAACAGGAAATAAAATCTGTGACTGATCACACTGTGAATTCGGCATCAGCAGATCAAATGTTCTGCTGCTGAATTTGGTCTGTATTTATCGATTCAAAGTGGTCGAAGCTGGAAGAGTTATTTAGGTGAAATGTCAACAGCATGGCAAAAAAAGAAAAAGAGAGTTGTATTTTTTGTTGTAAATTAGTCAAAGGTCAACAAGAATGCAAATTTTATTTACCCTACACCCAAACCCAAACCTAATCCTAACCGTCAATGGAGTAAAAATGTAACCTCAGAATAGCATTCACCATAGTTTATGGGAATGTGATTACTTCCTGGTTTCCATGGGACCAGAACCTGTGTTTCAAAGTGAACACGATTAATTCTTGGTTTCAACAGGAACATAAACCGTGTCAAGGAGTATCAGTAGGGCCACAGAGAAGGGTGAACATGTTTCAATTGATGCAAAAATGGCACTTTTAAATAATTTGGGAGATGGGGGATGGCGCTTCTCAGTAATTTAGGAGACTGGGTTGATTTTAGGGTACATTGACATTCGGAAGCAGCATGTCAATTTCCTGCATGGTCACGTTGCCAATTTCATGGGGTCTTAAAGGATTTAGACTTACAGTAATTGGGGAGTGTGTGTGTGCTTTAATGAAAAATTGGGGTTAATGTGTTGGCTGCATAGAAAACAAACGTTGGTCTGCCATGTGCTGTGGACTATCTGTGTGTGTGCGTGGGCAGGTTTGGGTGACATCTATTTTTTGTAATAGGTAATTACAAGGGTATTATGCTATATTTGTGGTTTATGATGACATTTCTAGTGTTCCGATAATTCAAATCGCTTAAAAAAAACATACTAAATTAAATGTTTTTTGAAAATTTAAAAATGCAGAAAGTTTTTTGTGAGGGTTAGGTTTAGGGGTATGGTTTGGGTATAGAATCTATAGTTTGTACAGTATAAAAATCATTATGTCTATGGAGAGTCCTCATAAGGATAACTGCACCAACGTGTGTGTGTGTGTGTGTGTGTGTGTGTATGAATGAGTGTGTGTGTCAGTATGTGTGCTCATTCCTCTTGGCACAAGATGAACCCATGTTCACAATGGGCTCACAGGACTGTAAAAGCACATAAACAAGAACCAAGAACCACATAAACAACACAAATACAATAAACAATCACAATAACACCAGAAATTCCATTCACATTGCAATGGAACAGCACTCCACTGGAGATTCCTCCACACTAAGCTGCCCAGGCATGGCAAATCATGACCTACAGAAACAGAAAATACAGTGAAGGAATGGGATAAAAAAAACCATGGCAAGTCAACTGAAACATACTTTGCCAAATGTAATGCAAAATGACTTGCCTGTGGAGAGTTTTTTTGCAAAATAATGGTATGTGGGTCCTTACAGGTATTGCAGTAGATCTGAGGTGAAATGTCCACTGAGAGGCGCTAAAAGCAAATAAAATTTTTCCCAAAAGAGATGACGTTTTTAAGTTTAAACTTAACCCATAGTGTCTTAAAAAGTAAATGTGAAAATGCAATTTCTGAGACAACAAAATAATTTTGTAATGTGTCTATGATTCTCTCAGTTCAAGTGTCAGCTCACGTGTTCTGCTGGTTTGTATCCCGGTCCTTTACATCGTATGTGAAACGCTCTGTCAACTGAACAAGCTTATAAATGTGGTTGGTTATGTAATGCAAATGTTAAAATGTATCGCCTTACAAGTCAGGCACATGAATTTTTGAACTGATGACATTTTACTCCTGATTTGTGTAAAAGGGGAAAAAAAAAATCCAATTTCAAAATTGTTTTAGCGCCTTAAAATAGTTTATTTCACCAGGAAACTGCTGCGATAGCCACGTACAAATCATTTTGCAAACATGTAGGTAAAGTATTGTAAAGATGTTGCAATTGTTACTTGTATTTTCAGCAGTGTAACGCTCCATATTTTTCTTGAGTTCACACAGCTAACCAACCCCTTTATGATTGACATTGTTTTCAACAATGATCGTCTACAAAAAGAGATTTACTTACTGGGAGATTTTGCAATTTGTTGTTTTGACAAAGCGCCCTGTGTAGTGGATATTGCACCTTACTACATTGTTGGTGAAGTCAGATTCCAGCACCAAGTACTTAGGGTTAACCTGGAGCTACAAAAAAAAACAAAAAAAAAACAGGAAAAGTAGTGTTATGCCAAGTTCACACTTGCATGGCATGAGATTAAATCACAATTTAGCTTTGGAGCAAAAGGTAAGGATGAGCTCCTTTAACATCCATGTACATCAGCTATTGTGGTGTCTTTCTGCAAAGGGTCAGAATGTGAGAGTATAGAATCTACTCTATAGAATCTATAGTGGGGCATGTCTGTACTCTGTATATGCACTATTTATGAGCACAGGGTACCGTACACAACAGGAGCATGATGAACACAATGCATCAGCCACAGTGACATAATACACTAAAGTTGGACAAGAAGTCTGGTGCAGCTGCTAGTGAACACCAAAAGACTCCTCATGCCAAACTTTTAGCAGGACATTTCATATTCTTATTTAGATGTCGTAAATACAAGATACTCTTTGTGAGGACTCTCTGTTTGAAGGTTTTAAGAGAAATGTCTCTGCAAATGCTAATATAAAAGGTTCAGTGTAATATAGGAGACATAGTGTTTGGCCTTCTTTCATAGTGTTACCTTCAGTATATAGTTTCCTGGCTGAACATCAGTGATGTCAATCCATTGACAATCAATATCTGCATTGTATGTGTCATAGCAACCTGGGCTGAGACCCTGGAAAATCAATGGATGACAACACACAGTACACTAATAAATAATAAAGACAGTAATTCATGGGAATATTAAATGAACAAACGAATATTAATACAAAATAACATTATTTAATACATGCAAACGAACATAAATTAATAAAGTATCTACTAATTAATGCAATATTTATGAATGTACCTGATGACAAAAAATAAGACACACAATTTCAAGAGAACAGGTCTCAAAACTGGCATGGGAGTACAGAAACAGTATTGCTCATGGCACTGTGTACGGTACTGCACCTGGGTATGTGAAGTACAAGCGTAACGTTTCAGGTGACCAAAGTCACAGGTGGTGTCCTCCAGACAGAAGCTCGCCTTGTGTCCCTCTGCCACCTTACGGCCAGTGCTCACCTCTAACAGGTCATAGTGACTGAACTCATCCATGCTGTGGTAATGTCTGAAGCAGAAAGAGCACCAATCTTAAAATTAGACTGCTTAGCCCATTAGACAGTTAGACAGTTTAAATTCAATTAAAGACCCAATCAAATCGCTGGATGAGCACAGTTTTCTTAACTGTGTTAACAAATGTTCTAATCTCAACAAGAAGTTTGGGCAGGATATCAAAATACTTTTTTTAAATAACCAAAAGGCCTTAGTTACATTAAAGCCGTGAACAATGATTTGCTACTTGCTAGTTGGTTGCAGTTGATATTAGATGAGGAATTCTCATCTTGTGATCCAAAATGTGCCAGACCACAATACATAACACAAGTAAACATTGCATTGTCAAAATTGCCGCAAGGAGCACAAAAACCTAAAGTAGTTTTTACATTGAAACCTGTTTGAGTCAAAAGTCTTGAGTGTTTCTTCTAGTATGTTGTTTTTTAAATTTGAGCGATTTTTCGCAAAACGGCACACTGCTAAACACTATGTACACTTCTAACTTAGTCCCTCTGTCCACTTATGTTGCTATACATTTTTAGGAAAACTATTTGCTCTTTAATTTTTTCTTATTGATATATTTTTTTGTGCATGTTTATTAGGTGGCACTAGTTACAAATCTAAAAGGGAACTGTAAAATGGGCACAGTAGTAACACTACTTGTCTCCGAATGTTAATAAATAGATGGCCTCAAAGCTAAAACACAACTCTTAATCTGGTTTCATTTAACTGTAATTTTAAACTTTAACTATATTTATTTATTATTTTTGAGTCATAACATATTTCTTTCCCCAAAGCTAGCAGACATCAACATTTCTTGTCACCGACAGGTTTATTACATATACATGAATTGTTCATAATTCTCTTTAAGCCCCCAAATTTAGCAAGTTCTCTTTCTTTTACTTTCTTTCTTTCTTTCTTTCTTTCTTTCTTATTTCAGCAGGTGAGGTAATAGCTTCTTGAATGAACAGAACCTGACTTTACATGTCACACCACTGTTTGGTCTTTTGGCCAAAGCACATTTTTGGAATGCTGTGGTAATACCTGAAGGACTGCGGCTGGGAAAACACAGGTACTTTCCACTAACAGGCATGAGTTCATATTTTCCAGAGGGATATATATTTCCTATGCCATTGCCAACCATATTAAAACCCATTTGATGAGGGGATGACAGATATTTCAGAGTACATTTTGAATGACAGAGCACATACAGATGAATGCTACCCACAGATAGACCAGCAACAACATACAGTTGGGTCCGCTATTCACTTACAGGCAGTGCTTTATTTGTAAATGAAGAATTGTCGGTTCAATAACAATCATTAAGGGGTGTGGAGACCAATGCTGACCATATGACCTCAGCTTTCCCAGATCACACAATAACATCACTAAACAATGACCCATCCCAGTTAGCAAAATTTGTCTGGTCCTCTGTGGGCCAGATCTGGCCCATAAACTATTGTGAGTAGAAATTATGAGTGGTTCTTTCCCAGATGTGGCCCACAGTGTGTAAATTGAAGGAGGAAAGTATGTGGTTTAGATGTGGCTTACAAAGCTCATAGTATTGACCTTAGAGTCCAGATGTGGCCTAAGAATGCCACAAGGAAGTTGAATGAGGCTGTCATGTTAAAATAATATGACAACAAGCAGTTTCAATAAATTATTTTTATATTTTTTGAAGTTCATCAGTTGTCAAGACAGAGAAGTACAGAACAGGGGTGGGTGAGAATTAAATGAACAATGTAATTTCAGGAATGTTTTTCTAAAGATACACAACAACAGTCGGTGTGACGGGCTCTCGGACTATAAGGTAGGTTACTCAATAACCCCGGTTCTAATAAATAAATAAATAAATAAAGTTCTCTTTATAACATTTGTTCAGTATCTCAGTATGTGATATAGTGATATATAAGCTGTTCGAAGCAGACCATCAACTGACTTGGGGGTCTTGTGTTAATAATAACAGTGTTATTGTTGATTTGTATGTGTGCACATATACACACACACAGACACATATACACACACACACACACACACATATATATATATATATATATATATATATATATATATATATATATATATATATATATATATATATATATATATATACATATACATATATATATATATATCATTATTATTATTTTATTTTTTTGATTGACTACCCACACCAAGCTCTGAATGAGCCAATGATGGCTCTGTAATATCCAATCTGTAAATTGTAAAGTGTGAGGTGACGCTCAATTTACAGCTGCACAAATGACCTGGACTGAAATGCTCTTAAACATTTCTCTCCACATACAAATATAGAGTACAAACCGGACAGAGACAATTAAGCTGCTTGTCCTCCGATGTGGAAAACGGTGGCAGGTGAAAATCCAGCATGCTTACATCTGAGCATGGAGTCGCTCACCTTAGGCACAAAGGTTGGATTAGTTTTTAGAGATACTCTCGACAAATCCACTGCAAAGCGCATACAAGAGTGATGTACCGACAATGCATGGAGTTCATTAACTCACTGTTGTCAGAACCAGTAACAAAGCTGTCTTAAGCAAAAGGAGCCTAAAATCCATAATTTCATTTACTGGCTCAAAGGGAGGCTGTGAAATCGCGTTCAGAACCACGAACAGATCCCATGACGGAACTAGCGGTTTTGATAAAGGGATTCCCTTATGAAGGAAAGCATAGATTATCCAGTGACAGAGAGCGAGGATCCCCTCTGATGTCACTGTCACCCTGTGATTTAAGTGACGGTGAGGACACTGCGATGCGTTGCCATCCAGTGCTGAAACGCTCTCATTTGCAATAGTCCCAATGGAATGACTGATGGGGTTGAGGCCATGAGATCCAGTAGGCATAGAATGAGAATTTTTTCCATCTCTGAAAAAGGGGCAAACAGCTGTGATTTGATCCAATGTGCTTCTCTGGCAGAAATGCTCGATACAGATCGGAGTTTAATCTGAGACCCAAATATTTTATTTCCTGTGAGGGCACTAGACAGCTCCTTGTCTCATTTATTTAGAATTTCTTTATTTCTCTAAATGAGACATCAGCCTCTCGTATCTATCTCACAGAGCAGTAGATTGTCTAGATAAGCAGACACTCTGAGACCCATTAATCTCAGCTGTGGTAGCGCTGCTTCCACACACTCGCTGAACAGTCTCGGTGCTAATGACAGTCTGAAAGGCACCATCAAAACTACGTAGGCTACTCTCTGATAAGCAAACCTAAGAAATGTTTGGTGTGATGGGTAAATGGCAATGTCGACTAACGTAAACCAGTTTGAGCATGAGCATTCTGAATTTGTACCTTCTGAGGTGCTTTTTGAGGTTCTTCAAATCCAGAATGGGATGGAGACCTCCCCCTCTCTTAGGAATGACAAAATACCTGGAGTAAAAACCCTGACGGCTGCTCTCCACCGGCAAAACCCTTATTGATCTTATGCTCAGCCAATTGGCAATTTCTTCCTCCAAAATCTGAGCAGACACCCCCTCCGCTGTTGACATTACCACCTTGTTGAAGAGAGGTGGTTTTACTGAGAATTGCAGGTGATAACTCTGTTCTATTGCAGGTAAAAGACAGGTCAGCGCATGCTTGCCAACATTCTGTGTAAGCAAAGAGGGGCCCACTGTATCTCTCACTTTCCATGAACGTGATGAATATAGCATGGTAGAAGGTCACTTAAGTACTCTGGAGCTAGACCATTCAAAGCTTTGTATGTAGTTACACAGAATCTTAAAATAAATATGAAATTTAACAGGTAGCCAATGTAACGACGTTAAAATGGGGCAAATATGATCATATTTCTTGGTTCTAGTCAGCACTCTGGCTGCTGCATTTTGAACCAATTGAAGATTATTTATTGAACATGCTTGACATCCTCCCTGTAAAGCATTGCAATAATATAGTCTTGAGAAAATATAGTCCAAGAAAAGACAACGCCTCTATATGATATCTAGTTCACACAGTCTCTATGTATTGTAGTTTATGTGAACTGTGTGATGTCTCAAGTCAGCTTGAAGATGTTCATATTAGCCAGTTTGTCTGCTTCCTGACCTGGGCCCCAGTTAGTCAAATACTATTACTATAAGACTATGAGCCAAATTACTAGAGAGGAGAGCAGCACCTTCCCTATAAATCCTATGCTGTTCTCCAGACATCACTCAGCAATTCAATGACACTAATCTATTATAAACCTCATCACCATGATGAGCATATTATTGTGTCTGACATAATTTTTGCAAGTTCACTCATCTCTTTAACATTATCTCTAGTGATCTCTGACTGGCGAAGCCAGACATCATTAATGCCGACATGAATAACAATTTTAGAAAATCTAAGTTTAGCATTAGCCAGCACTTTAGCCAGTAAATTTGATCTGAAATGCATTTAACGATGGTGGTTGGAGTCTCTATTTCCACATTCCTTACAATAGAATCACCTATGACCAAAGCTCTTTCAACATGATTCTCAGTGGTTGCATCATTAGTGGGGAGAATCATTTGTAAACCCTAACAAGAATTGGAGAGTGGTGTCTCTGAGCGAGTATGCAAACACCCTGCTTCTGGGGCTCTAGTGCCGGAACCAAAATGTGTGCATTGCTCGCTGTTCTACCCGCATCCAAAATAGTATCTTACAGCTTCTCTTTCTCACTGACCTCCACTAGTGTTCAGAGCTTCTTTTTGGAACAGATCCAAGATGGTGGCGTGGTAGCATGCAGCGGCCACTCCGGATCCAAAATGGTGCTATTTTTGTTAAAAAACCCGACTTTTGCGGCACAGGGACATCGGAGCAACCAGTGTTCGTGTCTACCATCGCCAGACACTGCTCAAATATAGGATTCATGCAACAACCAAGCTGCATGATGACCTACAGGAGGCGCTACGCGTACTCTGCTTGCTGCGGAGACCAGGCCTCCAGTCCTCGGCATCACCTGATGCCGGTGGCTGGGGGAGAGGACGTCGTAAGCGTTGTGCAAGAAAGCGGAAGCGCAGCAAGAGGGCGGGGATCCATGCTAGGCTAAAAACAAACCCTAGACGGCTGGCTCTCCTGTCTATCCTGCCCTCAAATGTTTGCTCCCTGGACAATAAACTGGACTACATCCGACTCCAGCAGGCAACGCAGCGTGAGTTTAGAGACAGCTGTGTCTTTGTTTTCACGGAGACGTGGCTCAGCGACAGAGTTCCGGATGCCGCCATTCAGCTAGACGGGCTCGCGTCGATTCATGTCGACAGAAATGCAGCTCTCTGCAGTAAGACTCGTGGTGGTGGCTTGTGTATTTACATCAACACGGAATGTTAGTCTATAGCTACTGCTCATCGCTGGTGGAGCTTTTCATTTACCGCGGGAATTCACCACTGTTATCATAACCGGAGTTTACATTCCCCCCAGCGCTAACGCTAAAGAAGCGCTCAGTGAACTGTATGGGGCTATGAGCAAATGCAGAACGCTCACCCCGACGGACTGTTTATTGTCTCCAGAGATTTCAACCATGCAAATCTCAAGACAGTGCTCCCTAAATTCCATCAGTATGTGGACTTTGCAATGAGAGGGGCGAACTTGCTTGATCTTGTTTACACAAACATGCTTGGTGTGTACCGGGCCGAGCCCCGCCCCCACCTTGGCTAATCAGACCACATCTCTGTTATGCTAATTTCAGCAAACAGACCGCTCGTCAGACGCACAAAACCGCTTCAGAAGCAGGTGAAAACATGGCCAGCAGGAGCCATCTCTGCTCTTCAGGACTGTTTTGAGTGTACTGACTGGCACATGTTCAGGGAGGCTGCAACATAAGGCGATTCTACCAACTTGGAGGAATACACAGCATCAGTGACCAGCTACATCAGCAAGTGCATTGATGATGTCACTTTCTCCAAGACCATCACCACACGCTCCAACCAGAAGCCGTGGATGAATGCGGAGGTGCGCACGCTGCTGAGGACCCGAGACTCCGCCTTCAGAGCAGGCGACAAGGCAGCCCTAAGAACAGCGAGGGCCAAACTGTCCCGGGCCATCAGAGAGGCAAAGCGTGCACACGCCCAGAGAATCCACAGTCACTTCCAGGACAGTGGTGACATGCGGCGCATGTGACAGGGCATCCAGGCCATCACCAACTACAGGACAACATCAGTTGCCTGTGACAAAGATGCCAACCTTCCAGATGCGCAGAACAAATTCTACGCTCGGTTTGAAGTGCAGAGCGACGTGGGGGGCGAGGAAGACCACCCCTCCTCCAAATGACCAGGTTCTCTGTCTTACCACGGCGGATATGAGGAAAACTCTACGTAGAGTCAACCCACGGAAGGCTGCTGGACCAGACAACATTCCTGGCAGAGTGCTCAGAGGATGTGCAGACCAGCTGGCAGATGTTCTTACCGACATCTTCAACATCTCTCTGAGCAGCGCCGACGTTCCAACGTGCTTCAAGGCCACCACCATCGTCCCAAGCCAAAGGAGTCTTCAGTGTCCTCCCTAAACGACTACCGTCCCGTCGCACTCACACCAATCATTATGAAGTGCTTTGAGAGGCTCGTCATGAGGCACATTAAGACATAGCTGCCCCCCTCACTAGACCCACAGCAGTTTGCGTATCGTCCAAACCGTTCAACAGACGACGCCATCACCACCACCCTCCATCTGGCCCTCACCCACCTAGATAAAAAGGACTCATATGTTTTTAATGTTCATAGACCTCAGCTCAGCATTCAACACAATCATTCCCCAGCACCTGATTGAAAAGCCTCTGCAACTGGATCCTGGAATTCCTGACTGGGAGACCTCTGTCAGTCCGGATCGGGAACAGCATCTCCACCACCACCACACTGAGCACTGGGGCCCCCCAGGGCTGTGTACTCAGTCCACTGCTGTTCACTCTGCTGACTCACGACTGTGCAGCAATGCACAACTCGAATCACATCATCAAGTTCGCCGATGACACGACCATGGTGGGTCTCATCAGCAAGAACGAGGAGTCAGCGTACAGAGAGGACATGCAGCGGCTAACGGACTGGTGTAGAGCCAACAACCTGTCCCTGAATGTCGACAAAACAAAAGAGATAGTTGTTGACTTTAGGAGAGCACAAGGTGAACGCTCTCCACTGAACACTGACGGCTCCTCTGTGGAGATCGTCAAGAGCACCAAATTCCTTGGTGTTCACATGGCAAAGAACCTCACCTGGTCCCTCAACACCAGCTCTATTACCAAGAAAGCCCAGCAGTGTCTCTACTTTCTTCGAAGGCTGAGGAAAGCACATCTCCCACCCCCCATCCTCACTACATTCTATAGAGGGACTATTGAGAGCATCCTGAGCAGCTGCATCACTGCCTGGGTTGGGACTTGCACCGTTTCGGATCGCAAAGCCCTGTTTTTGAGAAGATTGAGAAGATCATCGGGGTCTCTCTTCACTCCATCAAAGACATTTACAAAAAACACTGCATCCGCAAAGCCACCAGCATTGTGGACGACCCCACACACCCCTCACACAAACTCTTCACCCTCTTGCCATCTGGCAAGAGGTACCAAAGCATTCGGGCCTTCACGGCAAGACTGTGTAACAGCTTCTTCCCACAAGCCATCAGACTCCTCAATACTCAGTTTGGCACACACACACACACACACACACACACACACACACACACACACGTCCTGAGTTGCACTTTAATTACTGTCACTTTATAACTGTCTGTTACCTCAATAACTGCTATGTCCATAGAACACTATCTCATAGTATGTTATTTTTACATTTGGCATTTTTAGAAACTGTCATCTTTTTGCACTACTCTGTACTGGTTGGCGCTGCACTGTCTCTCACTGTACCTATTGTCCTGTTCATTGTTAGTAATTTATTGTACTGTCCCATACTTTTTGCACACGTTTGCACGTGCACTTTATATAGGTATTTTATTTAGTCTTGTGTAGTCTTGTGTGGTTCTGTGTTTGTCCTATGTTGTTTTATGTAGCACAGTGGTCCTGGAGGAACGTTGTCTCGTTTCGCTGTGTACTGTACTAAGTGTATATGGTTGAAATGACAATAAAAACCACTTGACTTGACTTGATGAGGGTCTCTAATTCATTAAGCTTCTCTGTCAGCCCAACTAATTCCTTGCATTTATCACATTTGAATCCCTCACTGCTGACAGAAGAAGCTGTAGTAAACATGTTGCATGTAATGCAGGAAGCAATAATATGATTGATGCCATGAGTTAGCACAATTGAAAAAGGTTCGCATCGGGGGAAAACCTGATGCGAACCTAAAAATGGCAGATATTAAAGATTAAATGCTGGAAAAAAGCTAGCAGGCTACAAACACAGACTCGAGCTGGGCGCCAGCAGCAACAGGAAGTGATGTAAACCCTTGAATGGATATGAGGTCAGAACTAACACTAAACAATCTTTTTGAGATGAACTGTGTGTCCACATGCTCCCCGCAATCATCCTCCAAAAGGCAATCATCATCATAATCTTCTTCCTCTTCTTCCCTGTCCCTCGCGAAAGGGGCAGATCATAGAGGGGAGGCAGATTGGTGAAAACTTTGTCCATTAAATTACCCCAGCTGCACTGTTACTGTGGCTGGGGGGGTCTTTCTCCACTGGCGGTGGAGAAAAACAGTGATCCTCATTATTCAATGCTGCAACCTACATCCTCCTTTCCAAAACTCACCATGTGAAATGGGAACAGTGCAGGCAACATTCGGGATTAGCAAGTGGAGCCTGCACATGTCTGACCCAGAGAAAGGTGATACAGAGCGGGTGAAAATCCTTGGGCAGAATCATAAATCCACATAGACAGGAGGGACCCTTCCTCTTCGCTCCACCGCTCAGTGAGCTCGCAGTTGCCATTACAGAAACCTGAGCTCAAGAACACAGAACCAGCACCACAACATGCCACTTGATTCTGTGTTAATCCATGAATCTCTCCTAATGTGATAAGACCAGCTGATCTGCCACACCACCACGACGTGCAGGAGAGGGTAGAAGCTACTTTCGGACAGACGGACAATTCGTTAAGTGTTAACTGTTTCTTCGCAAAAGCAGTTTATTCTGCACACTGAAGTATCTACATAGACATCCATTCAGAAAGAAAGGCCTCTTGACTTCTCGCAGGTGTACCACCATAGAATGTCTTTGGGATCGCAGCGTTATACTATTTTATCATAAACTTGTAGGCTCCCCTATTCAAAGGGCTCTGTGAGCAGGGCTGGACTGGTAATCTGGCATATCAGGAATTTTCCTGGTGGGGCCAATGCACTTTGGGGCCAATCAGGGGCAGACTGACCATCGTCATTTTTTCGACAAGCTGCAAATGTTGTACACTTTCACTTACACTGTCTAATAGTAACACAAGACACAGAATGTTAATTGATGCACAAAAGCCCCTGGGACAAAAATGCTACTGCTGGTATGGACATGCACAACTCCATATGGTGGCTATGCTGGTACAGAGCGGTAAAAAATAAATAAATATTGCACAATGAGTTTTTGAATTTTGGATTCATCTGGCACGGCATAGAAGGATGGTTCAGTCGAGGCTGCTGAACTTAAGGCAAAATTGGAGTAAAAAATGTTGTCAATCTTCACATTGTCAAAAATGTATTAGGGTCATATGTCCTCTTTTTCCCGGACATGTCCTCTTTTTCTGACCTTAAAAAAAGCGTCCGGCCAGGATTTCTAAATTTGTGAAAATGTCCAGGATTCGGCTTTAGTTAGATTATGATGTGCATCTGGTCTAATACTTCACTGTGTGTGCACACATATTTGTATTGCTTTTACCCCTCTTTGTAAGTCCCGCCTCCTCGCACAACAATTGGTCGATTATAAGAGGCTTGCAGCAACAATTGGCCAAATTCTGCCTGCCAATCTCTCTACGAATGTGCGAAGCACTGTTGTGTTTGGCATCAAACATTTGCTTGACAATAGCAGCAAATGACAGCTGAGTGGAAACAATGTACAAACAAAAGTGCAAATTTACAGAAGATTTGCACAAAATATTCCCATGCTTTCGTCCAGGTCGAGATCTGTGGGAAGCAGAATGTATAACATGTAAAGCTGCACTTATGTATCAGTTGCTAATAAAGGTGATTTACAAGAACATATTAGCTCTGCAAAGCATAAAGTGTCAACAAAAGGTGAAAGTTCATCATGTAAATTGACTATTTATAACCAGGTAAAATTGTTATCACATTGCTTCATTTTCCATGGCCATTCAAAATAATAGTAATAGAAGGTACAAACATGGCATCATATATTTTATTTTAGTATATTGACATTTAAAAGAATGTTGGAAATTGTGTTGATTTATATACATTTATGTTATGCTAATAGAGTGTCTTTTTCACTGTATTAAAGTTTGCATTCATAGTTACACTGTTTTGAACACTATTATACCACCCCACCCTTTTTGGAAAACCAGAATATGGTAACACTAGTATTAGCTATTTCATTTGGTCTGTCTGAACAGCCTTGACTTGCTGTCCTCAAAGCAATAGCTCTGATCAGAAATACCAAAGAGCACCTTGAGACCATCAGATCTGACACCTAATGGGAGGCCAGGTTAGAAAAGGCAAACAAAAATTGCTGTCACACTAGGTGTTTCACCTGAGTATGCAGCCACAGTATCAATGTCCCGACCAGCAAGACTACATAAAGTGTCATCACTCTTGAGCAGGTATCTTACAGCTTCAGCCACTGGATCTAGAGAATTATGGGAGTAGACAACACGAAAAGATTTCAAAAGCAAAAACGGCTGCATTTGCAAACTACTATGCTGCACAGGTTGATGAAGTCATTCTTGAGTCCCAAGTCAGCTCTTCAGGGATTTTTTTAAAGTGTAATGACAAACCAACAAATGACAACAAAATTTTTTCAGATTTACTTCAAATGCAGTCTATGCCTGTAGCCAACAGTACAATGAGTTGTTAAAACTATTCCAAATCGTGCTGACCCTACTGATCACAACAACATTTTTTTCACTGCCCTTAAACGAGTAAAAACACAAGGACAACAACGGGTGATGAGAGACTAAGTCACTTACTCATGTCCGTTGAGAAAGTGTTGGTAAAATGTTTAGATTTGGAAGAACTTGTAACCGATTTTGCACTATTCCGACCTCACCCCAACCCACTTATGGAATAAAAACTGCACAGTGGCAAAATAGGTAAGACTTATGTATTTATGTATTTAATGCTGTTTAATGGGAGTAATTTTTTAGATAATAATGCATCTTGCAGTCTAATCTTTTATATATAGGAACAACTAGTAATCTTCTTCATAGGTTTGTAGTCTTTTGTTGTGTTACTCAAAGCGCAATCAAACCATTTTAAACTGTGTTGGTGGTTGTCATGACAACGTTTGGCTCACCCAGTGACATTGGTTTGGACTACCTGTCTGAATGGCAAATGGATTTGTGAAGTGTGTTGATAAACAGTCTAATTTCAGTAATATAATTTACTGGAGTTGGAAATGGGTAGAAATTGTTGTTATCTGTAAGTCAGTGTCTGTGCATTATTTTAGTATGGTGAATTTTTGCACATATTTTTGTTTAGATATGTGGTTTCATGGTTCCATTACTCATTTTGTTAAACGCTGCCACTGTTGTGACATATTGGCCTATTTTTCTTCTTCTTCTTTTTTTTTTTTTTTTTTAAGAAAAGAACAAATTGTACACAAGAGTACACATACTAATTATAGGAACATAGTTATTTCATTAAGCAATACACATGCACAATATTACTGGACACAAGATCATTTTGTCAAGGTAACAACATCCTTATATCACCGCCATGCAATGTAAATTTGTGGCTTCATGATCCCATGTTGAGGGAACAACATTATTTTCTCGTGGCCACAAGTTTAATAAGTAAAACAGAACTGAATGGCCACAGCAATCTTGGATAAACAGAATGGAGATGATTGATAAAATAACATTTTATTTTGAATTAGGTATGACATCAAGACATAGTGGTCTCTGGTGTTAATACATGGCTAAACGACAAGGTAATGGTGAAGTTATGGAGTTAATGGGCTTTGCGGACAAAAATTGTCTCCTGAATGAAATGGTCAGGTTTATCATTGATCAATTCATGCCACAGAAAGGGCTTAATACATCGTCCTGTAATGAAGTTTGAATAATTTGGGACTAACCTCTACACTTGTTAACATATTACATTCAAAAACACAGAATAATACTCTATATAAGAATGCAAAATAAATAAAACCCCAATTCAGAAAAAGTTGGGACAGTATGAAAAATTATAATAAAATAAAAAAGTATTCACCCTTTGCTATATTGAAAGCACTACAACAAAACATTATATGATGCTTTACCTTGTGAATTTTATTGTTATTTTGTTTTTTCAAATCAGATGATTGCAACATGCTCCAAAGAAGTTGAGAAAGGGGCAATTTAAGACTAATAACACTTTGACAAGTTAATATAACAAGGCAACATGAAACAGGAGATGTTAAACAGGTGACAATCATGTAAACAATCATGTCATAGTATACAAGGAGCTTCCAAAAACAGCCTAGTCCTTCAAG
This sequence comes from Moxostoma hubbsi, assembly GCA_032164185.1. Taxonomy (NCBI): domain Eukaryota; kingdom Metazoa; phylum Chordata; class Actinopteri; order Cypriniformes; family Catostomidae; genus Moxostoma; species Moxostoma hubbsi. The sequence goes on from JAVLUX010000019.1 coordinate 12,075,034, forward strand.
AGCAAGGATCATTCGAGACTTGTCAATTTGCCAACAGATGCTTCAGCAAATAATCCAACACTTTGAGAACAATGTTCCCAAAGACAAATTGGAAGGATTTTGGGCATTTCACCCTTTACAGTGCACAATATAGTTAAAAGATTCAATGAATATGGTCAAATCTCGGTGCATAAAGGGCAAGACAAAACCACTTAATCTCTGATCCCTCAGACCTCACTCTCTTAAAAAACATAATTCATCTGTAATGGATATCATGAAGATGGGCTTGGGATTACTTTAGTAAATCTTTGTTGGTCAACACCATTCGCAGCTGCATCAACAGATGCAAGTTAAGACTTTACAATGCAAAGCAGAAGCCCTACTTCAACACTGTCCAGAAGTGCAGCCGACTTCTCTGGGCTCGGTCTCATCTTAGGTGGAAAGTAGAACAGACAGTGGACCCGTGTTTTTTGGTCCGATGAGTCCACATTTCAAATAGTTTTTTTTAAAACATAGCCATAGTATTCTCCAGGCCAAAGAGGAGAAAGACCATCCAAGTTGTTATCAGTGGCAGGTCTAAAAGCCAATGCCTGTATGGGCCAGGGGTGTGTCAGTGCCCATGGCATAGGTAACTCGTATATCTGTGAGGGTACCATTAATGCAGACAGATATGTAAAAATTTGGAGCAGCATATACTGCCACCTAGCACCAAATTTTCAGCAGGACAGCTTCAAACCACATACTGGCCGAGTAAGCAGAGAGTGTGAGTGCTAGATTGGCCTGCCTGCAGTCCTGACCATCTCCAAATGAGAATGTGTGGTGCATTATGAAGCGCACAATATAGCAACGAAGACCCCGTACAATTGTGCAGCTGAAGACCTGCATAATGGATGAATGGGAGAATATTCCACTTGATATTCCACATAAGTCTTCACTGCCTAAATGCTTAATAAATATTATTAGAAGAAATGGTGGTTTCACAGTGGTAAACACTTGACTGTCCAAACTTTTTGGAATTGGGGTTGTAGAATCACTTATCTTTCCTAATTTTGAATAGTGGTGATTTTGATTCACCCTAGTGACTCAGTCAAGCTTTGTGTACTCTGAATATATTTTTGCAGATAACTTTTTAAGACAGTAGGTGGTGACAAGTAATGTTTTGAGTGATTTATTGAATCGTAGACTCAACTAATTAATTAACAACACAAGTCCTTCATGACCGATTCATTCAAAGACTCATTCAAACAAACTGATTTGTTCGCGACAGAAACACCATAATGATATTTGTACCATTATCTTTTTGAATGCATTAACCAATGTATATCACTGTTTACATTCTTTTTTTTTTTTTTTTAAGGAAGTTTTAGAAACTTCCAGAAGTGTGAAATACACACAGGCTAATGCAACATTATACATTGAGAGAATGAGGGAACATTTGTGTTTATAAATCACTGTATTCATTTAGTGTTGAAGTAGAAAGATGTAAACCTCCCTCTGTACACCCTTAGTAGATGTCCAGAGAAATCAAAGCAGTTAATGCACTGAAATACTGATGGCAGTTTCAACTTCTTTGGCAGTTGTCATTTCAGCCATCACTAATGGTACTCGGAGATCACTTTTAGGGCATTTTCACACCTGGCTCATTTAAACTATTTGTTTTGGAACCTTGTGCGTTTTCTCCCTTAGTTTGGTTCATTTAGGCATGTATGAACATGCCAATTGCACTCGGATCCCCTCCAAAACAATTGAAATTCTGTCAGTTTGGGACCTTAAATAATTCCTGGCTCAGAACTGTATTGATTTGTAGCTACAGATATTCAAGTTTGTGAAGCACCCTGAGCTATCATCTTGAAAAGTATTTTAATACACTTGTCTGATGTCTGGTGAAACAATGGAGCTTTAATTCTGAACTATGAGTGTTGGCTGGATTAGTCTGTGATTGAAGGACACGTGCATTGACAATTACAGTATAAGCATTTGTATGAAAATGCCTTGGTTCTTTATAAGCAGTAAATGCATTTATTTCATAACCTATGTTGTATAAGAACCACTGTTTCTCATTTATTGAAACAGTATTGTTTTCTTTGAGCTGAATGTCAGAATTTAAATGAAAAACATTACTAACTATAGACCCACACTTCAATACGAGTATGCATTCATTTTAGTTAGACTCCTTCAGTCTCTAAAGTATAAAGCCATTTTACCGTTCTCTGAATGCTGATTTGGTGTCAGCATGCTATCTCAGCTACAGGTGAAAAACCTTGTGCTTGTGATTCAGTAGTAGCTTGAAAGATAAAAAATGGCATCTAATGAAGTAGTTGAATGCAGTAAATTAGTTAAGAAATGTCCCTTTTTCCTTCCTATGTTTTACAATGTATGACACCATGTATACTGTGAAATAAGAATATTTAGTATTCAGTTACAAAAAAATTGCATGGTTATGTAAAAACTCAAAAGTTCACTTGAATTTGTTTTAGATCATTAGACATGACGCTATGGTGCCTTGGAATCTGAAACCATGCCGTGTCAGTAGGATACATCTTCATAGATAAAACGTTCCCTGTGAACTCATTGACTGAGTGGGCAGTGATGCAGCAATAGTATGTTAATTTCCTCATCTGACTCTCTGAAAACGTTTGAGTTTCTTTGTAAAGCAATGGATGTCTTGCAAGCATTTTATTTGTGATGCATTTTATGTGTAGATCACCACATAAATTGATAGCTATGGCCATACACACATAGCTATAGAGATCCTTGATCTTGAACTTACTGGTGACAGCTGTGCCACTCCCAGGTGTGTCGAGGTCGGTTGGGCATGAAATCAGACGTCCCTTGATTCTTCACTCTTTGAGGGAACCGCAGAAGAACCCTGACATTATAGTCTGTGGTATCATCATTGTAGGCCGAGCTGGATAGAGAAAGGAAGTTTAACAAAGTACTGAAGCATAGAGTAATGGAAAATCTATGTATGAAATGAGCTCTGCGTTATGAACTATGAACGGAAATGAACCCTGGAATTTCTTCCTTCAGTTTAGTTGTCTACACTGATATTGAATGGAGGGGTATAACCAATTCTGAAAGTGTTGTGAAAATGTGAGTGTGTGAGTGCAATTAGGTGTAAACTACATCCCTAACTTTGTTTGGCCAGTCATAAATAGAGGAATAGAGGACAGAGAGTTGACCATTCTCACCTGGCCAAACATTTCTCCTCTGCAGCACAGCGCAAGGAGTACATGTGGGCTCTTTGAATGTATGTAGAAGCTTGGACATAGTTTGGGTCAGGAACCAGGTCAGGTAAACCTACAGACAAAAAACAACAGGACAAATGCTGAAGCACACACACTGAAATTAATCATAGTGCATGGGTCTTTAACCTTATCAGGTCAAGGTGCCCTTGGTGAATAGACAGATGAAACAGGGGCCCACTGTTACATATTAAAATAAAAATTTGTGTAACATTTTAAGTCCTTTAATTACATGCATAAATTACCATATGTAATGTATTTGAATAGTTTTTTGCTGTTATTACATTGCAAAGCCATTAAATTAATCATAATTTATGTACAGTCACATATTTCTACATTACACTTTATTATTATTATTTTGTAATGTGGGAGGGACAATGAAACATTTAGCTGAACTTCTAAGCTTCTAAACTTTAGTTTGATTGAAGTTAACATATTGAATTTTTGCTGAATGCATATTTTTGAGATCAAACAAAATATGGTAAACCCCCTGCAGGACTGCCACAGACCACCTGTTCAAGACCCCTGTCTCAGAAAACACTGTTCTGGGTTTTTTTTTAATGTTCTGATGTTACATACTTTTAAATGGAAAAGCAAGAAACATATATTAAAAAATGTCTGTGTCCAAATAAGCATGCCTTTGAAACAATACACAAGAGAAAAATAGTTATTTTATGAGGTAATGCTGAAGCCTCAGAGTATAATAGATCAAATGTTGTTTCTCATCTGGTTTCAAGGTTAGGCAAAATAAGTTTATACTACCAAAGTAAAGAACAAAGTATTGCACATAGCTGCAAGGGGATGAAAAGAGTACGAAAGATGAGGGAGGGTGACAGTGAAAAGTAAATGAGCTCACTTTCCCTACAGGATTCAAACTGGGCCTATGACCAACTCTGTTAGAAAACAGAAAAATACATAAAAAAGAAAAACAGCTAGCTGTGACAGCTAAGGTTCATACAACTTTCAGCCAAGCAGTACAGTGCCAGTGGAACCACTTCAACTTTAGTTAAAGAATGCAAACCTGGCTGTTAGAATCTTAATCTTATGAATATAGTAAAATTGTAGTCTAATCTGTGGCATCAAATGTCCTTACGTGGACATTAACATTTCTTTAAAGGGAAGACAGCATTCAGTTTAGAAACATGCTAAATCCGCTTTCCTGCTTTGCATGCACTGCAAAGAGAGAAGAAAATCTTTCAAAGCAACATTAAAGACACCAGATCTAATCTCCATTATGCTGAAGGCATGCTTAGAGTTTGGATCAACTTTTACTCTTTAAAACATCATGACCTTAGTCAGTCTTCTTATTGCTGACATGCTAATATTGCTCATCCACTACACTGAGATGTGGGTTTCCAGTGAGTGCTTCTTACCATCTCCATCTCTGTGTACACATCCGATTTGCAAGCTCTTTTCAAAACCGAATTAAAGACCTCACAGTTTCCTGGATCAGCTTTAGTAAACAGTGTAGAGAGAGTGTGAAAGACTGTGGTTCTCCAGTGTTCAGGAATGTGATTCTTCTGGATTATACTGAAATGCTGTTTTTTTCCACATGTGTAAATCCATAAAATAAAATTAATTAAATAAAACATACAATGGAAAGGGGGATAATATTTAATTGGGGGATAATATCTGAACAACAATGTCCTGTCCGGTGCATTCTAAAGAAGCATTTTTCACCCAAACAAATGTCAATAAAACTTCCTTTGAAACAACTTCACATACTCAAACTTCACTGCTGCTTCAACATCATGCACATGCATTGTTGAGAACACGCAAGTTGGATGCTACTGATTTTTGCTATCAGGACTTCATTTACCTAAGATAGGTTTACTTTCATTCAAAAGAGAAATAAAATAGTTGGATATAAAATGGGTTTGAACCATTACCACAGTTGATGACAAGTTAAAAATCTCTATTGATAAGATGCAATTCCTGCATTCCTGATATGAAATTTGCAGTGAAATCGTGAATTTAACTTCACATATAAAGTGCTTATTTCCAATATATCTAACTATTTGTATGTATAATCATAAACTCCTGCAGATACAGTCCAGACAAATTAGAAAATTTTCAGTTTATTTTTTAGATCGGGAATTTGGTTACGGATATGATAAAAATGGACATGAGTTTTTTGGAGACCACTCTCTATAAGAACTCAATTTAAATGCACACAATCCAGAAATAATAAAAGCCAAGTAATGTAGAAGGGTTGGCTCTCCTAATGACATGCAATATTACATTTTTATTAATTGTTATTTTCACAATAATGTGGAAGTTTGACAGCTGAAAAAGCAGCACTTATAGTAAGTACATGTTAAAGGAAAACCATCCAAATCTCTTTAAAACCCGCAGACGTTAACCTCTGAAACATTGGTATGATATCCGTTAATGCAGCATTATGGATTGAAGTAAGACTGAAATCGCAATATGGCCTTGCATGATTACTATACCGCATAGCCTAGTGATGGATGTAGTCTTTGGTTTAATACATTGACTGCTTCGGTCTGCACTGCACGAGCTAACGGCGCCCTCTAGTGGTTGTTAGCGAGAAATCCCGGCTGTGTTCGCTGCACCACAATCTTTACTCTGTACATTTTCCTGCTTTTTTGTTTTTTGCTGATCACATGCCTAAGTGTTATATTCTTCAAAAAGTCCACACTTTTATTTTCTACAAAGTTCAGTCATCTGGATGCCTGCATGTCACCTAGAATCTAGGTGTATCTTTATATGTAATCTAGGTCCTAGATTACATATAAACCAAAGTAGACATGGATTTGCACAGGATGCAGAAAATTCCTCACAGACATTCAGAATGTTTAATCTGTATTATACATTTGCTTGTATGAAAAGCAAATCTAAATGTTTTCAAACATACTGAATTAGATGAAGAGGATGGAATTATTTGTGAGATAAACAGATATTGTGGAAATCACACATCAAATTTACTGTGGTTAAAATGTTTAAAAGTACAGAGAATCAGACTCAAATTGGATTTTATTGAAATCTGTCAGTGAGTAGGGTACAGTAAACATTGATTACTTGTTTTTTCAGTCATTAATATTTGCAAAATAAGGTGTTTTTTAAATTTTTTTTTTTAGTTTGGTTTTACCTTTAGATTGGTAGTTTCTGTGACAGTGAATGTGAGAGACAAGAACGTATGTGTAAGGTTTAATTAACACTTCATGCTGTACAGATTCATGGTTAACTTTTCTATTGCATTTAAAAATAAATAAAACATTTATCCCCTTTTCTCCCCAATTTGGAATGCCCAATTCCCACTACTTAGTAGGTCCTCGTGGTGGTGTGGTTACTCACCTCAGTCTGGGTTGTGGAGGACAAGTCTCAGTTGCCTCCGCTTCTGAGTCAGTCAATCCACGCAATTTACCACATGCCCCATTGAGAGCAAGAACCACTAATATAAACCACGAGAAGGTTACTCCATTTGACTCTACCCTCCCTAGCTACCGGGCCAATTTGTTTGCTGTGGAGACCTGGCTGGAGTCACTCCCTGGATTCGAACTTGCGACTCCAGGGGTGGTAGTCAGCGTCAATACTCGCTAAGCTACCCAGGCCCCCATTCTATCACATTTTTAAGATTTTTGTCTTTTTTTTGCTGGCCAATGCTAACCAATTAGAGCAGATTGTTGCCATGAAGTACTGATTACTTAAGGCTAATGTCTGAGCTAAAAAACAAAAACACACTGAACCCTCAAAAACAGATTCTATGTCTAAAACAACTTTGACCAGCTGTGAAACTTTAGGCTGAATTACACTACACAAATTTAACCTGAACCGAAAGTATTGTTGCAATAGGCTGTATTTTATGCAAGCATTGTTGGCAACATTCATGATAGTATTGTTACAGTAAACATACACAGTTATAACAAAGCACAGCTTATCCTCAGCACCCCAAAGCACAATGGAAAAAAAAAAACATTAGCTTACCGCTTATCAAGCGCTGAAACTTGAGAACAACGGAAGAAAACAACAGAACGTCTACTCTTTGTGACACCTGTGTTAAAAACAATCTAGACAAAGTGCAACCAATGAAACAGAATGCAGGTGTCTCGAGATGCATTTATAAAAATCAAAGTTCTTTTAATCTTGACATAGTGTCTAAAAAATGTGACATTCCTGTGCAAGACGCTGAAGAAATGGCGACACATGTTCCAAAGTTAAAAGACATCCATCATGTGTTTACATAGGAAAACAATAGAAAAATAGAGCAGAACGTGACCCAAACCCAAAGTCAAACTTATAAAAAACATACACGAACCAGGCAGTTTCTCGTGTCCCTTTGGGCCTGGGTCAGATTGCAGACCACACTGACCATGTCTTACCACCCAAGATCGCATCCATATGTGCTTGGCCTGTGTCTTTCATGACTCAGAACACAGAATAGCAGCAACAACTGCAGCAGCCCGTATACATCTCCATTCATCTGCAGTGCAGCTCCTAGTGTTTCCACACAAGTTTGTTATCAGATTGGAGTGTAGTGATTTTCAAAGTCTAAGTTTGTGATGCCTAGTATCTTAAAATCTGTTCCAATAATAAGTTGTGTATTGTAATCCAGTTTTTGTATTTTTGTCTTTAGAATGCCATTTTGAGACTCAATCCCACAGAAAATGTATGTTTTCACAGGCATCATTCCTTTATTACTCAATTAAAATTTTTCCACATGTGTAACTTCCAGTGAATTGAGTTTACACCCCTCTCTCTCTCCCCTAAGACTGGATTTTGTAAATTGAGGTGGTGAGTTGTGCGTGAAGCTAGAGACAAAGAGCATTTCAAATTACAAAATGAGCCTGCACACTTGGTAATGACCAGCAATGTCTCAAAGGCTCTGATGGTCTCACTCTACATCCACACACCTCCTCACAACCATCCGTGTATATGTATATCCGTGTACACACTCAAACTTTTTTTTTTTTTTTTTTTTAGGTACTAGCTAAATATTTTCTGTTTCCTGAGGCAATGGACCCCATGTGTGTTAGTGATTTCCATCTCCCCACACCACAAACATATTGTGAAGTAACACCCTGCAATCCCCCAAACAGGCCTCATGTTCCCCATGCTCACTATACAACTAACAACAACCACACCACTTATGCCCCTCACCCCACCCTTTATGGCAAATACTGGGGTCATTCACTCCTTAGCCTCCGCAGTGCAGTCATCACCATAAACCAGAACCAAATTTCCAAACAATGACCACTCTTTGTGCAGAATCACTCTCCTATCCATAGGCACTACTCACACGCCAAATATTACATGCTCACACACACACATTTTACAACACCTGGTTCCAATAACACAGGCTCTGAGATGAACTTGCTATTCATTTGATTGAAAATAAACACAAAGAAAATTGGGAAGGGAATCTATGATGCTTGGGTGAATTGATGGTAGGACAGAGCACAAATTTGTGCAGTTTGTGTCCCTTAGAGTTTTGTGTTTGTCAAATCCAAAGGGTTTGCAGCTGCCAGGAAACACAAAAGAGATGGCAGAAAATTACATTTTTTAGATGTTTCTTTTTTTCTCACTTCCGCTCCTTTAGAGAGAGAGAGAGAGAGAGAGAGAGAGAGAGAGAGAGAGAGAGAGAGAGAGAGGAGAGAATTTGAAATGAGCTCCACACGTGTATACATTTCCCAAAATTTCCAGCCGTGCAAGAGCGAAAGCACCTACTGTAGTTCCTCAGTTTTTAACTTTATTAGCATAGCAGCATAATAATACGTTGTGTCAGCCTGAAGTAGCAGACACTGCAAAACCGACACCAGGGACTTGATACACCTGGGAACTGGGGCATGAGAAGTAGCTACTTTAGGGCATGATAAATAGGTAAAAACAATCTGCAAATAAACCCCTTTTGGTCTGTGTCTAACCAAATAAGTGAATAAGTCAAATCAAGTGTGTCCTGCTGAAAAAACAAAACAATAAACAGAATAGTTTTTCACCAGCATATGTTGTGTTTTGAATGCTGGATTGAATACAGATTTCCTAATTTTATTTGATTCAGATTCACAAGCTCTCAATTCGATTCTGATTAGTTTGGAACATTTTTAGATCTAATTTCCATTTTGCTTACACATTAAATAAATTCCCCATAAGCTAATGCTGCAGCCTAAATTATACAGGGAAACTAACTTTGTACAATACAAAACATTTTATTTTATAAACTAACAACAGGGTGCAAACTATACAGTTAAACTGTCAAATATTTATAAGAAGTACATTTGAACTAAAAGTAAAAGGTAGATCTAGGGATTTTAAGAATCAATATCAGGATCGATTGATAAAGATCAAAATTTGCCTAGTTACGAAACCCTCCCTTAACTAGGATTACCAGGAGAGAGAGAGAGAGAGAGAGAGAGAGAGAGAGAGAGAGAGAGAAACTATACAGGTCAACCAGCTTCACCAGGTTTTGTTTGTGAACAACATGGCTATGTTGATTCACATGCTAGGCCTGCACCAAACCAGGCCTATTCAGCATAACCCAGCCTAGACCAGTATGGGAATTGCATGCGGGTCATGATGATCTTTTCTGCAGGGTAATTTGGGATGTACAAAGTGAATGGACATGTATGTTATACAAGTGTGTGCGACATAGAAATGCACCGTACCTCTTTGCTGCGGACGATAAACACTCCCGACATTGATGCTGGTGCTCTCTGCATTGTTGGAGACGAGAGGGTTCCGTGGAGGTGGTTGCATGAATGGAGGCTGTGGCTGGGGCCTTCCGAAGGGTGGGAACTGCTCATACTGGGGACTTTGTACTGCAGGCTGGAATGCTGCTGACCCCATACTGGTCGGTGCACCATTAGAGACAGGTACTGCAGCATTACCAGCATCACGATTGTCCTCATTGTACAGACTTTGAGTGTATCTGTGGTCCAATCCATCTGCGAATTGTGGCTGTTCAGGTTGGGCAGGAAGAGCTGGGTATTGCTGACTGTAAGGGGGAAAGTGGCGATACCTCTCGTCAGGTGCTGGACCCACTCCTGTATAGCTTCCTCCTCCAAAACTGCCAGTAGAGTATGCACCCCCTCCATACCCTCCTCCAATGAAGCCACCACTAGTGCCTGAGGAAAACCCTATTCCACGGAAGGGTGGTTCATATGCCCTGTCCAAACCTGAGTCATAGGGAGAACCATAAGGAGGCTGTTGAGGTAATGGGTACTGTGGATAAGATGGAACGTTTAAGGATGAAGAAGAGGATGATGAGGAGGAGGATGAGCCAGAGGACACTCTAAAGCGAGTGCTGGGAGATGACTGGAAGCGACTTGTTTCACCTGCCCCTGCTGTACCTTGACGCCAGTTGTCCGGCACCTGCCCGAATCCAAAAGGATGTCTGGCTTGACCTCTCAAAGTCTCAGAGCTTCCTCTAGAAGGTGCTTGCCTGCGAACATTCCCACCCTGTGATCTATGGTTGGGAGCATCAGCTAGAAAAACTCTGTGGTTCCTGTCTCGTTCATGAGCCTGAGCAGGTACGTATTCTGCCCCACTGTTGAGAAGACTGTATACACGTCCATTATTCTCCCACTGGATCATCTGTCTCCAGGGGTTTGAGTCCTCAGTCTGGGACTGTTGCTGAGATTGGGACTGACCTTCTACGATTCCAAGGAACACCCCAACCCACCATGTCACGAAGAAAATTGGCAGCATCTTGTCAAGACTTGCAAGGAACGCTCCTGTTCAAGAATTACAAATGACTTCTGCAAGTTAAAAAAGACAGGACAGTGAGGAACCTGTAACTTTTATTCTTGATTCCAGCAGGTTAAAGATGGTCAGGTATAGATAAATTACAGTGTACATGTGCAAATCAGACTACATGTAGTAAATAAACTTTGTCCTTTGTTTAGTTTGTGGTCCAGGCATAGCTGTAAGGAAGGCAGATTATTTATGAGGCCCCAGGGCAGGCAGCTGTATGAAAAACCTCCCTCTTCCTTACTGTCCAGATTTTGAGTTGTTGTCAGTGGACTGAGCATTGCTCTCAGACTCTCTCCAGAGACGACTGCCTGTTGCTCTCCTCTGCAATTCTCTATATGCCTCTCTGAGTGCTTACAATGTTCTGTGAAAAAATAAAAAATTTCTCATCTCCCCCTCCCTCTCTCTCTCTCTCTCTCTCTCTCTCTCTCTCTCTCTCTCTCTCTCTCTCTCTCTCTCTCCCTCCCTCTCTCTCAATCAAACATGCTCTTCAAAGAAAAAAGTGAGATCCCACATGGCCCTAGTGCTAGAGCTATTTCCTAAACTACAGCAAAGCTAGGTCTTCCAGTGTCAACATCACCATCTGTGAAGGCACTTGAATATCTAGCATGCCTGTGCTGACTTCCTTTGATCATTCTGAACAAGCAGGGATGTCTGGTGTGTGGCCCGGATTCACCCACCCTGGTTCTCTGGAGAGCAATGCCTTTGTCTCATATTTTTCCAAACATATTTTTTTTTTTTGTGTGAACTCATCATCATTACACTGTGCGGATGAGAGAACATTTATATGGCAGGATGTTTAGAAAAGTTATGAATATCCAAAAAATCTGCAGTGAACAAGCAGTTTTTTTAAAAGCAAAATTATTTTGTATGTGATAAATATCAATGTAATTAAACCTGTTTTGTTGTCAATTAATTAAATAGATTTTAAGATTAATTCCAATTAATTCGGAAAATTGATACAAACCCAGTTTATCTAACTTGTTCTGTTAGCCATCTGGCTGTAACATTCACAATCATATTATCATACCTTCATGCCAGCTGTGGCCAGCGCATTTTAAGTCAAGGTCTTCAGTGCAATTCATGCCATTAAGAAAACAGTTTCACAATGAACAAGATGCTGTATGCCCATCATACATTACATGGCAGTCAACTAATAATACCAATTGACATTTTAAAAACACGTCAACGCATGAAAGCCAGAATCAAGAAGGTTTAATACCAAGGACCTCAAATAATATTTGCGATTTAAATTTTGCTTGCAATAAAGTGTACACGGTTACTTTTCAAAACTTGATCTGACACTGAATGCTCAAGCAGCCTAATTTACACTTAGAAAACTCCTGATGTTGGTGTAACAATACAAAAAGCAAATACCAATTTGCTTGAAGTGAAAATCAGTCCTTCTTTCCTGTTTAATTAATCAATCGCACGATCATGCAGAACATCTCAGGTTTGTAAATCCATAAGGATCTCTTTCTCAACATCAATACCAGCAGTGATGACAGCCGACTCGTCAACAAGATCTTGTGCTCTTCGCTTTCAAATTACATCACGTAAAGCGTGATTGCGTTGCTCAAGGCCAGCTAGTAGGCCTGGACTGGGACATATCCTTAAGACCACACCCACAAGAACGAATAAATCAATCTGATTGGCTGATGAATCAGACAATCTGGCTTAAGATGCCTATTCACTGCAGTGTTGAGGGATTCTGTGGAAATTCTGAGGGATTCTGTGGAAATTCTGAAGGCCTGACGGGGTGGAGCTCAGACTCACGTGCTGCTCCGGCTAACAAGCATGGCTTGGAGCATGCGATTTGTGAAACAGTTGTCACACTTTGCTTGCAAGCATCTAGGAATACATTCTGAATGGATCCATTTGTTTTGTTTTTAGCTTTTCATTTGTAGATTAATTAGGAGTGGAAAGCGATTGAAAATACATATGCAAAAAGGTTGATGAGAAAGTAAGGATGAAAAAATATTTATTTATTAGGCATGTTATGCCAGCAGAGAAGGCTTTGCTGGCCCTGAGAAATTGCCACTGCTTCATGCTCAAATGAGCAACCGATGGGAATTTATATATATATATCTTACATGAACCAACATAAATGTTAAATATTGTGAAGAAACTAAATTTATCGATTCAGTAATTGGTGGTGTGGGGCAACATGATGCCTATTTTTACTGTATAATCAAGAAAGCTGTCTATTTAATGTGCAAAACCAATCATATGTTAAAGTGTTCAACATTGTTCAACATTCTGTTTATGATATAAAAATAATTATTACAAACAATAATGCCTTCAGCCATCCATGTTAATGGCCAGAACACTGAGAGATACAATAGGTAATCTAAACTTCTCTTAACTCTACCTACATCTTCAACAAAGTCCACCGAAGATTCTTGTGTCCTGTCCAAGCTCAAAAATTTGGGGTGTAAAAAATTGGGTTGATTCAGTTCTACATAGTGTGAAAGAAAGTGTGCTAAATTTGTGGTTTGACATCTCCAAAGCTCAGAAGAATTGATGGAATTGTGCATCCAGCTTCAAAAATCATTGGCTGTGATCTAACCACAATCTTTTACATCAGTGGGTCAAAAAAAACAAACAAAAAAAACAAGGTTAAATCAGTATGAATTTCCATTGTGGTCCAGGATAGACAATACTAGTTAGTGACTGACCAGCATAGCCATGTTGTACCAGGTAATGCTTATTGTGACAAGGTTCTTAACTCTCTCCAAAGGAGGAAGTGGGAGCTGGATAACAATCCAATGTAAGTCTCTTTATTTTCACAAAAACTTTGTTTCTTTTCAGCCAACACTCATGTTGTGCATCTCTGTCTCTCTCCCCCATGGACTGCCCTTTTGAATCCCTCTCCGTGCTCACTGCAAACACAAAACAGTTGTTAAGAGGTGATTTCTCACAGGTGTTAATACTTACCATACTCACTCTCTCTGCCTTGCTTTCCGCAGGTGTCGCCACGCCCCTATCACTAGATACCCCCATCGCCTTACTTAGGCCTGAGAGCCATCTGACCTGTCACTTAACCCCGGTAGACATGGTAGTTACGGGGATCTGCCAATATCTCTTTGTTAAATCCAGTGTCGAATAAAAGTGAGCCATGCCTAACTGGTCAAGCAGTTCATCAATTGATTCGTATGACCGGGAAGAGGAGAAAACACAATGGAGAATTGTCCTTGCATCAGAACCAACACAAAGTGATGCCCGTGTGCCATCCACTCTAATGGCCTTATGAGGTCCACACCAATTAGTTCAATGGGGGCCTCGGTCAATGGAAGGGGATGCAATGGCGCCCTTGGGATGGCCGGCGGTCACCAGCTGACATTCACGGCATGTTGCACACCATCTCTGTGAATGCCAATAGAAATGGGCCATTAGACGATTCAGTGTTTTTTCATGCCCTTAGTGACCTGACATTGGATTATATTGAGCTGTCTAGAATAACATTTCCTGATGGCTCTTCCATACTAACAGAGCCAACCAACAGAGACTGACAGTTATTCGTAAACTTAAACATCTGTCAGTTCAGCCTAGTCTTCTGCTCCTTCTGTATCAAAGTATTGTTGAGTCAGTTGTTATGTATGGTGCCATTTGTTTTTTCCATACGCTAACAGTTACCAATAAGAACAAACTCTTAAAGATAGCTAATCAACGAGAAAAATTATTGGTATTCCTACACCGAATTTATCAGACTGTGTTACTTTATATATGCTTCGGAAGGCACATAAAATTTTAAAAGATCCACTTTTTGAGTATTTTATCCTCCTTCTATCTGGCCACAGGTATAGACTACCCATGTGCAGAAAGGCCAGTTATGGTAGGAGTTATGTTCCTATGGCTATACAAGCTTTAAACGCATAGGTAATCAACAATTATGATGCCATCGTATGCTCTGGCATTTGTTGTATGATCTTGTGTGTTTTTTTTTTGTTTTTTTTTTGTCCCTTTATATCTGTGATTGTTTTGACAGTTAATATGTATGGTGTTGTTGTGTTTATGTTTTTCTACGCACCGATGGTGGAAACAAATTTCCTCTTTGAGGACAATAAAAAAAATCTATCTATCTACTAACAATTGGATTGTATCTTCCTTTGTCTGAGTGTACTGTTACTTGATACAAACGATCCTTGATAATTGAAGAATACGGATATGTGAGCATGATGTCTGTCTGGAGATGTTGACCATCAATCACTTTCACATGATCAAAGTCATGCCTAAGGGTCTCGTCTCACATCTGCTTCAGAGGGAAATCCCCTACAGGGAATACTCTAAGGGCTGTAGAAGCCGAAACTTCCCCCTCCCTTACATCATTCTTGATGTGGAGCTGATGTAGATGCACCCGGCCCCTCCCCAGCCAGTGATTTGCAAGCCATACACCAAGACACTTTGTTACAGAACCCATCCACACAAATTTTCCTCAATAAATCAGTAAATGCCAGCCAATTCATAGATTAGTGGATGGGTGAGGTGGGGACTAACCTCAGCCTCTACACTATGCTTTGGTTCACGAAATTGAATGGGTAATTGTGAACATCCACATGCACACACATTACCTTCACCTGCCAGTTGTACCCAACACATCGGATTGAATCAAGCTTTTGGTTTGATTACAACCTGAATCCACCAAGGCTTGATATGTACCAGGTATCTGGTATGCTCCTGCTCGATTGGGAGAAGATATATGGTCCTCAGCCAACTGGATCGCCCTTCGGCAGTTGTGAGATTAACTGCTTCAGCACCAAGATATTGACAACATCGTCTATGTTGCTCTCCTCCTCAGCCAGCAACCACCACTGGCAGGCATCGTGGAGCTGTTATGTGAAGGCAAATAGACGACCGACCTCGCTCACCATCAGTGTGCGGAAATGCTGCCAGTGCTGTTCCGTGCTGTGCCCGAACCGTTGCAGGATGGCTTTCTTCAAATCAGAATACACCAGGAAGTTGGCAACTGGGAGTTGTTGTGCAGTGAGTTGGGCTTCCCCAGACAGAAGCAGTAGCAGATGGACCGTACACTGTGAGTGCGGCCACTTCAGGACTCTTGCCGTGTGCTCAAATAGCTCCAGGAAGTCTCTGGGTTGTCCTGTGGTGTCATCTTTGTGAGCGTCACATGGGGTCCTCCTCCTGCTGCTGCTGGGGTTATGGCTGAAGCCCCCTCCTGGGGCAGCAAGCTCCACAACACCCGCAAGTCTTCTGCTTGGGCCTGGAAGGGCATCTCAACATAGTTCTGCTCCTTCTGCAGCTCCATGAGGGCCTGGTGTTGGGCTTGGTGGATGATGGCGAGGGACTTGAAGACTTCTTCCAGCATTGAGGACGTCATGGTAGTGTATCCTTCCTCCTTCCTTGGTTTTGGTGAGCCGGATAACAATCCAACATAAGTCTCTTTATTTTCACAAAAACATGTTTCTTTTCAGCCAACACTCAAAACACACACACACACACACACACACACACACACACACACACACACACACACGCACACAGCTTCATGTGTCTCTCTCTCCCCCATGGCGGTCTGGACTGCCCTTTTAAATCCACTTCCACTCTCTTACCATACTCACTCCCCCTGCCTCGCTTTCCACAAACATTGCTCAGCCACACCCTTATCATCAAACTGATTAACCAGGAGGATTTTGGTAAATTCACTTAAAATCTTAAAGCTGGCAGACAAAGGTATTCTTATAGGGGAAAAAACAAACAAACAAACAAACAAAAAAACAATTGTCTGGGAACACCAGCATCCCATGGATGGTCTTTTTTAACAGGAATGTCCTATAGCCAAGGATTTGTATGTTTTTGTCATGTTTTATGTGTCAAGTTTAACTTATTTTACAGTGTGGCTTATATTTCCGGTTGCTATTATGTTTTATGAGCTCATTGAAGCAATTTCTGTATGACTAAGTTGGCATTTGTATGGTATTTTAGTATTGAATCTAACATTGAAACTGGTTGTAAACAGCAAATCTGAACTATCCCCTGCCTGGCTAACATAATCACATGGTGAAGTTTGAAGGTTGCTTCCTAATGTACCTGCACCCTGATATTGGCCGTACTATGCTGAGTTGCTGACAACCGCCATCTCCCATCTGGCATTTTTGCAATGGTTCAAACCTTCTCCTGTGACACGACCGGAAATGTGTCACCCTTGTGGGAGACCCGGGTTCTTATCCTGGAGTGAAACCAGAAAGTAATTGCGTTTGCATAATCAGCGACTAGTGTGATTCGGAGGTTCCATTTTCCTCTAATAATAAATTTTTACTACACTAAACTGGTTTAGGCTTGGGATTTGGGGATAGATTTAATCATTTCCATTCCTCTTTATGGAATTATATCCTTTACAGCTTAAAACAACTTGCTTTACAGCTCACTTTTGGTGCCCCACTGAGGGCATTTCAACAAGAAACTAGACCTCTCTGGGCTCATATGTTCAAAAACACGTTCTTCTTTGGCCACAGGGGGCAGTGCTTTAAATTTCAGTAAGCACAGTCCGACTTTAGCTTAAGAAGTCAATCTACTGTTTCAGAATTCACTGTGAGATCAGTCTGGTCTGGCTTTTCCACAGGGTCTGCACACTTTTTTTACACTGTATCAACAGAATATCTTTATTAGCCTCTAACCACAGTAGTTCTTGCCAAAAAGGCCAACTTAGCCAGTAGCACTGAATGATTTGGACCAAAAGTCATATTGCGATTATTTCGAAAAATATTGCCATTGCGATCTGAACTGTGATTATAAGAATTGTACGAAGAAAGGTAATGTTTTTCACATGTTCAACTGCCAAAATGTTACTGGGGTTTTCACTCGAGTAATTTTTTTTTAATTCACCCACAAACAAATAAATATATAAACAATGAAATACAGAAAAAGCATTCACAGATTCACTAAAGGTTCGTACGCATATTAATTTGTTATTATCCTTGCTCTTATTTAGATGAATCTGGACAATTCTAAATGAAGGAGCGCATGCACAAAGTTAGTAATTTGCATTAAAAATGCCCAAACCATATCTACATAAGGGCTTTCAGCACCACATGTACAGTTTCAAATGTGAATAAAAAGATGCCACAGAATTAAAAGGCCAAAAAGATACACATAAAATACACTATAAAACAGTGCAGTACAACATTACAATTTAGAATGATTCCAATTTGTTTTCATTATTTAGAATACATTTTAGTTTGACAATTATTGATGAATCATGATTTGTTATTGAAAACGTCTAGGTTACGTATGTAACCTCTAGGGAACGAGACATTGTGTCGAAGAAGCGACACTAGGGGTCTCGCTTGAGCACCGAATATGCCTCTGATCTATGAAAAAAGGCCAATGAGAAGTTGGCCCGAAAGGACCACTGAGAGACCCCAGGAGGGGAACAGGCTTGGCCGGGAAGGATTTAACCTCTGGGCGCCTCTTAGGAAACTGATGATTAAGTCGTGCTTACCCAAAGACTTGTCATCTACTGCATCATGGTGGGCCGCGATAGCAGCCACGTACACCTTCAAGGTGGAAGGGGACAGCCTCCCCTCCCGCCTCTCCAGCAGAAATATGAGCACTGACCAAACTGTGCACCTCTGTGCGTCTTCAGCCAGGGAAGAACACCAATATGCAAACAAGCACCACTTCAGGGACGTAAAGTTTGCTGGTAGAGGGGGCTCTGGCTTGGTTGATTGTGTCTATGGCGGCATGTGGTAGACCAGCTAGATCTTCCACGTCCCATCCAGGGGCCAGACGTGGAGGTTCTAGAGGTCTGGGTACGGATGCCAGAGCGTGCCCCGTCCCTGAGAAAGAAAGTCTTTCCTAAGGGGAATTTGCCAGGGAGGGGCTGTCGTGAGGAGTGCGAGGTCCGAAAACCAGGCCTGAGTGGGCCAGTAGGGAGCCACTAGTGTGACTTGTTCCTCGTCCTCCCAGACCTTGCACAGCACCTGTGCAAGAAGGCTCACTGGGGGAAATGTGTACTTGCGCAGCCCTGAGGGCCAGCTGTGTGCCACTGCATCTGCCCTGAGGGGAGCCTCTGTTCGTGCATACCAGAGCGGGCAGTGGGAGGTCAAACAGGTCTACCTGAGCCCTGCCGAATCGTTCCCAAATCAGCTGGACCGACTGGGGGTGAAGCCTCCACTCTCCACTGGGCAAGCGTTGTCGTGACAGCGCATCTGCTGCCACATTGAGGTTGCCGGGGATGTGAGTGGCACGCAGTGACTTGAGTTGCTGCTGGTTCCAAATGAGGAGATGACGGGCGGGAGCGGGAATGTGGCGGGAGTGTACGGCGCCTTTGCGATTTATGTACTCTACCGCAGTGGTGCTGTCTGACCTGACCAAGATCTGTTTGTCCCGAACTAACGGGAGAAACCTCTGCAGGGCAAAGAATACAATCGGCAACTCTAGGCAATCGATGTGCCAGCGCTTCGGGGCCTCTTTCCAACGGCCCACGGCAGTGTGTCCATTGCACACGCCGCCCAAACCCAATTTGGAGGCGTCGATTGTGACCATGACATGTCGGGACACCTGCTGCAAGGTGACTCCTGTCTGCAGAAAGCAGAGGTCTGTCCAGGGTTTTGACGTTTGGCGGCAGGCGGGGGTGATGATCACACATTGCGTCATGCTCATCTCGTGACTCGAGTCTGGGGCCAGTGCTGAAGCGGTCTCATATGCATCAACCCCAGTGGCAAGGCCACCATGGATGATGTCATATGCCCCAGGAGCTTCTTGAAAGGTTTTAAAGGGAACGCCGTGCCTGGCCTGAAGGCGGCGAGGCATTTTAGCACTGACTGTGCGTGCTCGTTGGCGAAGTGTGCTGACATTGAGACTGAGTCTAACTCCACGCAGAGAAAAGAGACGCTCTGAACCGGTGCGAGCTAGCTCTTTTCCCGGCTGACCTGAGGCCCTAAACGGCTGAGGTGCCTGAAAACCTGGTCCCTGTGGATGCACAGTAACTCTCGTGAGTGGGCCAGGATGAGCCAGTGGATGGTGCCCTTTATGGCTTCCCGAAGCTGTGCAAGGGCTGCCCCCGTGACCTTCGTAGAGACACGAGGGTACAGGGACATGCAGAAAAGGGGGGACTTTGTACTGATACGCCTGGCCTTAGAACGCGAGCCGTAGAGAGGGTTGACATCGAGGTAAGATTGATACGTGGAAGTACACGTCCTTCAGGTCTGCCACTGCGAACCAATCTAGATGCCAGACACAAGTTAGGATGTGTCTTGCGTGAGAATTTTGAACCGGAGTTTGTGCAAGGTCCGCGTCCAGCATGCTGGGACTGTTGATGTTTGGCAGCAGAGTGCCGTGAGAACAGCATTTGCAGGCCAGGTGACCCAGAAAGAGGAAATTGCTCTATTATTGAAAAACGTGCAAAAAAATACCCAGGAGTGCTTGAGAGTCTTCCGGGTCCTTGAATGATTCCGTGAGATGAGGGGCGTGCGCTTCCTGTGGGGTGCTCGATTCTGGGGCTGAGAGCTTGGCCCACTCTTGGTTAAGGCGGAGCAGCACGTTTTTCCTTTTTTTTGGAAGCCGCAGGAGGATGCCCTCGGTGAGCAGATGTGGCATGGCCCATGGCGGTAGGTTTGCGGCGGGGCAGGATATGTGAAATGGCCTCTGTCTGCTTCTTCACCGCTGAGGACTGCTGGGCGGAGTCATCGACGGTGCCACTGAATGGAAGGAGCTGGGAGACGGGGGCATTCGAAAAAGTATGCTTTGTCTACCTCCCGCATTTCAACAAGGTCCAATCCATAGAGGACCACAAAGGTGCCCATCGCTCGTTCGAGTGCCAGCACTTCTGAGCTTCATGGCCTGGGGGGCGCGATTGGTCATTGGCAGTTCCTGCAGCACATCAAGAATAGGACTACTACTAAAGTGCAAGTTTTGAAGTGCCTTGGCCTGGTGTTGGTTGCAGGAGGGGCCATGGCATGGAGGGCGGAAGCGGTCTGGGACCGCTCCACCATCGAGGGTAGTGAGAGCGGAGGAGCGAGGAAGCCGGTTTCGGGCAGTAAAAGGTGCCCTTTATGGCTTACTCAACTCGTCATGCATGTCCGGGAAGAAAGGAACCGGGGGGGGGGGGGGTGTGGCTGTGAGCGGTGCACATGCCCGCGGAACCAATCAAGTAGCCGTGAGGGGGGGGGGGGCGTGTTTTCCGGTAGCCCGGGAAAGCATAGCGGACCTCTGTGCGTCAGGCTCAGACTGGGCGAGCAGACCCGAAGGTGGCGGCCCAGGCGAGTCATCAGCATCAGACGGCACTGTAATGCCTATCCCGTAGGAAGGAGGCGAGGTGAGGGGGGCGGCTGAAGTGGATTTCTCTCATTACAAAAGAAAGCCGCGACCAGAATGCTGCCTCGGCTATGTTCTCGCACTGAGAACATGAACCATTGGAGAGAAATCACTCATCCCGAGCTCGGACAATAGCAGCTGATATGCGCTGTAGATCCAACAGCAATCGCACTCAGAGGTGTAACAGTGTGTGACTCGCAGCTTGCTGCATACACGACCATCGGCTCCGAAGAAAATTTCTGATTGAACTAGACATATTTCCCCGCCTTTATACCCGTATGTCCGGGGGCGGGGTATGCAAATACTGTCTGTAAACTTCTCATTGGACTTTTTTCATAGATCAGAGCCATATTCGGTGCTCAAGAGAGACCTCTAGTGTTGCTTCTTCAACACTACGTCAAAGTGAATGACAGACGGGGAATTTTTGCATGCAGATTTCACACACAAATACATTCATATGCACAGATAGTGGCCCACTGCCATATTCAAATTGTACTCCACTGTGTACATGTTATGTCAAAAATACTGTTGGTTGGTTGAATAAATAAACACGAAATATTCCATTTTACTCTAGGCATTTAAAACAAATAGACTTATACAAACTAGTCTCTACTGTATATAAGATATTCCTGAAGTACAAAGCTTAATGTCAAACTGAAGTTGAACTGATAACCCATTGGTGTAATTCAACTTAAAGTGAAATTTTGTATTAGTTTGTTTCCAAATCATTGCATTATTTGTTTTATTTTATTTAACAATGCATTATATTATAGAATCTAAATATTTTATGTACTTTCTTTTCATTTCATTTTGATGGATGTTTGTAATATTAGTTCTAATTTAACTTGTTGCCGCTGGGAGTGTAATAAGGATGACACACTCTCATGAAGTAAACAAATGACAGGAGAATGGAGGACGAGCACATGTTTCTGGACTCTTCAGGTGCCACTGTTAATGCTGTTTGCTCAGCAATCATTTAATAAAGATTTTTAAAATATACCCCATCTTGCTGTCCATGTTATTATTATGATACCTGTGCCTGCTGGAGACTGAGATGCTGCTAACGCAGATGATAATAAATCCGTTTCACGCAGGGTGTGCCAGTTTAGTGAAACTAATGTGCTTAGCACACGTGAGCAAATGGAACCAAACTTTGAGCACTTCTGTTCTTCTTTTTTTGTCTCCTTTTTTTTTATTAGTCATTGTTGTCATTTGTCATACGTTGTCATTTGTCAGTTGTCATACGATTACAGCCGTATAGATATACAAAGGTAAATAAACAACAAACATACAAACAATATGAAAAAGGTCATACATGATAAAAAAAAATACCATTTGCAAGAAGAGTGAAACAGGAAAGATTATAAACGTAGTACCAAAGAGGTGCCCATATCTGCCAAAACCCATCAGACTTTTGATGTATACCATAAGTAAGTTTTTTGAGTGGGAGTAATGTGGATGCCTGGGATATTCACATTTTGAAAGAAGGTATATGAGTAGATGACAAAAAAACTACACATTTCTTTGCCAGATATACTGGTATTAGAAAAAGATGTTTTGCATGGCAATCAAACACTGTCTCCACCTCCATTTTCAATAGAAACAATTTCAGGGTCATATCAAATTGCAGCTTAAGGAGTTCTTCTATTAGTGCTATTTACTGTTGACCAGAATGGCACCCTTTTATCACAGTACCAATACAGTACAGTGGGGAAGGTTACCCTTATACTTTTTACATTTGAAGCACAAACTAGAGGAATTTCTATACATCTTCATTAGCGCAGTGCCGTTAGATAAATTCTGTTAATTAATTTATAATTGAGTTCATGATCCCCCAGTGAGCTACACTTGGGATGCATATTCTTGTGTAACGGGAGCCAGCTGGTATATAGCTGTGCAGTGTGTAAACCTCACTCTCCTGACCTCAAGAGGTGGACTGATGCTAGAGGCTATAGCCTTTAGCCTCCTTGTTAGACGTCGGTTCAAGTCCCATTCGGAGCGGGGGCGAGAAGGACCGGCAACACTTGCAAGCAATAGACCACTCATGACCTAGCCATGACCTAGATTATTTTCCCAAACACTCTTCAAACTCTCTAGAGAAGAAGTGCATGTATAAGACAGGACATCATATATATCATATATCAACCCCCTACAGAATTGGTTTGTCAATATCTGTTCAATTCCAGTCATTTAAAATCTCAATTTACCTTGATTAGATAATTATTTTGTAAATGACGCATCTGGAGGTACTTATAGAATTAGATCTTGGTATATCATATTGATCTGATATAAAGTTAGGGGAGTCCTTATTTGGAGCATGAACATTAAGTACAGTAATATGCCATATTGTGAACCACTAATTAGAGCATATCTTCTGTCTGGGTCATTGAATTGATGTTCTAAAATAAAATGTAAATGTTTACTCATTAAAATAGCCGTACCACTCTTCCTTTAATTTGTTATGCAGGAAGAATAATATATTTGCTCTACCCAGTCTCGTTTCAGTTATGAATTTTTAAGATCTGATAAATGTGTTTCCTGAAGCGTTGCAATAGTAATCTTCTCCTTTTTTCGAAAGGTCAATATTTTTTTCCTTTTGATCACATGCTCTAACCCTTTAACATTCCATATAATAAATCTAGCAGAGTTATACACTGCAACATGATATAGAAAACCAAAAACCAAAGAGGCTTTAAGTGTACAGTTAAAGCATGTCTACTATGTAGGCAAAACCAACGGACGAGATTTTCACATTTTGCCAAACAAAACAAACAGTGGTACAACCAGTGCAGACAGACAGCACACTGGAGGTTAAGTAATTCACTAAATACTGAGCAAGGGAGCATCCCATAGCTTTCTATGCAGCTAAGTGCATTTAATCCTAAAATCCAACCAAGTTCAGTTTTAGGCTACAGATGATATTTGGACAACTCAACATGTTTGGAAGACATGGGATAAATGGAAAGTAAATATATTACTTTATTATTGTATAATGCTAAATTTTAACATGGTTGGCAGTGATTTGATGGTGCTTGGCATGACTTTGAATAAGAATAATTTATTCAGCTTTACAGAAATTCAGCTGCAATGTCTGTAACGTCTCATGAATAACTCAAAACATGAATAACCAACACTCCTTGAAACATTATAAACAATTTGATGAAAAAAAAAATCTGAATTTCAGATTTGGTGTTATGTAGTCTCGCTGTCCACATATGTGGACATAATTTTTTTAGGAAAATGAGTTGCTCAAGAAAAAAATCTATTTAATTTGCTTGTTTAGGTGCTACTAGTTAAAAAAAAGAAAAAAAAAAGGGAAATGTAAAATGCACATTGCAGTCACGCTCTGGTCTCAGCAAGGTATATTAGAGTTGTCAAAATTAACGTTTTAGCGCATGCGATTAATTTGAAAAAGTTAAAGTGATTATCAAATTTTTGTAAATAAAGCATAAATCAGCAAAAACTCTGGTGGGACTAGAGTGGAACCTTTGCGATGTGTCCACCTGGAGTCATTACACTCGACACACCGAAACACACACAAACTACAGCGATGGGAAAGGACCTCTTAACGACATTTATATGTACAAAACAAGCCCAGATGGGACTTGTGACAGAAATCAAGTACTTAGCAGCCTATGTAAGGTGCAAATTAATTACCACAGAAGCAGGTCAAGCCTTAAATATCATGAAAATGCTAAAATAGTTGTTGTCTGTTTTTTTAGGTTAAGATCAAAGCTGCGGTTGAGGCTGACATTGACGCACTCTCATGAATCATGAACGTGGCTTCACGATTGCTGTAGCAAAATGGATAGCCACAATCTCCTGGGTGATTAATATTATGGAGGAAGAGAGTTTAAGAGATTTAATGCCCATTGGAATGAATATGAAACCTATGGGGTTACTAGTTATTTCAATTAGTCAACCTCCCACTTAGACTATGGTTACTTGAATTGGTGCCAAATTAGTGCATTTCTAAATTAATACTTTGGAAAGCTTTGTTTGAAAAATGTAAATTAAGCATTATATTGTTACATATTGTTTTGATATCTTTCCTAAAAAAAAACTAAAGAAATAAATGCATTTTGACAAGAAAATAATTTAGTAAAATTTCAGCACTTTCAAAAAAAGCAATGAATCACGATTAACTAAAAATATATGCGATTAATCGTTTTTTTTTTTTTTTAAGTTGTTACATTTATTTCGAATAACAGTTTAGAGAGTTTACAGGAAATCAGCCTTTAAGACTGTTTTTTACATTTTGCTGAGCAATATCTTTTTGTTTACATCATTTGGAATTTTGCAGAACAAATGCTATAACTAATGACTTTATTATCAGTAATTCACAGCAAAGCTGTACAAACACTTAAGAGCAGATGAGCTTAAAATGTATGTATTTTGCAACTACTTTCCAAATAAGGGGAAGGAGAGAATCAGATTACAACATTACATTGGAATGAATTGGGGGACAGTGAGTTCAAATAGTTCCAAATATCAGATTTTGCCTTCTCTTGTTATCAAAGTCAGCAGTTGCCCAGCTGTTTGCATTGGCTGTATGTGGAGAGGGTATCGTCCAGAACTCCATGTACCAGAAAAAAAGGCATGACAACATTCCTCACAGGATTATGTTTAAACTAACGAGCTGCAGGCAAGCTTTTTGAGTCAGCTCATTGGAAACTGCAACTACTGAATCACGTAGATGAATAACTGATCGGTTTATCCGCACATTTCTGGCAGATGCAGAGCAACGTGCTTCAGAAATGGAGATTTATATTGATGTTCTCGGGATGAAAGAAGGAGAAAGTGGTCAGGGGGTGGCTCTGGAGATTACACTGGCCACATTCTTTCAGCAATTTGCATCAATATGTATGTGGAGGATGTTTATTTGTTAGATCTAGTGATGCTGAACACTTCAATAACTGGTCCCAAATCAGTTCCAGGTGGTTCCAGATTTGGCAGATTTGAGGCTAGAAAAAAAATTCAAATTGGAAAAACAGGCTGAACCGAGACAGAATTAGGTGCAATATAAAGGAAATCTCTAAATACATTTATAATACCTCACTTGAGAATAGTAAAATATGTATTTGGCATTCATTGGGAATCTAACAAACAATAAAAGTGTGATTGAATAACAGAAAGTTAGAAATGCAATGAATGTGCTACACATATCCTGCTGTTTATCTGCTGTTATCTTTGTGTATTTTGTACAGTTATCCATCAGCTATGTTCACTTCTACATTTCCCAGGTCAGGAAAACAAATCCTGGGGCAGCTCTCCATTGGGATAACTCTCAACAGATCAACACAACATAAAGACGTTCTTTCACAACACAAATAAAATGGTCTTTAACCTTCACAGCATGATTTCCGTATTCCTGTATTCCAGAATTTCCTGTCCCAAAACATGTTTGATTAATCACACATATTTCTCTCTCCAGATCATTGTTGTCAATGCAAAGCTCTCTATTTCCAGTGACCCTGGTATGCTGTTAAAACGCCTACAACATTTAATTTACTTGCACAACCTATTACAAGTCCAAAGCAATTACCCTCACATTTACTTGTGTTAGTTAGCAGCTAGGACTAGGCTAAAGCTGAGAGTGTGCTCATTTATAGCAGCTGCAAGTGTTTTATGTTTGCTCTTAAAAAGCCAATTCTTATTCCCCTTTAAGTCATTTATTGTGTTGACTAAGGAGAGCCAGGTTTAAACTTGAGGCACAATTGAACAAAGTGTGCAGATGCTTATAATACCATACATTCTCTCAGTTTATTATTATTATTATTATTATTATTATTATTATTATTATTATTATTATTATTATTATTATTATTTTCGGCAGTATAAGTAACATGTGGCATTTTGTTGTGAACCAAAGGTACCTTTATTCAGGGGCACCTTCAGGATTTCATCTCAAGGTTTGCACAGATACCTGACCATGTTGTTTTTTTTTTTTTTTTTTTTTTTTAAGTAATAGGTTCAATCACCTTAATCATATTTAATCACCTTTATATGGTCTCAAACTTGTGTGGAATTCTTTCTTCTGCAGAAACAAACAAAGATTTTGTTTCGAAGGGGATATGAAAGAAAAGCACAAGAGAAGCTTTTTCACGCTTCTGCAAACTTGACACATGCATAAGATTTATTGTGAAAAAGGAGCTTGGAGCTTTAAAGTTTTGGACCTCATTGATTCAGCAGAAAACGAATGAAACGAAACGAGTTTGAGACGCAACAAGGGTGAGTAAATTATGAGAGATTTCTAATTCTTAGGGTAAATTGATATGGTACAAAAGTGTAAGTCACAAATTAATGTAAAAATTAAAGCAAACTAGCAAAGGACACAAAATATGCACATTCTTGAAAATGTATGTGGTATGAAAGTTTCACAAAATGAACATAAAATTAAAAATAAATGCTCAGCTGAAGGTCTGTACTGCTCATGCTGAACCCTTGATGACCCGTGAATGCTAATAAACCAATTCTAACTAATTACACACATACACAGCAAGTTGTTCACTCAGGATATTTCTACACTGAGGCACCATGCTTTCATCTAAAAATCTCCTTGCTTATTCTTTATCTTGTACAAACAAGTCAACACAACTTGTCAGAAATAATGTATCGCAAAGCCATCTTCTTGAGATCTACACAGCTTAGTGCAGTGTGTTACAGTGTGGCAAAATTCCAACCAAACACGTGCTCTTCACTGTCAGATTAAACAATTTGAAAACCTCCAAATCAGTGTCGCTGCATGAAAAGAGTCAAATTTGGAAAATGTGGGAGTAGTAAACTCCCACTTAACTTCAAGTTTGTCAGAAGTTTTAAGAAAAACAGACACAAGTATCATGAAGCCGTTTACATCCACAAAAAGCCACAAACCTCAATTCAGTGGACATGTAAATGGAACCGTGAAGTTTGATGGAAATTTCCAGTTGAAATTTGGCTAGTTGTGATGTCTGATGGCAGTGTTGCTGTAAGGTCCTTTTATATGTTAATGACTGGCAATTGTGAATGAAAAAACAGCAAGCACCTAATACTTTCTAGAGTACAGGGGAAAGGAAATAAGTGAATGTTTGGATTATTGTTGGCTACAGCTAACTACATTACTGTACAGACAGCCCGGATCTAAACATCATTGAGTCAGTCTGGGTTTACATGAAGAGAAAGAAACAATTTAAACTGCCAAATAGATAGAAGAACCGGGACAAGTTCTCCAAGAAAATGGAACATCTTATCTGCCAACAACTAAGAAAACTGTACAGGTGAACCTAGGTGTCACACCAAATATTGATTTAGCTCTTTTTTATGTTGACTGGAATTTGTATGACATTAATTGGTAAATGACAACTATTTATGGCATTATATTTGAAGATATCCTCATTGTGAATTTTTTTTACAAGTGTCTATAACTTTTGTACAGTACTGTATTTGTGTAGTCATGTCAATTTTCAACACCTAAACTGTTACCATGTGCTGACATAATAATTAATTTAAATGGCTAAAGGATAAAGGATGACTCATTCATAAAAACAGCCTAAAGCATTTTGTGAAAATAAATAAAGTAATAAAAGCAGAACTTTTTTTTAAAAAATGTCTGGTGTTAAAAAAAGTGCATAAAAAAACCTAAAATGTGAAAACTATAAGAATCGTATAGGCCTAAATCTCAACCATTGTGGATAGTGGTTTTACTATTGAAACCTTCTCTTTTGTCTGGTTTATCTGCACAGATGAAGTACTAAGTACACATCTGTCTTCAAAATGTTCCACAGGTAGAAACTTTGCCTGCAATCTCCATACCTCCACATGGCTCCCATAAAATATCAGTCTGGGTGAGGGTACAACCATGTTACTTTCAACAACATGCTGTTAGGTCAATATGTGCTGCAACATATTTTTCCTGGACTATAAAGTGGAGGTGAACAGATTTTTTTGCAGCCAAGACTTTAAGGTGTGTGTCTATACAGAAATTACTTTAAAAAAATAAACCTACTTTAATGGAGTAAAAAGTGTAACAACTAGCCCCAGTCTCCCCATTGGTGACTATTCATGATTGACATCCCTCCCCACCCCCCATGCCCACATACACACCTCAATTCCACCCCTTCTGAATAAACTTTTGTTGTTTTTATCTCTGGTCAGACTTAAGTAATTTCAAACACACCTACAGATGCCACAGACAGATGGTTAGACTGCATCATTTTAAGAAGAATCTTAAAAATAAATTAGACTAACCATGTACAGCAGATGATTTATACTGCATTTAATACCAATACTCTGTATTTAACTTAATCTGATTTTAACTGTATAATATAATATATAATCTCTCACATAATGGTTTCTCTTTTCCACTGAATATTTTTTCCCACATGAACAGACTCTACTCATCCTCAGAGATTATATGGGGAAACATTTAAACTGTTTCTGCAATCTTTTAATATCCATGTTTATGTTGGTTTAACTATTCAGTCTTCTGTTACTAACAATATTTTAGTTACATATAATATTTAGAGAAGAGTAAGTTTAAAATATGTTATACCGTTGATGTATCTTTTTTTTGCATATATTGTTAGGAGTGGGTGTTTTCAGTGGTTAAATGAATGTTCTACAGTTGCTGGAGAACAAGTCAACAGAGACAGACACAGGAGTATTGTGTGGACATAATGTCTGATTAAGAAGATGGTGTTGTCTAGGCCAATGCATGTTGTAAAACCAGCATCTTTGAGAAGATCTGTTTCAGGAGCTACAGAAGAGACTTAAGGCAAACCCACACTATACTGGGAACTAATCGCTTTCTTGTGATGATAAGTCAGATGCCAGTTAATTTACTGAACTCTTAATTGAACCATCACACTATGATTCAGATGTTTGTATATTTTATTATTGTTATATATTGTATATTTCACATTTTCCTTTTAGTAAATATCATTAAACCCAGTTATTGTCTCAGCATTTGCATTGTGTAAACATTGATTAAAGGCCTGTAATAAAAGGAATAAGCTAAATGCTGTTTGGGATTGGGTGGGGGTAAATTTGAACTTTAATAAAATAATGGCAATTCATGCAGTGAATGATTGTCAAAATTTAAGGGTAGGTTTAGGGCAGCCAATCCAGTTTGAGATAAATGACCAAAAGGGGTGAACATTTTATCCAAAAAGTGAGAAATGCAAATGTAACTCGGTGTGAAAACGTCTCCTGACAGACAATTTAAGGGGATTACATACCATGGCAACAAATGGCCTTAACATGGAAGGAATCGTCAGTCACTATATATCCAAAATGGTATAATCATATGTATACGTGCCTGTGGAATTTGAGACTCTGGCCAGTAGATTTCTGAATAAGTCTGAAATTCAGCAGTTTATATTGGAGTCTACTGGTCCAGATACAGCTCTTTTCATGCAGTGTGTAATGAAAGGAAGGTTATGCAAGGATGTTCACAGACAGAAATCTGCCTTTTTGAGACTTATAGGATCTCATGTGTTTCGGACAGGTGTAGAATGTGGTGGCTAATCTTGAAATTCATGCTTTGAACTGTCAGTCTCTCATAAGGTCATAGAGGTCAGGGGATTCAGTCAAGATGCCTGGCGTTGTCTTCCATATATTGCTAACCTTCTCACTGAAACACTCATACTGTACAGTTGAAATCTGTGTGTGTTATTGCACACTTAAAAGTAGATTTCTCCCCAAAATTAAAGCCTCATTTTGAGTGTGATTATGACTTTTTTTTCCATGGAAGACAAAAGATTTTCATTTGTAGAATATCATGGCCACTCTGTTCTAAATAATACAAGTGAAGTCTGGGACTGTAAATCTTCAAAATAAAAAAGCACTATAAAAGTATCATGAAACTGCTCTATATGACTTAAACACAATATTTCAAAACTTCAGAGGCAATATGATTGCTATATATGAGGAACATAACGAAAAAGTTATTCACTGAAAATCTGAAAGTCTGCACTAGATTACCTTTCCGCATTCATAAGAGTTAAAGGGTCATGGTACACTACAACAATTTTTTTGAGATGTTAACAGGTATATACAGTATGTCTTGTACACAAGAGAAGATAATTTAAACATTCTTTATTTAAAATTTAAAAGGAGATAAAGGGTTAATTTAGGGATTTTCCTGGCTATTTTCATCTTCCGGGTTTGAAAGGAGCATTGAGTCAATGTCACAGGTCGTGAAGTACATGGTTTAGGCTTTTCAATCAATTTCAGCAAATTTACATCATGGGTGTTCTCGATATTATTCATGAAAAGGCGTAGCCATCATCCCTTGACATGCGAGTGCAGCAGGTTTGTCAGTGTCGTTGCAATGCATGTGACCAGCACTTCAAACTCAAGCACCTCAGTCAATTGAGAGACTTTTTGAATCAACGTCTTGTGATAAGTCCCAAAAGTTATTAATGTTTCAAAAACATTCACATATTTTCAATATAGAGTACATGGCTTGGCATTTATAAGTGCATTAAATTACAGATAAAAAAGTGTGATATTGTGTCCAGTTTTGTGAGCTTACAAAACAGTGTAAAAATGATTTTTGCATTCTGTTACGAGCAATAGTAGGAATCTTTGACACTGTTACCTGTATTAGTGAAATAATAATGAGTGACTAATTCAGACAGCTGTTTTGTTCTCTCAGATAGTGGCGTTCAACATATTTAAGTTGTACTTTAACTTTGTTTTGGGTTGACTTTAAATTTTCCAAAATAAATCATACTATTCATCATACTTTATCCCGATATTTTGTGAGAGCTGACATGGTAACTGACCAGTCTGGCCATTCTCCATTGACCTCTTTCTCATCAACAAGGTGTTTCCATCCGCAGAACTGCCGCTCACTGGATGTTTTTTGTTTTTGACACCATTTTGAGTAAACTCTTGAGACTGTTGTGCGTGAAAATTCCAGGAGATCAGCGGTTACAGAAATACTCACACCAGCCCAGTTGGCACCAACTATCATGGCATGGTCGAAATCATTGAGATCACATTTTTCCCCCATTCTGATTGTTGCTGTGAACATTAACTACAGATCCTGACCCGTACATGCATGAATTTCTGCATTGCAATGTTGTCACACAACTGTCTGATTAGATAATCATATGAATAAGTAGGTGCACAGGTATTATTAATAAAGTGCTCAATGAGTGAAGTGCTCAAGTTGTATGAACCACTTTTATGGTACTTTTTGTCATTTTGGAGCTTATATTACATGGAAAAGAGTGTTAAGGGCATTCTTCAAAAAAATCATAGGGGTTGGAACAGTATAAATTAGAGTGACATAATTTAAGTGGAGGAATAAAATGCCTTTGTTTGAAAATCAAAGGAGTTTCTCTTCAATTGTTTGACTAACAGGGCCATATGTTCACTCAGTGATGACTCCATTTATTCATTCATTCATAAATCAACACGATCATTGCAATGTTTCTGATATAAGCTAGAAGGCATTTTAACTGCACTCAAAGGAAATGTTTCTTTTTGAATTAGTTTCAAACTGCCTCTTTAAAATTACATGTTAAACGTGTTTCTGTTATTCCTTTGGTAATTTATTTTACCAACACGATTTGTATTTTTATAGTGTTTTATGATTGTGCGTTTAAAAAATGTCCCATTCTTGTCCTCTTGCTGGGTATGTAATGCATCCTGGCAAGAATAAGTCTCCAGGAATAACTATTAGTAAAATATTTCACAGATCCATTTCACACAGAGGGCCTTACTCTTAGCTTGTGTAGTGTACTTGGACTTCAGTCAAAATGTTACTTTGAGCTGAATGGTTATCTCAGTTTCCTACTCTCAGAGGGAAACCTGGCATGGTAAGTCAGTAAACAGCACAGTTGCTCAACACAAACCACACACACACAGCGGTATTTTAGCGGACACTTGGACAAACCCATACCAAAGACACCTAAATGCACATGCACTCTCAGCTGTGCTACATTCACACACAACACACAACCTTTGAGATATAGAAGACCCTTAAAAAAAGAGTACTGTGGTGGTATCATGGTATCTATATCTATACATACATGGTACAAAATTATCACCATATTTATTAGCCATGGTACCTACTTGGTACTCCACGGCACTTTTAAATATGCTACTTTGCTGCAATACTACCATGCCCTATCTAAACCTATACATATGTTGTGATTTGTGGGATTCTGACCAATAACCCTGCTTTTTGGTACTTTTTTTTTTTAGAGTTCAACAGAAAAAAAGTGTCATACAGGTTTGGAACGACATGAGTGTGCAGAAATAATTACACCATTTAATTATTTGGGGTGAACTATTCTTTTAACAACAATAGGGAATATACTTTTTTTGTGAGTGGAATGCTTAAATAATGTCAGAGTCAGAAAGCTATACTCATAAATATGCAATTTTATGCCACCTAGTGTTAGCTGATTTAATAGCACATTTTATCAATTAACAAATCTTTGCAACACATATATTGGTAATACAATAATTTTATGAATTTTGGTTCAACAACTTCTAGACCACTGCTCCTTGGAAATAGAAGTATCTTAGATGGAAGTGTTGGGTAAGCTGTTTCACCACTCATAAAAGCACAGATGATAGAAAAAGAGCAGCTCTGGAGTGTTTTAAATCTGGCTTATGTCGGCATGTTAATTCTCTCTCTTATGAGTCTCTTAGGAGCATCACCTCATCTCTCCCATTTTTTCCCCTCTATCTTTGGACAACTAACTATCAAAGTGCTACCCATAGCTGATGTGCTAGTTCATTAATTAGGCCCATATGTCCCTCTCTCCTCATAATGTAGGATTTCTCCTGACAGAGCATTTGCTATGTTGCTGGGACAATATATCACCTACATTTCAGAAGTACTGCCGGCAATGTTAAGTCAACGTGTTTATAGGTGCGTCCCAAACCACACAATTCTGCACTTACCTATGTAATTTTGTAGTGTTAGTAGTGCAAGTAGTATATTTATGTTGAAAATGCAACAAAAAGAATTGTATGTGTACTCGGATGATGCACTTCTTCAACTGTAAAAATGGAGTGTGAAATGTTGGACACTTCATGCACTCAGTGCTTGCGGATTTACCCAGACAGACCAAAATTTTAATCGTCATTGACTGAAAATCTTGCTGTCCACTGTAGCTCTTATGTCAATTATAATATATTATATTATATGGGGGACAAATGACATTGATGTGCCATTTTTGCAGTCCAAATGATTTTTGTTGTCCATTTAAGAGCTTCAGTGGAGGGGAAGATTATTAGTGAAAAATTAGTTAAATTCTGATCTTTTTTTTTTTTTTGGTTGTTTTCAGACATATCATAGACATGTCACTATAAACGGTCATTGTATGAAAAGAGCTGCATGAATATTCTTCAAAATTATTTTTTTTTGTTCAACAGATACAAATATATCATACTGGTTTTGAATGACATGAAGGTGCATAAATAATTACATCATTTACATTTTTTGTGGTGAACTATTTCTTTAACAACAATAGGTCATATAATCAATGAATTTCAATCTAATTCAGTTGTTGTATTGAATGTGTGGAAAGGTGTCTGTGAAGTGTACATAACAGCAAACTTTCAATCACAAGACGGCGAGACCGAGAACGTTTTTATGGGTGTGTGTGTGCGCTTGCATGTTGAACATGTCCTTCAGAAGAACCGAGGGAGTGGGTACAAAGGTACATTGAACATTATTCTTCTCCTGTATTTTGAGGTCTTTATTACTGTCTAATGTACATCAATATTCATCTGCTGCTTTCCCAGACCCACCCATAGCATGGTCAGACACTATTTCTGATACCTCATAACACACACACACACACACACACACACACACACACACACACACGCACACACACACATGCACACACACACACGTAATATCCTTTATTCACTGCAGAAGTAGTCCACTAATTCCACACTCATCTGTATTGAGAAAAAATGGACAGCAAAAGTGGGAGAGAGAGGTATAAGGAAGGCAAACTAAAAGAGAGATCAAGGATGAAGCACGCTGGCTCTGCGATGCAGCAAAAATGTCTCTACGGGCTCCATAATAAATCACTGACCACTGGGATGTGTTTACTCATTACAGTGAGGTGCAGCTCTGTCATCCAGACTCTCATTTAGTCCTCCAGATCCCAAACCGGAGTCCACCACAGACCGAATGCTGATCTTATCCTCGCAGCAGCTAGGCCGAGATAAAACGAGTTGCGCTTAGCTCACCGGCTGAACATTTGTCTCAGACTTTAACTGAATTATGTACTGAGAGCTGGTCAGTATTATAGTGCTGTTTTTTGGTTAGTGGATGCAGACTGCTATATATAAACACATTGCTATAGATTATGAGGCATTGCAGGAGAATTCAGCTCTATGAATGTGAACCCTTATGTTCTGTTGAAATTACTGCATTTTATTAAAAATGTTTGTCCCAGAGACCACAATGATATACATAACAATTATAACTATTTTAAAATTAGCTTTAAATTCTTTTCAAATGTTCCACTTACATTAATCCATATAACTGAGACTTTAAAGTGAGAGTTCCCCCAAAAATGAAAATTCTGTCATCATTTACTCTTCATCATATTGTTCCAAACCTGGATTACTTAATTTCTTCTCCATAACACAAAGGGAGGCTAAATGTAGACATGCACTTTTCAGAAAGCTGACTGCAATCCAATACAGTAATGTTTCTTTTTGTGGTTTCATTTTGACCATATCAAAAATGCATTGAAGAAAAATGCAATGAAATAAATCTGGAATTATCTGTACACCAAGCACATAAATGCATGCAGTGAAAATGAAATGCATGCAGTCATGTTTTTTTTATTTTTTTACTCTATAAGTCCCCAAACATTAAAATACAATTTTTGATGCTTGTGATCAAGCTTTTTATAATCAAATTTATTTTGTTCAAATTTGTAAAGAATATTCCAAGTACAAGTTAAGATCAATCGACAGCATTTGTGGCATTAACACGAAAATGTATTTGAACTTCCTTTCAACTCGTAACTTGAATGTGTAATTTCATCCAGGGTAAAAGTGAGGCAATTACAATGGAAGTGAATGGGGCCAATCCTAAAACTTCAGAATACCGTTTCAAAAGTATAGCCACAAGATGTAAAAAAATATGTGTGCTACATGATTTTAGTGTGATAAAATCGCTCATTAACCTTTTTGTAAAGTTATATCCACCTATACTTCCTTGCCATGATGACGCAACACAGTAAACCCTAAAACAACAGTAAAAATTACAATATAAGCAACTTAACAATATAAAATACACAAACTTTCACAGAGGAATTGCCTTTATAAAAAAAGCTTCACATATGTGCCTTTGAACCCTCCAAAAAGTTGCCCCATTCACTCCCATTGTAAATTCCTCAGTTTAACCTCTATTTTTAAAAGAAAAGGATTTGAGACAATCAACACTGCAAAAAATGTAGTCAATTGATCTTAACTTGTATTAAACCTGGAATATTCCTTTAAATTATTCTAAAAAAAAAGTAATCAGGGAATCAAGAGTCTTAAGTTTTTTTGAGATATTATGCATAAGATAATTAAAGACAAGATAGCAACAGAACATAAAGAACAAGTATTCTTGAAGGAAAGAGTTACTGTTCACATTTTAATAATCTAGATGCACTAGATACCATATTCACATCACCTTCACAACATAAAAGACTTCAGACACATTCATCAGATTTCTCATTGATTTATTTTTCTCCACCCTTCACTCTACACTGGCAGAGATAAAATAACAATCTATTTCTCTTGCTCCTGAAACAAGAATACAGTTGTTTTAATATTTCAGAAAGACTGATACTGCTTTGCAACCTTAATATGAGAAGTCAAGCAATCAGGCCCAGATTTAAATCTGACTGAAGACAAAAAGCCCTGAGGTAAAGGAGGAGGGCATTTCGGCTGCAGAAGAAATGAATGTAATCCATCTTTGGGGCAGGGGTGAGATACAGGTCCACATCTCTGATACATACACATAGCTTTCCGAGAGCGACTCTCAAAATGTCTAGAGGCAATTTGAAAATAGGGAGCTTAATAGGTGGAGTTTCTGTCTGCAGTCAGTTTCCTTGTAAATAATTGCTAAGGA
Source organism: Moxostoma hubbsi (assembly GCA_032164185.1). Classification (NCBI taxonomy): domain Eukaryota; kingdom Metazoa; phylum Chordata; class Actinopteri; order Cypriniformes; family Catostomidae; genus Moxostoma; species Moxostoma hubbsi. The sequence goes on from JAVLUX010000019.1 coordinate 12,112,330, forward strand.
AGATCATACAGTCACTTGTATTAATTTTAATTCTTGTGTACAATGAGTTAGCTGTTCACTGTATAGACATATTATTACATAATATGCAATGATGGAGGCCATTTACATACATTCACTGAGCACTTTATTAGGGCCATAGTGTTCCTTATAAAGTGCTTGATGTGGTCTTCTGCTGTTGTAGCCCATCTGCCTCAAGGTTCGACGTGTTGTGCATTCTGAGATGCTATTCTGCTCTCTACACAGAGAGATTATCTGATGTACCTTAGCCTTTCTGTCAGCTCAAACCAGTCTGGCCATTCTCCATTGACCTCTCTCATCAACAAGGCATTTCTGTTTGCAGAACTGCTGCTCACTGGATGGCACTACCATTCTGAGTAAACTCTAGAGACTATTGTGCATGACAATCCCAGGCAGCACAATTGGCTGATTAGAAAATCAGGTGAATTAATAGGTGTACACAGGTGTTCCTAATAAAGTGCTGTGAAGTGGATTAAAAAATTATTAAGGGTATTTTTGGACACCACTCTACCGTGATGAAATCAGTGTAACATATAGCCTGTCATGGATTATTATTTTTTATTCTGCTGGGAAAGGGAATCTCAAGCAGCATTAAAAAAAAACTTTTTTTAAACCATTTTTTTTGTCTATCTGCATTGCCAGTATTTACCAAAAATTAGTCACACTATAAGGCCCCTACTACAAAAAAAAAATCTAATTTAAATTAAAACGTAACAAAATACACACGCGGATGCACATATTCACAAATAAACACCCACACGTTATTGCATACCAAAACTTACATATTTATTCTTCTCACAGACTAGGGTTACACTCAGGAGAAGATAATTCTAATTACCTTTCTTTCTGACAGTTTCTGTCAATGTTTTGCCAAACTGTAGCTACTATTGATTTCTTGAATATGACTTGGGCTGTCTGCCTGCATTTGTGAGTGCGTTTCTTTTTGCCATGACTGTGCCAGTATGAATCCATAACACTTTAATAATCTTTGTGTTTGTGCGTTTGGCACCAGAGAAGAGCAAATGTACATTTACTGCCCTCAAAAATAGTCATCTGTCACCCTTTCTAAGAAGGCAAACCACCCTCTTTAGATAAAATGGCTGCAAAAAAACAAACAAAAAAAAACAGATAACTGTTGAGAAAGTGCATAGTACTTTCAAGCAACAGACCACAACATTTAGCTCTAAATGAAAGCAAAGAACAAATATTGTACCACAAAAATATTGCATCAAACATGAAAACTCTGAAATGTATGTAACACTCAGCAAGCATTGCATTCAGAATCATTAAATCCAGTTGTTCTCAACTGGTGGGTAGTGATAGCATGGATAAAACATAAAAAACAACAAACCTTCAATTGAGCATAATGAAGGCAACAAATAAAAGTGAGGAGAAAGCACTGCTTTTATCTTTTGTCAAATCTTCTCCTATTAATTTGTCACTTGGCAGAAGATCCTCAGATTAGGTAGAGGTCATGGACAGGTGAAACCAATTAACAAACCTATTCAAATTTAAGTAAATATTAATCATATTTTAAGTTTTTATTAGGACATTGTTGTTTAGCAGTATGATAAGCAATCATGGTACTGTGCTGTGTCGCCACAGTGTCCAAACTCAAATCTGGGTAGTCCTGAAGCAAAATCGGTTGAGAACCACTGATTTAATCTGCCCAGAATTTTAGATTATAATTAGGAGAGGTTCACCTCTGGCTGCTTTACATCTCAGTCAGCATAAAAAGCTGCTAGGGGTGCCAAGCTATGCTCCCTCTTAATCTTTGGAGTTCAATTTGTAACATTTGTTGCTCCAAATAATCAGTATGGACCTGATAATGCACACCTAAGGTAATACATATGTTTGGGAGACTGAGTGTCCATAGATGAAAAATTGGAGCTGTCTGGAGATTAATCATATTTGGATGGATGGATGGATGGATGGAGAGAGAGAGAGAGAGAGAGAGAGAGAGAGAGAGAGAGAGAGAGAGAGAGAGAGAGAGAGAGAGAGAGAGAGAGAGAGAGAGCGCGCGCACGCGCGAGTGTGTGATGTGTCACGTCTCTCGGGCGGGGGGGGGGCGGGGAGACTCTAGGCTTGAGTGACTCTCAGTGGGTCGAAGCTGATTAATTGGCAGCCTGTTGAATGTAGGGAAAAGGGACTGCCAAAGACACACATCATAAAGCACAAAGCAACAATTTGAATGAACTGGCCACAGTAGATATCAGCATAGCTCTTCCATTTAACATCTCTCTCTCTATCTTTCCCTTGGGTGAAGTGATCCCATTGGACTGATTACCATTTGTCTATCTCACCTCGTGGTGTTTCCACAACAGTCACTCAATAATGACCACCGAGCTGAAAATGCAATGAAATACAGGTCAGTTTAGGGAGTAAAGGTCAGAGATTATAAATTGGGTGGCAATTTGTTTTATTTTTAAAAGTTGTATTAATCTCATGTAGCCCATTTTGTGGTCAACATGATCACACGAGAAATCAACATTTTGCATTAGAAAGTTAATGTACCCTGAAATCAATGCACGAGCAACCTCAGAGACATGGATTCTGGCCATTTTTTTTGTATTCTGTTTTATTTTCTATCTGTTTTGTTATTTATTTGCATGTATATTTTATTTAACTTTTCTCTTCCCTTTTTATTCTTCTGTTATCATTTTCTCTTTTTATGTAAAGCACCTTGTGATGCTACCTTTAAAGGAGCTATATTTTTTTATTATCAAAAGTACAACTTTTAAGTAATTTTTAGCACCACCCTGTGGACAATTCACTGAACACTGGAACTCACATGTGTCAATTTGTTCAACAACACTCCCAGCTTTGGCAACTGTGGGCAGTGGTTTGAATTTCAAGAAATATAGAAGGATTTCAGTTGCAGAATCTTCAACCTACTATTGACAATTTCACAGTGAGGTCAGTCTGTTATGGTCCACAATGCACCTTTTTCAGTACCGGAGTTACTCACTTAGACAGGGAGAGATTTACAGACATGTAATGTGATCAACCACAGTCATGTGCCTTTTTGGTTTTATACATTGTTGTGTTATATGAAATAGATTATACAACTATAATAGACCGTACCACAATAAATTAATTCAAATAATGCTGTGACAGTCTCCGTGAATTGTTTTGGGGAAAATATTGGGAAAAAAAATTATTGGGAAAAAAAATTATTGGAAAAAGTGGTTATTTAAAATATTTGGCCTTAATGAATAAATAAATAATAAAAAAAAAGAAAACGGATTATACAGTTCTGCTCATAGATATCTAGTTTACTTGTATGATGTGCCTAAAAAAAAAAAAGAAAAAATCTTAAATACTTTCATGCCACTTTCCCTGCCAACTTTTGGCAAATTTAGTGACTAGTTCTTCTTCCAAAGGTCTCATTGTGTCAACCTGTTACCTTGTTAACACAACTTTATTTCCAGGCGGACTGTTGGGAGAGAAGTTGCATAAAGTCATCCATCTGACTGGAACTGGTGATTTCAGTCAGCGCTTGCCATTTTTGTGTGCAAGATGCACCCGATGGTCAGTGAATGGACTTCAATCAGTTTGTGGGCATGCAGTATAAGGATAATAGGTTATATAGGGTGGATCGCTTATATTTGTCACTCTAGTATGATATTTGTTGGTATTTTATACATGTTACACATGCATGTATTGCATGTATTTAAATGCTGTAATTTATTCATTTAATGGTTACCTGAACTGAGGATTATTAGGCTACCTTCTATTATGAACAAGTGGTTTGTGCATTTAGAAACATAATTCTAGATGAGGATGATGATGATGGCTTTACTTTATCAAACCTTCATTTCAAGGAAAGTGTGTTCTGTTGTTAGAGAGCATGCTCCAAATATCAAGACACTACTCTTGACTGCTTCAATTGTATACTCTCAAGTGTTTCTTAGGCAAGGCAACACAAATTTTTCAATTTGCTCATGCCTTTCAGATTGATCACTGGTTTCTCCCTCATGCAGAAAGCTATTTCTCAAAGAGAACAGATGGTCAGTGGTTTTATGTGAAATTTTTTAACTTATGACTTCCTACAGAGATGGGTTTTTTTGCTGGAAAGTAAAGGGAGGATATGCCTGCAGAGGCATCATGCCCATTTAGACTGAGGGGGCACGTGCCCCCTTAGATTCTTGAGTCTGTTGCACAAATATTTATTCACTTTATTCACAGTCCAAGTCCGATCGAGTCATATGTTCCGCTACAAGGCATCCCGTGGCTGCTTTGGAGATCATGCTCACAGGGAAGGTCAAGCATCAAGGGAAAACGTTGTGTTATGGTAATAACTATAAAAGTAAAACTGTGAAACTGCATCAACTTTAAGCTCTGTGGAACAGTCAATAAGTTTATTTCATAGTCTAATATTGTTTACCGTGTTTTTGTATTAGTGCTTTTCATTTACTTTGATGAAATGCATTTGACAGATTGTGTGCCGTCTTTACACTCTCTTTTCTTATGGAGGTTGTGGTGTATGACCTTGGTGCCCCTTCAAAAAATAAAAAAATAAATAGGTGCAAGACGCTGGTGCCTAGTATTACTACTACTTCTTAGGCAAGGTTAAAGGGTTATTTTCCCCTAAAATAAAAATAAACTATTTCATGATTTACTCACCCTCATGTTGTTAAAAATTTATGACTTATGTTAAAATGTATGGATAAGTTACCATTCACTTTCATCTTATTTTTCCCCAATTAAAGTGAATGGTGATTTTAATTCTACCAAACATCTACTTTTGTGTTCCAAGGAATAGAGAGTCGGTATATAATGTTTGCATGGACTTCCATAGAAGTCCATCAAATACACATGCATACTGCATACATAATATCAATGAGGGTGGTAACAGTGGATTTATAAAGGATACTGGAATATTTGAGGCATTCATTCTGGAGTTCCATCTGCTCCAGTCATCATATATAGCACATCCAAAACAGTAGATGGCAGAGATGGACTATATTTTTACCAAGAGCAAGACCTAAGATGGCCATGCTTTTCCTCTCCTCTCCTCTTTTCACCTCTTCTCTCCAACACTTTTTAATGGTGTTCCTCTATTATATAAGAATGCAGTGTCTTTTCAGCTTGTCTTATCTGTAAAAATTATGTTGTACTTCTCCATCATCTCTCTTCCCTGCCCCCTTATTTTATCTTTTGAAAAAGTGCCATGCTCAGTAAGAAAAATGCAAAAGTCATACTAATTTCTCTGCACTTATAGAGCAATCTGGCTTTGATCATTGACCTAATTAATGAAGCAACTGATAAATGTAAATATCAGATTAGTTATGCAAATGATTGTTATGCATATTATGTTCTATACAGTGATCAGCATGCCCTCATTTGGACTCTGCAAAATTACAAATGGATGAGACAAACTCTTGCAATTTATGCATTCTAAGCTAACATAAAACAATGTTGTAACCCATTTCACTTCCATAAACTGATTAAATTCCAAGCAAAACAAGATATTCAGTGAGGAAAAAAAGTAGAAGGGACAACAGGAATTAATGGGATTGTTAAAAGTGGGCATTACATGCCAGAATGGAGCCAAATGGTTGAAAATATAAGAAGGATTTGTGATGTTTGAAAAAGTTTTAAGTTGTTCAAGGGGGGGTTGGAAAGCAAGATATTCTATTTTTATAAAAAATGACAAAAACAAAGATTTTTTTTATTTTTATTTGGAATAACAAATATTGCACTAAAGACAGGAACATGTGTAAAGAAATTGAATGGGGTCCATTCTGATTTCATGCTGACTTTAAAGAAATAATAAAAAAAAAAACATTTAAGCTTATCTCAGAAGATATGAGGGATCCAATGGAGGAGGATGAGGAGGATGATGGACTTGAGCCCCCCGATGTGGGGAGAAAATAATGGAAAAGCAGAGAGGCTTTAAAAAGTAATCTTTCTAAAATTACTTGATTTTTTTCAGCAAGGATGTGACCTGTACTAATAGCGATTGGTGGCAGGCCATGCCCTATTGCAGCCCCTTTCTGCTCTGGAGAGTGCAGGGATTAGGCAGAGAGAGGAAGCCCAACTGGACATAGAGTCACTGGGCAATATACAGTGGAAGAGAGTGGTGGGGGTGAAGAGTCAAACAGTGAAACACATTAAATATTTAGCAGATTTCAGATTCAGATTTCACGTTAACTGTTAAAGTGTCCATCCATTTTGAGAGGGTGTGTGGAAGACTTAGGAAAGAGAAGAACATTTTAGGGGGTTGCAGCACTCTGACCACAGAGTAGAGGAAGTGAACCTGCTTTTTGGGCTATACAGTGAGGCAGACTGGGGCTAGTCATCACAATATTTCATAGAGGTTTATTTTTTGATTTTTTTTTTTTGATTTTTTGATTTTTGAAAGACAATTTCTAGGAACATACCTTAAAGTCTTGGCCACAAAAAAATAATCAACAAAACCAAAATCTAAATAAAATATTTCCACCATTATTGTCCAGGGAAATACAGCCTGATCTCATGAAACTGATTTTTTAGCAAATTTATTTTACTTGGTTCCTTGCACGTATCAAAGCAGTTCCAAGGTGAAATGTCCACTGTGGGGCAGGTTAGAAAAACAACACCAACATAAAAACACATTTAACACACATTGACTAGTTTTGCCCTGTTGTCTGTATGGGGAAAGGTGTCATGTTGAAACCTGCCATGAAATAGCCTCTTATAGAATTATTAAAAGTTTTTCAACAACAGTAAAAATGTTACATTGAAACGATTTATAAACCAGCAAAAATGTAAAATGTAACAGTAAATTTGGCCAACATAAATTAATGAACTGCATATAATTACAACATTTAAAACACATGTGACAATCTGCCAGACCTAAAATTCATGAAAAATACCCTTTTCTGCATTTGTAATATTGCTGAACTTTTAACTTGTTGGCCTTGTAACCCAATGTGGTTTTATTGTGTTTATGTTTTTACCCACATGACTTTACCCACACCAGCATCCAGGTCAATTGGTCACTCAGCACACACTGGATTTGAACTTGTGACTCCAAGCGTGGTACTTGGCATCTTTGCTCACTGAGCTTCCCAGGCCCCAAGTTTTTCTAATTTAAGACAGTTTTTTACTAGCTGTTTGAAACAGGCATGCATAACCACCTGTAGAAAAAAGATGCATTTGTGCTTTTGACACAAAACCTTATAATTACAGAGACGTTGCCCTAGTAACGTCTCGGGTTACATGTGTAACCCTTGTTCCCTGAAAAAAGCGGAATGAGATGCTGCGCTTTGCTAAGCGCTATGGGGAATGATCCTAGTCGTGAACGAGCTGTGAATATGTGTGTAACACGTCAATGAACATTGACCAGAATTTATAGCCTCGGCTGATGTAGTCATTAGACGCACCTGTGGCCAGGCTATAAATGGATGCGTCACCAGGTGTCGTCAGATACTTCTTTTTGAAGAGCAGTCCTGGGACGTCCCAGTGCGGAAAAAGAAGTGCAGCATCTTGTTCTGCTTTTTTCAGGGAACAAGGGTTACACATGTAACCCCGAGACGTTCTCTTTACAAAAAGCTTCACTATGATGCTGCGCAGGTGGTGCAGCGGTTAGCACTGTCGCCTCACAGCAAGAAGGTCGTGGGTTCAAACCCCGGTTGCCCCGCCTTTCTGTGTGGAGTTTGCATGTTCTCCCCGTGTCTGCGTGGGTTCTCTCTGGGTGCTCCGGCTTCCTCCCACCATCCAAAGACATGCAGGCTAGGTTAATTGATGTCTCCAAAAAATTGCCCTAGGTGTGGATGTGAGTGTGAGTGGTGGTTTGTCTATGTGTGGCCCTGCGATGGACTGGCGACCTGTCCAGGGTGTACCCCGCCTTTCACCCAAAGTTAGCTGGGTTAGGCTCCAGCCCCCCGTGACCCTGTACAGGATAAGCAGTTGTGGATGGATGGATGGATGGATGGATGGATGATGCTGCTGCGCTTTGCATTTTATGGGGAACGCAATACCCACGCCGCCGCACTGGGGCTGTCCGGACCCTACTGTTGTGAAGTGTGCTCACAAAACACGAGAGGTCTCAGACATGAGCTTGAGATGTTGAATCAAGGACGTAAGAGTCTGGAGTAGCATAAACATCTAAACCATAAAATGTGTTGAATGTGTGCGGAAAAGGACCAGCCTGCCACATCACAAACTTGTTCAGGCATGAGCTTGAGATGTCGACTCAAGGACATAAGAGTCCGGAGTATCAAAGCATCTAACCCATAAAGTTTGTATTACGAACTTGATCAGACATGCGCTTGAGATGTCGACCCAAGGACATAAGAGTCCGGGGAAGCAAAACATCCAACCCATACAAATTTGTCATAGAAATTGAGAATGTGCGCGGAGAGGACCAGCCCGCCGCATCACAAACTTGTTCAGGCATGAGTTTGAGATGTCGACTCAAGGGCATAAGAGCCCAGATTAGCATGAACATCCAAACCATAGAGCCTGAAGAATGTGTGTGGAGAGGACCAGCCTGCCACATCACAAACTTGTTCAGGCATGAAAGATTTAAGCCTGAGAATGAGTGCGGAGAGGACCAGCCTGCCACATCACAAACTTGCTTAGACATGAGCGTAGATGTCGACCCAAGGGCATAAGAGCCCGGGGTAGCAGGAACATCCAGTAACATGACCATAAAACCAGATGAATGTGTGCGGAGAGGACCAGCCTGCCGCATCACAAACTTGCTTAGACATGAGCGTAGATGTTGACTCAGGGGCGTAAGAGCCCAGAGTAGCATGAACATCCAAACCATAGAGCCTGAAGAATGTGTGCGGAGAGGACCAGCCTGCCGCATCACAAACTTGTTCAGGCATGAAAGATTTAAGCCATAAGATCTGAGAATGTATGTGGAGAGGACCAGCCTGCCGCATCACAAACTTGCTTAGACATGAGTGTAGATGTCGACCCAAGGGCATACGAGCCCGGGGTAGCATGAACATCTAGTATCATGACCATAAAACCAGATGAATGTGTGCAGAGAGGACCAGCCTGCCGCATCACAAACTTGCGAAGAGGTCCTCTTCTGCCCTAGATTTGTTCACTACCTCAGAGTAAATCTGCTCCCACACACACGGGCATCCAGGGACAAAACTGTCCTGAGTGACAGGAGCTGCCCTGGGCCCCAAGGAGGATCCAACGTGCCAGAAATTCAGCTGACGTGAATGTGGATCCCCCCAATGGTTTACGTAAGAGGCTACCACTGTAATGCCCACCCGCACCAAGACATGGCAACCTCAGGAGGAAGTATTTCAGGGCCATCAGCTCGAGACAGTTACTGTGACAACTGAACTGACGACCCTCCTATCCCTTTAAGCCGGACGACCACTTAAGGCCACTACCCAGCCCGTCAGGGAGGCGTCTGTCCTTAGCAGCCTGTGACGACAAGACGCAACTAGAGTGGGACCCAAGGTAAGAACTGGACCACATAGAAAGGGAACGAAGCATGTGGCGCGTAACCCTTATTTGCCTTAGGGGACCAGCCCTCGGATAAAACCCCTTGGCTTCCAGCCACAGCTGAAGCAGTCTCATGTGCAGAAGGTCCGAAGGGATCACCGCAGACACCAACGCCATGAGAACTAGTATTCAATGATACTGACAAGCAGTGCAACCTCGACCTAGCCTGACCTTGCTCAGGGTGTTCTGAATGGAAACGGTTCGTGCGGGAGACGATTATGCCTGCATCGAGACCAAATTCCATATAACCCCCAGATGCGTCAAGACGATATCCCTGTGCTGAACTGCCAGTTCTTGGAACTGCGCTAGGATCAGCCAGTTGTCTATAAAATTCAGAATGCGGATGCCCTGGAGTCGCAGAGGAGCCAGTGCTGCATCCATGCATTTCCTGAATGTGTGGGTTAATAGGGCTAGGCCAAATGGAAGAACCCGATACTGGAAGGCTTCGCCCCCAAAAGCGAACCTCAGGAACTTCCTGTGCTGTGGCTCTATATGAAGATATGCGTCCATGAGATCGATGGTGACCAGCCAAACGTGATGTTGGGCTTGTGACACGATCGTCTTGATAGTCAGCATCTAGGACTTGAACACAGAGCGGTTCAAGCCTCGAAGATCTAGAATCGGACGCAACCCCCCACCCTTCATGGGAACCAGGAAGTATCTGCTGTAATAGCCTGACTCTTTCTCTGGGTTTCACTCGAAACACCAAAGGCGGCGGGAGTAAAGAGGTTTCGTGAGGGTATCGGGAGGGCTGAAGTGGATGATACACACACCCCATCCCGAGGGGAACTACCCCCACAAGGCTGGGTACAAGACTGTCAGGGTTTCTTTTTCTTAGAAATCACGCCTCTGAGGTCTTGCATTGGGGGCTGCTGAGGGTGATGAACTGGACCCCAGTCTTTACGAGGGGGAGCACAATTCGCCACGTTTTGTTTTAGAGCCTCCCGTCTAGAAGGACCGGGGCGGAGCTGGGTGGCCGACGGCCCCTCCCCCCTGAGTGAGGTGCCCACACTCAGGTCCTTCAACAAATTTAGCCTAGTGCGCTTGTAACTCTGCCATAGTGTGCAGGGCAACACCAGCCTGACCTGCTGCCTGATAAGCTTTCCCCACAAGCGTGGAGGTGGTCCTGCACAGCTTTGCGGGGAGAGTAGGTCTCTTTAGCGATGATTCCGAGCCAGGCGAGAGAAAACCCGCAGGTGTCTCTTCTACCGGCGGCATCACCAAATACCCCCGAGCTTCAGCACCCACAAAAGTTGAATACACCAACGTCGAGGTGCACGAAGCCACGGGAAGTATAAATTTCCTCCATAAAGAAAATACTTGTTATGGGGTCATATAAGAAAGGAAGGGACTGATATAGAGTTCCATTCCCTCTTTTAGTTATTTAATTATTTTGGCCACCAGACCGAATTTGTCTTCTAGTTTGGAGGGTTTGGGGGAGGGTCTCTTGTTCGCGTGGCCAGTCTAGCTTTAGTCTGGCCACAGCCCATGTAATCACCTCGAGTAATTTCTCAGCCGCTTTATTATTGTGCGTGAAATGTACAGAGGTTCAGCGATCTGCCCCCCTCGTGAACCGAAGAGGCGCCGAAGCGCGCTTCGAGATCACGGGAAGGACCAGCTGGGTCTGGGGAGAGAGCGAGGGAAAGGGATGAACCCGTCTCTCGCTCCTCAGCCAGATCCATATGAGAGCCCCACAAATTAAGTGAGAGTGCTGACTCCCGGAAGCAAGCGAGGCGAGCGCGAAGCACTTTGCCTGAAAGCAAATCACAGTGCTCGCACCCCCACTGCTGCAACGCGAGAGCAGCATGCTCTTCCCCCAAACAAACAGAGCAAAACTGATGCGTGTCCTCTTCAGCTATAGAGCGAGAACAGGGGAACACGCATCGTTTATGCTTTCAGTCATTCTCTCTTTCTTTTAAATATATATATATTTTCTAGACAGAACAGAAAGGAGAAAAGGTTCACTTCATACTGCCTCACAAATTATAATTCCTAGCAGAGGAAAGAAAGTTTTGACAGGGTTTGTGTAACACACACAGAATTGCTCTGAAAAAAGAGGATCTGACGACACCTGGTGACGCATCCATTTATGGCCTGGCCACAGTTGTGCCTAATGACTACATCAGCCGAGGCTATAAATTCCGGTCAATGTTCATTGACGTGTTACACATATATTCACAGCTCGTTCACGACTAGGATCGTTCCCCATAGCGCTTAGCAAAGCGCAGCATCATAGTGAAGCTTTTTGTAAAGGGAACAACAACATTACATACCCTATTATATACATTGATGAACCTCCATCCAATTAAAACATTCAATATGCCATTTTATAAGTATTAAGTCCCTGTTGGATCATCACAGTGTATGAGGTCTTTATGTGCTTAACAGTAGGAGAGATATTATGCCACCATAACTTATAAAAATGACAGAGGTCATATGTAATTGCTGAAATAAGTACTAAGTATAAACACAGAGACACACCTTTATGCACACATAAACTCTGAGAACACTGGTACGAATTTTCAAATGACCTTTACTTAGATTAACCTTGACTCAACATCATGTGTCTGTGATACATTATATGCTGAACAGCACAATTCTTCTACATCTCATGCACTGAACCACATTTAGCAATTCAAGTTCTAATTAAATCACCTTCAAACACTGTTCCTTTCCTAATTAAATAATTTATATGTAGCTAGTAAACAATATCAATCACAATATCATAATGGCATAGATTACTGATGTCACTGATGTTTGAAATGAAATGTATTGGCCTTTGTTTCTACCAGTATCATAGAGTCACATAACTATACAAAAATGATTTTTACGTCTCATTGCAGCAGTTTCCTGGTACAATGAAAAATTGTGGTGCTAAAAGCCAAAGTATACATGAGGTGTCTGCGTTGAAGATCCCTCCATGCACAGTATGTGTGAAGCACATTGTGGCATCAGCGCAGCCGCACGGCTTCACTGTGCATTGCTTATTTTGTTTTTAATAGCGCACGTGGTCCTCGTCCGTGCATGTCTTCTGCGCATGCCCTGACCATTGACTGTCCAAAAAGAGTGACACAAAGCTGTTGAAGTGCGCATGTCTTGAATGTGTACCTATTCATTCACAGTCAGAAAAGTATACTCAGAAAGGCGACGTGGTCGGCTGGGTGCGATTTGATACAGAACACACAAAGTATACCCAGGCCTTAACACTACAATTAATTTTATTCCCTTTCACACAAATCTCAGGTTAAATGGAAGAGTGTCCCTTTATAAACGTCTATGTTACTGTTGTATCCTCTGTTCCCTGATGGAGGGAATGATACGTTGTGTCGAGTAGGGGACTTTCTTGAAGGCCTCAGTTACCTCTAAACTTGAGAAAAGGCCAATGAGAATTTGGCAGACAGAATTTGCATGTCCCTCCCCCGGACATACGGGTATAAAGGGAGGGAATCATGCATCTTTTCATTCAGGATGAAAAGGAGCCAAGAATAAGGTTCGGCTGTTACACTGGCTCGGTATAGCATCGTGGCCAGGGGGACACAACATCTCGTTCCCTCCATCAGGGAACGGACGTTACAATAGTAACCTAGATGTTCCCTGTCTGTTTTTCACTTTGACGTTGTGTCGAATGAAGCGACACTAGGGGACCCTATTCAATCAAGCCATGCACTTCCACAATGGTCAATAAAAATCATCAGATTTTTTAGGTTCCCGGCATCCCAGAAGGGGGGAACAAAGCGAAGTGCCAAGCATGGGAGCAGGCTGTGCCAGCCGCACCTTTTCTCTCTCTATGTTTCTCGCATAGAGTAAAAGCGGCTGGGGCCATCTTAATGCTATTACATGCATCGGGGGAGGTGTTCTTTTCCAACTCCTATTCTTTCAGGGGGAGAAGTCCCCATGAAGACCACCACCTGCTCAGGCTGGGGGAGTTAAAGAGTGGCAAATAACGTTACATGGGATTTCAGGCCACACATGGAAACGGCACGGTGGTAGATCCTTCCTGCTGCAAGGGAGGAGTTGCTACAAACACTGCGACCGGGGGGCAGCGGGGACTTCCCAAGGGAAACGCGGGTCCGGCAGTAGGGGGACCGTACCACGGAAAATACACACAGGGGGATTAATCCACAAAGGCCCATCCTATGGAGCACCTATTCCAGTACAGAATAATTTTTTGTACCCGTAGTGGGTCTGATTGGGGAATTCCACCGCTGAATTCACGGACCAGAGGGCTAGGGAGGAAGAACATCCAGAGAGCACGAATCTAGTGGACTCTCCTGGGGGAAAAGAGTGCACGTGATCACCTCAGTGGAGGGGAAAGAAGCTATGTGCAAGCGGAACACCTGGTCAGATGTTCCTTATTCCTGAGTTCTACATGCTCGGACCTGAGAGAACATGGGACAAGACCGACTCAACCCTGAGATTGTAAAATCTCATAAAGTTATTGGGTGTTGCCAAGTCCACTGCTCTGCAGATGTCTGCTAGGGAGGTGCCATTGTCCAGTGCCCACGAGGATGCCACACTTCTCATTGAGTGTGCTCGAACATGCAAGGGGGCGGGCACATCCTGGGTGTCATAGGCCAAAACAATGGCGTCAATGACCCATTGGGAAAGCCTCTGTTTGGAGACAGTGTTCCCTTTCCGCTGTCCACCAAAGCAGACAAGAGCTGCTCAGAACATCTAAAGCTCTGCGTGCGGTCCACATAGGTACGGAAAGCACGCACTGGACACGGCAACAAAAAGGCTGGGTCTGCCTCCTCCCGGGGCAGCGCTCACTGGTTCACTACCTGGTCCCTGAAAGGGGTCATAGGAACCTTGGGCACGTAGCCCGGTAACAGTCTTAGGACGACATGGGTGTCTGCTGGACCGAACTCCTGGCAAGTGTTGCTGACAGAGAACGCTTGCAGGTCCTCTCAGCCTCTCCTGCAGAAATGAAAGCAATGACCCAACTCCGCATCTCTGCGGGTCTTCAGATCGGGAAGAACACCAATTCGCAAACAAGCGCCACTTCAGGGCTTGTTAGAGGGAGCTCTGGCTTGGTCAACATTTCCTGAAGCTTCTTCGGGAGTTTTGCAGTTTTTCACTTCGAAGATTGATGCCATTAAATCTGCCATCACTACTCCTGACTTAGTTCCTTTCATTTCTGTACCGTGTTCGGCTCACCTTTCAATGTTTGAATCTGTATCTCTTTCTTATTTAGTAGATGTGATTCGGCACATGGATGTTGTTCCCACTCACATTTTTAGAGAGGTTTTAGACATTTTGGGACCTAGCCTCTTGACAATAATAAATAGCAGTCTTATTAATGGCGTTGTGCCATCCTGTTTTAAACATGCTGTTGTGAAACCTCTGCTTAAAAATTTGAGTTTTGATTCTTCAGATTTAAAGAATTATCGTCCTATTTCCAAACTGTCATTTTTGTCAAAAGTCCTGGAAAAGGTTGTTTTCAATCAACTTTCAGGATTTTTGCAGAGTAATGGTATTATGGATAAATATCAGTTGGGTTTTAAAGTCAAACAAAGCACAGAATCTGCTCTTATCAAAGTGACAAATTATCTGTTGCTGGCGGTTGATTCAGGTAAAAGTGCCATTCTAATTCTTCTGAATCTCAGCGCAGCCTTTGACACCATTGATTACAATGTTCTTTTGGATCGATTAAGAAATTGGGTGGGCATTCAAGACACTGCCCTTGAGTGG